>OX235262.1:82816902-84066902 GCA_944472135.2 Trichobilharzia regenti | reverse complement strand
TAAATAATTCCGAATTCAGAAAGAAACTGTGATGAACTTTCATCCTACCTCGACCTGCTAAATTAAAAATCACAAATTTATTCGCAGATTGCGAATTCCCCTGTAAAATATAATTTATCCTGACTCCTTTAAACTACATAACAGCAGTTAGAACAAATTTAATTTTAGTACTTGATTCACAGTAAAAGGCAAGTCATTATAATGAAGGGTTTTGTATTTACCAATGAATGAAAAACAGAACGATATTGTTGTGTTCACAGACGTTTCCCTATTTAATGCTGCTAAAAGCTACATCAAAATATTATTAGACCGGAATTTACAAAATCTCAGCATATATATAACAAAAGGTTAAGAGGTGAGAGAGAGGGCTTCTACAAACCTTAGGATGAGCCCCAAAAACGTTTTATAGATAGGTTTAAAAGATCTGTTAACAGCAATTTTATGACCTGTCTCTATAATATGTTTCGCAATACAAGAGCCAGGTCTCCTGTTCTCACCGTTAATAGGTTCTGATGACTCCATTTGTTTCTGGAGCCATTTTGGAATACGCTCTGAAGCCCTTACTTGCAGAGATCGATGAGTCCTCCCTATGTATGTGTCACCACACGTGCATTCAAAATGGTAAATACAGTGGGATGTGACGTCATTTTTCGCATGTTCGAAGGGCTTAGATAGATATAATGGCTTTACATTCTCTAATATTATGATATTAGCTGCATAAAAAGCCTTTTTAACAGCAGCGTTCAGCCTTTGTCTAGTTATCAAGCTGCTTTGATGTCCCATATAGGGTAGCTTGATGTAAACGTCTTTCTTAGGGGCGAGTTGGAGAGTGGGTCTTGGTGTTCTGACTACTTTATATCTCCTGATGAACTTCTCTGGATAATTGTTATCAACCAGAGTTTGTGTCAACTTTCTTTTTTCTTAATCAAGCGTGTCTTCAGTGCATATTCGTTGGATTCTACTGAAGAAGCACCTCAATCCCTTAGGCTCCTTTGCATCGAACAGGACAGAAACTGTGGTAATTAAGATATTGTCCTGTCCAGGTGGGTTTTCTATAAATAGATCTTTTTATTGACCCATCAAGCCATTGACTGAGCAATATGTCTAGGAAAGATAAACAATTATCTCCCTCTTCTACAGATGTAAGTGATATGCTATTCTGAAATGAATTCATTCGATTTAAAATTGCGGTGGCAGAACAAGGCTTATCACTGATGACTACGATATCATCTACATACCTTCTATAAAGTGGCACATTTTCGATTAAATCTTCCGATAAATTCTCAATGTACGACATATAAATATCTGCTAAAAGGGGCCCTAACGGACTTCCCATAGCAACACCATCAACTTGGCGGAAACAATCGCATTCAAATGTAAACCTAACATTGTTAGTACATAGAGGTAATAAATCCCTTGAGTAAGGTATAGGGAACGGGATGAAAAAATTGTTTGTGGAAATATAATCACACAAAATGTCAACTGTTTTGATCAAAGGCACATTAGTGAATAACGAGTTTACATCAAAAGAGTACATGTTCTTATTCATAATGTTAATATCATCAAGAAAATTAACCAATTCAAATGTATCTTTTAACACATACTTACAGAATTGTGTTTTGACTAGATTCAATGATTCCACTAACCATTTAGCAAGTTTATGCAGTGTGTGAACTTGCTTATCACATTTGTGTTGATTTTGTCACTTCATGGGGGATGGGAGGGAGGTGTTGTAAATGGGTCTGATTCTGTTTAATTCCATCATTCATGTTCAAACAATTTGAAAAAACAGCAGCCATAGGTCCACGCGCTATAGATTCAGGCCACAAAATTGATTTTGTCAATATTGAAATAATCCAGAAAAACTTCAGAAATTACAAAGAACGTCTAATATCAGAAGCACTTCATATTAAGTGGAATCCAAATTGTCTGAATAGGAATGATGGACTTACACCAGAATCTGACCTGGTTACAACACCTCCTTCTCCTCCCCCATGAAGTGATAAAATCAACACAAATTTGATAAGCAAGTTCATTATGTAAACACACACTACTTTTATAATTTTACACACTGATCAAATCCAACAATCTACACTTGGTTTGTTATCTTTACCAATTGACCAAATTGACAACAAAAAACAACCTTAGACAGATGAACGATGATCAAGTTAGTAAACTTAGTTTTGATATCATAACAGATGTACTATTATCTTTGATATTTAGTTTAGTGATCTTCATTGTTATTTTGACTTTCAATATGTCCTTTTAACTTGATCTAAGTTAAAAGTGAACTTGGTTTGGACATGAAAAGGGCAAGTTTCTAATATTAATAATAATAGACATCTTTTCAAGTATTGATTTGTAAGGATTTGATTAGTTGGTTACAAGATTTCATCGTGAGTTGAAATCGGTTAAAGAACCACCGAGAAACCTGCAGCAAGTACTGGACAGCTACTTCGTCAGCCTAGTTAGGAACTTCTCATTAGCACTTACCCACACTGTAGGGTTTGAACGCAGGACCTTCTGATTACAAGGAGAGCTCGTGGACTATGAGGTCACAGGGATTCTATCTAATGACCAACCCATGAATTCTAACCTCTACCAATTTTTACATAGAGCGATGACTAGCCAGTAACGTCTCAGTGGCTTGATGGTCTACAAGCTTGCCTTGTAACCAGAAAGTCATGGTCTTTAACACTAATGGGTGCATACTCCTGAATAGTCCCAAACTAGGCCGAAACATTTGGCTGTTTTGTACTGCTTGCAGGTTTTCCAATGGTTCTCTAACCGATATCAGCTCATGATGAAATCCTGTAACCAATAAATAATAAATATCATTTAACTAATACGAAACATTTTTGTCAACCAATAAATCCGAACTTAGTTTAGACATCAATATTTGAGACAAAAAACTATATCTGTCATCTCCTACTTATTCTCTTTGATGTATTATTTTTCTAATCAGCAAAGCGATTAGCCACTGGTTATAGTATTGGCGTTTTCCTTCACAAGCATATACATATATATATGTACATACTTGAAAATGTGAATATTTCCCAGTCATCAGACAGTATTACGTATCATGAACGCTATTCATATATGAGGTGATTGCTTCTCTGGATAGTTCAATAACACTCCAGATCTTATAAAGGAAGATAAGAGGGAATTAAGTTGACAGATACTCTGAATTCTCTATAAGAACAATAAAAGAAAAGACTTCTACCGTTATATAATCCTATTGTTATTCAATTTTGGTATTGAAACACACTTTCCCACACTTTTCGCTATCTCTTTCCACATCTTTGGGCATATTATATAATCCTTTCCTATATTCAGTAGTCTGGTGATGACAATTGGAGGCTTTTATTGATTTCTTAGACTGTAAAAGACATTTTTCCAGTTGTATGAAAAATAAATCATTTCTATTTTAATACATTATTTATATTTATATTTACTTTTTCTCATTTAGTCGTCACGCAAAAATGTCTGTAAGAATAATGTCAGCAGAATGCAAACACTGAAATTTGTATAATCGTTTGTCTGTAACCACGTATACTTAGGCATTTTAATGTAGATATATATATATATGCCATTTAATGGGAATAGAGCGATGCAACTTCATGATTAACTCAGGGGAACAATCGAATTTCCAAGTACCATAGATAATCATGAATAGATAAAAATAAAACATCAGAGAAAACAGTAAATGTCAATCAATAAGTTTTCTCGTCTCACTAACAACTACTAGTTCTAAACAATGAGTTATGTCAAAAACCATATTGATATATCTGTCAAATTAATAGAGTTGTTTTTCTTATTCTATCTACCTGCAAGACTCAGTTTTATCCGGTGAATTTGTTTTTCTTTTTTATGGTTTCCTCGGTCAAAGATATCTCTGATTATATTTTTGGACATCATGAATAAAGACTGAATTTATATTTGACTTGTGTTCCATATTAGTTTGTTTATTAGATGCATCACACAGTGAAACAGTATTAATTACTGGATGACATTTAGAATAAAATTTATTGTTCATAATCATCTCATCAATTTTAATCACACTTACTTAGCTCCAGGTCTAGGGGAATCAAGAATGCCCTGGTCCTAGGTGGAGGCTCGCCTTTGCACTTCGTCGTGTTGAAACCTGCGACGATCCCTAATCTGGCTCGATTGGACGCGTAGTTTATGCTAGGGGCGAGGTCTTGGGATCATCCATTTGTTTTTGTGCGTCTCTGGCACAGCGGTAATGACTCTCGCCGGTCATGCACATGATCCGGGAATCGACACCCTGCCGACACACACCTGATATCTACGGTCGGCTTGCAAAATTGGGCTACCGATATCACATGCTGAAAATTCCATACCTGTATCAACAAATATGGTGTGTAATCAAGCTGTAATAAGAAAAAAGATTTCGAAACTTGAGTTCTATAGTTTTCTTTGTTCTCTTCTGTATGTCGTCGTTGGGGTAGTAGAATTTTCCAGATATCCAACTGGACAGGTGTTGAATCATTCTTAGTACACGTGTTTGCACTTGATTCGATAAACAAAGCTTCTGTTATCAATCTCTCTCCCTCCATCCTGTGACATAAGATTTTAAAACTGTCATCTTATCCCATCCATACTGTTGTATGGCTGTGTGTAACTGCATGTAGTGAGTGCTATAGCCGAACTATTCTATAGATTTCTTATCTTATTCGGGTCAACCAATCTAGATTTTGCTAGGATTTTATGTTCAGCTAGTCTGACTGCCATTGTTCTACTAGTCTGACCTATGTATTTGATCTGATAGTCATTGCAGACAGGGTATTAGATAAACTAAGTTGTTTTGTTTTAAAGGCTCCAATGACGGGATCCTTTAACCGTCAAAGCTTGTTTCTAACTCAATTAGAAACTATGTAGCCTAATAAAAGTAACGCTATTACTTACGAGATTTTTCGGTAGTTGTATTTGTATTCTGTTTCCGAATCAGCGAAAATGGAGTATAATTCCATTGTGGATAAAATTTATTTTGATAAGTTCTCACTGCGTCATACACTAATATTTACTGATGACTACGTTTCGAGCTCAATTATTACTCATAATCATATGATATCACCTTGATATGATTATGAGCGATAAATTGTTCTGGAAAACGTCATCATTAAATATTGCTGTATAACACTGTGAGACTTTATTAAAATTAATTTTTTTTATACTCTACCACTTTGCACAAGTTCTATTCTTATATCAGCGAAAATAGAGTAGTCTAATGGAGCTAGTGTTTTGAAAATGCTTCCAGCAATGATTTAACCAGAGTCAAAAAAGACTCCATTCGTAATTCAGCGATACACTTTGTCAGTCCTCATAGGCAAAGAATTATTTATAAAGCTGTTATTCTGTAACTCTTGAAACCAAACGGAAGTATTCCAAATTCCTGAATTAAAAAACTGAATTGAAATCACGTACCGTCAGTGAGAACTGTCTTTCGTCGAAATTGTACTTTCATTTGGTATGTTTAAAATTGAATAATTCATTTTATATAATTGAGGATGATTCTAGTTGGCTGAAGGGAATAGACATTAAGGCCTGGATAGAAGTTCCGTATTTGTGGGCACTCGCTAGCAGGGGTTATCCAGGATCTTAAAGGGAGTCATGGTCTCTCTGAGATCCGAATTGGCATAACCCAGTGCTGCAATCAGAGCTGCTTTCACTGATCTATTCGGCCGCTAGATGAACCCCTATGGGGCTTTATTGAATACCTTCTGATCGGTAACTAGTTAGTAACAAGTCTTATGCGTTATTGACAAGTGTCAACAAGAATAAAACCTGTTTTCAAGGATTCCTGCATATTCCCATCAACCATCTAAAATCAATCGAAGGTGCTGCTCCATAAGTAGCCACCAAGCATGCCAACCACTTTGTAAACTTGAGTGAAAAAATTCAGACACATGACACTGGTTGTTAACTGGTGGACCATCAAAAAGTAACGATAATTCTGATTTGTTTTCATGTTTGGTATGTAGAGCTACATAATAGCAGAATAAATCCATCAAAATGATACATATATCAAAAAATTTCCTTGTATCACAGAACAGTGAAAGGTCTCTTAGAAGCAACTCCTACCAGACACAAGGAGTTGGCTAACAGTACTCTGCCGAAGAACAGGTAAATCTATAAAACTATAAGTTTTTTTATTCACAACCACAGAAATGCCTTCTGTTACTCTTCCTCAGTGTGATTTGGTCTCCTAAACAAAATTTTCACAGATGTTTGCGTAAGCTTCATCTAGGAGTCTACATCACTGCATTTTTTCTACAACCTTTAAGCACTAATCATTTGATGACTGAATATCAGTTTGTGAAGAACTCACATTGCTTTATTCACTTATGCATACAGAATGAAACTTCGAGTGTTTATCTTATCCGTGCAAAAGTGTACTTAATTTAGGCCTTATGTAAACCGGTGGAATGCAGTTTTGTTAAAGTAATCAAATGATAATATTCACAAAAACACCCAAAGAAAACGAAAATGCCGAATGCACCGGAATACTCGAAATACCTAAGGCGGATAAATGGTTGTAGCACTCATAAAAAAACAGAAAACCTATCCAAAGTTCTAAGTTTATTTTCAGCTGCTAAAATCATTTTTATCAAGGTTAATAATAACATCAATATTTTTAAAAATGTTTTGCCACATAAAATCATATCCAGTAGACGTTTTCTATACTTTCCACCAGACATAGAGCCATAATAATTTATGTATATGATAACATTTGTACCAGCGTATCTTTTACTGATACGTGTGTTTATTGAGTGTACAAGACTGATCAGATAATGAGAAAATAAAATGAATCATACTTTTCTCTTCCGAATCCTAGAAATTAGGAGTCTCCTCAGATATGTTACACACGGAAAACAGAACCTGACTTAGGTAATATCGACTATAATAGGTTCTTACAAACGATTTTCAATACAGTGTGAAGAATATTCAGTAGCATGTGGGTCGGTGGCACAACGGTAGGATACTTGCAAACCACGCGTGTGGTCCAGGGTTTGAATCCTCGGCCAACTCACTTCTCTACCTCGCTAAGCCTGTAATAAGACTGGTAAAGTAAGAAGGTTGGGCATGAGGCAAGTAACCCCATCCCGTAAACGTAAAAACCACTGCTACGTAAACTCCAAAGCTCTAGCTTGAAGACCTATGCTCCACTTGGAACGTGAAGGGGTAAAATAAAATAATAATAATAAATAATAATTTTTAGAAGCAAAACGCACACTGAGATTAGTTTTCATTTACTGATAATAATTAACACGGTAAGTGGTTAAACCGATTTGTTTTCTGGTCTGACTGCCAAAAATATGCAAAAAGATTGTTCTGCTTATGGAAAACATTTGTTTAAAAGAACCTCTTAGGATCAGCATGAACACGTTAACATATTTGGAGGCATTCGGTCAATGTAAGTCATACCAGCGAAGTATACCAGATGGATGGCAAAAGAACATGAAAATATTTCCAAATAGTCAGGTATTGGTTTGTACGGGTTTGGTTGATTGGTCAAAGGAATCATCATGAGCTGACATTGGTTAGAGAACCATTGGAAAACCTGAAAGTACTGGACAGCTGTTTCGCCAGCCTAGTTTGGGACTCTTCATCAGTACGCGCCCACACTGCGGGGTTCGAACCCAGTACCTTCCGGTTACAAGGCGAACCAACTCATAGACCATTAAGCCACTGGGACCCGATCCAATGGCCAGCCTGTGAATTCTAACTTCTACCAATTCACGATATAGCGCAACCGCTAGCCAATGTCTTCAGCGAGTATTTGTCCTCACACCCGACCTGCTTCACCCGACTGGTCACGCCTTCTCACTAGAACCCCAGGTAACTACTTGCCTGAATATGGCCAGCCACCAGTGAGCATCTCATTGATATTCAAGTATTAGTTTGAAGGGATTTGGTTGATCGGTTACATGATTTCATCATGAGGTAACATTGGTTAGAGAATCATTGGAAAACCTGAGAGTACTGGACAGTTGTATTTCAAATCATTATTCATGGTACTCAGTAAAAAACATGAAGTTTTCAACGATCTACTCTGGTTTCAATCTGTTTTATGCGGAAAAAGGTATGACGTAAGTATCATTTTATAACATTTTATAACCTGACAAACATAAGAATTTTTAAGGGAGACAGTAATTTAAGGACATATATTTCATAATATCTGATTTCATTATTTTTTTCATTTTTGAATTAATCTAATTAAAAGTCTAATATTGTCATATTTTCGCCCTCTTTCTCTCACTGTTTTACTCTCATGGATTTCTTAGGTCATTGAGAGCAAAACTGGACTGTCTGTACAACATTTTACACACAGCTTGTCCATCGAATGCTGTTCGCCTAATAATGAATTATTTCAAAGAAACTCTACCTGATGGTTGTTCATTTAACTATGAGACAAGATTATCAAAACACTTAGAATCAGTTCAAATGACTCAGTCAATTAACAATGATGAGAATGTTGATGAACGCAACAGTCGGAAGCAACCTGTAACGGATAATTTAATAAAAAGTGTTAAAGCAAGTCCACAAAAGTTGTCCAAAAATTATTCAAGCTATCTAAGTTATAGTTTAACACATATACTATTAGATAGCATTGTGATTATCTTGATTAAATTCTTTTCTTTCCGCTAAAATGTTTCCTTTTCTATTACTGTTCTTAGTTGTTATTCAATTTCCTTGCTAAGGAGTTGAACGTCATTCATTACACTATTCCACTGTGATCTCTTGTATAAACATTTTTATGTACTACTATTAATGCAAAAGCTAGTAGCTTAACAGGTGATCTCTTTCTTTTTTGTGTGTACATACCACTGGAATTTTTAGCCACAGATATTGAAAACGAATGCCAGTACAAATTGATGAGCAAAACAGTAATAACAATTCGTTCCACAGAAATTCAGAATTCCATTTTTGTTTTCGCATTCTGCTTTCTGTTTGCCGATTTGAATTTTTCTTTCCCATAAAGATTACTGTACAGATATACTTCTATTTTTTAGGTGGAAAATAACTTTTGAAAAAAAAACAAATATGTTGAAATTAATTAAAAATTGAACTTGATACACAAGTGTTTATTGTTCTTCCTTTGGATGTTGCTTTTTGCCATGAGTTTAATTTCTCAGTAGGGTATTATTCACTATTATTATTATTTCAACGGGCTGTGAGTGGAACATAGGACTTCGACAACACAGAAATGTCCTGAAGCCTTCTCCTTAACTGTTCTTCTGCATTTCACCCTCGGATCCACGCTCAACTCGTAATTTCCTATTCAGTTTCTACTAGGAACAATGGCCTAGAGAGCGGTTTCACTCAGCGGTCTCCTCAGCGTGTGTCTAACCCAACTTCGTTTCTTTCATCATATTTGCTGAGCAGTGGGTTCTTGACTGGTTCATTCCCAGAGTTTCTTGATGTCAAACCTTTCTGGCTAACCATCTGATCTTACTATGGATCCAGGGAAGGCAGCCGTTGATGTAAGTCCTCTCTCAACCACACGTCGGAAAAACTTTTCATAACGGGAATGCCAAGTTTCTGACCTATATAGAAGAACCTACTGACTTAACATCGGTATTGAAAATTCGAATTCTTTTGTTTCTTATGAGAGTGGTACTAAATGATTGGAACCTTACTTCCCTTTGTGTTGAATCCTGCTGTCATTATCTTAGAGATTGGTTGCTACTGCATAAGAACTTTGGCTGCTATTAGTGACATCATAATAGCTACTCCCTTGGTATGCCAGTGGTTGTAGCTTGAGTGACCTGAATAGATTACTGACTCTACATTTGACAGACTGGAGAGTCCACATCTATTCTACCTGCTCTCATAGACTCGTAACACTTCTGTTCCAGATCTTTTAACTTATTTGGTAACCTGGGTAGCCTTCCCAGCTTCGCACTGTGTACAAACATTCCACGTCCAAGTATTTATTTTAACTTTCATCAAAAGGGAACACTGGCTTCCTGAAGGCTTTCATCAGCCTTCACGTCATTTCGTCTCTCCCGTTCCAGCGAAGAATACGCTTCTGTAGTGATGTGATTGGTTTTCCGGGGTAAGGTCACTAGCCACACTTCAAACGTTACCATTTTTCTCTGGCTCAGTATCTGCCAGAAAACAAACGAACGAGTAAATCAGGAGAAATTAAATATAATAAAATTAAACTGGAAACTGGACTTGGTAAATAACTGTTTATTGCTTATATAATCACGTGTTAAATTCTTCCCTTGTAAAGCACATTTTATCATAGATTTTAAGACTCAGCGGGGCATTAGTTTTAAACAAATTGGCTTCAGTGATGTGTTCCAAATGTTACGTAGCTCAGAATTTCAATTTTCAATAGTTTTCACAGAAATTTGTTTCGCTCAGGTGAATAGTCTCATAACCATTTGTTGGTTGACGCTTTCATGTATCACTAGCAAATTTTCAAAAATTTTAAAAGAAATACAAAACCAGTAGGTTGTAGTGGATCGTGATATGCAATTTAGATTCATAGCAGAAATAACATTCTTTAGGTCGGGTAAAGGTAGTATCATGTTTTATATGTAGTAACTTCAAGCTCTATTATATACCAGAAGAATAAAATCGTTTCATTTCTATCGTGAAACAGAGATAAAAATCATACCAAAACCACCAGTGATACGTGTCTGTTACTACTGCGTTTAACCAGATTTGGAAACTCTTAAACAGTCATTATGATAATAATAGTGTACGCACCCATCAGGTGTACCGGACAGCCAACTGTTTCGTCCTAGTTTGGGACTCTTCAGAAGCACGTACCCACCGGGGTTCGAACCCAGGACCTTCTGGATACAGGGCGAGCTGATAGGCCATCGCGGCACTGGGACCCAATCCTATGGTCCTCGAATTATAACTCCTGCCGGTTCACAACATAGCGCGACCACTTTGAACCCCGGTGAGTGCGTAATGCTGAAGAATCCCAAACCAAAACAAAACAGCTGTCCAGTACTCCCAGGTTTTCCAGTGGTTCTGTAACTGATGTCAGCTCATGATGAAATCTTCTATGCAATCAAGCAAAATCACTACATAACTAATACTTGAAAATTAATAATAGTGTAACATACATTAAGTTTGTATGATGAGGCGTTTTATCAACAAAATACAGTCTGACCATAAAACGAAGAGAAACCATCGAAATCATACCTACAGTTTTCAATAATTTATAGTACTGAAAAATTCCGGACGATAGGTGTCAAAGTCCTTCTTAATTCCTGATTTCTTCATTTCTGAAATTTAACCAAACATATACATTACCTTCAGTATTATTGAAAAACTCCTCTTAGTACTTCTAGATCACCTTTTAGGAGCGCTTTAATCAAATGAGACTGTTCTATATTTGATCACAGATTGATATAAGTTGGAAAACTACTGAAGAACAGAGTGTACTGGATAGTATTTTGTTCCTAGTTCGGAACTCTTCATCAGTATGCACCGATGGTCTCACCAAAGATCGAACCCAGGACCTTGAGGTTGCGAGGCCTACCCCTTAATCATTCGTCTACTGGTCCGAGTATCAGTAACCTGTGAATTCTATCTTTGTCAGTTCATGACTATAGCACGATCTCCGGCCAGTGTCATCGATGAGTATTTGTCCTCACACCTAACCTGGTGGATTCCATTGGTCACAACTCTCACCAGAACTCCAGGCAGCTTCGTCTAGAAACCTGTTACTAGAGAGCGTCAGATCAATTCTTAGGAGTTAGCATTGCAGAACTTGCAATTCAAGGGTTATCAAGTACTGGCTGAAGTGAATAAATTGTCAGATTGTTTTACTTGGTAATCTGAAGGTCCTGGGTATGAACTCCAGTGGGATCAAAGGTACATACTGCTGAAGAATCCCAAACTTGGAAATAAAAATCCCCTGGTACTCCTTGTTTTTAAGTGGTGCTTTTAATGTCACCGATCCGAGATCAAACTTGAAATAAATCATATTCCTACACATTAAACATTGTGTTTCAGTGGTGAAATGAAACGGACCGAATGTCTAGTGATATAGGCCATAATTTCGTTTGAATAGTGTCATCCTTTATAATCAATAGGTGGTAATCAGTATTACTGTTTAGTTCTGATTATTCTGATTAGTTCTGATTATATTAGTCTTTCTAAAATCCTAACAATAGGCCACTGAGCTTAATGGCACTATAAGAGCGTTCACTTAGAGGTACAGCAAGAAATAATCGATAGGTCGGTAATTTAGAAAGTCGATTTATAACCCTAAGAATGATGCTTGCGAATGAACACAATGTAAATTCATTTCTGTGATTATTACTTAAATACTTATGTCAAGGAACCTAAACCTAAGTTCCTATTAGTTGCAAAGACGCTCGGAATCGATAACTACTACGATTAATTATCGATTTTAACTCCAAAACACCAGTATTTGTAGTAACTTATATTGTTCAGCAATTAAAATCGAAAATCATGCAGAAATCTATAAACAAATGTTTTATAAGGAATGCACCAGTACTTTTATTCGTATTCTTTCGTTTTCTTCCAACTTGTACTCGATTGAATCATCCGCTCCTTCGAGTTGCCTGCCAATGGCTACCAAGGTTAATGAACCAATGTTCAATGTTCACATTCCTTTAAAACTTTATTTCCAACAGTTTTTTCGTGGGGATTTGATTTGTTTCAAGTTTGATCATGAATTGATATCATTTAGAGGACCTCTGAGAAACCGGGAGTACTGGAAAGCTGTTTCTACCTAGTTTGGTTACCATCGGAACCACCTGGTTTTGAATCCACCACCTACTAGTTGCAAGGCGAGCTCGTAGACCATTCAGTAACTGGGATCTGATGTCTACTAATTTGTGATTTTAGTGCAACTTGAAGTATTCTCTAGGTATTCTTAATTAATTTTGGCATCATATTAAATCTGAAATGGAGAGGCCTTTAATACCTTTAGTCATGAAGATCATTATTGTAAATGTATATATATATATATATATATATATATATATATATCCCTATCTTCAGTAAGTTCTTTTTAATCCACACACCGATTTTACTGGAAAAAAAGAGTCACATTATAATAGTTGATATGTTTGCTGGACGTAAATATTAACAGATTGTTTACTCAACAGCTTAAGATGGATGACGTATTGTTTTGTTTTTAGCAGAATAAGCAATCTGAAAATGCCTTCATAAAAAATAATTGATTAACAGTATTCACACATTTTATACTACAACTAGAACTAATTTTGTAATTACTACCGTTCTCCCCTTAGGCTGTAGATAATTTTACTAATATTTGTATATCTCCTTTCAAATGAATCCTTATTATTTGTTTTTGGCTGATTCGTATTTATAATACTTGCTGTTGTGTGATGGTGTTGATATTATTATTGTGTTGAAGAGTCTGTGGACTGCATAGAGAAACATTCTGCAAAATTCCTCTTTGATTTAACGAATGTGCTGTGGTTAATTAAGGGAAGATTTCTTCTGAATTCAAGGCAACACCAAACAGTCATTTTTTGATCTTGGACTATCAGACAGAATCAACTTTTGTTCTGTGAGATTTTTAAACTCCCGGAATATTCTTATCAGTTTTTAGGTAATTTATAATTGTGTTCTTGTACCTGAAAAACCTCTAGACTGTATAGCTACCTGACGGCATTACTGAGGTGATTTCTTACTTCCAATACACGTTTTCATTGTTGAATAATATCACAGATTCTTTTACATACATTTGTGTTTTGACATTGTTGAAATATAAGTTTTAGCCGTATGTAAATCGTCCAAGTTTGACAAGCTTTACGGAAGAAAGCGTTGATTAGTTTCCTGTTTTCATACTGAAATTTTTGAATTTTTGATATTACAGTGCTGTATGGTACAGCCCACTGAGAACAATGAAGACCAGAACAATAAACAATGTAAGCACCGCTTGTGCCAGTAAACACCTTCAAGCATAATATAACGTCATGCTTACTTCCAAATATTATATGAGAGTCTGTATTATTATTTTATTATATTATTATATCCTTTAATTCCTAGAGGAACATAGGGCTTCAGCTGCGCGTCTCCATTGCCTTCGGTTTTCTGCCAACTTTTTCACCCCGCTCCAAGTCTGCCCACCTGCTTTCATCTCCTCTTCACATCACCTCCTCCAAGTCACCCCCGCACTGATGACCAACTCGCCGCTTCCCTATCGGGTTCCACTCGAGGTTTTGTCTAGTGATGTCACTTGATGGTTTCCTCAGAGTATGGCCAAGCCAATCCACCTCCATTTCTTCCTGCCTATTTGTTGCACAATCAGTTCCTGGTTAGCTTGTTCATCGCCAGGAATCCCTCTTGCAGATCTTTTCTGGCCGGCCATCTGATCTTCAGTGTTGAGAGAAGGCTGTTGTTGATGAAGGTCTGTAGTTTGTTTGAGATGCTCTTTATGACTCGCCAAGTCTCTGATCCGTATGGTAGCACTGACTTCACATTGCAGTTGAAAATCCGGATGTTATTTTTGGTGATGAGTGCTGTTGACCTCCACCCAGACTTAAGAGTAATGAAAGCTTGTCTTGCTTTTCGAAATCTGGCTTTGATATCCTCGTCAGTTCCGCCTGTAGTTGAAACGATGCTTTCCAGGTGGGTTGGTAGGCAAAGGAGGTTGTTTCTTTCAGGTTTCTCCTATTTATGCAGGCTGATTGTTGTCTGTTGTTGTTGTTGCTGTTGGTATTACCCAGGAATCTTCATCTCCTCTGTGCTTAATTATACCTAAACATTTTTCAGATAAATCCCAATAAGTATAAGATCATGACAGGGTTTTATGTGTCTTATTTCTTTACAAACGAACATATTCAGTTGGTGTACGCTAATATACTTTTATAGTAACAGAAAAACTACAAGTAAAATGCTAACATCACCTCGAAGGTTTATAAACACTCAAATTATCAAAAAGATTTCTTCTCGCAACTCCTCTACAAAACTTTATATATACTATAACAACCAAAACCAACTCGTTGTGGTCCGATTAAAGAAAACCTACTACTGTACGCTACAGTATAGCTAACGAAACTTCCTTGAAAGACTCACAGTCACAAGACAAACCAAAAACAGCAAAAAGACGGTTATGCGTGTTGAGATCTATGGTTCTTTTCAAATGTAATAACATCAAAAACTCAAATTTACCTCAACAGTGCCGTTAGACAGCTTTACGACTAGACAGTTATCTAGTACGAAACGGGCACTGTAGATTGAAGCTAACCAACGAAACTTCAACTGTCAAAAGTACCTGAAAATCAAGTGGAATATTCCCGACAAAGTGAGATCAAAAATCTGGTGGCAGGATACATTATGCAATCTACTTGTTATAATCATTTCTACCGTCAAATTGTTGTATTGTCATCCCCTTGACATGTTGATATTACTTAATTACTGTTAACAAACCTATCACTAGTCTAGAATGGTGAATTCTTGCATTGCTGGTTTCTTCTTAATCGAATTATTCCAAAATGATGAATAAGTTTTTGTCATAAATTAGTCTGTGATCCTTGTCGAATGGTCTTACTCTGAGCCCCTTCAAATGTTTGAATGTTAATTTCATTTTCAGCCGTAGACGTTGTTTACAGAAGCTGGTTGGTTTCCATGATTTTGGTACTATAGAAGGAACTGAAGTTGAATGTTAGATACTTTGGACTGTGTCTTTATTTTACGTCTTCTCGATCATCTCACGTCACGTTAATTTCTGGAAAGATATCTTGTCTAACCTTCTACACAAAGAAGGTAAGACATTTTAGTTTCACCCTATTCTTAATTTTTCATTTTATTGATTCCTGTATTCTACAATTTCTTCTTTATTACTCCCTTTTACGTTGCACTGTTGAGGGGCTTATGGGCTGTTGGTAGTGCAAGTAAGAACGCTCAACTAACAACATTAATAGCTGTGGGGACAGACACTTGAACTTATGCAAAAAATCGATGAATATCATGTTGTCTGCTGATTTTGAGCAGTCTGTTTACCCACAACTCTCCTCTTACACATATCATCATGTAGGATTAGAGTCAACCATAAAGAGATATTTTACTCGTTCTACTACCTATAAAAACTCTATGAAAAATTGTTTGAAGCGCATTTTATGTGGGATGCGAATACTGCTGATAGGTATGAAACTAGTAATTTACTCACCACAAGAATAGTATCATTTAAAAAATTATCATAAATATTAGAAAGAGCGTCATTGGTGACGATCTGATTCGTAAGTAAATAGGGATGTTTTCTATACTTATTTCGATAAAACAATAAGAAAACGTAATTTGTCTGAATCGTGTAATGCATTTGCACAACACATTTCGAACAATCTGATCACACATGGCTAAGATGGTGGATATAGCTCACCAGTTTTTAAACAGCAACCCAAAGGAGAAAAGTATTTTAAACTCCCACCATTTCAAAACATTGAAAGGACTACGGGAAAATTCTAACATAATTATTACGAAACCTGATAAAGGTTCTGGAGTCGTCATTATGAATAAAAGTGACTAAAAATCTGAAATGATGTCTGTTCTTGAGGATGAAAGCAAATTTAGCCGTGATCCCTCCTCAGAAGATATTCATTTGTTGCAGGGCACAGTGACAGCTAATCTAGTGAAGCTTCATGGCCTAAATGCTATAAGTAAAGAGAAATTTGACTCATTAAAACAATCAGATTGTAAATTCCCGCATATGTATGGTTTGTTAAAAATACATCAACCCAATAATCCTGTACGTCCTATATTGTCGATGTGCAAATCCCCAACGCATAAACTTGCTAAATGGTTAGTAGAATTAATGCATCCAGTCAAAACACAATTCTGTACGTATGTGTTAAAAGATACATTTGAATTGGTTAATTTTCTTGATGATATTAACATTATGAATAAGAACATGTACTCTTTTGATGTAAACTCATTATTCACTAATGTGCCTTTGCTCAAAACAGTTGACATTTTGTGTGATTATATTTCCACAAACAATTTTTTCATCCCGTTCCCCATACCTTACTCAAGGGATTTATTACCTCTATGTACTAACAATGTTAGGTTTACATTTGAAGGCGATTGTTTCCGCCAAGTTGATGGTGTTGCTAAGGAAAGTCCGTTAGAGCCCCTTCTAGCAGTTATTTATATGTCGTACATTGAGAATTTATTGGAAGATTTAATCGAAAATGTGCCACTTTATAGAAGGTATGTAGATGATATCGTAGTCATCAATGATAAGCCTTGTTCTGCCACCGCAATTTTAAATCGAATGAATGAAGTTCAGAATAGCATATCACTTACATCTGTAGAAGAAGAAGATAATTGTTTATCTTTCCTAGACATATTGCTCAGTCGATGGCTTGATGGGTCAATAGAAAGACCTATTTATAGAAAACCTACCTGGACAGGACAGTATTTTAATTACCACAGTTTCTGTCCTGTTCGATGCAAAGGAGCCTAAGGGATTGAGGTGTCTCTTCAGTAGAATCCAACGAATATGCACTGAAGACACGCTTGATTAAGAAAAAAGAAAGTTGACACAAACTCTGGTTGATAACAATTATCCAGAGAAGTTCGTCAGGAGATATAAAGTAGTCAGAACACCAAGACCCACTCTCCAACTCGCGCCTAAGAAAGACGTGTACATCAAGCTACCCTAATCGGTGCATCAGAGCAGCTTGATAACTAGACAAAGGCTGAACGCTGCTGTTAAAAAGGCTTTTTATGCAGCTAATATCATAATATTAGAGAATGTAAAGCCATTATATCTATCTAAGCCCTTCGAACATGCGAAAAATGACGTCACATCCAACTGTTTTTACCAATTTGAATGTACATGTGGAGACACATACATAGGGAGGACTCATCGATCTCTGCAAGTAAGGGCTTCAGAGCATATTCCAAAATGGCTCCAGAAACAAATTGAGTCATCAGAACCTATTAACGGTGAGAACAGGAGACCTGGCTCTTGTATTGCGAAACATATTATAGAGACAGGTCATAAAATTGATGTTAACAGATCTTTTAAACCTATCTATAAAACGTTTTTGGGGCGTATCCTAAAGTTTGTAGAAGCCCTAGGAATTAGAAAGTTCAAGCCACTTTAATGCGTTCAAAAACTATTCGTCATCGCATTAAACCTTCCTTGGTAAATTTTGTTTTGATACCATAGTAGATGTACTATTACCTCGGCTATTTGGTTTAGTGGTTTTCATTGTTATTTTGACCTTGAATATGTCCTTTCAACTTGACCTAAGTCTATTTTCTCACCTCTTACCCTTTTATTAATTTCATAAATAGATATATATATATTGCTATGACAAGTCCATGTGCTATCAGATTTTTCGAAATGCGTTGTGAGCGCAAATACATTACACGATTCAGACAAATTACGTCTGCTTATTGCTTTACCTAAATTCATAAACGGAACTAACTGTTTTAAAGATACTTATATTGTTGACGAAGAAATTTCACTTAGGCAGTCTATCATAGAAACGTCACGTGAATAATCAATTCCTGCAGACATTTCAAGGCGAGAATGACCTTGATTCACTCAAACAAAATCACATTGTATAACAACAAATTATCAATATCATCGTACTCTCACAAAGAGAAGCATTATAATTAGAGATTAAACAAGAATAAAGACGAATAATAAGATATGCAGATGTTAGAATAATGAGAGAGAGAGAGAGAGAAAAGGATAATAATTACGAAGTTGGTTGAAGTATCTAAATAATTAGCGAAATATTCCCACGTAGAGTCACAAGAAAAAGGCGTAAACAGCGAAGAAAATTTTTGTTTTGACCATCCGTTTTCATAATCAGTTCAATCGTAGTTATATTTAACAAAGAAATCTTTAGATCAATCAGATACTGATAAAAACTGTCCTCAGAAAATGTATTACATAATGTAAGGTTTAACCTAGAAAAGATGACTAATTGCAAGTTAGAAAAGAGGCAGGAATTACTATAATCATGTTTCTTCTATTTTATTAAGTAAGTTTACTGTTATTGTTATTATTGCCATTATTTCATTGCCATTATTATTACCATTATCCATATTTTCTTACCAATCTATTACTGTTAATTAATAACATTGTTTTTATACAGATTTTATATAAAATCACTTTATCGTCTTTCCGCTTGTTCCTGTCCATTCTATATGAGCTTATTGACTACTTATTATCTCACACTTATTACATCATGCCAACTTCTCCCTCCTTTCTAACTTTCAATTAGTTATCCCTTCTTGAATGCACCTTACACTATATAATGCATTTTTCGAGGAAAAAGTTTACCAGTATCTGAATGGTCTAAAGATTTCTTTGTTAATTATAATATATCACTGAACATCTGGTCGACAATGATCACCCTGTCTTTATAGCCTCCACCTTTAAAGTCATCTACAAGGGAAAAAAGTAATTTGCTGAAAAATACTACGTACCGAACTCATCTATATTGCTGAAGCTTCGGCTTTCGAAACAGAAAAGACAGATCTCTGTGCACAAAAAGTGCTCGTTCCACCCCTCCAACTTTCATGGTCTTTATCCCTTTTTGCTAAAGTATGGTAACCCCTAATCAGATTTTGGCTCTACCAATTTTTTTTCATTTTGTCTATTCAATTTGTATACTCTTCCTTTATTACGTCAATTGTTACTATTACTGCTTTCACTTTGAACTGTCCCCGGTTAGATTTCTTTTGTCCCACTTGTCGTTCTAAATATAATTACGACTGTACAATTCATAAAAATGAATCGTCGTAAAGAAAACTTTCCTTGCTGTTTAACCCCTTTTTCTTATGATATCTAAATAAGTATTAATATTACAGATATACCATTCTGGATGGATTTTGCAAACAATTATTCCGTGACATATGCAATGCTAATTAACAAAGGTCAGATACTATAATCGGCTCTTAAAGCATAAGTCAAAATGTATGCGTGTAAATTATAGTGTGTAATCTTGTGCACTTGACGGTAGACAACTGATAAGTGAAGTGATTAACAGTCATTTGAAAATAACGGATAGGAAACTATTTGAAAATAGGTTAGAAAAATAAGGAAGAATAAAAGGATTGCAAAAACCGTTTATTATGCAACATTTCAGGAGAATAAAATTGACACTTTAATCCACGACAGTAAAGAAGACTTGTTTTTGATGTGGTTGTGGTGCCTGAGCTTGAAGGTTTATCTACAAAGCTTTCATTGCCCTGCTAGGCAGATATCTTCAGCGCAAACTTGAATTTGAATTGAGCTTTTCGATTTCTCCTCGAGTTTATTAGTCATCTCTCCTGGCGACCTTGGACATGATTGGTTGTTTTTGTGTGTTTTCACACCTTCTAGGTTACTTGTATTGGAACTGATCGTTCCTTTGACTTGAACTTTGACTCCTTGTGTGTGAGGTTTCCTTCTTATCGGTTGATAAATTTTGTCGATTTCAATGTGTCTATTGATTGACGATTCATCGGAATACCAGGCTTCTCAAAATTCTCTAGCATTCCTGATGTTTCCTCTGTCTAATATTTGAACGTTGTCCCAGTCGAATTGATGTTCGTGGTTGTCTGTATATAGTGATATGAGTGTGTGGATGTCATGTCTTTCCACGGCTAGCCTAAGAAAAACCAATCACTTGCAAGGTCACCAGGAGAGATGACTAATAAACTCGCGGAGAAATCTAAAAGCTCACTTCGAATTGAAGTATGCACTGAAGATATCTGCTTAGTAGGGTAATGAAAGCTTCGCAAATTAACTATCCAACTCAGAGAACACAAAAACGTCAAAATCATCCACCTGAGATACGCATCTTCTCTATCATATCTAAGAGACTTGTTAAAATGTTTCTTGACCTTAGAATTCATGTTTTTCCTTGTAAATTGCTTTGGTTGCGTGTGAAGTTAAAATAAAGTATTTGAACAGACAAAAACATCAGAGGACATACAGCACACTATCCTTTAAGATAATGTCTTGTTTACCTGAACATTTTTAGCTCTTCCCTCTTCAAGACAAGTACAAGTAATATCAAGAACTATTCTGTCTACATAGCTTTTGTACCTCTTCCAGTCTCTTATGTAACATCAGAATTTGCCTGATAATAATAATAACAGCTGTGCTTACAATAATTCAATGATTATTTTTACTGTCCTCTTTTGTAAGAGGAAAATTTATTAACATGCGATTGTATAGCTAAAGAAAATGAATTTGTTGCCGAAAACCGCCTCTTCACCGAACTAAGTGTTTTGTATTTTCATTATTTTCTCTAATAGGGATTGTTTATCAAATAATATAATATAGCATAAGTCTATTATAAACACACATATAATGGAATTGACAAATATAAATAAAGCAAAGTGATTTGATTATCTTAACAATGAGACACTTAATTATTTAGAAGTCAATATAATTTCCTAGCCTGACATAAAAACATTCGACCTTTTGTAATATATAAACAGAAGTGAATGACTATTTGAAAGAGGTTACTTCATTCACTTCACTTATCTGGGGAGCATTGTCTCAAATACAGGCAGTCGGAATGGACGAGAATGTCAAACCGAGCGAGAATCGGGAAGGCGAGAAACACATTCATCAACAAACTGAAACCAATCTGGAAATCTTCCTCACTCAGCCAGCATCAACAACAAAATTTGGTCGGATTTTCAATACAAATATTAAGTCAGTCAGCTCTTCTATACGGATCAGAAGCTTGGTGGGTGAGTCACAAAGAATATTTCCAACAGCCTATTGAAGACTTTCATCAACCAACAACTGTCTTCGCTGGCTCTATACTGAAGATCAGATGGTCGGGCCGGAAAGAATCACCAACAAGAAACTATGGCTGGGGACAAACAAACCAAGAACCAATCGCACAACAAATATGCGGGAGAAAGTGGAGATGGATTGGACATTCGCTGAGGAGACCGCTGGGTGCCATCGCGCCCGCGTCAGGCCATTGCTCGAGTGGAACCAGGCCGAAAGGGAAGCAAGCGGCGAGTGGAACGTCAGTGCAAGGGTGATATGGAGAAGATTGTGTGAAGAGGAGTTAAAACAGTATGGACTGGAATAGATGCAGGTGAAAAGTACAACAGAAGGAAGACGTGCAGTTGATACCCTATTTTCCACTAGGAACCCAAGGGAACAATAATAATAATAGTGAATGACTAGTGTAGCTGTTAACTACAAAGAAAGCTGTTAAGGAAACACACACAAGTTTACTAATACGCGGTTTATAGGTTAAGGAATACTAATGTTTAATAAAAAAAATATTTGCAACTGTAATTTTCAAATTCATTCTTTTTGTAAATTACTGATAGAAGAATAGAAATGTAATGATAAATTTATCTTGCTATTGGGATGTTTCTGAAAGTTATAGAATAGATTAGTACTATGATGCCCTACACAGTGAGAGATATCTTAGAAGATATTACAATTTTGTCGGCAAGGCGGTCATTTTGCCTTTGGATATAGAAGAACCTTGTTTTATTATTATTATGAAAGACAACAGCATAATAGCCAGAGAAAAAAATGTAATATTCTGTTTTTAGGTTTCCGATACTTTTCAGAACTTGACATTTTATTTACAATATACAAAAATATGCTCATCGGGACATCAAAAGGAAGAGAAAAAGCACTTCAGTGAGTAGTGTTTTTCCGATGGTTGTCCTTACTTAGGTGTACAACAGCATTCATATAAACTTTTTCACTAGGTATATGCAGTGCAGCAGTTAGTTATTTGGTCATAACGACTAAATGAAGAAGAAGGAATATAATTCTTATTGAAAAATAATTTAAAATCAAGAGAATACCTATGAATAATGAATACTGTTTGATTTGAAACCCACTAGATGTGAACTTGGTTGTTTTTGATGGATAGTGACTAGTACTGGAACCCAGGAGAGAATTTCGTTTCATTTGTGACTCCTCACCTGGATGTGCCTGTATTCTTACAGCAATTAACGGTCTTCCTACTGAGATTCGAATCCAGATACCATCGCTTCAACAGCCAATTCGTCCACTATAGGATTACTTGAACCATTTCTTTTGCAACCTTAATTTTATCAATGATTGCGTAATAACGGTTAATCATCCGGAAAACCAGATGCAGTCTCTGCAAAACGTAGAAATAAAGATAAGTGGATATCACCAAGTCAGCGAATAAAGCGGGTGAGATTCGACAGTACCAAACAAACGGTGAAAAGAAGAAAAGAATTCTGAAAGTGAAATCAATGCAGAGGAAGTGCTTGCAAAACTTCTTTTGTGTGCATAGTCTAGTCCTTTGCATATGGATGGTTATTTCTTCAGTTGTAGAACTCGAGGAAATATGCATCGTATACCATTACAAAAATGTGTCTTAGTTAAAAGAACTTCAAACCATAGAATACACTATTTTTAAAGTCTTTTTAAGAAGTATTATAGTGTCTGTAATGTCAATGATCATTGTAGAAGGTTCTTAGATCTATGCGGAAAGTACATCTTATGAGTAAATATATAATATGTTGGAAAAATTCAAGGAGGAAAAGATTATTAAAGATTTTTGAATACATAGCTAGAATAAGCAAAGTCCTACTTGATGATATTAGATGTTTGGAGGCAATCGACAGGAAGCCTTGAACCCAGGTTTCCTGCTAGATGGCACTCATCAGTCAGCAAAGCATATCTGTGACCCTAAAGGAACTCATGTCCCTTGTGACATTCGAACCCGCCTCACCCAGTGCTGCAGTCAGAGACGTTACCACTGAGCTATTTGGGCCCACGATTGACCTCCTGTAGGACTATCCATTATATCCACTACAGTCGATTGCCTCCAAACATCTAATACGATCAAATCTATGTGCACCGTGATGGCGAGCTACCTAGAACGGTGGTCACATTACAAACTTGACTGACAAAATTCAGTCTGCACCAAAGAAAGGACTAGACACATCACACTAGTTACTAGTGTCCAATCAAAATAAAGTCCTACTTAAATGAAATTACCAGAAACTCCTAAGAAAACCTTCAGTCTAGGCACAGTTATTTTGGAGAATATTTTACTTGAATGTCTAAGCATAACAGTAAAATAATATACTTTTTGACGACTTAAGAGAATATTTTTCCGCCGTATACTTCAAACAATGACGGTAATTATTTTAAAATTTGTGACAGACCTGATAGAATGGCGTAAAATGACTGTTTGTCACAACACTGCGACTAATAATTAGAATTTACCAGACTGGATGTATTTTTTTCAAAGTAGTTTCACCTATAAATTTATAATCTGTTATACTAATAACTAACCTATGAACTCCTTATAATAAAGGTCTTTTGTATTTCCCAATGAATGAAAAACAGAACGATATTGTTGTGTTTACAGACGTTTCACTATTTAATGCTGCTAATAGCTTTATCAAAGTATTATTAGACCGGAATTTACAAAATCTCAGAACATATATAACAAAAAAATAAAGGGGTGAGAAAAAATAGACTTAGTTCAACTTAATGGGACATATTGAAGGTCAAAATAACAATGAAGATCACTCAAACCAAATAACAAAGGTAATAGTATATCTGTTATTATATCAAAACAAAGTTTACTAACTTGATCATCGTTCGTTAGTTGTCAAGTTGGTGAATTGGTAAAGATAACAAAACTAAGTGTAGATTGTGAAATACTTGATCATTGTTCGTCAGTCTGGGTCGTTTTTTTGTTGTCAGTAAAAACAATATCGTTTTGTTTTTCATTCATTGGGAAATACAAAAAAACCTTTTTTATAATGAATATCATATACCCAATGCCCAAATTTTTTCAAACCGTTAAAAGTGAACTTGGTTTGGACATATATAACCTATGAACTCTTTTCAATGGTAATCCTATTAGAACACAGAAAGAAGAAACATTGGCGCAGAAGAATTTGGATCTATTTTATTTCGTTGATTCTCATCAGCTGCGTACAACCTGAATTTTTCAATAAAATAAAAATAAAAAGTGCACAATTTTAACAAAGCTTTGTCCATTAGCAAGCATATTGTCAGAGAGTCATAATAAAATAAGGCGTTGAGATTTACAGGGTGTCTAAAGTGTTACGACATATATATATATCTTGTTAGAGAGGTTTCTTTAAAAAAAAACTAATTAATAGTTGTGTTGTTAGGGTATAGCAGTAAAACAACTGAAGCCTGACTTATGGTTGTTGAACTTCAGTTACCCTGGCGACTGACATCTAAATAACTCCTTGTTTTCTAATTTTGTTAATTTATCTTTTCACCCCCCCTTAGTTTCGCTTGACTATCTTAAGAGATCATTTTTCTTGATCTTCTAAGCTTTGCTCATTGTATTGCATCATCAACTTCTCATCTGACCTCATGTACACTGAAATTATAAAATTTTGATCTTCATTTATCTAATTACGTAAATACTGCTAAATTTCTTTTGTTACCACCCTAACAAAACACCTGTTAATTAATTTTTATCAAGAAACTTCTCTCTAGCAAGATATTTATATATGTATGTCGTAACACTTTAGACACCCTGTAAATCTCAACGCCTTATTTTACTATGACTCTCTGACAATATGCCTGCTAATGGACAAAGCTTTGTTAAAATTACACACTTTTTATATTTATTTTATTGAAAAATTCAGGTTGTACGCAGCTGATGAGAATCAACGAAATAAAATAGATCCAAATTCTTCTGCGCCAATGTTTCTTCTTTCTGTGTTCAAATTTATAAAAGGAAATCATTAGACTGCCAGTTTTCAAACTTTGTATGTTGATGAAAGTGAATTTTGAATTTTGTATAATTCAGCAAAAATTACTAAAACATGTTCCTCTACAATATACGATAGAGAGTAGTTTGCTAACACCTGAAACTTCTATTATGTCTGAAAATTTCCCACTTTCAGTGGTTAGATTCACATCGTTATTTAGAGGAAGCGAAGAACTAAAACAAGACTAAGGTGATTAAAAAATGTAAGCTCCATTCTTTTTTTCCATTGAATACTAATACTACTATTCAAAGATGATTGATGTCTTACGGGTCTGATTCGATTTGAAACAAGTTTCCATGAATCCTGGTAGGTATAAATAGTCTACTACTACTTTTTTTTATGAATTATGATGATGATGTACTGACATTAAATATGTAAATCTTTTGTTGGTAAATCTCATGCGCTGACAGTTTGCACTGGGCAAGATTTAAAACAGAAACCTGAATACTGTTTCTTAGATTTAATTAAATTTAATCATGTTTTATTAATCAATGTCAGGCGAATTATGCAAATATTTTATTAACTGGTTTTTATTACAGGAATATGAGTTGTATTCAAGTTCACGTAACCAGTGGCATAACCTGCTTTATGATACTAGATTTACTCCCATTGGTTTAAATAATATTTGAATATTTAGACATAATACACGTTTTACATGTTGTTCCCATTTGCAATCGGAGAGATGAAGTGGCGCGCGTAGGTAAAAAAATCCTTCAGGATGCTAATCAGTCGATGTGGCTTCTTTCAATGAAATAGAATATCTATAATATGTTTGAAGCTGGAAAGGCTACCTACACTGCAAAAGAAATAAGGAGATATAATAGAGAAATGCCAGTAACCCATGAGAGCAGATGGAAGTCAAAGTGAACTCTTCAAATTGTTAACTGTAGGTGCAGTGCGGTCATCAAGACTACAACTACGAATATACTAAGAGAGTGGCTGTCACGATCTAACCAACAGCATCGAAGACTGTCAAGTAGGAGGAACCTATCTTCCCGGGAAAATGGGAGCATTATTCAACTCAAAAGTAAGAATATTTCAAATAAAACAATTCTACACACCATTAAACAGCACTGACGCAGTGGAAAAGAAGGAACATTTCTACAGATAGAAAACAAGTGGTAATGGACAGGAAAGATTACGACATCAAGACCCTAATAGATGGTATAATTACAAGACGAACTGATAACAGACTACGCAGGAGGAAAACTCAGTCGAGGGGTGATCTTGTTGAATTGCATGAAAACGCAGAAATGTTTTTGGACCTATGACTCTCCAGAGATTTTAGGACTGCAGGGAGCGTATTCTAGCACTGGAGTATACACACAATAACACATCAAAGCTAATAGAGAAGAAAAAGATGACGAAGTAGAATATGAAACAGCGTAGAGAATAACAATGAGATGAGAGGCTGAATACAACATACAGCGCATTGAACAAAATAGTAAAGAAGAGTGCTAGGGGGGAATAAAAACATTTGTGACTGAATGGAAGCTGATATAGAATAGGCTTCAGGTGAGAAAAACTTCAGGAAACTAAGTCGGATAATCAGGTTGCTATCTGGGAAGAGATCAACGCTGCAGGTTTCGTGGAAAGGTGCTCACCGACTGATTCGAAGGCTACCTTGCAAAAATGGTATTGTAGAGTGACATTAGTATCTACATGAACCGGCAAGGAGTGATGCTGCTGTCTATCCCGACTGAAACACTAATTCATATAATCCTGGGTAGACCAGAAGACGCTCTTGGTGCACAAATCTGCCCGGAACAAACTTGATTCAGGATAAGCAAATCATGTGCAGATTGGATTGCAGCTCTACGCATCATCATCGAGAAGGGCAAAATGGCAATCAAATCTCTATCTCAACTTCACTGACTGTGAAAACCTTCGTTAGCATTTACCGTGAAATAATTAAGAAACTGCTTCAACAACCATACAGTATCATATTCCGAGTAGTTCGCAAGGCAAATCTCAGCGTCGCCTTTTAGATGAAGACAGGAGTAAGACTAACCTACCTACTTTTACCGATGATATTTGTAGTTGTGCTGAATTGAATCATTTAATTTTTAAAACATTTTTTGATTGCAGCTTGATTTCACACAGCCTTTTTTTAGTAAAAGTATGGAAATTTCAGTAAGTGAAGTCGGTAGCCCGAATTTTGCAGGCCGACCATAGATATCAGGTGTGCATCGGCAGAGGATCGAACCCCAGAGCATTTGCATGGTCGGTGCGATTCCTAACCGCTTTGTCACTGACGCTGACCATGCTGAGCAATAACACAGAAATGCTTTAGGCTGAAAAGAAGACTGCCGAAGAACTAGGCGCGTATGCATGAATAAAGCCTTCTGAGTATCACCAATTTAACTAGCTCCGCATGAGCAGTTGAATTCATAGATATACGCTAATTATGCCATTTTTGGTACATTATCCTTGACTCGCTATGTAAAAATACTGGTTTAGTTGAGAAACTGAGCACTAGTCTAGCTGCAGGAATTGTTCTCTCTATTGCTCTATTAAGTCAATATTTTAGAATGTCAGCTGCCATCTTCACTTTGTAAACTAAGATACAAAAGTTACTTAGCTACGGTATCCATCGTTATCCTATCTCTAGGCATAGAAATATACTTTTTTTAAATGTTCTTTGAATATCTATTTTGTTGCAGTGTAAGTTTCAGTTCACATATTTCTTAATGTATTCCTCTGAACAAATGCATTTTATTCTATAACTAAGACAAGTTCCTTTTTCATGAACTGGTGAGAAGCTATGAAAATGGATGTACAGACCCGTCTAAGTCTTCTTTCGAAATAAGCTCCTGTGCATATATCCGTCTGTCTTCTTTGTGAGGAGGACATTTAGGAAAAGTATACAGTTATTTTCTTCTAATAGATACTTAGACTTTAATTCATCTCATCCGTTAACTGTTAAGGCAGGCTCAGTTAGGCGTTTAACAAACCAAACAGTAGCACTAAGTAGCACGAAAAAAGACCTAAATGAGGAAATAAAACAGATAGAAGAGGCTTTGGTGTTAAATAACTATCCTTTAAAATTCATTAGGAAGATCATTAAAGGCCAAAAACAAAATAAAAATAATTATAAAACTAGTAATGATAACATAAATAAGAGAGAATATAAGTCATCTACAGCTATACCATATAAAGAGGGGACATCTGAGACCCTACGTAGGATTCTGAATAAAGCAGGAATTAGGCTGGCATTTAAACCTACAAACTCACTCAGGGACAAGCTCTGTAGGTTAAAGGACCCACTTGACCCGATTAGACAAAATATTATAATTTACAAACTACTCTGTAATGACTGTGAGGTCAACTACATAGGTCAAACTAGTAGGTCAGAGGTAGTCAGATTGTCGGAACATAAGAATTTAGCTAAGAGAAGAATGGTCGACCCCACGAAGATAGGTAATTTAGAAAAAAGCTCAGCAATTGCAATGCATACATTAACACACGACCACACAATAGGGTGGGACAGAGTTGAAATTCTAAAAAGTAATCTAGGTAGGTGCAGATAGAGGTTGATTAATGGATCCTTGTTCATCGAGTCTACACCCAACACATGCAATAGGAATGATTCATCACTCATACCCGAAATATGGAAAATACTACTGCCAATCAAATCAAGTGAAAAATAATGGATCTTTATAATTGAAGTTAGGAAGTTGTGTGAGTACCTTGATATGATTATGAGCAATAAATTGTGCTCGAAACGTCACCAGTAAACATTACTGTATAACACTGTGAGACTTTATCAAAACAAAAATTTCCCTATAATGGAATTTCTACAAAGCTGATTGCGTCTTCTCCATTTAATTTCACTAGTTCACGATGTAAAGGTTCCGATGCCTTTACCAACCACTTTTCTGTAGAATGGTATGAAGAGTCATACATATATATGACGTAATGGTACTCCATGCCTGTGAACTTTCGGTTAACCATAAAGTCTTGGTGTGTATGTGTGCCTGCAGGTTTTAATTTGTCAAGCGTAAAATGAGGAATTAGATTATTCTCAACTAGGGATTTGAATATCTTATTCATTTGGCATTCAGTGGCCACAGATGTATCTTTACAACTATTTGGTTTTTGAAATTTCGCACCTTTTATGACTTTGAACTGATGTACCACTTTCCCTTTCTCATACTATATGAGTTCATTAAAACTAAGCATCACAATCGTTTCATTTCACAATACTTAGTAACTGCATTCAACACATCACGTTTGTCACCCTATAAATAATCTGTAATTCTACATAAAAATATATCCAGCGCACAGTTGGCTACTACTGCGACAATAAATATTTTATAAGTTTAGGAACCCAAAAGGGGATTTATTATAAAGTATATTCTTCGTTCAGCCTGACTTTTTAAACTTGTATACATCTGTAGAAATAGTGTTGTTATTACACAGAAGTGAAAACAAGTTAACTTACGCTATTACTGAGAATTATATTAGGATAAATGATTCAAAAACACGTAGCCGAAATGTTTTATTTTATTTCCATTATCCCCTTAGGTTCCAAGTAAAACATAAGGCTTCAGTAGAATATCTTTACTTCATCCTGTTCTGCATTCTTCACTAGGCGCATTGATTGCTCATAAGCCTTCAACTCCTCCTCATACGACCCACTCCGTGTCACCTTCGGATCCATGTTCAACTCATCATTTCCCACTCGTGGTTCAAGCGAACAATTGCCTGGTGCGTGATGTCACCCAACGGTCTATTCAGATTATGTCGCACCCAACTGCATTTTCTTTGTCATATTTGTTGAGCAGTACGTTGTTGATTAGTTCATTCCTAGAGTTTCTTGTTGCCAATTCTTTCTGATCTTACCATGAAGCCTGCAAAAATAGCCGCTGAGTAAAGTCTTGAGTCACCCATTGGAAAAGGTCTTCATGATGGAAGCGTCAAGTTCCTGACCAATATAGAAGAAGTAACTGCTTTAACACCAAAGTTGAAAATCCGAATTTTGTTGTTGTTAATGCTGAGTGGAGAAGCTTCGCAAACTAATTCCAGAGTGATGAACGTCTACCTTACAAAAATGTTTTATTCATTCAATAACAGTGGGTAAATCATTATTCAGGGTATGGAACCTAATGAGTCCTGAATAAATTTGTGAATTTAATAAATTCTGCTTTATTAACTTGTATTGCTTGTGTCAGATTCTTAGAAAAGAACAAATATCTGCAGTAATATTTCATCTTTAAATTCATCAATGACATAAAATATAAAGCCGAAGCTTAGGGCTATTTGCAATGTTTGCTTCATTTAGGCTTTGTCAGTTTGACCTACAATAATAATAAGAAGATAGTAAGAAACTTGTTAACCTCTCAGATAAATAATGCTGAAAAACATGTCAAACAATTTTTCATTGATACCAAATTAATATCACTAATGTGGTATGATACACAATCAAAAAGATTTGCATTCATAATAGGAAGTTTTTTATCTGTCACGAGAGAGTTTCAAAGTCATTGGAAAGAATGCTGTCCATAGATTTCGAATACACGATATAGATTATGTAGTTAGACAATGTTAATCGGAAGTTTTTATCATGTTTGGCATTCTTTTAAAGTCTTTTTCGCTTTTAACATGTTAGGAACAAATAGGAAGAGATTGAATTAATGTACGCTTGTGGCACAGCCAAAATAGTAATTCTAACAGAAATTGCCAACTTCGAACATATTTTATCATCTGTGCTTTGTCTAAACCAGTAGCAGTTTTTATTTAATATTAGTTTGTAAAAATTTGTTTGGATTTAAGTTTCATTAGGAATCGCCATCAGTTAGATAACCGTTGAAAGCGTGTTAGTACTGAACAACTGTTTTGTTCCCAATTGGGACTCTTCATTAGCACACAACACTGAATATACATTTTCATAGCTATACTGTAATGGTCATGTTGTGAAGATGGATAACGGGATATCGTGAAACATCTTCTGAAGAAATGGAATTTATATAGCCCTCAAAAAGCATTTTTTTTTGTGGATTTACATTTAAAAAACACTGTTGAGAGATCTCCGAAAATAAGAATTCATGATTTTCATCATTAGTCATACTATATTCGGAACTGCCGACTTAGAAGTATGCTGGCATCCCTCTGCCTGATAATTACATTTCCACTCATTTCACATAAGATGTTCTATGATCTGCAAAGATACTGGCCACAAAAACTTCAGTATTAAAAAGAAAGTGTAGTGAATATCAGTCACTAATTTAAATCCCAGCTTAGTTCACTAAATGCTAGATGACTGACTTTTATAATAACTAAATCCACTAATTCAGTTTCATAGAAAATAATATTTTAAGGAAGTTATTAATTGCATGCTGTGAAAAGTTATTTGACGAGACATATAAATATATATATAAAACAGTGCTATAGACCTGAAGTGCATTCTATTTCACTAAGCGTAAATCATAAGGTGCGAAAGAAGAAAAAAAGAATGAGAAAATTTAGAAAGACTTATTCAGTTATTTTATCAGATGAAGCATAAAGTCACCTTTGTGCATTAATTTTTCCTACTGAGTACTGTTTTACAAATAAAAAAAAGTCTGACATGCCCACTATTAATATACCAATACTGAAAAACTATAAGACTCTACCGATTATTATGCATACAAAGCAGACAAAGTTTTGATAAAATCTAGAATTTTCGTTTATGGCATTATGTAACATAGTTGACTGTTTTTACGAATGCACTTACATTTCTGGAACTTACAAATCGCCTCCATTCGTTTTATTCTCTAAGGGAGTTTTCGTTTTCGTGACCACCCTTTTATGTTGGCTTGACTATTAAAGCCATAAGTAAAAAGCATCATGTGAAATGAATTAATTATACAATCATAAAGTTTGGTCGTTTCTGCTGAATAGGTGAAGTTACTTTCAGTTTGGGCACAAAGAGAAATACTTCTAGCGGTAATCTCCATGTCTAACAAGTAGCATTGTAGAGTATGTACAAAATATCTTTGTTCTTTTTAATATTTAAGAACTGTCTGAGTTACGGGCAGTTCAGTAGAATCCAAGAAACATAAAAAATGGGCTTATATTATTAGATGGTTGGAATCAATAGGCAGGAAGCCTTGTACCTAGGTTTCTTGCTTATTGGCACTCCTCAGTAGGACGTATCTTCAACTTGGAAGGAACTCATATCTGCTGTAAGATTCCAACCCATGTCACGCACTACTGCAGTAAGAGACGTTACAACTGAGGTATTCGTGTGCGCGATTAACCTCCTGTAGGACTGTACTAGATACTGTGATTGGATACTGACTATTGTCATGCGTCTACTCCTTTGTTCGCCACAAACTGAATTCTATCAATCAATTTGAAATATGACCATCATTTTAGGTGGCGCACCATCAGGCTGCACTGTGGAATGTTGTTATTAGATGGTTGGAGGCAACTGACAGGAAGCTTTAGACTGTAGTACTTCGTGGTGAGGGTTAATATATCAAAAATGCATGAGTTCCTTCAAGGTCGTAGATACTGCTTGCTGATGAGAGTCAGCAAGCACTACATCTAGGTGCAAGGCTTTCGCATGAATTTAACCAACCACACAGTACACGTTAATGGCGAACCGTCTGGTGGCATAGTGGTCACACTGCAAATTCGACTGATAGAACACAGTCTGTAGTGAGCGAAGGACTAGACTCATAACACTACTTAGTGTCCAATCAAAAAAGCTCATTTTATCCTGCTACATTTGTCACCAATTAATGAATTAATTTTTTAAATGATGATGACATTTTGAATACAGCGTTATTACAGATTGACAGTAAATCTCAGTTCGAAGTTTAAAATCTAGAAGTATCCTAAAAAAAACCAGTCTTCATATTCTGTTGCTGACATTTAAACATTCAAAACATATTTTCCTTTGATATGATTACTTGCTTAGATTTCAATCATATCGACTGCTTTCTTTATGCCGCAAATAACAGTAACAAGATGTTTGCTGCTGATATCATTTTGATCATTGTCAGTTTCATAGGAGAAACTGATGCAGTAATACTGTTTACTAAAAATTAACATTTCTGGATGTACGCTTTTGAATATTACGCTAAAGGTTCTGTGAACTGACTGTTAAATACTGAATTTTTAAGACTTATCTACAAATTATAAGTCAGTATCTCATTCATAGGCGTCCTCGTGGCAAGGAAAGAAGATGGCACACCAAGAAGGAGTATGTACAGGAAACCTACTACAACAGGTCAGTACACTCATTTTTTGAGTTTTGTACCTTTCAAATATAAACGTAACCTGGTAAAGTGTCTGGTTCATAGAGCTAGGTTAATCTGTTCAGACGACTGCTTCAAAGATGAGCCTAAGATTATTAGAGAATTACTTAGAAAAAATAGTTATCCAGATAAGTTCATTGAGAAAAATATGAATTCAGCACCTAGGAGAGTCAGTATGGCAACAGTTCCGAAAAAATCACTGTTCATCAAACTGCAGTTCCTCGGTGACTACATCAGCAAAATAATAACACCACGACTGAAGAATATAGTTAAAAGAGCTTACTATGCAGCAGAGGTATGTTGTCTCTTCTCAACCACTCCTATTCTACGTTCGAGAAATAAGGATAAACTGCCTAAATTCGCCTCTTCTATGTGTATCTACCAGTTTGCCTGAAGCTGCGGAGCCAGCTACATCGGGCGTAGAGTTAGGTAGGTTCATCATCGTATTTCCGAACATCATCCAGCATGGTCAAGCAAGGGACAAACAAGATCTATTCGTAGCTCTATTTTAGCACACCTTGTAGATAGTGAGCACAAGGTTGATGTTAATACTGCATTTAAAATTATTTATCGCATTCAGAATAATCTTAATTTTGCCTTACGAGTTCGTCTTCTACATACACCTGAAGCAATAGGAATCCACCTGAAGAAGCCAAACTTGTGTGTCCAGAAGAAATCTGTACAGCCACTTTCCTTACCTTGGCCATCGTTACATGGTTGTACAAACCGAACTACTTCATCCCCTTCCCTCTAAAAATTTTTTTTTAATTATAAAAGTTATTATTGTCCAAATTATTTTATTTTTCTGACTACTACATCTTTAATTACGTGTTATCCTTGTAAAAATTATTTTATTCTTATGACCACTTCAACCTTAGTTACAAATTATCATTGTCCAAATGGTTTTATTTTCTTTAACAAACTGTTACGTAATCAACCTGTGCACACGCTTATTCCTTAATTGCTCTTCATTGTATTAAAAATGCTATATATATTAGAGTAGAGCCAGAGATGAGGATCTAATTGAAAAGTAAATATTTCTTCGCTCAATCTTTCTGTTTTCTAAATGTCTAAATGAGGATGTTTTTCTATCTTGAAACAAGCTTACCGCTACACTAGCAGAGTACTGGACTAATAAGTGGTTTCACTCCTAGTTTGCTGATAAAAACCAGTAAGCGCAAACGGAAGTCCTCCACTGCCTCACTTAATAGTGCTGACTTTCCTCAAAGGTCTCTTCTTTCTCTTTCTCTGTTTTCCTTCTTCTTACATGACTTGGCCTATTCTGACGAAGCGTATTTTCTCAGGTGTGCCGACGATCGGACTGTTTATTATTATTATTATTGCTCCATTGGGTTCCTAGTGGAACATAGGGCTTCAGCTGCACGTCTCCATTTTCTTCTGTCTTCTGCTGTACTTTTCGCCTGCATCCATGTTAGTCCATATTCTTTCAACTCCTCTTCACACGATCTCCTCCATGTCAACCTTGGACGTCCCACTCGCCGCTTCCCTTTCGGGTTCCACTCGAAGGCTTGGCGCGCGATGTCACCCAGAGGTCTCCTCAGAGAGTTTCCGATCCATCTCCACTTTCTCCTGCATATTTGTTGGGCGACTGTTTACATGCCTATTACTTCTCATACAGATTTTACAAAAATGGATAGCTTTTAATCACAAAGTAGTCAGTGAGTGGTACTTGTCACATGGTCTTAAGCCTAATTAATCCCTCTAAATGTCGGGTGGTTAATTTCATTTTCAAATGCAAGCAAGACGTACATGAACTGATTAATTCGCATGGTTCCACAATCATAAACGCCATAGAAGTTAAAACTAAACACCTTGGACTGTGTATTTCTTGTGATCTTTCCCACATCATGTCAGTTTCCACAAAGATATTTCGTTTGATGCTATATGTAAGGAAGTTAGGACGATCTGGTACCATTCCATCTCTACTATCTAAGTTTGTTATTTTTTGTATTCCACCCATCATTATTTAACGTTCTCCCTTAATGTTTACCAGGCTACTTAGGTAAGATTTTGTTATATTGCGTAGGGAACTAAAAGTCGTCAGTAGGGCGAATGAGGTAACGCTAAACCAACTCGTTAACACTGTTGTAGATAGACGCATTGACTCTTACGAGAAAACGGCAAATATTATCCTGTCAGACTCTGAACATTCTCTCTATGCACAATTCTCTTCTTGCGTCTCATCAGGTAGAACTAGAAGCAACTATAGGAGACCAGGTACAAAAGCTCTATTATGCCTTATTTAGCACACATTTAGTGGGACGAAAAAAGTGTAGGGCAGGAAATCACCAAATTACTGCGGAACTCTAAGTAAATGACCCTATCTTTTCTCTTTTTCCATCGTTATATTGTCGTTAATATTTTCAATTCATTTAACATTTATATTCATATTCTTAATGAATAATATTATCAGTGTAAATGCATTGTTTTAATTATTACCTCTATAAAGACAGAGTTAGATACAATACTCTACTACATGCTAAAAGATCCATCCTTATACCAAAAGTACTGTTTCGAATACTGTCTACTTAGTTACATATAAAGGCATGAAAGATCTCAGAACAAAACAGAATCTAAAAAGAAACATGTGTATGCAATATTTGTTGCATTTATTGTTTTTCGACTGCAAAATGTCAAATTTCTTCACAAGTATACCAATATGTCTTTATCTTTATATCGTAATAACGATAAATGATTAGCATGTGAATATTCTTATCCCAACTGTGTACAGGGCAAAGTGCTAATCTGCTGACAGGGCACTCATAGATACCAACTGTGCTGGTTGAATTCATTATGGAAGAATTTTATCAATTTTTGTATACAAATTATTATGTAATGATCTGGGTTTTAAAAGATGTTCGGAAAAGCTTCTAAATTTACTGAACGAAACACCGAGAAGTGAAAACCACGAACAACAACAGATCGATTAATCACATGAGAGCTGATTGAAATTCATCAAGTTTATCATAAATTAAGAATTTTTAAACTAGGTAGAAACAGCTGTCTAGTACTCCTTCGGGTTTTCCAATGGTTTTCTGACCAACGTCAGCTCATGATGAAATCCTGTAATCTCTATTCTAATTCAGTCAGTATTCGATCACTAATATAAATATAGATATGTTCATGATATGTTCAGTGCGTCGGTGGCACAGTGGTTAGGACTCTCGCCGACCACGCATATGGTCCGGGGTTCGAGCACCCGCCGACGCACACCTGATATCTATGGTCGGCCTGCGAAATTTGGGCTACCGATATCCATGCTGAAAATTCCATACTTGTACCAAAAATACAGTGTGGAATCAAGCTGTAAATCAAAAAAATCAAAAAAAATTTAAATATACCTTTTTTCACTTTACCAACAACAACAGACAATAATCAACCAGCATAAATGGGAGAAATCGGAAAGAAGCAAACTCCATTATCTACCTACCTGGGTAGCATAGTCATTTCAACTACAGGTGGACAGAACTGACTAGGATATCAAAGCGAAGATCAAGAAAGCAAGGCAGGCTTTCATTTCTCTGAAGTCTTTGTAGAGATCAGTAGCATTCAGCATGAAAAATAAGATCCGGATTTTCAACTCCAATGTGAAGTCAGTGCTACTATACGGATCAGAGACTTGACGCGTCACGAAGGGTGCTTTGAACAAACTACAGACTTTTGTTCAATACTACTCATGATCAGATGGCCAGGAAAGATCATCGGAAGGGACCTCTGGCAATGAGCAAACCAACCCAGCAGGAACCGATTGGGCATTAAATCTGCAGAGAGAAATGAAGGTGGATTGGTCATACTCTACGAAAACCATCAGGTGACAATAAATGCCAGGTTCTCTCTTGTGTGGAGCCCAAATGGAAAGCGGCGAGTCAGTCGTCAGTATGACGGTGGCATGGAGGAGGTCATGTGAAGGGGAAATAAAAGCATGTAGACAGATCTGGAGCCATGTGAAAACGTTGGCAGAGAACCGAATGCAATGGAGACGTGCTGCTGAAGCCCTACGTTCGTCTAGGAACTAAAGGAATTACGCAATAATAGTGTGAAGAAACCACAGAAAATATTGTCATTCAGTCTTAAAACAAGTATCGCTGTTGTTTTCGTTCATAATGAAAAGAACTCCTGAAGTAGTCTGATTCCCCTATACATTTTAGATATGTTTGGTTGTGAAATAATTGATATAATTAATCATAAGTGTCTTTAGAAGTGAAAATTAAAAGTTGTAAATTACATGGTACTCAACGGCACAAAGATAGAAGTTTGATAATGTTAAAATTGCTCTTGAGTAAGAATAAAGGTATTTGAGTGTCAATTTAACAAGTGTGAAGAGGGTGTGAAAATATACAAAAGGAGCATATGAGATTGATAATAGTGAATTAATTCAAGTATTGTTTGTAGGGATTTGGTTGATTGGTTACAGGATTTAATCATTAGCTGACATCAGTTAGAAAACCATTGGAAAACCTGGGAGTAATGGAAAGCTGTTTCGTCCTAGTTTGGAACTCTTCAGCACCACGCACCCACCGGGACTCACTAGTGACTTACCCTATTCAGGTAGTTAGTTACCTGGGGTTCCAGTGAGAAGTTGTGACCAGTAGGGTGCAGCTGGTCGGGTGTGAGGACATATAATCGCCGAAGATATTGGCTAGGAGTCGCGCTATGTCGTGAATTGGCAGAAGTTAGAATTCATGTGACATTAGGTCGGGTTCCAGTGGCTTAATTGTATACGAGCTTGCCTTGTAACCAGAAGGTCCTGGATTCGAACCCTGTTGGTGGGTGCGTAGTGCTGAAGAGTTCCAAACTAGGACGAAACAGCTTTCCATTACTCCCAGGTTTTCCAATGGTTTTCTAACTGATGTCAGCTAATGATTAAATCCTGTAACCAATCAACCAAATCCCTACAAACAATACTTGAATTAATTCACTATTATCAATCTCATATGCTCCTTTTGTATATTTTCACACCCTCTTCACACTTGTTAAATTGACACTCAAATACCTTTATTCTTACTCAAGAGCAATTTTAACATTATCAAACTTCTATCTTTGTGCCGTTGAGTACCATGTGATTTACAACTTTTAATTTCCATTTTTGGTTGTCTGCGCTACTTCAACAATCTTAATTCCTTGATAACATTTTCAAATTATCACGTACTACTATTACTTGTCATAAATTTACACACAAGCTTGTTGTTAATTTTTTAACAATAAACGTCTATAATAAAATCGATAAAACATAAATTTTATCCTATCGCTCAAATGTTCAAATAAATATTGCATATACGTAGACTATTAAAGGCATACTTTAACATCTAAGACACTGAATGCCCTGGTATCCAGTCATATAGTTTCTCCTCAGATTCTATGGGAGGGAGTATACCTATTATGTATGGGCTACTTAAAATTCCTAGGCTCAAATCTCCCAAGAGGCCCATATTAGTTATGTGTAATTTACTGCGTCAGGAAATAGCTAGGTAGCTGTCAGGCATAGTGAAACCGCTACAGCCAAACGTGACTGATATAACATAAGAGACACTTCTGAATTTATGAAAAAGTTAGAGCTAAGAGGACCAACGATGGGTCAGTAGTTTAAATGGGTACCACTTCCCTGTAAGCTAACATCGATTTCATTTGTAAATCTCTGCCAGAAAACGATATGTAAGTAGGTTTGAGGTGTTGCCTCAAACACTACGGGAACTGCTGCCTTGTGGGATAATTAAAGAGCAGTTCAAGTTTAAAAACAAAACGTATCGTCAAAAGTGGGGGTGGCAATGCGATCCGTTCGAGTCCTCTTATAGATGATATATTTATAGGAAAACTAGGGATTCGTCCACCTAAAATTATGATCAACCTAACTCTAATTCTACTGTAGATATATGGACGATACGTTAATGTTGTATAAGAATAAAGTCAACATAGAGATCCTCCTCAAAACGTCCAATTCAGCTGACACATGTAAGAGAGAAGGACAGTACTCTGTGACTTCTGAATGTCCTGATAACTAGAAAGAAGAATCGGAGTATTATGTGAGGTATTTTTGGGTAAAAGTCATGGGTTGGTCAATACATCCATTTCAGATCGTATATTCCGCCTGCATGGGAACGAAATCTTATTAGTACTCTTATGTTACATGCTAGAAAAATCTGTACAGCCGATATTGTGGATGATGAAATGAGGAAAATACGGAACTCATTACATGAGAATGGATATCCGATAAATTTTGTTAAAGCCTCCATGATGAGGACAGATAGAGAGAAATACCTGCAAACTCTGTAAAATAATCGTCTATATGTGACCTTATCATTCATAGGAGACGCAGCTCTTGAACCATTGGCATCGCATCTCTGAAAAATAATATGTACAACAATCTTCGCAGCAACATTATGTTTAAAATGCAACCTTTGTTGTATATTTCTAATAAAGGTGAACGATAAGCCACGGAGTCTGACCACTTCACTGTGCATTTATAAATATAACTGCTCTTTTAGAAACAACTACATAGGTAGAACAACTTGGAAAACCTATCATTAACCGCCTGAATACTGTCCACCGCGGTTAAGAAAAGGAATCTTAAAGTCAGTCGGTAGTTCCATATTGACAAACCTAGTGGATACAAAGCCCAATATTGACAAAACTCAGCCTCTTCAGCTCTATACAAGATGCCGCCTCAGTTCTCTAGACTTCTATGCATTCCATAGCTAACTATAGCTGAGATAGTTTCCATATAAATTTTTTAACTCAATCTGTGTGTTGGCAAAATATTTGTTAAACTCCTCTCCCTCCCATGGCATTTAGGCCCAATCTAGAGTAATCCTTCCAACTGACACTGCATAACCGTTAATGTTATCTTTATTTCTACTGTCAACTATATCTTTATTATTAAAAACACACTGGGATACAGTTACTTATTTTAGTCTCAGTTTCACACTTTATTTCTTACTTTGGCGGCCTGCATAAAACTCGAGATACCAAAAACCTCCATCTCCCAATAGCATATATTTTCTCTTGTTCAGTATATTTTATTCTATTAAGATACGACCCCTATTGGAATTATTCACTCTCGTGCGTGTTTAAAATGTTTACAAGCTCCTGATTCGAAATTTTCTACTAAATTTCAGGCATGGCCTGATCATGGGTGGCAGCATATCTCAAGACATGAGATAACTGTTCTTCGTTTAAGTCCTTGAGTCTCAAAATGTACTTCAGAACTTCTTACAATTGGCTTTCAACTAGACATCGTGGATTTCTTGAAGGAGACGAGGCAGATGTATCATAATGCAATGGTGTGTGCTTCAGCTCAGAAAGCATTGTGTCGGAGGCTGCACTGTTAATTCATATTTTACTTGAAGATATTGTACGAAGGAGAAATATCATGCAATAAATTCCTCTGAAAATTCTGTACGTTTTACAAATACTGTCCAGAATAAACATGTTATTATTATAAAACCAAACACTTTTTTATCACGTCGCTATGAGACGATAGTTATTTTCCCCTCCACCCATCCCCTACAAGCATATAATTTTACATAGACCAGTTACCTAGATTATATAAACGCCTACATGAATTTACCCTTATTATTATTAATGTTGTGATTAAGTTCAGTATTTTCTACTGGTCCATATGCTTGAACCTCAATGGTTTTGTTTGTCTATGATTAATATATTGTTATGGAACTGTAAAGCCTGATGAGAAATTAACGAAATAAGGTATTTGCTTAACTTGTCTTCTATAAAAATATATATTGGGTGAAATCATGATTTATAGGCAGAATAATGCTACCATTTTCAAAAGAAACGTTTATTCGTATTTGGAGACATATTCATCCTCATTTTCTTTTAATCACTCATTTATAGAAAAATATTGATAAATTTGGGTAAACTCATCCTTTTTAAAATAATATTTCGGAGTGTTCAGACGTTGGTTCCATCCTAATGGCCTTTCTTATACACACAGTTTAACAACTCGATTCAATCTGTCTAGATTTTGTGTTCCGCTAATCGAGGTAACATCCAATCCTTTACGACATACTTCTTCATTTCCCTCGAGAAATGCACAGCCTCAAGTTGTAAACTAATTACAAATGAGCGTGGGATCATTTAGCGATCCTAAAACACAGTTAAATGATTAGAATAGTAAGGAATGGAGTAGATTTATTGGGAGAGAATTTAAAATAATGAAGTGTTGGTTTATTCCTGAAGAAATTTAATGAAACTTTTATTTTCCGTTAAACACATCAGAATAGGTTTACTGATATCACAGGGTTTTTTCTCTTTTACTCCACTTTTAAATTCGAAATAAATGACCATTTTATAAAAACGCTCGAAAGTAAAAGACAGCCTATGCTTCTTAAACAATTGAACTTTTCGTTGTCTCAAAGTTGTATAATTTACTCACTACTAAACACTGCCGAACATTTTGTACAGAAAAACCGTATCAGCCAAATCTACATGCGCTTATAAGTTGAAATAATTCAAAAACAGTATAATTTTCCTAGTTTCACACATATAGCCTACATTGGCGCTCTGCTTGAATCACTTGAACCATTCAGTTACATTATTGAATTGCAAAATGTACTCACACACATTTTTAATTGTCTTTCAAACTCTCGATGAGCATATTTCGGAGAGTAAGGGAAAATACTACAAGGGATTAGTCTGTGCTGAGGACTGGATATTACTGTCTCATATGATATACTGTAGACTGTAATTTTACTTGAAGGTCCTGAATAAAAAGAGATATATTGCTATGAATTACTCCGCGAATTCTGTACATTATGTAATCATTTTATCTGGAATAAAGCTATGTACATTAATGGGTATATTAAATCCTGTAACAGTGGAATATGAAGAGAGAGAGTGAGAGATAGAAGTGATTCAATCATTACTCAGATGATCAGATACGCTTGCACAAAGGAAAAGATGAAATAGATAACATTCTGAAAAAAATTCATTTACTATTCATAACGCTATACAATCTTTGAGAGGGAAAACATTTATAAATAAAACGATTACCATATGATTTTTTCATGGATGTATCAAAAGAAAATGTCGGCTTCCTAAACAGTATTGAATATAAGTAGTTATTTGAATAATATGTTGTTTAAATTATTAAGAAAAACATTTCCTGTCTCTCTCTCTTAACCTACAACTGATACATGGATATACATTTGCCTAGTTTCCCATTTTAAACTGTCACTTCACATTTAACTCATAGATCAGAGGCAGAAACACGTAATATAAAAGCACAAAAAAAACATATAAACAAGTCAAAGGAACACCCATGGGATCGCCAATAACAGGTTTGATTGCAGAAGCAGTGATGCAAAGACTCGAAAGCATAATTCTACCAAAGATCAAACCCAAGATTCGGATACGTTACGTCCATGACACATTTGTAATAATCAAAAGATAAAACTCACAACTTAATAAACAACGTCTTCAACGACATCAAATTCACAAGAGAAGAGGAATCCGACAACCAATTCCCATTTTTTGCTGTCTTAGTCAAGCGAACAACCAGAGGGGAATTAGAAACTCAAGTTTATAGAAAATCAACTCACACGGACCAAATCCTGAATTACAACAGCAACAATCTAATAACATACAAAAGGAATTGCATACAAACACTATTCAAGTGGTCCAGGACTCATTGCAGCACTCTCACCTTAAGGAATATTGAAGAAAAGTATCTCATGGACGTCTTCCAAAAGAATGGATATCCACAGAATTTCATCAAACGACATATACCCCCAATCCAACTAATCAAACCAAAAGCACCCAAGGAAAGTACAAAGAAAATCGCCTTACCATATATAAAGGATGTCTCAGAAATCACTACAAGACTCTTCAAACCTTTAGAAATTGACGTCGTACACAAACCAACAAAGTCACTTCACTCAATTCCATGTCAAGTGATAGCATTTTTAAAAAGTACCACCTTTAATCCATTCCACTGCACAGATATCAGTATGAAGCAACTTTTTCTTATAAAAGTGTAGCAAATATAACACAGTTCAGGTTCATAATGTCACCAGTAATATGTATGTCAGAAAAAACTTTTAATATAAATTTTCGTTTAAAATCATACAAATATTATAACTTCTCATTGAACTACGTAGCGATGGACTACGACAGCACAATCATAAGGGATATGCAATAAATCCACTCATACTTTATGGAGTTTGAAGTGATAAATATATACGTAATAATACAGCTCTAAATTTAAGGAAGTTAAAAATATCTATTCACAATTGACGCCAAGAAAAGAGAAGAAATATTGTGATAGGTTTGTAACTTTTTTTAGTTATTAAAACAAATCACGCATTGCATTTATCTGTATTCACCTTGCTTGTAAATTACTGCTCATGTGATTGAAGTAAAACGAACTGATTTTGGTTGGGTATTAAGTGACTAACTTTCGGCACAGATCTTAACATAGAAGTGCAGAAGTTTAGGATTCTGCACTCTTAACTGCACATTAAAGGTACAGAAGAGAGCAACATCCAAAAAAATCCAAAGGAATTAATAAAGGTTAAATGTTTGGAGAAAGGAGAGTAACAAGGAAAAGCGTGAGAATTTAATGCATTCACAAGATCAAAAGGGGTAAATGTACTTGTGCTACTGAAAAAAAATGTTGAGTCATATTGCCAGTGGAATCCAGGCAATTTTTCTTAGCATCAAAGAACTCTGATCAGCAGGTCTACACCTCCCTGTTTGACTCAGACCTCCTATCAGAGTCCTTATGGACTGACATCAAGTTTCAGTTGACCACCACTAACTCTTTTTTAAACTAATTTTATGCTGACTGGCATTGCTCATCAGGAAAGGCGATGCTACGCCCATCGTAACATGCGTCCTAGCCATTTCAGTAGATTGACTTCCTGAAAACAAGACGAGTAGTTCAACGAAGAGTCTCTTTTTGACGAATTCATTTTATTAGCTGTACAATCGCCAATAATATATTTGTATTATTTTGTATGTAAGTGTAAATTAAGTTTGTCAAACAAAATACAATTGATTATGGTTATTTTAACCAGACACGTGAAGATTGGTAATTCGATTTACGTAATACAAAATCAGTCAAGAAAATTAGGTGTGAATGAAATTAGGGTAGTAACAAAGGTGATGAGTTGTCACAATCAGTTGTTTAAAGAAGTTATGCTATAATAATATGAATAGTTTGATGATTGAGTTTTACTCAGGATGCACATAGGAACAAAGTAGAGAATACGAAATCACTCAAGAGTTCTAAATGAATATAAGAGTTATAAGCAAATTAAGAGCAGGCAAACAAACAAAATTAAATCGTCAAAATCAACAAAGTTGTTACCATGGCCAGGGCTTCAGCGGTTCAAAGAAGACGAAAACGTTTTGCCTTTGATATGTTATTCTTGACTCTGTAGATTACTTTGAAGAGGCGTTTGTTGAGATGGAATGATCAGTGTTGACCAGGTGTTCAATTATCGCACTCCTTATTGCACCACTATTGCTTTTTCGCAGCCATGCTGGCTGGATAGTGTCCTTGAATCACCTTGGACAGAATGCGCGTTGAATGACCGATGTACCTATCTCCACAGCAGCAAATGAACTGATATATGCACATAGAAGTGGTCAGATTCGGTATCATGTTCTTAAGGCTTCTGCAGATCAGTGGGTGACTGGAAAACACTGTTCTTAGCGCTGCTACAAAGAATGTTCTTCTCAAATATGATATGATTCTTCTCTTGAGAATATCGCTTGTTAGATCTCCCTTGAAATCCAAGTTCATGTAGAGTTTCTTTTTAGGTGCAATGAAAGTTTCGTTTCTCTGAATTCTCGGTTTGATATTTTTGTCGATGAATCTTTTTGAGTATCCATTTTGGATGAAGATTTCTCTTATAATATCTAATTCTGTTTCTAGAACGTCAGGACTACAGATGCATCGGACGCGGTTGGCAAGGGATTTAATTAAATTGCGCTTTTGTTGAATGGGTACCCATCTATAGCAGCTTGTTAGATGACCATTCTAAGTAGCTTTTCTGTGGATCGATCTTCTTAGGCTCTCACAAATTCTTCTTGGTAGTTCCACATCAAGAAACGGAATTTTCGATTTGTTTTCCATTTCAAGGGTGAATTTTATTCCTGGATGGCAACAGTTAAATGTCTCCAGCAGTAGATTGGGGTAACTGTTGTTGTCACAAATACCTCTCATAACTAACATTCTAAACCAAAGTCGTCAGTGTTACTCGTTATATTTCACTAACTGTCATCAAAGACAGTTTTTTCATCATCTTTTACTCTTATTGGCCAGGTCTGGCAGCTAAAAAGGATGACAGAGTGAACTGGTAGGCAATGAACACATCCTTTCATCGTAGGTTGGCAAACACCATATAAGCTCTTTATATGCGTGTAGAGATTTCATCAGCAATCAGTCCTCTAGGGGCTGATGCAACTCCTCAAATAAGTAAAGTCGTTCACATGCTCTACCTTTTCACTGCGTATCTTTAAGCGAAGAGTCAGTGCAATCCAGTCCTGCAGTGTCATCTTACATTTTACAGGGACGAATTCTAATCCAAACATTTGAAGGTTTGTGCTCAGGTTATCCGGCCTTTTCACTTAGGAGGACAATATCATCCACACACTCTAAGTCAACAGGGGTTTTCCTTAGTAACAACAAGTCAACCGCTGAGTCACTGAAGTCAGTTAGCATCTATCCCATTGGCATATCTATGATGAAATTAAACAATACCTCCTATCGAAATTAGTGACATCTTTTGTTGTCTGTAAAGTGCTTGTTATATTCCTTTATGCTATCACTGCACAATGTTAATATATAATGAAGTGTCAGTATATGTATATGTATATATTTCTGCAAACTGTGACTACAAGTTGTATTTGTCAAATAGTTAGGAGAGTAATCCTGTTTACAAGTATATTAATCACTATTAGCAGAACGACAATTATTGAAATTTTGGTTTACCAGTAGATTCTATTGTTATAACAAAAGGTATTTACATGTTAGCATAACAAAACAACTGTTTACTCATGTATCTTTCACACACACACACACACTCAGAGAGGAAAAAAAGAGCATTTGGATATCGTTTCATACCTTAATTTAATAAAGCATAAAAATCGGTGTACATTTCATTTAATTAACTTTTACTGATTATAAAGTCATAAAATTACAAGTATTTCTTATTCATTTTCAATTCAAGCATGTATGCAGTAGTAATAAATCTTCTATTTAAATAGTAATTTAATCAGGGAAGCTTAAATGCTGAAAATTATGCTTAAATATCATACTTGTCAAAAGTATTATATGTGAAAAAAGTTTCTTAATGAAATTAAACTGCTAATTAATGCTTGACTACAAGCTGAAATATATGCATTTAATGCCGCCTAATAAGGGAAGATTTATGCGAAATAGAGAGTTTTCAGGATATTTATTCATATCATCAGTATTCGGCTTTTGTATTCCTCTGCCATCGTATTTTAGCTGATTTCACGGTTGTTCCTACGCTTTTGTTGCATCTTCTCATGATCCTCCTCATGTCATACTCGGGAACTGAATTCAACCCCTCGCTTCCACATTTTGGTTTCCCTCCACGACCAGCTGTTTGATGACAATCAACAGACTTCTAGGCGTATTTTCAGTTGATCTCAATTACCGTCTGCATAGTTTTTGGAAACAGATCCGTCGACAGAGTCCCTTGTTTTTTCTCCTTTTCAGCTGGTTAGAGTCGAAAGCAGACCACTGGAAATGCTTTCAGTGAACCAAGTGCCATGTCTCTCAACGATATAAAACGCTGACTAGACGCTAGTGTCGAAAGTGAGGATCTTGTTCAATATGCTGTGCGCAGTAGATTTCCACAGCGACTTCAGAGCAATGGAGGTGTGTCTTGATTTTCAGATCTTGGTTTGAAATCTTCGCTTGTGCCACCTCTGTGTGAAGACAGATGAAAGAGACGACTTCCATTACATTTCTCTTGTAGATAGTATTTGTTCTTTATTTTATTTGGTTGGGTAGGGTCAGGTTTCGGCATCACCTCTGTCCTGCCTCTTCTGCTTCCTCTGTAAAACTGCTAGTTTTGATTGTGAGTGTTTTAGTATGCTTTTTTTTATTCTGTCATGATTATTGTATTGAAACGAGAGTTATTCATGTGTCACAGACTCAAAGATTCGCAAGCGAAGCTAGAAAGTTGACAGAAGAAACAGAAAAGAGACAGCTTCAGGTGGACACAGAGAAAACAGTGGTAATGAACATACTTGGTCAACAACACGAGTGTCTTATGAGCCAGGACTACCTACAGTGGAAAGGATAATTACTTACTTTCGAAATTCAGCATTTTCTCTATCCATTAAATTTCATAGTGGGTTTTCAGATGAACCCAGGTTTTCAGGGGATACAATTATATCGTGTAAGTAGAATTCAAACTTCATACTGAAGCTTCTACAGATGTTGTATAGAAAAACAGTGAAAACCTCGCAGTTACAGAATCCAAATGAAAGAACTCGGACACACTGAGGGAAATTTTAAAGTATATTTAAAACAACTAGTTCCTTTTATGAATTTAGACAAAGCAATGAGAAGACGTAGTTTGTCTGAATCGTGTAACGTATTCGCGCATCATAGTTCAAAGAACCGGATCGCACATAAACTTGTCGTAGGAATACATATGAAATTAATTAATAGGGTGAGAAAATAAACTTAGATCAAGTTAAAAGGACATATTGAAGACCAAAATAACAATGCAGATCATAAAACCAAAGAAGGGAGGTAATAGTATCAAAATAAAGTTTACCAAAGAAGATTTCGTGAGACGACGAATTCCTTATGAATTCATAAAAGTAGTTTAAACTTCCTAATTGCCAGGGCCCCCACGAACTTTAAGATATGCCCCAAACATGTTCTACAGATAAGTTTAATAGACATTTTTTATTTATTTTTTTATCTTTGATTACAGCTTGATTCCACACTGTATTTTTGGTACAAGTATGGAATTTTCAGCGTGGATATCGGTAGCCCAAATTTTGCAGGCCGACCATAGATATCAAGTGTGCGTCGGCGAGGGCTCGAACCCCGGACCATGTGCATGGTCGGCGAGAGTCCTAACCACTGTGCCACCGACGCACATGTAAACATCAATTTTATTTTTTGCAATACAGCAGCTACATTGTCTGCCCTCACCATTCATAGGTTCTGGAGATTCAATCTGCATCTGATGCCATTTGGGAATATGCTCTGAAGCACTTACTTGCAGAGACCGATCAGTCCTCCCTCTGTATATGTGTCTACACGTACATTCAAATTGGTAAATACAGTGAGATGTGACATCCTTTTTCACATGTTATAAGGGCCTGGATGGATATCTTGGCTTCACATTATCAATTATTATGATATTAGCTGCGTAAAAAATCTATTTAACAGTAGCGTTCAATCTTTATCTGGTTATCAAGCTGCTATGAACACCTATATAGAATAGCTTGATGTACACATCTTTCTTAAGGAGGAGTTGGAGAGTTCGTCTTTGTGTTCTAAATACATTAAATCTTCTGATGAACTTGTCTGGATAATTGTTATCGACCAGAGTTTGTGTCAACTTTCTTTCTTCCTCATCAAGTATGTCTTCAGTGCATATTCGTTGGATTTTACTGAAGGGACACCTCAACCACTAAGGCTCCTTTGTACCGAACAGTGCAGAAACTGTGGTAATTAAAATAATGTCCTGTCCAGGTAGGTTTTCTATAAAAAGATCTTTTTATTGACCCATCAAGCCGTTGACTAAGCAATATGTCTAAGAAAGATAAACAGTTATATTCCTCTTCCTTAAAAAATTTCATTTCTGAAGTCGTGAGTTAAGTATTTCTAGTGTTTGCAAATAATATTCCGGGAATTTTGTGACATGTTCATCTATACATGAGTTATTATCAGTTCAGAAAGTGTTTAGGGGTTCAACACCAACAATGATCAACAAAATAATCTTTTTGAACTCACTGTATTGAATGACTCTAGTGTAAAGGTGAGAAATAACAGATGCATAGTTGGTAGATGGTGGCTAGCAGTGGAATCCAGGATGCGCGTTTCGTCCTATTTGGGACTCGTTTTCGGTCCAATCAATCGATGGGAAAATCAAAAATTCAATTCAATAGCAGATGCATACTTCAAATTTTTTTCTATTCATTACCTTGCCTGTACTTTAACTTCATCGACTTCAAAAAAACCTTCGACAGTCGGCGTTGACCGCGAAGTATTTTGAAAACTCCATCAACAATATGAAGTACAGTGCCTTAATCCTTATCAACCTCATTCAATAGCTGGCTATATGACAGTACCGCGTGTCAAGTGATCCACGACGGAAAACTCAGCGAACAGTTCGAAGTGAATACAGAAGTAAGACAAGGCTACCTGCCTACTATCGCCAAAACTATTGCTAAGTGAGGAAGACTGGATTATGCGTCAGACTGTGGAAAGGGAGAAGACAGGAATACGCTGTACTCTAGAAGATCTAGGGTTACCAGATGATATATATCTAATGTCGTGCAAACTTGAAGACTTACATGAAAAAAACAAAAAATTGGCTGAAAAACCAAGCAGCAAAGACAGGACTCCAGTTGAACATAGAGAAGACGGTGGTGATAAAGATAACCAGTGAACAGTAGCGACAACATCAGCAACCAGCACCAATCACCATCAATGGAAGAAATTTGAAAGAGGTTACTTCCTACATTTATCTCATCAGGAAGCACGGTTTCAAACACAGGCAGTCAGAACGGATGAAGATGTCCAGGTCAAGATCAGGAAGGCAAGATACGCCTTCATCAACCTGAAACGAGTTTGAAAATCTTCTGCTGTCACTCTGCATTAAAAACAAGGTGCGGATTTTCAACACTTATGCCAAATCGGTCCTTCTATATGGGTTAGAAACTTGACATGCGCGTCACAGAAAGGATTTCCAACAACCACCTGCGGACTTTCACCAAAAGCTGACTCCGCTTGTTCCATACTGAAGATCAAATGGGCGGCCAGAATGGATATGTAACAAGAAACTATGGGAACAAATTAACTGAGAACCTACTGTTTAAAAATATGTAGGAGAAAACCGTTGAGTGACATTGCACGCAGTCCATTCCATCACTCAAGTGGGATCGCTATGGGAAGTGATGAGTCAACAGTCGGTGCAAGGGTGACATGGGGGGGAGATCGTTTGACGAGAAAAAGATGAGAGATTATAGGCAATTGTGGAACCAGCTGAAGAGGACAGTACCTCGCAAAACAAAGCGGAGATGTGTTGTTGAAGCCCTGTGTTGCACCTTGCACCCAAGGGAATAATGCTATTCGTTACTTTTCATTGCGTTCGGACTACACACAATGCTGAACACATTTTTGCGTATACTTTTCACAAAAATAAATAAGTTCGAGTGTTGGTTCGTAAGGATTTGATTGGTTACAGGATTTTCATCATGAGCTGACATAATTTAGAGAACCATTGAAAAACCTGGGAGTACTGGACAGCTGTTTCTTCTTAGTTTAGGACTCTTCGTCACTACGTACACACACTGTGGGGTTCGAACCCAAGACCTTCTGGTTACAAGACGAGCTCGTAGACTATTAAACCTCTGGGACCCGACCCAGTGGCGCATAAATTCTAACTCCTGCCAATCCACGACACTAGCGACTTGCCCTATTCAGTTAGGAAGTTACCTGGGGTTATAATGAGAAGTCGTGACCAGTAGGGCGCAGCAGAACGGGTGTGAGGACAAATACTCGCCGAAGACATCGTTTAGCGGTTGCGCTATATAGTGAATTGGCAGAAGTTAGAATTCGTGGGCTGGCCATTGGATTGGGTCCCAGAGGCTTAATGGTCTAAGAGCTCGCCTTGTAATCAGAAGGACCTGAGTTCAAACCGTGGCGGTGGGTACGTACTGCTGAAGAGTCCCAAACTAGGACGAAACCGCTGTCCAGTACTTCCTGCAGGTTTTCCAATGGTTCTCTTACTGATGTCAGCTCATGATGAATTCCTGTAATAAATAAGTTCGATTTTTATAATGCGAATAGTGTATATTATTGTATCACAAATAACAGAATCCGGTGCTTTTATGTCTATTATATCGTTTAGCATAAACACAGAATAGTGACCAGTATGGGATAACAAAAGAACTATCAGTATGCTGTAAGTGAATAATCTTATTTATACAAGGGAAAATACGATGAATCACTCATTCACAAATTCCTCTACTTTGTTTTAGTGCGTGTGTGTATAACAGAATAGCATTGAGTATTTTCAAAAACCCTATATCCCAACAGCCTCCATAACTAATTGCATTAATTTTTTTTCTCAAGAATATAATTTCCAGAAATAAAGTATGTTCATATTTTGTAAACACTAAGTTTCGTTAACTTACACAGGTGAAAAGAAGCAGCAGCGAGAGGACTTGTTCAACAATGAATCATTTCCGTAAGATGAAAAAATGACCAGGAAGTAGAATGAAACCACAGGAAAGAGGAATCAGTTTTGTGCTTGCGTAGTTGGATAAGTAAAAGTATTAAAAAAATAATTGTTTATGTGAAAGATTATTCTAATTTATGCTTGTTCGCCCGCTTCTACCTTCAATTGTATATTGCTTCATATAGCTCTTTCCGTATTGAGTCTTATCACTTAAATATGCTTTCAAATCAGATGATTTAGAGTCATATACTTTTAAAAACACTTTCATATAAATTTTCAAGTATTGGTTTTTGTAGGGATTTTGTTTGATTGCATGGAGGATTTAATCATGAGCTGACATCAGTTAGAGAACCACTGGAAAACCTGGGAGTACTGGACAGCTGTTTCGTCCTAGTTTGGGACTCTTCAGCAGTACGCACCCGCCGGGATTCGAACCCAGGACCTTCTGGTTACAAGGTGACCTAGCAGAACATTAAGCCACTGGGACCCGATCCAATGAATCTTGAATTCTAACTTCTGCAAATTCACGACATAGCGCGACCACTTCGCAATGTCTTCTTCGATGAGTTACTGCCTCATCTTCGACCTGCTGTACCCTACTGGTCACGGCTTCCCATTAGAACCCCAGGTTAACTGCCTGAATAGGGCCAGTCACTAGTGAGCATCGTCCTAATTTTCAAGTATTGGTTTTTGTAGGGATTTTGTTTGATTGCATGGAGGATTTAATCACGAGCTCGCCTTGTAACCAGAAGGTCCTGGGTTCGAATCCCGGTGGGTGCGTACTGCTGAGGAGTCCCAAACTAGGACGAAACGGCTGTCCAGTACTCCCAGGTTTTCCAGTGGTTCTCTAACTGATGTCAGCTCATGATTAAATCCTCCATACTTTCATATAATTAAGAAAAAATTTTAGAAGTGGATGGCAAAGGGCCTGGAAACAAATAACTGCCTATTTTTGTCAAATAAAGTAAAGCTGTGTTGCTAACTTCTGACCATAGTATCTCACGCTTTCTGCTGCAAATGTATAGTAGGGTTAAAAAGAAAACTTTTGTTTATTCCTTAAAGAAAGTTTATCACTGATCCTGTTGACAAGTATGTGTAGAGTGAATTAGAGTTACTGTTGGTATTAGATGATTGGAGGCATTTGGCAGAAAACCTCGCACCTAGGTCTCGTGTCAACTGGCTCTCGTTAATAAAGTGTATCTGAAACCTTGAAAGAACTCATGTCCCTAATGATAATCAAACCCGTGGCAGCCAATGCTGCAGTCAGAGATGTTACCACTGCGCTATTCAAGCTGGTCATCACATCTGTCAAATGCCTAAATCAATCCATAGCCAAAGTCTTGATCGTGTGCCAAGTATTATATTGACTAGGTGTGCGAACATTCTGAGTCATCCTTTTAAACCTGTTTTTACTCCATCATTTAATAAAGTACGAAACTTGAAGACGGCTGAATATTGAAACCGTGGTTGCTTGGTAAAGTTTTCATTTTAGACATATTACCAGAATTTCCTCTTAACTGTGCTTTAGTCCTGATTGAAAACTTTCAACAGTCCCAAACGAGTCATATAGGAATGTGGTAGAAGCATTTTGGAGGCTACTGTTGATCTATATTTCAATATTCTGTCAAGTTTAGGCAACGCTACTAAGTATATTTGTCCCGCCTACCTTGACTAAACTAATTTTTTTGACTCTTTCCCTTGAGTAGTCTCCTTGAGAGTGTTTCTTAAATACAAACTAAATCCTGGGCATAAGCTGACTGTTCTCCTACCTTTTTTGCAAAGAAACATCAAACGTTTCTTAACAGAAGGCTTTCTATTTCACTACTTACTTAAACTGGCACGCATTATGTGGGACTTTGAAATCTATATGGAACAATAATGACGTGAAGCTGCTATATATACAGGTGACTATTATAGGTTGATATCTTAATTCATGCCAGCAGTTGGCTGATATAATCCTACTGGATACTGTCAACTCACAGTGTTTTCTTGTTTACCCACGAATATTAAGAACACAGTATTCAGCGAAGAGACTCTTTTCGACGAATTTATTATCAAGCTGTATAATTGTATATATACATATATATATATATATATATATATATATATATATATATATATATGGTTTTTAAGAAATTATATCCGGTGAGGGAATTAAGTGAAATGTGGGAATACATGAAGTAATAATAGTATGAAATGCAATTAAAATATTTGTGATTATAATCATAGTTTAATCTCAAGTCGCAAAATAATTAATGTCATATATAAAATAATACATAAGGTGGAAAGGGGTACATAATTATAGGATTAGTAGACGAATATAAAATGCTACATAACATGGTGTGGAATTTGATAAGATAGAATTCAACATTGTAAAAATAAAAAATATAAAAATTAACGATTTTGGGTTTAAAATGACAAGTGGGTCAAGTGGAAAAGATTCAGAGTGAGAATAGTAATAATAATAGTGATAATAATAATAATAATAGTAATAAGGGAAAAGTACATAGAATAGCTAAATAAACGAATGAAATAAATGTCTATCTCTCTACGGTCAAGGCAGAAGTAGGGATTGTACATACTTCTTTTGTACACAAAGGTCTGGCCTAAAGTCATGAATGGCCAAGGCATCCCCTGTCTTTAGAAGTCTGTAACGAAGAAAACGCAGTAAGTTAGAATGGATTCAGTAGATGTACTTGAAATCACCGTTAGGGTTTTCAGAGTAAGAGAAGTCGATCAGGTGTTCTAGAATAGAACTTCTCACATACCTCCTTTCTCCTTAGTAAAACCATGCTGGAATATGTTTTCGTATCTGTTTGGAAAGCGTCCATTGACTACGACCAATGTACCTTGATTGACAAGTGCAGGTGAACTGATAGATGCACATGGAGGTGGCCAGAAGGGGAAGCTTATCCTTTACAGAGATAGAGAACAACTTACGGCTACTGAACATCATGACGAATGATCACACTTAGTTTCCTAAGAATAATACTTTTCCATGGTAATCATACGAACTCCATTAGACATGCATTTTATATGAAGAATGAAATTATTGCAACGGATTTAAATCGCATACTCACATCTGTTTTGTCTCAGCTGCAGGCATTTGTAACTGACGAGGATGTCAAAACCAGAATCGAAAAGGCAAGACAAATCTTCGTTATTCTGAAATCAGTTTAGAAATCTGCTGCAATTAACATGAAGAGCAAGAATCAAATTTCCAGCACCACTATTAAATCCAGCTCTTGTAAATGATTCAGATACTTTGCACTTCATGAAAAGCAGTTCGACAGGCTAGTGGAAGCTTTCATTAAACGCTGTCTTAGATGGCTCTTTAAAAAAAATTTGATTTCCAGAAAGAATTAGCGGCCAGAAACTCTGACAACAAACCGATAAAACAGGTAGTGCTTACAAATATATGGAACTGAATGGGGGTAGGTCGGATACTTGTTGAGGAGACTGTCGAGTGACATCACGTTCCAGGCCACAGCTCGATTGAAACTCGAATGAGAAACGAGGAGTTTGGAGTTGATCTCAGGGTGACATGGAGGAGATCGTGACTATTATTTCGGCTAGTATTATAATTCATATAGGCTTGCTTAAATCAGAGGTTTACCTGAGCTTTCAAAGAGTATAGTGCGTTAAATCCACCCATTTATACTTTGTTTTAACCATCTGAAGAAGAATTTGTCCTCACCTCCAATTTGAGTGGCCCTCAACATATCTCTTGGTTTGTTCTAAGTGACAAATATGCTGATAGTGAGTGGGGTGAAGCATACTTCAGACAGAACGTAATTCCCTCAGATGATTCACTACAGACTATTGTTTTGTTTGAAAATTCTGAATAAGTAGTGGATATAACCAAGCAGAAAATTCTCTACTATATATATAAACGTGTTGTTCAGAATAGAGTCATTATTATTTTATCATATTATTACTATTTTTATGCATTAAGAAGTTGCTTTATAAAAACTAATGAAGTAGTTTTATTTTGTGTGTGCGTGTGTCACTGTTTGTCTGTTATTCAAGTCACTTAAATATCCATATGTTTGAGAAGTCTGTTACATTGACTACAAAAGAAGAAAAACATGAACAAATTTGTCAGGTGTGTTGTTAAAACTCTTCGTTTTGTTTTTTATATGATTTAATAGAGATCAACTCTTTTTATTTTTCACTGCATGCAACAAGTTAAAACTCATCAAAGATAAATATCTCATGTATGTAGACATTGCGTCATCATTCCCTGTTGTTTCTGTTCTCACAAAAAAACTGAGAACATATTAGTAATTCGAATGTTTGGAGAAAAAATCGACGCAAAGGTGCGTAAATTTTAATAGTAATAATAATTTTTGTCTAAATAAATATATATTCTTTGTTTTAATTGCTATCCTGTTTAGCGAACGATTTATATATGCAGATATATTAAGTCGTTTTCTGTCTGTAACAGTGTCTACATTACTAAAGATGTATATAATGGAGATTTGTTACTCAGGTGGATAATTTTCATGTAGTTGTGTTCTCTAAACTGGATAGTTAAATTGCGAAGCTTTCATTGCCCTACCAAGCAACATCTTCAGCGCATACTTCAATTTGAAGTGAGATTTTAGATTTCTCCACGAGTTTATTAGTCATCTCTCTCAGTGACTTTGAACGTGATTAGGTGTTTTTTTGTGTTTTCACACCTTCTAGGTTACTTGTATTGCAAATGATTGTTTCTTTGGCTTGTACTTTGACTCTTTGTGTGTGAGATTTCTTTCTTTCTGATTCCCTGAAATACCAAGCTGCCTTCTAAAAATTCTCTAGCATTTTTATCGTTTCCTCTGTCTAATATTTGAACGCTGGTTGTACCAGTCGAATTGATGTCAGTGGTTGTCTGTATGTAGTGATATGAGGAAGTGGATATCATATCTTCTCACGGCTAGCTTTAAAAAATAAACAAGCAACTTCCAGACTAGTTGTATTGGTACTGATTATTTCCTTGACCTTGTTCACCACTGAAGTGATTGCAAACACATATGAAGAACTAAGAAGCGAGCATCTTCAACAGTCTCCATATGAGAGATTAGACAGTTTTCGCAGGTGAAGTCGCTAACGACCTGAGTAACACTGAGCATTCAGCAAACAAATTAGTCAAGTGTTGGTTTTTGGGGATTTGATGCGTTACTGGATTTCATCATGAGCTGACATCAGTTAGAAAACTATTGGAAAACCTGGGAATACCGGACAGCCGTTTCGTCCAAGTTTGGGACTTTTCAGCAGTCAAGCCTTCATAAAAGCCATTGCTATGTTAAGATTTCTACATAATCCCTGTACACAAAAAGATAATGTAATTAATCTTGCACTGTTCTGGTAACCAAAAGTCTCTACTCTATTTCTGTGTTATTCCTGAGTCCAAAGTTTTGAGCACAACTCACTGAGGTGGACTCATTATTTATCCATTACGTACAATCGACTCCGATGAATATGTGGTGATGCATCCACATCTTCCTGTTCTACAACGTGCTAAAGGCTATATACGGCCGAATTCGAACAACTTTGTATTAAAATTCACGAGTTAAAATTTGGGAAGACGTACTGTTAGCGAAATTGAAGTTTGAATTATTTCAAACAAAATTAAGCGTACGTAATCGAGCAAATTATATCTAAAACAATCAAAAAACAGTGTTCACTCATGCAATGGCAAATATTTGGTAAAAATAGCTTGTGTAAAAGCATAATATGGCTAAATGAATTAATTCTGTAAGCCATCGAAAACCAGGGAGAAGTGATCACCTGTTTCGTTCTAGTGTGGGACTCTTTAGTAGTACGAATCCACTGGTGTTCCAACTTTCCGATTACAAGGAAAGCTCGTAGACCATTCAGTCACTGGGACACGGCTCAATAATCCATGACATTTAATTTCGATAAAGTTCCCAGGAGTTCTAGTGAGAAGTAGTAATTAGTGGAGCCCATTAGGCTGAGCTTGTGGACAAATATTCACCGATGATACTGGTTGGTGGTCACGGTAAAATCAGGAATCTACAGAAAGTGAAATTTTGGGGCCATTGGATACCATCACTAAGGCTGGATAGGTCTGTGAGCTTGCCTTGTAACCGGAAAGTCGTGTGTTTGAACTCTGGAAGAGGTTGCGTACTGCCAATGAGTCCCAGGCTAGGACAAAACACCTTTCCAGTACTCCCTGATTCTCAGTGGTCCTTCAAATGATATCAACTCGTGTGCGAACCTGAAACAAATGAAATCCCTACAAGCAAACTGTTGAAAATAGTGTTATAAGTTTTCGATTGGAGTTGATATAGGCGCACTACAAAACTTCTAATATAATCAATAGCTTATTTACGTTATAATTTTACTTTCACTTACACCCACATATCTTCTCGATTGTTATATGATACTGTGTATAAATGAACTCTGGTTATTAGATTATTAGTTGTCTTTTATTCATGAATATCTTGAGTTAAATTGAATGTGAAGTATATATTATGTTTTGTATTCATAACAGTTTCTGTTACTTTTAGGCTTTAAGCGGTTGATGAAAAGCCGTATAATAAATGATTTTGTATGCATGTGTAAATTAAGTTTGTCAAACAAAATACAATTGGTTATGGTTATTTTAACCAGACAGGTGAAGATTGGTAATTCGATTTACGTAATACAAAATCAGTCAAGAAAATTAGGTGTTAATGAAATTAGGGTAGTAACAAAGGGGATGAGTTGTCACAATCAGTTGTTTAAAGAAGTTATGCTATAATAATATGAATAGTTTGATGATTGAGTTTTACTCAGGATGCACATAGGAACAAAGTAGAGAATACGAAATCACTCAAGAGTTCTAAATGAATATAAGAGTTATAAGCAATTAAAGAGCAGGCAAACAAACAAAATTGAGTCATCAAAAATCTTTGCCGTGGTAACTGGATAATTTCACCTCTCTTTCCTCCGAATGTGAAATGCTAAAAGTTTCCATTGTGTTTGATTATTATTGTTGTTCGGAATAGTGGTTAATATTGCATATTTATATATGTATATATATTTTTAGTGTATGCGTATATTGATCGATTGATTTCTGTTTAAACCGAACTCTGTGCAAGTATGTTAAAATTGTTGTTGTAGATATATTTAATAATGTCTTTGCCATGTAAGCAGCTGACGAGAAGGCAACGAAATAAAAGATGGTACCATTTTATTCTGCTAAAACTGTAGTTCTTTCTTTGCTCAAATTCATTAAGGGGAATAAATGTATGAAAATCAACAAAGTTGGTTGAGTAATCTTCTTTTGTATGCACAGCTCCAGGTTTTCTATGTGAATGGCCAGAGCTTCAGCGATGACGACCAATGTACCTGGCTCCTCAGCAGCAAGTGAACTGACATATGGATTACTCAACCACTTCTACTGTCATGGTAATAACTTTGTTGATTTTGATGACTCAATTTTGTTTGTTCGCCTGCTCTTTAATTGCTTATAACTCTTATATTCATTTAGAACTCTTGAGTGATTTCGTATTATCAACTTTGTTCCTATGTGCATCCTGAGTAAAACTCAATCATCAAACTATTCATATTATTATAGCATAACTTCTTTAAACAACTGATTGTGACAACTCATCACCTTTGTTACTACCCTAATTTCATTAACACCTAATTTTCTTGACTGATTTTGTATTACGTAAATCGAATTACCAATCTTCACCTGTCTGGTTAAAATAACCATAACCAATTGTATTTTGTTTGACAAACTTAATTTACACATGCATACAAAATAACTGTCTTATATATTTGCGATTGTGCAGCGAAGAAAATGAATTCGGCGCCGAAAAGAGACTCTTCGCTGAACTATGTTTTTTTTTTCATTAATGCCTGGATGGTGATTATCCATGAAGAAATGATTACCTCTGTTCTATCGTGCAAATCTCTTCCTTCTTCTTCTTTTTTTGTACTACTGAATCCAATATGACGCCTACATACATAACGCGCAATAATGTATTCGCCAATTTAGTCGAAATATTCAATGCCCGTTTGAAAGAAATACAATAGAAGAGGAAAGATCAGTGAGCATAAATCGATAAACACGAATATTTATGATGTATATACGACAAGACAACGGAAAAACGCAAAAGGAAGCAAGCTTCATACAAACTTTATAGAGGACTATAGAAAACTTACTGACCAACTGTTACCTATTTTTTTTTTAAATTTTTACGCATACATACATAATATCAATAAATATCGATAAAAAAAGGAAGATGAAATTTGCAGTATAAAATGATATCATTCTATTTCACAGGTTCTCATCAGCTGCATGCAGACTACCTGAAATTACAATGGTTATTTAGATGATAATAACATACATTAAAGTTTAAGTGGTAGTAGACAAGAAATAGCATAAATGCTATCAATGAGTAATATTCAGATGAAGCAAACGTTGTATATAAAATAAACATTATAAATTCTTCATTATAAAAACAGTTTTGTACTCACTGGATTGATCGTTTATTGGGAACATTAGGTCAGCACAATTAATTTGCATAAACTATAAATAATGTCAACCATGATGTAGTAAAGCTTATTGTCTAAGTTTCCTTAACATCTTGGTTTAAAGACTGCCTAACTATTATTAACTTTTCTAGCGTCCACTTTGTGGAGATTTAAGTAAAAATCACCTCGCTGCCTGTTTGTTTATGACTACGAGATGAGTCTCTTTAAGTCACTTGTCAGAACAGATATGCGCTGATGACAATAGATGCCGATGGAATTATATCATCACTCGACACAAATAAGAATTCATGGTCAATTACATTTTGACCTATTGGTTGAGTTATTTGATACTGGCTTCATATTCTAGAGATCCTTGACACTATTCCGTATGGGATTATTTCTACATATAGCTGAAGACTCGCAAACTAGGAAAATAAAACATTTGTCCAGACCTCCCTGGTTCACAGGATTTCATCACGAGCTGATGTGCGTTAGAGAACCATTGGAAAACCTGGGAGTACTGGACAGCTGTTTCGTCCTAGTTTGGGACTCTTCATCAGTACGAACCAACCGGGATTCAAACCCATGACCTTCCGGTTACAAGGCGAGCTAGCCCGTATACCATTAAGCCACTGGAACCCGATCCAATGGTCCTTGAATTCTAACTTCTGCCAATTCACGATATAGCGCAACCGCTAGCCAATGTCTTCGGTGAGTATTTGTCCTCACACCCGACCGGCTGCACCCTACTGGTCACGACTTCCCACTGGAACCCAGGTAACTACCTACCTGAATAGGGCCAGTCACCAGTGAGCATCTCATTGGTATTCAAGTGGTGGCTTGTAGGGATTTGATTGCTTTCAGGATTTCATCATGAGCTGACATTAGTTAGAGAACCATTGGAAAACCTGGGAGTACTAGACAGCTGTTTCCCCCGTCCTAGTTTGGGACTCTTCAGCAGTACGCACCCACCGGGATTCGAACCCAGGACCTTCTAGTTACAAGGCGAGCTCGTATACCATTAAACCACTGGGACCCTATCCAATGACCCATGATTACTAGCCAGGGTCTTCGGCGAGTATTTGTCCTCACACCCGACCTGCTGCTCCCTAATGGTCCCTAGTCTCCAATGGTTCTATAATTATTACCGATTTGCGATACATCATGAAATTTTTATTGTCATATGATGCTATAGGCTGATTTTGATAATTTCAATTTTTGATGGTTATATTTACTGATGGATGCTGAACAAAGAATACTCTTTTCGATAACTTCATCATCAGGCTCTACAGTTATATATACATTATAGTGAATGAATGAATTAGTGTTATGAACAACATTATTGCTGTTTAAATAACTTCGAATCAATAATATTGATAGATTACAGCTGAATGTCAGAAAAATGAGGAAGAATAATATTACAAATTCATGGATTTATAGTCTCTACTGAAGGCTGGCCGGGGCAGTAGTAGGGGCTGGACTGTCTTCTTCTGAACACAGAGCACTGGTTGTTTCACGCGACTCGCGATAGTCTCTGCTGCTTAGAGCATGCGATGCTTCGATGATTTTGGCAATTTATTAGGCACCCGGTAGATGATAGAGAAGGTATCTTCCCCGCTGGATTTGTGGCGAGTTTGCATCAGATGGTCAAATATAGAACTGTCAATGGGTTTTAACTTCACCTTTTACTTAGCCATAGTTGGAGATGTTCTCGAGCACGAAAAATCAAGTTCCTAGAGCAACGGCCAATATAACTCGCTCCACAAGCGCAGCTGAATTGATAGATACAATTTGAAGTGGCCAGCTAGTCTAGGTACTTCATTTCTTCATCTTAATTTCATTTGCCATAGCTAAAATTGTGGGATACAAATGATTTATCCTAAAAGTTCATGATGAATGTTTGTTATATTTCACAAGAAAAAAATTATCATTACAATATTATTGAGTTCTGTAGCAAAAAGCTACTCAAAAGCTGACACGTCTACGTATTTCTTGGTGGGATAATATAATCTTTTAAAAATCAATATAGTTTACAGTTTAAGTCAGTTTAGATTTTCCCGTCGACTGATTCGGTTGAAGTGCTCGGTCTGAGGTTGACACTTTGGCTTCTAGTACAGATGTTTAAGTAGTGTTTGGTCATGTAACTTGAAGTCAATTGGTTGATGGTGACTAGCAGTGGAATCCAGAATACACATTTCGTTCTATTTGGACCTCGTCAACTGGATATACCTGCATTCCGCATTGATTGATGGTGTTCCCACAGAGTCTCAAATACAGTGACCATAGTCTCAAACGCCAAAGCGTTATACTCTAGACCATTTGGGTTATAGGAACCACCTCTTTTGCAGCATATCTTATTAATCATAGTTATTTGTCATATATGTCGTTAGGTTTGATTGGATGGGAAATTAATCGAGGAACATGTCATGATTTATCATAATAAATATAATACAAACGTATTTAAAGAAAAACTGCACTTCAAAATAGTAGTGTATATTTGCTTTGCAATACTCAGTTTCATAAGAACTATAAGATATAGTAAGCGAAGCCAAATGATTATAGGATAGTCGTTACGACCAATGGAAATAATCTAGTGATTTAAGATGTCATTACAGTTAAACAAAGTATACAAAGGATTATGGGAACATTTCAAAACTATTAAATTTAGAGAAGAAACACAACAAAAATGAATACTATCCACATCAGAAAAATGTAACTGAAAATAAAAATGATGATTTGGAATAAACCAGGCAAATGAACTGCAAATGACCTTAAAGTTGACATCTAAGAGTACACATTCATAACATGTTTGACTAATACGTTAGTCTGTCGAAAGTATGTGAAATGCAAGCCAATTCATTGCTTTAGAGGTTGAAGACAGCAGTACATCACAGTGATGACTACACTGGGGGACAAAAAATACTTCATGTCTGTCAGATGAATTCCTATGAATCGACAATTATATGTAAAGCTGAACACTATAGTAGTGTGTAATTCCATATTATACTGTCATTTATGTAGACCACTTAGAGAAACAGTAGAATTTACAAGATGCCTTTTGAAACAAGATTCACTTTTTCAAATATAACCTCGAAACTTAGTTTTACTCTTTTCTGTAGGAGAAGAGGTGTTCAACAACTCTTATTCCATGTATTCTCAGCTAACTTGATAAATGAAACCACTGGAAAGAATCTTCCTGGCCATCCCGATATCTCACTGTGTGATTATGCATGATAGCCGGTAATACAACTCTCTTTTAGATTTATTATCTTAGTAGAACAATCTAGTTCATATTTCACTTATTTTTAGTTCTCTATTAAACTAACTGAAAGAGACTTACCACTGTGATCAATTTATCTGACCCCACACTAAAACAATGCTATCAAATAAACTAAATTATTTTTGTGATTAGGCTTCCTGTGTTTCCTCTAACTAACAAAATTTATTTCCAGCAGAACTTGATTGTTTAAGCGTCACTTTAACACCTACTTTGTTAAGAGTCTTACTCATAGTTTCAGAGATTTTTACTTAGCAATAACACCAAAGCAGATGTCATAAATCTCCTTTTATTGACTGAAAACGCCTTTTATTAAGAAGGGAAATTTCCAGCATTTAGAATCTACGTCATTGGTGCAGAGTTAGAATGCCTACCATTCGCCCACATGGTCTAGGGTTCGATCCCTGACTTACGCACTCCCAAACTATGCTTAGCTGGTAATCTGCCCGGCAAAGAGAGAAGATTAGCCGTAAGACTAGCAACCCAACCCTGAAAAAATAAAACCACTCCCACCGTGACTTCAAAGCTCCAGCTTGTAGGTTTATGTCCCTACCTAAAATTAATTTACTAAAATTTAAAAAGTGCATTTATTCGATAAAAATGACCATTTCCCTTTGTGTTTCATTCGAACACGTATTTCCCTGTATGTGTAACATTGGATAGATACAAACTTAGAAAAAAAATTAGAAAGCAAATACCGTATGTATGTTCTCATTTTAGCCCGTAACAACTGAACATGAACTAATTAAATTTGTATGCTTTCTGTAAAGCCGAATGTAGAATGTGTGGAAGAATAACAGAATCTAGTTGTTTTAACGCTTTAAACAAAAGAATTCCGTTCTTTATTCATTCATATTGCATTAAGTGCAAATAAACAGACGGACAGACAGAGAAATGCGTAACCTGAATATGGACACTGCTCTCTAAATATAGCCACAATAAGACTACAAATAAGACTCTGAAATTTGCATTAGAATCTTTTATAACCACCTCATCACCTGGATTATCAAATGAAATCACTATACAGTAATGCATTTAATTTTAGATATCCGTCATTTTCCCCTACTACCAGATGCACTAGACACGTTTGTCTAATAGCCAATATAAAATAAGAGATCAAGATCCAGAGACTGATAGATTTAAACTGATTGATTGACATTTATGAAACATACCGTAAAAGATGCATTTGAATTCGTAGACTAAAATATCAAAGATATTAATATCAAGGATAAAACTATGATATCTTTCGATATAACATCTTTATTCACAAATGTATCCTTAGTAGAAATGGTTAACTATATATGTGAACAAGTGTATAACCAGTCGATAAATATTGGCATTCCAAAAGAAATCCTAGTAGAATTGTTATTAAAGTGTGCCACGAATGTAGATTTCAAATTTTATTACGCACTATACAGACAAGTGGATGGCGTGGCGATAGGCTCCCCACTGAGTCTTCCCAAGTAAACTAGAAAGTGCACCTCTGAACAACCTCATCAGAAAATTCTCATTTTTATAGCCGCTATACGAATGACATCTTTATTCTGTGTAATAATGATTCAGATAGGATCACAGTTATAACTCACTTCAATTAATTACATTATTATTATTATTGCTCTGTTGGGTTCCTAGTGGAACATAAGGCTTCAACTGCACGTCTCCATTTGCTTCTGTCTTCTGCTGTACTTTTCGCCTGCATCCATGTTAGTCCATATTCTTTCAACTCCTCTTCACACGATCTCCTCCATGTCAACCTTGGACGTCCCACACGCCGCTTCCCTTTCGGGTTCCACTCGAGGGCTTGACGCGCGCGCGATGTCACCCAGCGGCCTCCTCAGCGAGTGTGCAATCCATCATGTTCACTTCCTCCTGCATATTTGTTGGGCGATTGGTTCTTGCTTTGTTTGTTCCCATAATTCCTTGTTGGTGATTCTTTCCGGCCATCTGATCTTCAGTATAGAGCGAAGACAGTTGTTAATAAAGGTCTGAAACCTTTTGGAAATATTCTTTGTGACCCACCCGCCAAGTTTCTGATCCGTATAGAAGAGCTGACTGACTTGACGTTTGTATTGAAAATCCGAATTTTGTTGGTGATGCTGAGTGACGAAGATTTCCAGATTGATTTCAGGTTGATGAATGTGTTTCTCGCCTTCCCGATTCTCGCTCGATTTGACATCCTCGTCCGCTCCTCCTGTAGTTGAGACAATGCTCCCTAGATAAGTGAATGAAGTAACCTCTTTCAAATCCCTCCCGTTGATGGTGATTGACGCTGGATGTTGTTGCTGTTGTTGTGGTTGGTTATTTTCATAACCTCCGTCTTGTCTATGTTCACCTGGAGTCCTGTCTTCGCTGGCTGCTTCTTCGACCAGTTTGTCGGTTTTCGCTTGTAAGTCTTCGATTTGTGTGACATCAAACATAAATCATCCACGCGCGAAATCCAGGTCTTCTAGGTTCTTCACGTCGGTCCAGGATATCCCTGTCTTCTCGTTTCCCACTCACTTCTGACGCATAATCCAGTCCACCACAATTAGGAATATCATTGGTGATAGTAAGCACCCTTGTCTGACTCCTGTGTTTACTCCAAACGCCTCGCTGAGTTTTCCGTTGTGGATCACTTGACATGTGCCGTTGTCGTACAGCTGTTGAATAAGGTTGATGAATATTTGGGGTACGCCATAGTACTCGAGTAATTTCCAAATTACTTCACGGTCAACGCTGTCGAAGGCCTTCTCAAAGTCTATAAAGTTGAGGTAGAGGTTTGATTGCCATTCCATGCTTTGTTCTGTGATGATGCGTAGAGTTGCAATTTGGTCAGTACATGATTTGCCTTTCCTGAATCCAGCTTGTTCTGGTCGGAGTTCTGTCTCCAGTGCGTCCTTTAATCTCTCCAGGATGATGCGACTCAGGATTTTACTTGGCGTCGATAGGAGCATGATTCCTCGCCAGTTCTTGCAGAGTAGGCGTAAGTCGCCCTTCTTTGGTAGTTTCACGAGGTAACCTTTCCTCCAGTCAGTAGGCACCTTTCCCTCCTTCCAGACCTTTTGCAATAATGGAGTCAGCATGTCTGCTGTAGTCTCTGGGTCCGCTTTCAGTGCTTCAGGGGGTATTCCATCTGGTCCGGCTGTTTTTCCAGCTTTCAGAAGTTTGATTGCGTTCAAGACTTCAGCTCTCGTTGGAGGATTGGTGTCAACTTGCAGTTGTGTGCGCGCTGTTGTTGGTATTTCTGGACGGGTTGCAGGTGATGGTCGGTTCAAGAGTCCTTTGAAGTGATCCGCCCATTGTTTAATCTGTTTTTCTTCCTTGGTAATGGGTTCCCTTGGCTGTCTTTTATAGGTTTCGCTTGTGTTGGTCTCTTCCCGGATAGAGATTTGGTTATCTGATATAGTGTCCTCAGGTCCCTTTTGCCTGCTGCCTTTCAGCTTCAGTAGCTAGATTGTCGTAGAATCGTCTTTTGTCCTTCCTAGCACTTTTTTCACTTCTTTGTCCAAGCTTTGTAAGTTGAGCTCAGCGTCTCCTTCTCCTGTCCGTCCTTGCATTGAATCATTTTCTCTTTCACCATTCTCCTCTCTTCTATTAATTTCCAAGTGTCCGTTGAGAGCCATTCCTTGTCTTGTCTCTTCTTTCTTCCTAGAACCGTTGAACACGTTTCGTTGAGAATCGCCTTCAGAGACTTCCAATGTTCTTCCACGCATGATTCTTCAGTGATGTCGCGTAGTGTTTCCTGCTTTGCTCTGACAGTTGCAGTGAAAGTGTCTTTTGTGGTTGTGTCCTTCAGTTTGAGTGTTGAACTTGCATTGTGGCCTATCCCCAGCTATCCTCGAGGCTTTTAGTTTCACCTTGAAAGTCCCTTCTACTAGATAGTGGTCTGAACCCACATCTGCTCCTCTCCTTGACCTTGTGTCCAGTAGGCTCCGTCTCCACTTTCTTGAAATTGAGATGAAGTCTATTTGGTTCTTGGTGTTTCCATCTGGTGAAATCCATGTCGTCTTGTGTATATCCTTGTGTTTGAACACACTACCACCAATCACCAAATCATTGAAGGCGCAGAAGTCTGAGAAGAGTTCACCATTGTCGTTCATTTCGCCGAGGGCCTCACGACCCATGGTGAGTTCTCTTCCTGTGTTGTCTCGTCCCAGCTTCGCATTCATGTCGCCCATCAGGATTTTGATATCGCCATTTGGGACGTTGTCCATTATTGCTTGTAGTTGTCTGTAGAACGCCTCCTTCTTCTCTTGTTCTGAGACGTTTGTAGGCGCATAACATTGAATGACTGTAACTTTCCTTCCTTTTGAGTTGAACCTGGCTGTCATTATCCTGGAGGAGATTGGTTCCCACTGCATGAGAGCTTTGGTTGCTGTTGGTGACATCATGATGGCCACTCCCTCGGTGTGCTCATGGTTGTCCTCTGGGTGGCCGGAATAGATTACTGTCTCTCCAGTAGGTAGTTGGCACCTTCCAGTTCCGTTCCATCTGCTTTCGCAGATTCCCAACACTTCTATTCTGTACCTTCTCATTTCAGCGGCTATCTGGGCAGCCTTTCCAGTTTCGTACATTGTACGAACATTCCAGGTACCCATCCTTACTTTTGCTTTCATCGAAAGAAGGCACATCGGCTGACTGGCTTCCCGAAGGCTTTCACCAGCCTGCGTCATTTCACTTCCCCGATTCCAGCGAAAAGTAAGGCTATTGCTTATGTTTTTAGAATTTTTAATATATTTATTCGTTGAAGTTTCTGTAGCGATTTGGTTGTTTTACAGGGGTGAAGTTGCTAGCACCACGCCCCAACCCTCCCTCTTTACCCGGGCTTGGGACCGGCTAGAAAACTAGTAAGCTAGTAGCCTAGCAAGCTAGCATCTGGCGAGGTTAATGAATTACATTGTGCTATGAAATTTGACATGCGAAGAGGCATCTCAAAGCAGAACTGCCTTCCTGGATGCCCTCCTTACAAGAAAACCAGATTGTAGTACAAAGAAAAATTCGCCAATGTAAAACACATGGACAAGACAATATACGCATTTTCATTGCTCCGTTCATCTCCAGTACAAAAGAAGTTCAGTAAGGACCATCGGTCGCAGAGTTAGAGGTATGTGCTTAGAAGAGGTACCTGAAGAGGAACCAAGATTTGTATACGATGCCTTGATTGAAAATAGTTATCCAAACAAATTCATCAACAAACATTTGACTAAGAAAGTTGAAGAGGACTATTCACTATCCGTAAACAAGAAACCTTTATTTGATTACATGGAGGATTTAATCATGAGCTGACATCAGTTAGAGAACCAGTGGAAAACCTGGGAGTACTGGACAGCTGTTTCGTCCTAGTTTGAGACTCACCAGCAGTACGCACCCGCCGGGATTCGAACCCAGGACCTTCTGGTTACAAGGTGACCTAGCAGAACATTAAGCCACTGGGACCCGATCCAATGAATCTTGAATTCTAACTTCTGCAAATTCACGACATAGCGCGACCACTTCGCAATGTCTTCTTCGATGAGTTACTGCCTCATCTTCGACCTGCTGTACCCTACTGGTCACGCCTTCTCACTAAAACCCCAGGTTAACTGCCTGAATAGGGCCAGTCACTAGTGAGCATCAGATGAATTTTCAAGTATTGGTTTTGTAGGATTTCGTTTGATTACATGGAGGATGTCAGCTCATGATTAAATCCTCCATGTAATCAAACAAAATCCCTACAAAACCAATACTTGAAAACCTTTATTTATGCGACCGCGATTCAGTGGCGATATAACTAGCGAAATAATTACGAAGAAGTTAAAAAAGTTATTTCAAAAGAACTTTTAATGCTGGCAAACTACAATTATTATTTTCTACATGACCGATGATGATTCCTCATTTGAAAGATGAAATACACAGACTAGCCACTTCTAACTGTATTCACCAATTCGACTGCACTTGTGAAGCAGTTGCTCTAGGAACTTGATTTCTCGTGCTTGCTTGGGGACATCTACCGGTGTGGTTAAATAAAGGTGTAGTGATAAGGATCAACAGCTCAGTATTAAAACACCTTGTCTATAGTGGTCACAAAGCTAGCATTAAAGAATTCTTCTGTATCATCTATAGGCTACCAAATGAACTGTCAAAAACCTCCAGGTACCCCGTACTTCAAAGGGCAGAGGCTATCGTGATTCACCTTAAACAACCGGTGCAAGTCCAGCCACTACCACTGCTCTGACCGGCCTTCAGTGGAGACTATGAATTCATGAATCTTTATCTTTATTTTTCCTTAATATTTCTGATATTCTTTTTTTCCTATGTTGATGCTGTTGAATTGTAATCCATACATACCTCCATAAACTTCAGACTTAGTTAAATATTGCAAATCATGTTTCATTTTTGATAAGCTCATTATTTAGTTTTACTGCTTTTTAAATCTATTGCTTCGGGATATAATTCATTGCATACATATCAAAACAATTCAGTGTAACAACCAGTGAAATCTGGAATAACATCTTAGTTAATATTCGCTCCACGGTATTTTGTACAGTCATTATTCTGTTTATCTGATTAAGGATTTTAATTTTTCAGACAACATACTATTCTCTTTATTCTTCATCTTTATACTGTCTGAATCATAGTTTTGCCTTCGACTTCAATATATACTGCACTGAGATGAGTGGACATTTTACAGTCGTTGAAGCAATTCAACATGATAAAAGGTTCATGTTGTCAATTTTTGGTATTTTTGAAAAATTAGAATGAAAAGTTCAACGAAGAGACTTTTTTCAGATAATTTATTCATTTAGCTGTACGATCCCATATATATACATATATATATATATATATATATATATATATATATATATATATATATATATATATATATATGGTTATTTTATGTGTATACACATTAGAATTGTCAAGTAAAGTGAAAGTTAGTTACGATTACTGTTTTTTACGTCATCAAAATGTTTCAAAAATGTGATGATTAATCAAACTGCAACTAAGTGGGGGAGGGGTGGAGATTGGTAAATGTTGACAAGAGTTGCGTAATATGAAAGACACCCAGAAAAATAGAATTTTTTATTGAAACAGCATGGAGACACGTGTCCATGATAAATTATATTGTAGGTAGAAAGAGTAAATATAAGGTTGGTTTAAGCGAAAGGTATCACTAGGATGTCTACCATTTTGTTAATAATACTTTTTAAATTATTGTCTGACTTTTGCTGACATCTTTTTCTTAACCAACCCTGCATTTACTCCTTCTACCTATTACATAATTTATTTTGATCACATTTCTCCATGCTGTCTCACTAACATTCTATTTCTCCGGGTGTCTTTCATATTACACAATCCTTGTCAATATTTACCAATCTCCAACCCCCTCCCTAGTCGCATTTTGATTATTCGTCACATTTTTGAAACATTTTAATGACGTAAACAATAAGCGTAACTAACTTTTACTGCTTGTTTGGCAATCCTCATATATATAATAATTATGTATAAATGCAGTTGTACAAGTAAGTGAATTAATTCTCCGAAAAAAGACTCTTTGTTGAACTTTTTTGTTCTTACATTCATGTCTGGATGGGTATTTTCAGGGAATTTATAAAAAAAAAACTAGTGGGTTAGCGAGGGTGGGCATATTTCCAATAATGAGACATGAATAAACCTATGAAATGCAATAGTTTTTTTTACCCACTGAAACAAAATGATGGATGGTACTCAATCAAAGTCTATTACGATGGGATTTAACACTACGTTTAAAAAATCAATTTAACAGCTATTTGATAATACTGTATGCTAAGTGATTCAAAATAAAAAGCTCAGTGAAGTCTTTTAAGCTGAGGTAGCAGCAAGACAAGGCGGTTTGCTATCAACGACGATATTTCTGACTGTGATTGAGTGGTCTGTGCAACAGACTGTGGACAGCAAGGAGATGGGCATATAATGGACCACTTAAACGACTCAGTGAGATCTGGACTTCACAGATAACTGATGTCTCATATCTTGACTAAGACTAACACTCTGAACATACAAAATAAAAAGGTGATGAAGATACCGAACCAATAACAACCACAAACATCAACCACTATTTTACGGGAGGAATGTGAAGGTAATTGTCTTCTTGAATGGACAGTATTGTCTCCACTACAGACGGCACGGATAAGGCTGTCGCAACAAGTCAAGGTCCAAAGAGTCAAACTGTTTCATCACTGTATTCAGCACAAGAAACAAGATCCGAATTTTCAACGATAGTATCACAATGGAGATTCTATAAGATTCAAAGACTTGATACATCATAAAAACATTTGCAACAGGCTTCCACGAACTTCCACCAACAGACGTCCTCTTCCTCTCGATAGTGAAGGTAAAATTGTCAACAAAGAACTCTGGCAAGTAGCGAACTAGTCATGAAGCTATCATCCAACAGATAAGTAGACTGAAATGGAAATACTCTGAGCAGTCCATCTAGGGAGATCACATAACAAACCACCAAGTAAACCAGAATTAGAAATCAAGCGTTAGGTCTGTGTGGCAGGATTACATTGAAGAGGTGAACGCTTGTGAGTAATTGTGCAGCCAGCTGAGAAAGAATACAGTGAACAGAGGAGTGAAGTGTAAGTATATGGCTGAAGCCATACGTTCCACTCAAAACCCAATGGAATAACAATAACAATGAATTCTAAGGTAACCTGCAAATTCACTATCATTACAATATTTAAGAAATAATATACCTTTACAAAATGTTTACCACTACAGAATTTTCTCTTGTGACTCTTAAATAGTCAGTCGATCTCGAATCATAATACATTAGAGAACAGTAAATATAATGTCAGGATGGACAGAATACATGTTTTGCTGTTTGTGGTCGGTTTTTTGTAAAATATATAACAAATAGCTTTATGAAAGCTGAAAATACAAACAATACAGTGGACAATTATTATTTCAATGTTAATTCCACAAATATTACTCCAGAAATTCGTCTTCTTATTCACATGAATATGTTTAACTAACTAATTGGCTACACTGTCGATTTGGAGGAAATGACGGCTTTTGTTGTCAGCAAAACATTATTCACCAAATACTAAGAATATGTCAAAAAACTAGCTCATTTTTTTTCAAAGAAACATGTTCCTATGGTAAGTTGTATATGCGTTAAATTACCTAGAGGGGATACATATATATATAACCAAATATTTGAGTTTGTGGCATGTCAAGAGAGTGTAGGAAAACTTGTAAATTAAAATTTTGCAAACTGTGTAGCGATATTATCATGTATTAACGTCTAATTTCCTCTTTATTCTTGCACTTGGTAAGTGATATTAAATACGCAGTATTGAGCTGATCTTGTTTTTTAATACAAATCATTCACATTCAAAGATTGGTTTGTAGGGATTTGGTTGATTGCTTACAGGATTTCATCATGAGCTGACATTGATTGGAGAACCATTGGAAAACCTGCAGGGAGTAATGGAAAGCTGTTTTGTCCTAGTTTGGGACTCTTCATCAGTACGCACCCACCGGGATTCGAACCCAGGACCTTCCAGGTACAAGGCGAGCTAGCTCGTATACCATTAAGTTACAGAGACCCGATCCAATTTCCAGCCTATCAATTGTAACTTCTGCCAATTCACGACATAGCGCAACCGCTAGCCAATGTCTTCGGCGAGTATTTGTCCTCATACCCGACCGGCTGCACCCTACTGGTCATGAGGTCTGATTGTTCGATCTGTAAGCCGGTGGCAGTGAAGACAAGTATTCTTCAACAAATCCATTATAATGCTCATAAGTCTTAACAAATTCTGATACCAAATGTAGCCGATTATAAGACTACTACAAAAAAATTACTGAATTCATTGAAGGACCGCATACAGAAGGCTTTTCACAAATTATCTTCAATTATTCATGATAAACTGATTGGAAAATTTAGATTGTATGATTTGTGGGGATTTGGATTAATTAATTTCAGTCGTTGGAATTTTGTCACGCATCAACATCAGTTGGAGAGATAACTAAAAACCAAGCGTCACTGGACAACAATTTTTTCCAGTTTTGGGCCTCTTCATCAGTACGTACCGATGACCTCACCAGTGTCTGAACCCGGAATCTTCAGGTTATCAGACCAAATTTGTTGAGGATTCAGCCACCCGGGAATTTGTGAGGATGGAACTCAATCAAGAATTGGCAGAGAATCCACGGGTCATTAACTTGCGGCCTTAGTGGGTGAATGATCAACCACCTTAGTCTCGTTACCTGAAGGTCTTGGTGAAGTCGTGCGTGTTCATCTATGCGGATTCCTAAAACAAGACGAAACAGCAGTTCAATTCTTCCTAGTTTTCAATGATTCCTCTGAATAATGTTGATCTCTCTCTCTGAATAATGTCCACTTTTAAGGAAAATCCAACTACTGTGATTGGATAATTCAATGAAATTCACAGAAAAATTATGATATTATAATACTCTATTTTTGTTTTACTATGCCTAAAGATTATGTCCTGATTTTGTATACAAAGAATTTGTGAAGACAAAGTGCTAATATCTGCACAGGAGAACCAGAATTATGCAGGCAGTTATCCAGCTGGTTATTTTCAAAACTTGTCAAACCATATTTCTCTCATACACACAAATAACAATTTAATTTTCCCACCTGAAGTTAGATGCATCTTTTATTCTGTGAGACTTCTTCTTATTCGTTGCATCGTTTGAATTAAATGAAGGGAAATTACAGAGTGCTCCTTGTCTTACGAACAATGAATCTATGGGGACGGATAGATATTACAAATAAGGTTAAAAGAAGAACACTTGATTTACCACTTAAGGACCAGATGTTGGATATTTGAAATTCCAGTATTCAAAGTATCCCATTTAGTAAATGTTTATGCCAGTTATCTTTTAGAAAAAAACCAAAATAAAAAAATCTTACTTTCTTACCACCAACATTTATACCGTGAAACGAATAAGCAGTGAAGAATTATTATCTTTGACGAAGACAATCTAAGCAAAATATTTTCTCCTGCCTCCCAATTTTTATCTCTTGAGTTTCAAGAGTAACATGGCAGTTTCAAACTTTTAAAAGTTTCACTGCTGATGGTTTTCTGTTTGCGGAATCGGGTTGCTAGCCACACGCCTAATCTTCTTTCTATAGGAGATCCATAAGTCTGTTTGCTGAGGATTAGGTGTATTTGTACAGCTGATATTATAGATTACGAAAATAAATTAGTGATATATACTCTCGCTGAAAATGGATATCCAATAAAATTCTTAAACCAGTGTACATGTCAGTTTACTCTGTTCCTAAGAAAGATGTCTTTGGGAAATTATCGGACAGGGGGACAACAAGTACTAGGATTTTAAGATAGAGACTAAATTCGGCTACTCATAGAAGCTTATATGCAGCTGGGTTTTTAATCGTTGAAAAGGAGAAAAACACTCTACCATAAACCTAAACAGTGATCGAGTGATTATGTCATATCACTTACCTTATACTAATTTCCGTGTGTGTATGTTCACATATATATATATATATATATATAGGGAGGAATAGTCATACTGGCCAACAGCAGCGGCAACAACAACAGACAATAATCAGCATAAATGGGAGAAACCTGAAAGCAGCATCCTCTTTTACCTACTTACCTCGGAAGCATCGTTTCAACCACAGGTGGACGGAATTGATGAGGATAAAAAGCGTGGATCGGGAAAGCAAAGCAAGTTTTTATTACTCTGAAGTTTTTGTGAAGATCAACAGCACTCAGAATGAAAAATAAGATACGGATTTTCAACTTCAATGTGAAGTCAGTGCTACTATATGGACGAGAGACTTGGCGCCGGGTCATGAAGAGCACTTTGAACAAACTACAGACCTTTATCAACAGCTCTCTTCGCCCAATACCACTCAAAATCAGATGGCCGGCCAGAAACGATCAGCAACAGGGATCTCCGGGAGCGAATCAACCCAGCAGGGACCGATTTTCCAACAAATATGCACGAAGAAATGGAGTTGGATTGGCCATACTCTGAGGAAACCATCAAGTGACAGTACAAGACAGGCCATCGCTCGAGTGGAAGCCGAATGTTAATTGGCGACTTCGGTGTCAGTGTGAGGGTGACATGGAGGAGGTCATGCGAAGAAGAGAGGAAAGCATTTGGGCGGACGTGGAGCCAGATGGAAACGCTGGTGGAGAACAGAACACAATGGAGACGTGCGGCTGAAGCCCTATGTTCCTCTAAGAACTAAAGGAAACAATAATAATCGCACCTTACATGTTAGAGTGGGAGAGCATATACAGAAATGGTTAGAAAAACAAATAAACCGGTTAAAATTGATGGACGCAGGTGGCCGACTGCCAACTTCGTCTATAGCTAAACACTTAATATGATTCACAGGACTGATATCGAAATAGCCTTTAAAGGTTATTTATAACAAACAGTTAATGGTGCTTACTGAAATACGCAGAGGCGATAGCTTTTCGTAAATTTTAGCCGTCCCCCTGTGTGTTCAAAAAGAATTTACTATTACCCTCCACTCACTTTGGTAATCCTTATCTGATTATATAACCAAATGTAGTAATAATTCATCTTATTCTTTCATCATTTATCACTTTGTTTATTTTAATTTGATTTCACTTTTTATATAAACTGAAATGACAAACAAACATGTGATCAGATTCATTATAATAAAGGTTTTTAGTATTTTTTTTATTGAATGAAAACCAAAACGATATTGCTTTTCATTCATTGGGAAATACAAAAAAAACCTTTATTGTAATGAATATCATATAACCAATACCCAAATTTTTTCAAACCGTTAAAAGTGAACTTCGTATGGACATATATAATGTGATCAGATTGTTTAAAATCAATTGTGCGAATACATCACACTGTCCAAATAATCTCCGTCTTCTAATGACACTGTCTAGATTTAAAAAAGGCACTGACTGTTCTACAAGTATGACAGTTTTGTAAAAAACGTAGATTGAAAATTACCTGTCAAGGAAACCGTTTTTCAACAGATTGGATACTGAACAAAGGATACTCTTCGTGATAACTTCATCATCAGGCTCTACAGTTATATACATTATAGTGAATGAATGAATTACTGTTATGAACAACATTAATGCTGTTTAAATAACTTCGAATCAGTAATATTGATAGATTACAGCTCAGTACCATCAACATAACAATAAGCTGAATTTCAGAAAAATGAGGAAAGATAATATTACAAATTCATGAATCTGTAGTCTCTACTGAAGGCTGGCCGGGGCAGTAGTAGGGACTGGATTGGCTCCTTTTGAACACAGAGCACTGGTTGTTTCACGCGAATCGCGATAGCCCCCGCTCTTTGGAGCATGTGGTGCTTCGATGATATTGGCAGTTTATTGGGTACCTGGTAGATAATAGAGAAGGATTCTTACACCTCGGCTTTGTGGCCAGTTTGCACCAGGTGGTCCAATATCGAACTGTCAATGGTTTTCACTACACCTTTTACTTAGCCATAGTTGGAGATGTTCTCAAGCACGAAAAATCAAGTTCCTAGAGCAACGGCCAATATAACTCGCTCCACAAGCGCAGTTGAATAGATACAATTTGAAGTAGCTAGTTTAGGTACTTCATCTTTCCGTTGAGGTAGCACCATCGGTCGTGTAGAGAACAATACGTGTAGTTCGCCAGCATCAAAAGTTCTTTGAACTGATTTTCTTAATTTCCTCGTAATTATCTCACTTGGTATATCACCCTTGAATTGTAGTCGTACATAAAGTAGCTTCTTGTTTACTGATAGTGAGTAGTCCTTTTCCTCTCTTTTTTTGTCATGTGTTTCTTGATAAATTTTTCGGCATAGCCATTTTCGATCAAAGTACCATATACAATGCTTAATTCATCTTCAGTTACTTCTTCTGAGCATATAGTTCTAACTCTGTAGCTCAAGGTCTTCAGTAATTTTCTTTTGTTTTTTTGCTTAAATTTCTGAAACCAGTATGAACTCACTACCCGCCTATACATATTTCAAGATGGAATACACTCTATTCATTTTCTACTCCTTTATCAAACACCTCATATAAAAAGATTTCACTTAATACCGTCCACCAAATGAAATTCATTTAAAGTCACTCTGACGATTGTTTTGTAAATTACGAAAACAGGTTAATCAATACAAATGACTTTAATAATTATCTGTGATGAAGATGCGAATCAATAAGTAAATGAATCCTATTTACAACCACTTCTTTTATTCATCTTTCTTTTTTCATCTTAGCATCTTACAGAAGTATTTTCCGAGGATTTTATCAAACACTGTCAAATTACATTATTTGCATCATTCATTATAATTATTACTATTATCATTTCCTTTGATGCAATATTTTTTACCTTTTGTTTATTTTATAAAGAAGAAATTTCAAGATAAGTTGAGGAATTAATTTCTCATATCATTTGATGTTTCAAAGTCGTACAGTCATATACTACTAATGATTATTGAGTAGTATTTGAGAGTAATTTCCTAGACAAATTCAAATTAAATGTTGGTTTTTTGAGATTTGGTTGCCTACAGGACTTCATCATGGGCTGACATTGGTTGGAAAACCATTGGTAAACCTCAAGAGAGTGATGGACAGCTGTTTCCTTCTGGTTTGGGGCTCTTCAGCAGTGTGCACACACCGGGTTTCCAACCCAGGACTTTCTGGTTACAAGGCTAGCTCGTAGACCACTAAGCCACTGGGACCCGATCCAGTGGCCAATTCTAACTTCTGCCGATTCATGACATAGCGCGACCCCTAGCCAGTGTCTTTGGCGTATATTTGTCGTCATACCCGACCTGCTGCGCCCTACTAGTCACAAACCAACACTTAAATATCGATGAGATGCTCACTAGTGACTGGCCCTATTCAGGTAGGTAGTTACCTGGGGTTCTAGTGAGGAGTCCTGACCAGTAGGGTACAGCAAGTCGGGTGTGAGGACAAATACTCGCCGAAGATATTGACTAGATGTTGCGCTATGTCATGAATTGGCAGAAGCTAGAATTCATGGGCCATTGGATCGGGTCCCAGTGGCTTAATGGTCTACGAGTTCGCCTTGTAACCAGAAGGTCCTGGGTTGGAACCTCGGTGTGTGCGTACTGATGAAGAGCCCCAACTAGGACGAAACAGCTGTCCATTGCTCCCTGCAGGTTTTCCAATGGTTCTCCAACCAACGTCAGCTCATGTCCCTCATGATGAAATCCTGTAATGAAATTTAGATTTTCAGGAATATAGTTAATTTCAAGTCCGATGTAGCTGTTTATGTGCATGTACTGCTAGGTGTTCCTAAAACAATCATGAAATAATTGTGCAGCACAGTATGGTGTCAAACAATGTACCGCTGGTCAAAGCTCTTGAAAGTATGCGCTTCACTGCCTAAAGTCATTTAGAATGTAACCAAATTTATAGGATGTCCCTTTTATATCATAAAGAGAATGGTTAGCGAGCGAAATGTTTCTTAATGAATTTATTACCATTGTACAATTGTACAAATAATAATCCTTCCTCCATTTTCAAATGTGTACCTGTACTTCCCGAAATCTAAATGTGCCAGACAAACAATAACTTACTGTAGATCTAAAATTCAAGGCATATACATTTAGTTAGGTTCTCCAAAGCTGCCTGTCGATTGCAATTCCAAGAACATCGTATGCTGCACCTCAACGGCTGACCTTTTCCACACATACATGCTCTTATTCACCGAAACGTCAAAGGCAAGATCCAACTGTTGTGTATTTACCAGTCCACCTGCTCCTGTGGAGCTAAGTACGTAGGCTACAACAGCAGGAAATCATGTAGACGTGTCCATAAACACCACCGTGTTTGTTAAAAGGAGGACCTACAACAGTCAACGGCTCAATTCTGTGGCATATTATTACTTCTGGCCATGCAGAGACTTCATTTAGAGTCATATAAAAGTACAATCAAACCATTTACAGAAGTAAATCGCCTTAACCTTCTCCATGCAGTGGAAGCCTTAGAAATCTTTAAAGAAAGGTCTGGACTTTGCTTAGAAACGTTTCACCTAGCCTACTTTACTACAATAGCCTTTGTGACATTTTTTCTTCCTTCTTTGTCTTTCTAAATAGTAAGCTCTTTGTAGTTCATTTAATGTGTGACAACTCATTTCTCAATCTTTAGTTTTCGGGTCACTTATCAGCCCTCTTGATTACGTAAGACCATTCCTAATTTTCCTAACTTGGTTATTACTCTGCAATTCGATTTGCATGAGTAAAAATAACTGTACAACATTGAAGTGAAGTCACGGAAAAAGATCTCTTTGCTGACCCACATATTCGTAAATCTGTCTGCTGTAGATTTTATTATAATCAGTCCAGTAAATTCTGTAGGTGACCTTTTAAGTAGAGCAACATATTGAAGCATAATAGATTGTTCGTAAAACTGAATTGCTGTTTAATTAACTACATAAATATAATATTTACAAAGAAAATTTACCTTATCGATTGAATCATCCTCAGAGGCTTTCCGATAGTATTTATCTTTTCTGAAAAAGTATCGTAGTCTATTATTGAGTAATGGGAGGGGGTGACATAATAACTCATAGGTAGCTTCTAAAGTATATTTAAAAATTACATAACATTCAGTGGTACACTGGTGGCTCTCTTGGCCCAAGTGATCTGGTGGATAACGCTTTGGCGTTTTAAACTATGGGCACTAGGTTCGAGCCTCGGTAGGAGCATCATCACTCACTGGGAAATGCAGGTACATTCGGCTGACGAGTCCCAACTAGGACGAAATGCGCATCCTGGATTCCACTGCTGGTCACCATCCACGAGTTGAATGGAGGAAAAGGTTTGAAATTTCACATGGTTGAAATTATTATTAAGTGAGAAGAAAGGTAGTTGAGGGTCCTATTTGAAAAGTGTGAAGAATTAGTTGTTAAAAATAAAAGTGAACGATTAGGGACAACATTAAGAAAGTGAAAGGATAAGAGACTGGACAAACGTATGCGATACATAGAATTTGGGGTAATATTGACGAACTGCGAGCGTCTCTATCACACACAAACGCCTACCTGCATCATTCGGCTACCAGAGTTTTCATCCACCTAAATGACTAAAATCTACCTTATTTCTTAGTATTTTATCCATGGTCAATATATTAACTAGCCCATACATTTAATTGGGTTTCAACGGAAAGCTGAGTAATTCTTGAAGAAAATGAAGAAAAGGTGAAAACTTGTTCTTTCTCTATATTCAGCAACATTGTGTCACATGACATGCCTCAGATCACTACATTACATGTGAATCCTGTACGAAGATAAAATATCTTCACATGCTGTCTGAAATAAAGCCTCACTGTTACTATTTTTTGACGACAGCTTGATTCCACACCGTATTTTTGGTGCAAGTATGGAATTTTCAGCATGTGATATCGGTAGCTCAAATTTTGGAGGCCGACCATAGATATCAGGTGTGACTCGGCAGAGAATCGAACTCCGGACAATGTGCATGGTCGGCGAGAGTCCTAACCACTGTGCCACCGATGCACTATTATTATTATTATTATTAGCCTAACGCCCCTTGTACATTCGAGCTCACCCCGTAGATAATCTTAAAAGGAGAATCTGGTGAGACTTCATGGCCCGAGTTCATCAAGTGTTCGAGAAGTGAGCTAGTAATAGTCTCACATAGTCCTCTTGTTTACTATGCAGGATATTGCTCAGAGATGAATTTGAAAATTTTAATACAAAGGTTCCGAATAAAGATAATGTATTGATGTAGAAATGTAAGCAATTTAGGTGAAAATAATAATATGTAACAAATTTACTGTATCAACTTGACAGTAATTATGACAATTAATATGTATCAAAACTTGATTGTTCGAAAAAATGAGAATAACCATTTTGTAAATTGTGTTTCTTAGTGAATGGAAACAAATCGTCTTGAAGAAACAAAGGTATTTCAAACACTTCATAATGGTAAATAAAGAGAGTACTTTTCAAATATTTCAACAGGTTAGAAGGTCTTTCTTCTAGAACTGACAAACATGTCTAATACACGTAAAAACTAAATAAAATAAAGAAATGAAAGAGAAGAGCGGTACAAAAGTCGAAAATGTTAGCAAGTATATCTACAGAACTATACAGACAAAAATACTGCCCTTTTACTTTGATGGAAAATTCATTCAAACTGTTCGACTTATGATTGCTAGTACAACTATGTTTCTCAGATTGATAGGAACATGACTGAATTCAGTCTGCATCCAACTATGGGCCAGACGCATAAGATTAGTTTATAAAACTAGTGTCCAATGTAAGTATTCAATACAAAAGGTCAGTCACGAGGCCGAATAGCTCCGCGGAAACTTCTCTGATAGTAACACGTGGTGACTTAGGTTCAAATCTCAGGAAGGACATGATTTCCATCAATGCTGCAGATAAGCTTTGCTGACGAATACCAATGAGCACGACACGCAAGTCTAATGCTCCCTCACAACCGCCTTCAGCCATTTACTATATTAAGTTAAAATACATTCTTTATAAGTTAATTTCGTAACATACAATCGACGGTTGAAATCTGACACCATCTATTAAAACAGCTTCCAGTGAAGTACAAATCTTCTCTGTCTTTCACTTTTATTTTCTTTTTTCCGTGGGTTTTTGAAAGCGGATTTAGTTCAGCGACACATCAGTTAATATCAGTTGATACGACTATGAAGAATTAACTGTGTTGGAAACGTTATCGAGCAAGTAATACTGTTTCATTGTGTGATATAAACAATAAACAAATAAATTAATTATTTCCTTGGATATCGAGTGTAATATACGATGTCAACAGTATATTTCCGTTTCACCCTATTTTCTGCCATCTTTCCTAGCTGGCTCTACGATTACTCATGATCTTTCATTTCTCCTCAAAAGATCTCATTCATGACATCCTTGGATGTTTAACTTATCGTTTCTCATTTAGGTCTCCACTGGAGCGTGTGTCTGCTGCATGATGTAAATTAGCGGATTCCTTAACGTATGTTCAACCCATCTCTATAGGCTTACGCATAACTGTTGAGCGATACGTTCTTGGTTGTTTCGTTATCAGAGTTCCTTACTACTTATCTTATCTTCAGTATCTAGTCAAGGCAGCTGTTAATCAATTTCTGCGGTAACTTATTGGAACTGCTTTTTGTGATGCTGCAAATCTTTGAATCATAAAACTGAACTGACTTGACATTAATGTTCCAAACAAGATCTCTGTGCTGAGCGCAGTAGATATACACACTTATTTCAGTCGATTGAACATTTGTGACTACAGAGAATTCAGAATACAGGGAAAATGTACCAACTAAATCTATAAATAAAGGGAAATGGAATTACATAATACCACACTGGAAGTTCTACGCACAAACAAGAGACAGGACAAACAGTGGCCAACTACGGACACTTGAAAACTAATAGAAGAGAGAAGGATAGTGAAAAAAAAGATTATCCAGTGCAACGACGAGCAACAAAAACAGGAGCTGAATGCAAGCTACAATACACTGAACAAAAGAGTGAAAAAGAGTGCCAGGGAAGACAAAAGAAAATATTATGAAGCCATGGGAAGTGAAGCAGAACAAGCTGCAGGCAAAGAAGACCTCGCTACACTCTACCAAACAACTAGGCACCTATCGGGCGAAAAGAGGTAGAGCAAAGAAAACACTGGGCAGAACACTTCAAAAGACTTCTAAATCGACCACCACCTACAACGTGCCCAACAATACCAACAACGGAAGCAGAACTACCAGTGAACATCGATCCCCGCACCCGACAAAATCAGAAGTCCTGAATGCAATCAAGATGATAAAAGCTGGAGAAGCAGCATGACCAGATGGAATCCCAGTGGAAGCATTGAAAATGGACCCAGAGACAACAGCGGACATGATGACGCCATTGTTGCAGAAGGTGTGGAAAGAGGGCAAAGTAACTAAGGATTGGAAAAAAGGATACTTATTCAAACTACCAAAGAAAGGAGACTTAAGTCAATGCAAAACCTGGCGTAGAATTATGCTCCTGTCCATCCAAAGCGAAACACTAAGCCGCATCATCCTGGAGAGAATCAAACACGCCATCCTTGATGAAAAACTTCGATCGGAACAAGCTGAATTCAGGAAAAGCAAGTCATGTATTGATCAAATCGCCACACTACGGAACATCATTGAACAAAGCTTCGAATGATAGTCACCTCTCTACCTCAACTTCATCGACTTTGAAAGGCCTTCAATAGCGCAGCGTCGACCGAGATGTGATTTGGAAACTACTTCGCTACTACGGGGTCCCATCGACAATTATACGTCTCATCCAACAGCTGTACGACAATGCTGCATGCCAAGTAATCCACAAAGGAAAACTTACAGAATCCTTCAAAGTGAGGACAGGAGTGAGACAAGGCTGTCTACTATCGCCAGTGATTTTCTTGATTGCAGTAGATTGGACAATGAGACAGACAATGGGTTATGAGGAAACAGGCATAAAATGGACTCACACAAAAACAACTTGGAGGATCTAGACTTCACCGATGACATATGTCTGATTTCTCACAAACTGGAAGATATGCAAATGAAAAGCAACTAGTCGGCACAAGAAGCATCAAACATAGGACTTCCTTCAGGTGAACATAGAGAAAACAGAGGTGATGAAGATTCCTGGCCAACATTAACAGTGACAACAGACAACAACAGACAAAAGACAACAATCAGCCAGCAAGAATGAGAGGAACTGGAAAGAAACAACCTCCTTCACCCACCGACCTGGGAAGCATCATTTCAACTACAGGCGAAGAAAACTGATTAGGATATCAAAGCAAGGATAGGGAAAGTAAGACAAACTTTCATTACTCTCAAGTTTGTGTGGAGGTCAGCAGCACTAAGCATCAAAAATAACATCCGGATTTTCAACTCCAATGTGAAGACACTGCTACTATACGGATCAGAGACCCGGCGCGTCATAAAGAGCATCTCAAACAAACTACGGACCTTCATTAACAGTTGTCTTGGCTCGATACTCAAGATCAGATGGCCAGAAAAGATCAGCATTAATTAGGGATCTCTTGGAGCGAACCAACCAGGAACCGATTGTGCAACAAATAGGCAGGAAGAAATGGAGATGTATTGGACATACGCTGAGGAAACCATCAAGTGACATCACTAGACAGGCTATTACTCCAGTGGGACCCGAAAGGGAAGCGAGCGGGGAGTGGGACGTCAGTACAAGGGTGACATGGAGGAGATCGTGTGAAGAGGAGTTGAAAGAGTATGGACTAACATGGATGCAGGTGAAAAGTGCAGCAGAACACAGAAGCAAGTGGAGACGTGCAGTAGAAGCCCTATGTCCCACTAGGAACCCAAGGAAACAATAATAAAACCCCACTTCCCAGGATCACTTTGCAATATTTGGATGTGGAAACTATCAGTTTGCTTATATGTATTTTTTATTATCCTACAGTCAACTCTTCTCTTTTTTCGTGGGGTATAACCATTTCTTTTATTAGAATCCAGGTAAAATAATAATGGACCACATCACTGGATGTTCTCATTATTTGGGATAAGAAAGTATAAATAAAAAACCACAACAAGCGTTAATAATTCATTCATAAATACACTGGTTAAATGCCTCAGCACTGATGGAAAAAAAATTAAGGAACGTTGACATTATCAATGACCCATAATTCAGGGGATGCAAACTTTTGCTTCATGTTCCTTAATTTTTTTCAGAATAATTTTATGCATACAGAAAAAAGCACTCAGTCACAAGAAACTGGGGAATATAAGCAATATCCATTTGTCACGAGACATTTTCTGACTAGTTAATTTTTATTATTCAGCTACCAATTCTAGGAGGAAGGTTTCTAAGCTCCAGTTTGCTATAAATAACATCATCTTTGGACTCTACATGCATAAATCTATACACATCACCATAGCATAGCTTGTAAAAGTAAAAATTGTGCGGAACTCTTCTTTATATCAGACAAAAACAGATCAGTATTGGTTTGTAGGGATTTGATTGATTGGTTACAGATATTGGTTAGAGGGCCACTGTAAAACCTTCAGCGAGTACTGGACAGCTGTTCCGCCCTAGTTTAGGGCTATACAACAGTATGCGCACAGTACCAAGGTTCGAACCCAGGGCCTGCTGGTTACAAGGAGAGCTCGTAGACCACTTAGCCACTGGAACCTGATCCAGCGGTCCATGAATTCCATCTTCTGCCAATTCATGATGTGGCACGACCACTAGCCTGTGTCTTCAGCGAGTATTTGTCCTCACACCTGACTTGCTGTACCCTACTTATCACGACTTCCCACTGGAAATCCAGGTAACTACCTACCTGAATGGGTAGGTGGACATTTAGGTAATCTAAGAATGAATACGCTTTGAATCTGTAACAGAATAACTGTTTAGAAAATTCCTTCTAAAAGATCTAATTACAGTATTCATACTTATTTGGATGTTTTAGTTAACATTTATAGTTATCATCGACCGTTTTTCTCCCAGAATCTTTACTATTCTTCTACTGTTTGTATATCACGTGCTGAGTTAAACCCAACTATTTGTCTTTGTTCTGGCTTAATTTGTGGTAATACTTCCTCTCTGTGATGATATCGACAGTGTGTTAATGTACGATTGCTATTTTTTTAATGAATTTGAGATTCACCGTGTGGGTTTCAACCTTGGACTGTCTGAAAGAAGTATAGGGTACGTAATTCTTGCTGAGAGAATTTTAATCCCAGGTTGTTGGGAATATTCCTCTCATTTCCCAGATACTTTTTCCGGTTGGTTTTTTGTAGGATGATTTCCCTGTATAGAACGTGTTTTTTATCAGAGGAATTAATGAATCTGTATAGCCCAAAAGCATTAATTTAATATGGTTTAATTGTTGAATGGAAACGTAGATTCTACGGGGAATAATCCCATTTTTGCTGTCATCAAGACATTTTAGGACTGTGAGACACTCAAGGAAGATACGCTAGCTACAGAAAAGAGCTTAACGATTGTTTTACTGTGTCCGAACGACAATACATCAGTTTTAGTGTCTATGGAAAATAAAGCCACTGAAAAATTATGAGATATAATTCTTTACTTTCCTTCCAGTTTAATTTCTACAATTTCTTGTAATTACATCAGGAATTTTGAGTGTATGAAACGTTTGTGGTTGTAAAACAGAAATTAATTACTTACATTAAGTGATTCCTTTCACATAATTGTCTTCTGAAAAACACCAAAACTGTCTTCCTTCCCTGTTTACAATAAACGAAACATTTCAGTCACACAAAACTGTACCCATTTTAATTGAATTTTAGATTTTCCCGTCGACTGATTGTACAGAAGTGCTCGTTCTCAGGTGGACATGCTGGCTTCTTGTGCAGAGGCTTCGACAATGTCTGAGCATTTTATTAGAATTTAATTTGTGAATAGTGACTAGAAGTGGAATCCAGGATGCGCATTTCGTCCTAGTTGGGACTCGCCATCTGGAAGTACCTGCATTTCCCAGTGAGTGATGATGTTCCTACCAAGGCTCGAACGCAGTGCCCATAGTTTAAAACGCCAGTGTTATCCACTAGATCACTTGGGCCACGAGAGCCACCTCTTGTGCAACGGGTCTCATTAATTATTTAATTCACTTTTAGATTTTCCCGTAGATTGATTGGACTGAAGTGTTCAGTCTCAGCTTGACATGTCGGTTTCTTGCGCAGAGGCTTCGACAATGTCTGTGCATTTAATTAGAATTTAATTTGTGGATAGTGACTAGCAGTGGAATCGGTGGGAACATCATCACTCACTGGGAAATGCAGGCATATCCAGCCGACGAGTACCAAATAGGACGAAATGCGTATCCTGGATTCCACTGCTAGTCACCATTCACAAATTAAAACTGTACTTATGGTTAAAATATTCAGTTCTTTATTCTGTTCTCAGAGATAAAATGTATAATACTGTTGCGCTGATATGATATTTAACGTTTTCTCTTCCTTAACAAAAGATAGCAATAAATATTATTGGTCATCTAGATGGGTTTCTTCTCATGTATTTAACTGAATTCGATCTGACATCGAATGATATACGTTTATGCAGAAAATAACATGATGTTATAAACAAAAACAGTATATCTCAGTAGATTTAATTTCCACATTGACAAAGTTAGATTATCAAACGCTTCACAACTCCGGCGAGAGCCTTTGCTATCCTAAAATAGACTTTAATTATAAAAGTTACTGATGATGTCTTCATTGTAGTGATAGTTCATGCATAACTTTTTCTTTTCAAAGAGGCGCATGACACCAAAATGTAGGTAACTCAAGATAAACATTCATGTCCAAAAGAAGTTCACATTTAATAGTTCGAAAAACACTCGCCTATTATAGCAAAATATCCATTCAGACACCTATAAAACACAAAATAATCTAACAAAGAATATTTTTTTCGATAAATTCCTCTTCTGGCTCTACAATTATACATACATATATATGTTTATATACACAGAATATTCTAGATAAGTAGTTATTAACAATATTAGTGTTTTTTAAATAATATCGATTTATAAAGTAAGATCACTGGAACTGCAGTTCATTAAAGGTGCTTAAATAATAATAATGATGAAGATATAGTAGCGAATAGAATATCAACTAAAATTAGGGAAATTCCACAAAAATTCAAGATCATTTAAACCTATATGGCCAAGGTAATGATAATGTCTGAACTAACTTCTTTTGGACGCACAAATTAGGCTTCTTAATATGGATATCAACAGCCAGCTTCAGAAATATTTAGTATTCGAACTCTTAAGGCGAAATTGAGATTCGTTGGTATGCGGTAAATGATCCTGAAAGTATGGTTCACGTCAATTTTGTGTTGTATATCCACAAGATGAGATAGAATGGCTCTACGAATAGATTTTGTTTGACCTTTGCTTAACCACTTAGGGTGATGTTCGGAAATTCGACGAGAAACACGCTTAACCTTACGGCCTATGTAACTGGCTCACTCCACAGGAGGAGTTAAATTGGTAGATACACATGGAAGGGGCGAAATTAGGCAGTTTGTCTTTTGCTCCCGAACGCAGAAGGGGAGTGGTTTTAAAGATACAGCGTGATGCGGCAGCAAGGAATGCTCTTTTTACCGCATTTATAGGGCTCTGCGTTGGTATCTCCCTAGTGTTGTCTCCAAGTTCCAAAGAAGGCCTTATTCTTACAGATGCAGTTCCTTGGACTCGCCTATTAGTTACATGATATTCATTATTATAAAAGTTTTTGTATTTCCCAATGAATGATTTATATGTATATATAGTTTTTCTTTTTTCATTCATTGGGAGTACAGAAAAACTTCACATTAATCCAAAGACATTTTTGCGTAGGTAAAGATTCAAAATATATTTTAGGAAGTTCATTGATTTTCTGAATAATGGAATCTATCCCCTATCAGACAAGACATCAAAAAGTTGATTTAAAAACAAACAGTAACTGAAGCTTGTTGCACCAGAGGCGGCTTTCGTGACACAAGTGGTCTACTGGATAATGTTTTGTTGTTTGAAAAAGATGGGTAGTTGGTTTGCACATCAGTGTGAAGAATGCAGGTAAATCCAAATAACAATTCTCAAATAAAGAGAATTGCAAATTCTGGATTGCACTGCTAATCCCTATTAACCAAATCACTTCAAGTTAATTTTGAGACATCATCAAAACGCGCGTTCTAGTGCCCAACCTGCCGACAGTGTCTAAAGATTTCGGTCTGATCTGTCAATGGAAAGAATCGAGAAATCGACCTGAAAACCAATGTCAAATAGTTTATCTGAAAAGACATGTCAAGAAGGTTTCTATTAGATTTGTCAATTCGCGCGTGATACATATCGCTTTTGAAAACCAAACCCTTCTGATAATCAAAATATTTGCAAATCTCAAAAATTTAGTTAACTCTTAGTAGTGATAATTCTTGGCTCACTTGGGTATTGCAGTAATCTGAAAAATAAAGCATTACTGTAATCAGTTCTTCGCTTATAAAAGTTATCACTAAAACTTATACGTTAATTCCTTGTACTTTATGTCTCTTAACTTCATCATTTTACAGTGCTAGTGGTCTTTTACTTTATTTCAGATATTCAGTATCGCAATCAGCTTAAAAGTCTCTTGTTGTTTGATTCATTTCGTGACCTTTCGACAACGTCCAGGTAGTGTATGGAAACTACAAATGAAGCTCATTCCAAATACTTAAACAAATATTCCAGTAAATTATTTTTATATCAATACCGATTCAACTTTATATCCTAATACTTAATTGAGTTTGGTTTTTGACATCACTGGCTGCTTTGTAGGGTGACCTACGTTTTATTAATCCTCATTTCAAAAATAACCAGAGTTATCTAGAGTGTAAACTACCTCATTTTGAATATAGTTAGAGAGTTTTAAAGCATAGACCGTTCAGTGTAGTTGTGTCGGTAAGTACAGATGTCTTTTTGACTAGAATAATAGATTCAAATAGTATCATGCATCTAATTCTTTGGTTAATGCAGACTGAATTCCCTCAGTCAAGGTTGCGATGTAGTCATCATGCTCAATGGCTAGTAATCTAGGTTCAAGGCTTTCTAATAATCATTTAAAAAAGAGAAGACGTTCAGTGAAGAGACTCTTTTCGTCGGCGAATTCATTCACATAGCTGTACTATCGCATTTATATATTATTATTTGTGTGTGTGTGTATGTACATGAGGTTTGTCAAGTTTAGATAATTGATCAGGTAGTAAAAGAATAATCTAATATAGAAACAGGGTTAATCAGACAGACACTAAAGTAAGATTGAGTTAGTAAGTCAGATGACGTAATATAATTAACTAAGATGCTTCAGTTTAGGTCAGGGTAGCAACAGAGGTAATTACAGGTGCAGACTAAGTAGAAGTGGGGTAGAGAGTAATGCCATTTAAATTAGAACTGAAATTGTGCAAATAAGTTGGACGACGTAACATAAATGACTAGAAATTGAGCGTTGGTCAAGTCAGTAACAGTGGTAGTGAGGTGTTGAAATTTAATCAGGTGGGATTAGAGAACAAGAAAGTTGAAAATGCAAGATATTACAATTAGGAATACAAAATGATACTAATGAAGAGATAGAAGACAAAGAAGACTAGGTAGAATTTATCTGTTGAGTAATAAGACAGATTACGTCCATTGCAAGTATAGTGATTGATCGAACTTCTTCTGTATGCAGAGTTCAGGACTTAGCAAGTGAATCGACATTCCTTCTGCAGTTTGAAGAAGTCTGATTCATACACCCTTTAGGAAGACTACTTCTTACTCTGTAGACGACTTTGAAGTTTGTTTGCGGCGTAGCTTGATTTCCGGATTCTATCAGATGTTCTAAGATGTAGCTGCGAGAACATCGTTTTTCTCCTTTGTAAAACCATGTTGGTAAGTGTTTGGTGATAAGCTTGGAAAGCGAACGCTGGGTACGGGCATACCTGGCTCCACACGAGCAGGTGAATTGATAAATACACACTGATGAGGCCAGCAGTGGTAGCTTATCCTTCAAGTTCACATGAATCATAGGTTTTGTGGAGAAGGCTAGTCGTAGTTCAGCTGCAAAGAAGGTCTTCTGGGATGAGCGCGACAGTCGATTTTTCAGTGTTTCCGCAGATATATCTCCATTGAATTGAAGCTTCATATAGAGTAGGTTTCTCGGGACGCTAAGAATGTGTGGCTTTTGTGGTCTAGGATTCATAGATTTTGCAATAAATCTTTCTGGATAACAATTCTCGACGAGGATTCTCTTGAGATTGTCCATTTCATCTTCTATGGTGTCCGGGGTGCAAATTCTGCGAACTCTGTAGCTGAGTGAACGTATCAGGTTTCGTTTAGTGTATAGGGGTACCCAACTGTGAAAGTTAGTAAGCTGTCCGTTCCACATCGACTTTCTGTGGATAGATCTTTTCACTATTCCATCCTGTTCTCGTCTTGTTAGTTGAACGTCAAGAAAGGATATTTTTGAGATGGACTCTTTCTCCAGCATGAACTGAATCGCGGAGTGGCAGTTGTTAAACGACTTCAGGATGTCGTCTAGATTTTCTTCTAAAAATCGCCTAAAACTATCTAGTAACCCCTGAATTGTCCTTCTAGGCTTACAATTTCATACTACAACGCTAACCTTGCTGTTAAAAAAGACGCTACACATTTCATTGTAGTAATATAAAATATAATAAAGCACTGAGTAATTCAATTTATTACTTATTTAGTATATCATTCACACACTTGATTTGACCTGCTTTGAACAAATGACTTTGTTATAGCAGTCTTCTTTTTCTCTTCCTTATTGCTATTATTATTATTATTATTATTTTTCATGAACTTCATTTGTATAACACTGTTCCATTCGCTCATATGTTCCGTATTCCCATAGGTTTAATTATATATGTATATATACATATGCAATTATTGTCAAGTTAAACAAAATTAATAGATTTTGCCTAAATTGATTGTATAGGTTAACTACTATTCAGTGAATATGTCAAATATAGAAAAAGAAAATAACCTGCTCAAATTTAAGATGAGAAAGTGAACTTCTAGCAAAGAATAATCATCTATTCCTCTCTCTCATAATAATAATAATAGCACACATTCCAAATACCTACAAACAAACATATGAGTACATATTTTTTCATTTAGGGAAATATATTTGGAAAAACAAGTGTTTACAGTGAATATAAGCATGCCTTTATAAGGCTAATTATTTAGATCAAGTTAATTTACTGATAATATTTATTATATGAGTTCGTCAGGATAGGATGAAGTGAGTTCTAATAAATACAAATAGAAATAGACTAATTAGGAAGATAACAGAGGGTGTGTAGGGGGGGTTAATGTGAAACTTTGAAACGTACTTTTCATTACTTTCTACTTGCACGGAGTAAATTGCCATAAAGTCGCTTGATAAACTCGAAAAAATAGAAAACAACATTTACAAAGCCTACCATTGAATCAAAGATAAGAGTAATTTATTTTATGTACTTCAATCGCTTTATTCTCATTATTATATTGAAACAATCATGGGTATTTTTTCTTCTGACGATGACAATAAGTAGCTTGGACAGTTGATTAATGATTTACACTAAATTAATCATTGAAGTACCTAGATGTAATTTGTATAAAATGCTGGCGTTTTTTTTTGAAAATTTTGGTAATTTCTACATTTCAAGTAGGCCTAACAGTCTTTAAGGCTTCACTGGTATGAAGTGGATTACTTCTGTTCCTGATCTTCCCTGAATAATATCTGTTAGTTGATTATTATTTCCTTTAATTCCTAGAGAAACTTAGGGATTTAGCCACGCGTCTCCAATGCCTTCCGTTCTCTGCTATAGTTTTCACCTGCCTCCAAGTCTGTCCACATGCTTTCATCTCCTTTTCACATGACTTCCTCCATGACACCCTCAAACTGACGCCCAACTCGCCGCTTCCCTTTCGGGTTCCACTCGAGCAATGGCTTCTATAGTGATGTCACTTGATGGTTAGTTTTCTCAGAGTATGGCCAATCCACCTCCATTTCTTCCTGCCTATTTGTTTCACAATCGGTTCCTGCTGTGTTGGTTCGCTCCCAGAGATTCCTAATTATTTTTTTTTGATTTACAGCTTGATTCCACACTGTATTTTTGGTACAAGTATGGAATTTTCAGCAAGGATATCGGTAGCCCAAATTTTGCAGGCCGACCATAGATATCAGATGTGCGTCGGTGCGGTTTCGAACCCCGGACCATGTGCATGGTCGGCGAGAGTCCTAACCAATGTGCCACCGACGCACATTAATGCTGTTAGTGATCTTTTCTGGCCATCTGATCTTGAGTATTGAGCCAAGACAACTGTTAATGAAGGTCCGTAGTTTGTTTGAGATGCTCTTTATGACGCGCCGGGTCTCTGATCCGTATAGTAGCAGTGTCTTCACATTGGAGTTGAAAATCCGGATGTTATTTTTGATGATTAGTGCTGCTGACCTCCACACAAACTTGAGAGTAATGAAAGTTTGTCTTACTTTCCCTATCCTTGCTTTGATATCCTAATCAGTTTTCTTCGCCTGTAGTTGAAATGATGCTTCCTAGGTCGGTGGGTGAAGGAGGTTGTTTCTTTCCAGTTCCTCTCATTCTTGCTGGCTGATCGTTGTCTTTTGTCTGTTGTTGTCTGTTGTCACTGTTAATGTTGGCCAGGAATCTTCATCACCTCTGTTTTCTCTATGTTCACCTGAAGGAAGTCCTATGTTTGATGCTTCTTGTGCCGACTAGTTGCTTTTCATTTGCATATCTTCCAGTTTGTGAGAAATCAGACATATGTCATCGGTGAAGTCTAGATCCTCCAAGTTGTTTTTGTGTGAGTCCATTTTATGCCTGTTTCCTCATTGCCCGCCGCTATTTGTCGCATTATACAATCTGCCGGAATCAGGAAGTCAGCCTTGTCTTACTCCCGTCTTCACTTCGAAGTATTCCGTAAGTTTTCCGTTGTTGATTACTTGGCATGCAACATTGTCGTACAGCTGCTGGATGAGATGTATAATTGTCAGCGGCACCCCGTAGTAGAAAAAATGTTTGTTACATGCAGCCATCTTAATATTATCGATTAGAAAAATGCTTAGTAATTCAGTTGTAGTCAGCGACTGAGTTGGACCTGATACATGTCACCCAATTTCTATTCTTGATATCTGTCGTTTTATACAATGTACACAAGCAATGTTATAACGGAAAAATTGTTCCGAAGATCCTTTTTTGGATGATTTAATTACAATATTGACTATTATTTGGATATTTCAATTAGCTTTGTAATCGTTATCCCCTTCTTTTCTAGACCGTATATCATTATTCTGATGTTTGCATATCGTCTCTTGAATTAATCCCTGTAATTTGTCTTTGTTCGTGTTTAGTATTCAATTTTATTGCTTCTCTTAGCGGTTGGATGAGAATACTGAAAATGCGTTTTTTGACGACTACGCTTTTGTTTGCGTTATTCAAGGTCATTCTGATTTTCAACCGTCTGCAGAGATTATTGGTGCGTGATTCTTATGGAAAGAGTTTTAACGACATATCAAGGGGAAAACATTTTGCTTGATTCTCCGATACTTGTCACGGTTGATTTGAGTTAAATAATTCTGTGTATAGTACTTGCTTTGTACTAGAAGCTCATCTACCACATATATCTGTCTAACGGTGCTGTTGAGGTAAATTTGGATTTTTTGTATTATTAGTGAATTCAACCGTCAATTTTACGAAGAACAGATATCTTTGGAGTGTTTCGTGACTGTGCATCTCTCAAGGGAGTTTTGGTCAGCTAAACAGTAATATGCATAGATCGGTTTCCTGCATTCAGACCACAACCAGTCGGTTTCGGTCGTTACAATCGTAGCAAAATTAATGACCTGATAATCCAATCATGAACAATTTATTTGCAATATACATACTTATTATAATATTTCACCTAATTTTGTAATTATCATTCTCTCTCGCTGACCTGTATCGTTCGTCTAACATTTGATCCCTATTTTTAATCCTTTTCTTTGGTGTTATGTGTTGGTGAACTGTTGAAAATAATGTGTACATAACATTTAACTTATTTTTATGGAATCAGGTATATTGGATGTTCTACGCATACCCTGTCTAAAAGAGTTGAAGAACACTATCACACAAGCCCTGGATGAAAAATTTCGACCCAAACAGGTTGGATTCAGGAGGAACAAGTCAAGTATTGATCAAATCGCCACACTACGGAACATCATTGAACAAAGCTTCGAATGACAGTCACCTCTCTACCTCAACTTCACCGACTTTGAAAGGCCTTTGATAGCACAGCGTCGATCGAGAGGTCATTTGGCAACTAATTGCCTACAACGGGGTCCCATCGATGATTATACATCTCATCAAACAGCTATACGACAATGCTGCGTGCCAAGTAATCAACAACGAGAAACTTACGGAAGCGTTCGAGGTGAAGACCGGAGTGAGACAAGGCTGTCTACTATCGCCAATGATTTTCTTGATTGCAGTAGACTGGATAATGCGACAAATAGCGGCGGGCAATGGGGAAACAGGCATAAAATGGACTCACACAAAAAATAACTTGGAGGATCTGGACTTCACCGATGACATATGTCTGATTTCTCAAAAACTGGAAGATATGCAAGTGAAAAGCAACTAGTCGGCACAAGAAGCATCAAACATAGGACTTCCTTCAGGTGAACATAGAGAAAACAGAGGTGATGAAGATTCCTGGCCAACATTAACAGTGACAACAGACAACAACAGACAATATACATGCACATGGTTCACTTGATAAATTTTGATAGAGAAAGAAAGACCAGATTTGCAGTATAAAATGATATCATCATTCTATTTCACAGGTTCTCATCAACTGCAAACTACCTGAAATTACAATGGTTATAAATAATAACATTTCATACTTCATTGTTTGAAATGTAGTAGAGAAAGGATTATGAGGTGAAGGCATTTGGAATATAAGTATTATAATCTTTGTATGTTCTTTGTACAAAGGACGGCGAATCTACTACGATTCGCTGAAGCAATTGCCATCAAACGTCTCAGATCAAACTTATGCATACAGAAAGAGAGTGTGGTCAATCTCTCACTCCCTTGGTAACCATATCACTTTCATTACACTGATTAGTCATACACACTAGGGAGATCAACTCACTAAGCAAGTTTCCAAATTGATGAACTTTGACCTTCTTGAGTTGCCATGTTGACACTGTTTAATAGATTTTTCCGTTTTCTGTCTTCTCCCACCCCCCTTTTTCTTCTTTCATAGTTTGATAGTATATAGATTGATGGTGACTTAGATTATAATACTTACATTCCAGATGCGTTCACCTTATAATGTCTTCTCTATTACCTTTGAAACAATGAAGTATGAAATGTTGTTATTTATAACCATTGTAATTTCAGGTAGTTTGAAGTTGATGAGAAGCAGGGAAATAGAATGATATCATTTTATACTGCAAATCTGGTCTTTCTTTCTCTATCAAAGTAACATATTAGTTATGTGATGACAGAATCGGTAGTATTTGTGTGACAAACGTGCTGGCTGAAATCAATTAAAATATTGTGAAATAGGAGACAGTAATCATTATTATGTCCTTTAATTCCTAGAGGAACGTAGGGCTTCAGCCATGCGACTTCATTGCGTTCGGTCTCAGACAGGATTTTTACCTGGCTCCGAGTCTGCCCGCATGCTCTCATCTCCTCAACACACGACCTCCTCTAAGGTACACTTGGACGACCAACTCGCCGCTTTCCTTCCGGGTTCCAGTGGTGGTGATCATTCAGAATAGATTCGTAGAATGTGGAGTGGGAAACATTTGACATATCAGGGAGGTAAAGAAAACTTTCAACTCTACACATCTCTTCCTATCCTTCAGGAGTTGTCCAGTGTCACTCAGTAGCTGAAAGCTGTCTTATCTAACCTTAGCTCTTGTTCATGCATATACCATTTTAACTGTTCCTGCGGTTCAAGTTATATGGGGGTTACTACTAGGCGGGTTCGTCTCCAAGTTCGAGAATGTTTACAAGATTGGTTCAGCGAGAGGGAAACTAAATTCATAAAAAGCCGGATTCTGTCGCACTTGGTCGATCCTGGACATGGCATAGATGCCAACACAGCATTCAGGGTTATATACCATATTCTGAAGTCTTTGTCACTTACAGTTTGCTTACGTCTGTTACACATAACTGAAGCTGTTGCAATAACATTGACTAAACTGGAATTTTGCATCCAAAAGGAGCATGTTCAGATGCTGTTCATATCGTGGCCAAAATTTGATTAAAATTTCTTCTAACCAAGAGTGAATTTTCCATTTATCCCTTTTCGTTCTCTATTTCTTTTGTTCTGGTTATTATTACAAATATTATTACTCTTCGTTTTAATTTATACCCTTCATCGAAACATTCTTTCAATACTATCGAATTTTACATTTATACAATCCGGACTTATTATTAGTAATATTATCTCTTTTCCCAATATGCACTTCCATCTGTTTCATTTCAAATATTGGTTGTTTCATGATGAACTTCTCATTAAAGTCTGACTATCTCTTCTTTAATATACACTAATTTGTAGTAGCCACTCACTTGACACCCTTTATAACCCTGATGTCACTTGTCATTTATTTTCTAGAAATCCTGGGAGTACTGGACAGTCGTTTCGTCCTAGTTTAGGACTCTTCATCAGTACGCACTCACACTGCGTGTGACAGAATCCAGAATTTTATGAATTTAGTTTCCCTCTCGCTGAACCAATCTTGTAAACATTCTCGAACTTGGAGACGAACCCGCCTAGTAGTAACCCCCATATAACTTGAACCGCAGGAACAGTTAAAATGGTATATGCATGAACAAGAGCTAAGGTTAGATAAGACAGCTTTCAGCTACTGAGTGACACTGGACAACTCCTGAAGGATAGGAAGAGATGTGTAGAGTTGAAAGTTTTCTTTACCTCCCTGATATGTCAAATGTTTCCTACTCCACATTCTACGAATCTATTCTGAACAATCCCCACCAATGTCTCCCATTTCACAATATTTTTAAAGGATTTCAGCCTAGCACGTCTGTCACAGAAATAAGACTATTTATTTTGACACCCCATAACTAATTTGTTATTCTACGTTAAAAATGTGTCTGAGGTATGACTGGCCACTGTTATAGTGACAACAAATATTATATTTTATGATTTTAAGGACCTGAAGAGAAATTATTGAACAGAATATTCTTCATTCAAATTGACTCTTAATTCACCATCTGGGAATATTTCACACTACTGAATTTATGTATCCCTTTGGTTTTGTTTTAGTCAGAGTTACCCGAGACTATTTCAGGAACTGTTCTTCAAAATATTTCGAACTACTATGCTATTGAATTTACTCAGGGCATAGTTCAGCTTATTTTCATGTGTTTCTTCTCTTGCAGCAAACAACGTTTGTTTGTGTTTTGCAGCCATTCGTCAACGTTTATTCCGCTGCTAAGAGATGACGCTCACTTCACTACTGATAAGTGATATTTCCATATCTTACCGAACGTATCAACTTTAAATGATTAAGGAATTTTCTGTGAGTAAATTTATTCTTAATAAAAGTTAAATTGAGTGTCATTTTATTCTCACTTCATCAATAAACTCCTAAATGTTATTTCTCCAGTGATTGTAACACCTATTAACACGATGTTTTTAGTTTCACAGTGACGAAACTTTTCAAGTATTTCGGTTACCATCAATGTTGCTCATTAGAGAGTACATTATTGCCATAAAAATCTGTTTTACTATAACCTCAATGTATACAGAATAGTTGCATTCAAATTATTTCATCCGGATTCCAAAATATGACGACATACCTCTCTCAACATAACATTTAACTAGAAAGAAAAATTAGTGAAAAAAAAATATTTCTATTAGAAAACCAAAACGTCTCTTTATTTTGTAATAATCAACTCCGTTTTGTGCAGGAATAAAAGACGGGCTTTGTTTACAACTGCACTGATATATCTTAGCCAGAGCCCTTGTATGTCTATATAATAGCAGAAAGCTTTCGCCGAGAAAACACTTGGAGACGTAAGAAATTTCTTTGTCATTTATAAAATATGGAAAATACTAGATGTCTAGTGTTTAATTAAATGTGAAGAAATGCAGACAAGCGTCGGTTAAACCGTTCAAGTGTTGTCGTATATCAAATAATAGATGATGTAATCAACTGAGTAGAATCCAGTGGAACAAAGATTAAGTCTGATATGGAATTCATTTGAAAAATGGGAAGTTAAACCAAGTGATGTGACTAGAAGACAAGAAATCACCAACGAGATAATCACCTAGATAATTGAGATCTCATGACTGATTCCAGCCATTTTACTATTATAGCGAACCGAAAAAGACTTTGGCTGTTGAGTCTCTTAACTGTTTTCAGTTCATCCAACAGGTGTTCGATAACTGACGAGTTAAAACAACTGGTCTTCTTTAATCGAAGGCTGTTTAGTAAATATTCAAGTAATCTGACTTATGTAAAAAATTATAATCTGTCATAATCCCTTCTTTCGGTTCTGTTAAAATGACTTTCCCCACAAATGAGCGTAAATTGAAGAACACAGCTGGAGGCAACACATGAGAGATGTTAAACGATTTTTTGAGTAAGTCAACAAGTGGAACGTCCAGTGCATTAAATGTTTCTGTGAGAAAATCTCTGAAATTTTCAGTGACATTTTCATCTGAAATTCAATATTGACTTCCAAACAAGTTATTTCAGGTCATCTAAAATCATTTTTTGTAAAATAATCGTGTATCAGTGCTTAGTATATAGACATAAAATCCACAGTTCTGTTTAATTACATGAGGATTCTTTCCGGACACCTTCGAAGTGATTCTATAAAGTCATCAATATAACTGTTGATCAAGAAATTTATCCTTCCTCTCACGATGCTTTTTAGAATCGACGTCAAGTATGAAGATATCACTGAAATCAATACACACCATAGCTATTAGGAGATGACCAACACCAGTAAGTAATGTATGTTTAAATTAAGCTCTATCCTAAGGATACGTTTTCAGTTCTGTGGATTAATGGAGAAGCCACTAAGAATCTTGCAATGAGACACGTGGCCTCCTCAATACGCTGTGTTGTAATGGCTCTGTCAACGATTTCTTGGACTGTGCTAATAACTTATAACTGTGTTTCATAGGAATACGCTGTAATGTTTTAGCATATATGAACACGTTAGTGCGGCATATTTTTTTAATGCGTTGTATTTCAAGAAAGCATATGTTTTGAATTTTATATAGCGACATTAGACATCTAGTTAGTTTTGCATTGTGATTTATACACCATCGGCTTTTTAGTTGGACTACTACTACTCTTTCGGCATGTCCTTTGCAAAACATAGTTGAAATGGATGTCATATTCATATTGTAACAATTCATATTAGTTTGTTTATTAGATGTATCACACAGTGAAACAGCGTTACTTATCAGACTACGTTTTGAACAAAATTTGTTGTTCATAATCATCTCATCAGTTATCATCATACGACTTCAAAACTCGAGTTGTATAGTTTTCTTTGTGCTCTCGTATTCGTCGTCGTTGGGGTAGTAGAAATTTTCAGATATCTAACTGGACAGGTGTTGAATCATTCTTATCACTTGTATTTGCAGTTGATTCGAAAAAGAAAGCTTCTGTTATCAATCTCTCCATCCACTCTGGTGTTACATTAGACCTAAAAACTGTCATCTGATCCCATCCAGCCTATCGTATGGTTGTGTGCAATTGCATGTAATGAATAGTATAGCTGAACTATTCTCTAGATTTCTTATCTTATTTGGGTCAACCAATCTAGATTTTGCCAAGTTTTTATGTTCAGCTAGTCTGACTGCCATTGTTCTACTAGTTTGACCTATGTACTTGACCTGAGAATCATTGAAGGCAGGGTATTAGATAAACTAAATTGTTTTGTTTTTAAGGCTGCACTGGCAGGATCCCTTAACCGACAAAGTTTGTTTCTAATTGAGTTTGTGGGTAGTTCGAATGCATGTTACTTTTATTCCTGCCTTGTTAAGAATTCGCTGTGAGGTTTCCGAGGTTTCTTCCTTGTATGGAATTACTACTGATAATTTAGATTTCTTATTGTTGGTGTTTTATTTTAGGATTCTACACCTTATGACAACCATCATTGTACATATGGATGATAACAAAATTCAAGTATGAAGTATGTTTTTTGTTTTTGAGAATTAATCGTATATATCATTGAAAATCTTAATAAAGTCATATTCCTAAGTATTTCAGATGCGCATCTTTAATTTCAGCACCAGTGTATGTTTGAGCAGTTTGGAATAATGCGTATGTCATGTTTACCGCCAGATATATTTCGTTCAGATATGGGACTTCATCGACAGTGTGAAGAATTTCTTAGAATTCGTAGAAAAATGCTTGACGTCATGTGAAAAATAGGCGGAGGCATTTTATGATCCACAGCTTAGATGATCTGGAAATAATGCATTTGACCTTAAAGTTGTGGCGTTTGCTACTGAGAAGATTTATCAATGGTAGATGAAAAGACTTTCGTCGACTTAAAGTCATCAGAGAGCAAAGGAGATAGGTTTGACGTCACAGGAAGCAAATGTATCAGCGTTGGAAAGAAACACATTATGAAGGCCAGACGTGGTACAACATGGAATATCTATGCAAATCATGGCTGGAAGATAAGGTGTACATAATGTCTCTATACAGCGATACCTAATTACAAATTTGCATTCCTTTACCAAGTCACTGGTCTTCTGCCGTTACAAATGTGGTCATATCATTGGATTTTTATTGGTGTATACTATCTGGAATTTCATGTCTGAAACCAGGAATTAGCGGATCAGATAAAATAATAATACAATTAGTTAGTTGCAGTTTCTATTGCTATTGCCTTTTCATGCTGTAATAAATTCTTCATTCATTGAGTTAGTCTCCTGAGTATTTCTCAGTATTATCATTATTTCCTTAATTCCTAGAGGAACATAGGGCTTCGACCGCGCGTCTCCATTGCTTTCGGTTCTCTGCTAGAGTTCTCACCTGGCTCCAAGTCTGCCTATTTGCTTTCATCTCCTCTTAACACGAGCTCCTCCAAGTCACCCTTGCACCGATGACCAACTCATTACTCCCTGTTCGGTTCCCACTCGAGCGATGGCCTGTTTTGTGATGTTACTTGATGGTTTCTTCAGAGTGTGGCCAACACACCTCCGTTTCTTCTTGCTTCTTTGTTGCACAATTGGTTCCTGCTGGGTTGGTTCATTCCTAGAGATCCCTGTTGCTGATCTTTTCTGGCCATCTGATCTGGAGTGGTATTGAGCGAAGACAGCTGATGATGAAGGTCTATAGTTTGTTTAGGCTGCTCTTTATGACGCGCTAAGTCTCTGATCCGTATAGAAGCAATGACTTTAAAGTGAAGTTGAAAATCCCGATCTCACTTTTCAGGCTGAGCGGTGCTGTTGACATCCACACAGACTTGAGAATAATGAAATCTTGTCTCCTTTTCACAACCTTCGCTTTGATATCCTAATCAGTTCTGTCCGCCTGTAGTTGAAACGATGCTTCCAAGGTGGGTAGGTAAAGAAAGTTGTTTCTTTCAGGTTCCTCCCATTTATGCAGGCTGATTGTTGTCTGTCGTTGTTGCTGCTGCTGTTGGTCAGGAATCTTCATCACTGGAGTGGTATTCAGGTGATCATTCTTATGATACCGTGTGCAAGTATGTGTTAAACAAGCGTCGAGAAAATATCCTGAAGTCTAATCTTATCTCCATCATAGCACAGATCGGTCACAGAATCTCTCTTTTTCGCAAAAAAACTGTCAGATGAAGAAAATAGCCTTATCTTGTTCTATATAAAAGTATTATATCTACCACCTGTTTGTAGAACAATTGTGCATAAATAACAAGTTCAGAATTCATGACTATGCCCTTTAAAAGTGAAGGCGATTCTGTAATTTTGTGTCCATCATCAATATTGCAGAGATCCTGGAAATACCTCTGGTTTCAGAAGACTAAGCCTAATACGCAGAATACTATGCAATGTAACCGTCGCAGAACAATGGAAAACGATTGAGCAACACAACTGGTTATTATTCAAGTGATGACAAAACTGATTTACAGTGATTAATCAGTGCCAAAGTCTGAAAGGGATGCCGCCGACAATTATCCATCTCATCCAACAGTTGTACGACAATGCTGCGTGTCAAGTAATGAACAATGGGAAACTTACGGAAGCCTTCAAAGTGAAGACCGGAGTGAGTCAAGGCTGTCTACTATCGCCAATGATTTTCTTGATTGCAGTAGACTGGATAATGCGACAAATAGCGGCGGGAAATGAGAAAACAGGCATAAAATGGACTCACACAAAAAACAACTTGGAGGATCTGGACTTCGTCCATGATATATGTCTGGTTTCTCACAAACTGGAAGATATGCAAGTGAAAAGCAACTAGTTGGAACAAGCAGCACCAAAGATAGGACTCGAAGTAATCATACAGAAAACAGAAGTGATGAAGACTTCTGGGCAACAACAAAAGACAACAATCAGCGTAATTGGAAGAAACGTGAAAGCAGCAAACACTTTTACCTAACGATCTACCAGGAAAGCATCGTTTCAACTATAGGCAGACGGAACTGACGAGGATATCATGGCAAGGATCAGGAAAGCAAGACAAGCTTTCATTACTATCAAGTTTGTGTGGAGATTGACAGCACTCACCATCAAAAATAAGATCCGGATTTTCAACTCCAATGTGAAGTCAGTCAGCGCTACTATGCCCATCATAACGAAAATACTCAAGATCAGATGGTCAGAAAAGATCATCAACGGGGAGGGATCTCTGAGAGCGAACCAACCAGGAGCTGATTGTGCAACAAATAATCAGGAAGAAATGGAGATGGATTGGCCATACTCTGAGGAAACCATCATGTGGGATCACTAGACAAGCCATTGCTCGAGTGGAACCCGAAGGGGAAGCAGCGAGTTGGTCGTCGGTGCAAGGGTGACTTGGTTGAGGTCATGTGAAGAGGAGATGAAAACATGTGGGCAGACTTGGAACGGGGTGGAAACGTCGAGTGAGAACCGAACACAACGGAGATGGGCGGCTGAAGCCTCATGTTCCTCTAGGAATTAAAGGAAATAATAATAATTTCACAAACGATTTATGCTATTTGTACACCAGTGCATTTTTATTTTAGGGATATATTAACTCGATTATATATTCATATGCTGAGATGCTGTCGTGAAGCAAGTTACATTTGATGTTTGTCTATAAATATATATCACCACATTCCGGATCTAGTGAAACGCTTGATTTATTCTGTTAAAATGAGTATCTCAACCAAAAGACTGAAACTGAATGCAACATACCAATCGAAAACTAGTGTTCGGTGAAGTCTTATATGAGGTACTTACTTGCAATATACACAACAGAAAGTGATCAAGGCTCCGGAAAATCTGCTGCTGATAAAGTAAACTTTCAAAATGTCGAATTCAATATATCCCTAGCAAAACTTTCAGTGCTTACGTTTAAAGAAACATGAACTTCAGCAAACCTGCAAAGCTCACGAAATAAACATGTGCAGCCTACAACTAATACTACTACTACGACTACCATTTCAACTACATATTCATCATCAAATTTTTTTGCTTAATAATTATCCCGACAAATTAGTCAGGAAATATGTAAGTAAATGTAGAAATAAAATAAATGATGAAAGTAGCGATAGTGATAATAATAATAACAATAATAATAATCACAACACTAATAATGATAATGATAATAATAATATTAATGACGACACCAACAATAAGAAGTCTAAATCTTCAGTAGTAATTCCATACAAGGAAGAAACCTCGGAAACCTTACACCGAATTCTTAACAAGGCAGGAATAAAAGTAACGTGCATTCAAACTACCCACAAACTCAATTAGAAACAAACTTTGTCGGTTAAGGGATCCCGCCAGTGCAGCCTTAAAAACAAAACAATTTAGTTTATCTAATACCCTGCCTTCAATGATTCTCAGGTCAAATACATGGGTCAAACTAGTAGACCAGTGGCAGTCAGACTAGCTGAACATAAAAACTTGGCAAAATCTAGATTGGTTGACCCAAATAAGATAAGAAATCTAGAGAATAGTTCAGCTATACCACTCACAACAGGCAATTGCACACAACCATACGATAGGCTGGATGGGATCAGATGACAGTTTTGAAGTGTAATGTAACACCAGAGTGGAGGGAGAGGTTGATAACAGAAGTTTTCTTTTTCGAATCAACTGCAAATACATGTAATAGGAATGATTCAACACCTGTCCCTGACATCTGGAAAATTCTACTACCTCAACGACGACAAATAGGAGAAAACAAAGAAAACTTTAAAACTCAAGCCCCAAAGTCGAGTGATTAAAATTAATATGATTATGAAGAATAAATTTTGTTCGAAATGTCATCCAGTAAATAATAATACTGTTTCACTGTGTGATACATCTAATAAAAAAACTAATATGGAATTACTTACTACCACAGTTTTACACATATATTAATGTGTCTACTCCATTTGGTTCCGAAATTGCTGAAAGTGATTATTCTTTCATAAGAATTGTTTTTTACCACTTTTAACGATATGACCGCTTGAAAAACCATTTACTGTTTCCGCTTCAAAGGACTTTTCAGTTAAAATCGCATCTTTCATATCTTCATATTCTTAGTCAGTTATTGGGTAAAATTGTAGATAGGGATATTATGAATTACCTAAAAACTGTTACATATATATATACATATGAATTATTCGAGAGCTTAGCAAACAGTTTTCATTTCTAGAGCAATCCAAAATTAGTCCCACAGGCACTGACTAAAGTATATTAATAACTAGTAGCCTTCCCTCTTCTTGTAACTGCTTCAGGTAGTCATTTGTACATCTGAATTCAGTCTGCGATGTACAGAAGTCTGTTAAATATTCATACTGTGCAGAATTTATGGCTTGTTCTCTTTATATATCCCGGTGTAATCGGTTATATATCCTAAAGGTAATACAGGTCAAATAACTACTTCAAATAGAATATTTTAACCATAAAAAACGAATGCCTTATGCTTCATTTACCTATTTCATTATTTATAAGACTAGTTGTATAATAATTCATTTCAGTGGAAATGGTTAGTCTGAACATGATCTATGCAGTTATTTAAGAGATGACGATAATAATAAGACTAATTATACTGAATATAAATATGTTTATAGGTTGTGCAGGACAATAAGCTTTTCGAGACACACATTTCTGTACATACATTTCCGCCTTAATAGCTAATATTTCCCCTATTGTTTTCTAATGTCCATAGATGGTTTATTCTTTCATGTTTTGACTCACATAATACAATAATTATTCTTCTATCCTTTCTGACTTATGTAATTAGGTTATAATAAAAGTATGATTTTCTACCTTCGTCAAATTGTTTCACATCATGAAAATAAGAATACAAGAATGAAATAAATGCTGCTAAGTTCTTAAAATGGTGAAATATAGTTCATTAGCATGGAACTATAGAAATGAATTAGTCCACGTGATTCTACACAGCCGCATATAAACAGCTAACCCAAAGAACTTAAACAAGATATTTCACTATGACCAGTTCATTATATGAGATATTCTTTGTATCACTCAGTGGCAAAGGAACTGGTACAGATTCTTGGGTCAGTGAAGGAAAATCTGTTGAGATACAATTTCCGTGATACAACAGGTTTTGTTGATTCAATTGATAATATCAGTCTCGTAGATAAAAGAATGGTTCTGGTGGGTATTGTTCCACTCTTCACCAATGTTCCACTGGTACCAACCACCTATTTTTCTATATGATTTCATTTAATCAATAATATTTAATTCTAGATAGTAATTTACATTTAAGAAGAGCTATTACTTACATGTACTTTCGACGTTTACTTCATATTCACCAAAGAAATATATAGGCAATAAATTATTTTAACAATCTGTTCTCCTGGGGAAACCCTGCCTTGGCCTAATGTTTTATGTCAAGCCTAGAAAACATCATATTATCAACAGTAATCAATGGGCCTAACCTTTATAAAAAAATCTGTGATACTTTCATTATTCCTGATAAGAATCAGGGTCTCCAAAACTTGCTGAAGACCTTAAATAGAGGCCTAGTCAAACATTCACTTCACTCTGGAGGAAGAGTCTGACTCAAGTTTTAATACTTTAGTTTTTAGCGGCAAAGAAAAGTTGGTAAGTGTCTGAGGAATCTGTCCATAGAAACGCCTACATAGATAGTTTTTCAATATCATATTTCTGTTCCTTAAAGTGAAAAGAGCAATCCCGTTCACATTAGTTTCTTCATTAGATGTATCACATAGTGAAACAGTATTATTTACTGGATGACACGGTTGCGAAAAAAATTTATTGTACATAATCATCTCGTCAATTATAATCACACGACTTCGAAACTTGTGTTCTATAGTTTTCTCTGTTTTCTCCTATTTGTCGTCGCTAGGGTAGTAAAATTTTCCATATATCTGGTTTTTATGCTTGACTAGTCTGACTGCTCCTGTTCTACTAGTTTGACCTACGTATTTGACGTGACAATCACTGCTGGCGGGGTATTAGATAAACTAGATTATTTTCTTTTACAGGCTCCACAGAATTCTTCGACCCACAGGGCTTGTTTCTAATTGTGTTTGTGGGTTTAACTGCCAATTTTATTCCTGTCTTGTTCAGAATTCTGCGTAAGATAAAAAATCTTGAGAGTAGTTCAGCTATGTCACTCACTACATGCAGTTACACACAACCATACAACAGGATGAATGGGATCACATGACAGTTTTAAAATCTAATGTCACAGCGTGGAGGGAGAGAAATTGATAACAGAAGCTTTATTTATCGAATCAACAGCAAATATATTTAATAGGAATGATTCAACATCTGTCCAGTTAGATATCTGGAAAATTCTACTACCTCAACGACGACAAATAGGAGAAAACAAAGAAAACTCTAGAACTCAAGTTTCAAAGTCGTGTGATTAGAATTGATTGGTATGATTATGAACAATAAATTTTGTTCGAGACGTCATCCAGTAAATAATGATACTGTTTCACTATGTGATACATCTAATAAACATACTAATATGGAATTACTTACTACGACACTGCTGAAGTTTTACACCTATATCAATCTACTTCAGTTACATTCCTCAAAAATCGGAAAAAATATGCTCATTGGAATTCATTCGTGAATTCCTGGTAAATAGCAGAAGAATCTTGATGGAAAATGTCTTCTCACGCAGATTCATAGAGAATAACTTGCAAACAAAGTAAATTGTTGAACAAGTTAAGGTTGACCTTGAAAAGATTCTATTTCTGTATCACAAATTAAAGAGTGATACTGTGACAGAAATTCCATGAAAACTATTTCCACGAACACATTTCACTCCCGACGTACGAGTGTCATTTTCTTGCAAGAAACTGTCCAACCAGCATAGGAAAGACAAATTGTCAAATCACGCCAGATTATTGTGTACATACATACGGTTTATTTGTCAACAAAACCATCTGTTGACTTTCACTGCTGGTCGTTTGAACTAACAACAGTTTGAATTACAGACGAAAGTAGAAAATTTGAGACATTTGTAAACTTTTAAAAGTCTGCATGAAAAAGTGTATAAATGGTTATAAAATTGTATATCGGCTACAACCAACACAACAAATAGCTCTACATTACATAATATTTTTCAACAAAAAAGTGAACATAAAATTAGCGCATTGAAACGTTATAGCGTGAATCCACGCGTAGGATTTGTTTATGACATCTGGTCTTTTATATTACTGTTTCAAAGATGTATGATTGTTGTTTGATAACAAATAAAGGCACTTAGCTGAACAAACGAAAAACCTTACATTTAACATAGTGACACAAGGAACAAAAATTAAAAAAACAAATTAACTATGCGTAGTGAGGGAGAACGTCTTGGGAAAGCCATTTTTCTCGATTCACTTCATTTTATTTATTTTTAATTTGTAAGTGCATCTCAAGCGTACATTAATATTGGTATGCGTAGAATAAGTGGAACAGCTATTCACCCTATATGCGATTTCATTGATTTATTTTGGGGAATAACAGTGAAACGAGTGGTGCCTAAATACGTGTCGGTGGCACAGTGGTTAGGATGCTCGCCGACTATGCACATGATCCGGGGTTTGATTCCCGGCTGACGAACTCCTTTACCTCGCTAAGTCAATAATCAGACTGGTAAAGAGGGAAGGTTCGGCATAAGGCTAGCAACCACATCCGGTAAAAATAATCACTTCTACAGAAACTTCAAGTCCCTAGCTTGAATCCCTTGTCCCACTGGGAACGTGAAGGAGGGAGTGGTGCCTAAATATTGAAATGACTACCGATTAATAAAGTAATGTCACTGATGTGAACTACTTATTTCAGTTTTTAGCCAGCACTTAGAACTTATCTTGAGGACAATGCTAAAGGAATTATGAATTATTACAGACTCATGAGAATGATACTGATAATTCTTCACAAAGACCATCCTGGATCGTTAACGACTGACCCACAGAACCTATATACTTTTCACGTTGAAAACATTATCATAAAAATTCTATGAAACCATACTTGGCACGTATTTTATGTGATGAAAATATTGTCAGGTAACAACTAAATAACTTTATTTCATCTAGTAAATAAACAATTTCCTCCATCCATCCTTATACACTTTCAAGTTTTACTTTTATTATTTCTCTTTTATTTATGGTCTTGTTGCCTCTTTGTTTTTCTCTCATAACTGCAAACACCAACTTATCTCTATGGCTGCTGTAATCTTTGTTTTTCCCCTCACCATATCATGTAAAGAGAACATTATATTCAATCTTTATAAACATTCTAGGATTCCTATGCCACATAGACAATACTGTGTGAAAAAAGCCCACGGCAATTTTCACTTGTATTATTATTATTACCCTAGTTGTTATCATTATTATTACTTCCATTTTATATGCTGCATATTTTTGACACTACCCTTATTGTAAATGTGAAAAAGTTTCTGTGTGATTAATTTTATTTATAATTTGAGGGAATCAGATGCAATATTGTGTGATTAATGCTGAAAATTCCATTCTGTATCTCGCTGACCATGCACATGGTCCGGGGTTCGAGCCCTCACCGACGCACACCTGATATCTATGGTCGGCCGGCAAAATTTGGGCTACCGATATCCACGCTGAAAATTCCATACTTGTACCAAAAATACAGTGTGGAATCAAGCTGTAATCAAAAATAAAAAAATAAAAATAATCAATAAGTACTGTTTTTGGAATAAAGTAAGTTATTATTATTATTATTTATACGTTATTAAGAAGGTAGTTTGATTGGTTACAGGATTTCATCATGATCTGACATTGGTTAGAGAAACATTGTTCACAGAGAACAGATAATTCAGGTTCGGAAGTTTTAAGACCTTATATAGTTGTACAGCTTTGAAGAAACATTTCTAAATAAATATCTCTTGCTCAGTTAGGCCCTTTTCAGATTGCATCAGAAGTTATACGCAGTTTTCCAAAACATGTGAGATCAATAAATTCTATGGATTCTGATGACCTGTTTTGATATTTTGTTTTCTCTTCAAATTTCTGTTTCACATCTGACTTATTTTAAATGATGCTTGTCTAAAATTGAGAACCATCGGAAAAACTAGGAGTACTGGACAGCCGACTGTTTCGTCCTACTTTGATGAAAACAAACTAGGTAGGCCAGCAAATAGTCCCTTTTCGGCAAATTTCTTTTCTTGAGCTGTACATTAGCATTTATACACAATTCTTTGTGAAAGAGAGTAGTAACAAGGGTGATGAGTTGTCATAATCATAGTTGTTAGTATTAGTCAATGTATAAAAAGGGTTGAATAAGTGCATTGGAGTTACTCAGTAATTTGAACAATTTAGTGGGTGAGTTGTAATGAGGATGAACATAGAAATGAAAGAAAATATAGAATTGTCCCGAAGAAATACAGGAGGTATAGGTAGTTAGAAGGACAAACGAACAAACAAATATCATGTTGGTAGAAATCAGCGCGGTTGTTACCTTGATAGTAGATGTGGTTGAATAATTTTTTATACACAGCTCCGGTTCCTCCAACTGACTGGCTAAGGTTTCAACAATACAAAGGAGGCGAACATGTATTGCATTTGGCAGGTGGCTTTTCACTTTGTAGATTATTTTGAAGGAGGAGTTTATTGAGACAGAATGACCAGTGTTTGAGAAATATCAATTATCTCACTCGCTATAGAGTGGATACTACGTTTCTGCAAACATGTTGGTTGTTATTATTTTATTATATTATTATTTCCTTTAATTCCTAGAGGAACATGAGGCTTCAGCCGCCCATCTCCGTTGCGTTCGGTTCTCTGCCAACGTTTCTACCTCGTTCCAAGTCTGCCCACATACTTTCATCTCCTCTTCACATGACCTCAACCAAGTCACCCTTGCACCGACGACCAACTCGCTGCTTCCCCTTCGGGTTCCACTCGAGCAATGGCTTGTCTAGTGATCCCACATGATGGTTTCCTCAGAGTATGGCCAATCCATCTCCATTTCTTCCTGCTTACTTGTTGCACAATCAGCCCTGGTTGGTTCGCTCTCAAAGATTCCTCCCTGTTGATGGTCTTTTCTGGCCATCTGATCTTGAGTATTTTCGTTATGATGGGTATAGTGGCGCTGACTGACTTCACATTGGAGTTGAAAATCCGGATCTTATTTTTGATGGTGAGTGCTGTTGACCTCCACACAGACGTGAGAGTTTGTGAAATAGCAGCAAAATATTGTTTTACTGACTGTCTAAAATCGATTTTAGGAAGATTTTGAATTTAAGGGTAACTCTTCGTTTGATGCATATCTAGTCTAAATTTCCTATGTATTATGCACTATTGTTAGGCCACATACATCTACATGTAAACGAATTGAGTTCCTCTATTCAGTTACTGACTGCTGGAAGAAGTTTAGGCTAAATTAAATAATAGATTTATGGATATATGTTTTCCTGACACTTTTCCGACTTTTAATTAAAATCAATAATTTCCACTTAATAAAACAGAATTAGTACCGTCTAAACAGTTCATATATTTAATCGATACCCAAAATATTGCTGAATACCTTTGATCTCGACTAAAATTAAAAGGAGCTAAACCCGATCAAAAACATCTTAAGCCCGTCTGGAGAAGAATAAACAACTGTGATGACAGAGAATATTTATTTTGATGCGATTTAGCAACTTTGAAGCCGAACTTATTTATCCTCCTAACATACCGAAGTGAGTAATATTTGTAAATAATGCATTACTTTATAATAAAAGAGGATATGTTCTCATCGATTTGGATCTGTCGATCATCTACCTTCATTAACATGAGAATGCAGGTATCAGAAATGATTAGAAACTACTCGTGGTAATCGATTTTCAGACGAGTTAGTTATTGGCTTCTTGTATTAAACCGCAGACACAGTCATATCAAGAAATATCGATTTGGGGTAAGTTGTCGAAACCGAACAGACATTATGTCTACCACTCGTGTAACAAAAGGAAATAACCACTTCCAACTTAAAAAATTGACAAAAATTCCTGCTATAAAATAGTGTCATCTAAAATTCCCTTAAAATCGTAAAAATATCCCAACACGCATCTAATGAATACACAGAGAAGAAGTCAAAAAATTACAAGCGTCATTTGTTTTATTTTACATCATTTTGTTTGACAAAAAAAACAAGTCCTCCCCCAAAGAAAAGAAGAGAATCGTAGCTAATCGCGTCTTTTTCACAATGAAAATGTCTACAAAATCGTTTTTTCCCTCGAAATGTCTTCACATATTCACTGAATAATAATTAAAAAAGTGGAGATGAATTACTTATAACCGCTTGAATAATTTCAAGTGTACGATCTATTGATTGTTGAAAATCTTACTAATCAATAGTTTTGTATGTTGGGTACGAGAGATGGAGTGTTTTTTTAATTTTACGCAGAATAACAACGACAGTAGCGAAGTTAAAAGCAGGACAAAAGCCTAACTTCGATGGAGACAAAAAAAATTAGTCTGTCACAAACACATCCACACTCAACATATTGACTAGTAATTCATCAAATAGTTGAAAAACTTCGTGACAAAAGAAGCACATCATCTTTTTTCAACTTCTTAATGACTCAAAGGAAGAAATTTAATATATGCATATGTATATACATTTGTTTGACTTCAAAAGGACTTCGTTTCCAGATGTCGAGTAAAGATTTGCCACATCCTGTATCAAAAGGATAACATTTTGGTTCACAAATTCTACTCCAAATAAATTCAGATCTATTGGACGTATGAGGTGAATACGTATGAATCTAGTCGTGTGAGGAAGTACATTCTTTTTATAAAGTAGATTGATATTAAGGACTTACCTCATTTTAAAGCAAGTTCATTAGAATGAATATAAAACGAGACATTAATTTGGATGCTAATTATACTTTTCTGAATAAACTTGACATATATTCATTTATTCTCTGATGAAAATTTCTTTTTCACCTGAACATTTCAACTAATTAAAATTCATATGCTAAATATTTTTTAGAAAAATCTTGATTTCATTTTCCAGTTATACTGGAAATCTATGAAAATGCAACTGTAGTATTTTAACATATTTGGCTTTAATATTCTTTGAGTTCATCCTAAGTGTTTTAGGATAACAGTAGAATGAAGAGCTGTGGTATGATGCATCGGTGGTTGAACAGGAAGATCTTCACCAACCACACAGTAGATCCGAGGCTGAATCCCTGGCAGACATACTTCCAAACCCTGCCCAGCTGTTAGCTGACCTGGTGAAGAGTGAAGGTTGAATGTGAAGCTAGGCAAACTCACACCGTAACTAATAATACCATTACTGGTGAAACTTCATAGTTTAAACTTGAAGTCCAGTTTACCGCTCAGAATGCAGAGTAATAAAATTTTTTTAATTAATAAATTTAACAAGACACAATGATACAGTAGTGCTGACTTGATGACATTTCCGTCACAATTTATTGCCCATAATTCTATCAGCGTACTCACACGATCTAGTAACTAACTTTATACTGTGTCACTACCTACTGCTTTCCATCAGAATTCTCCATAAATGCGCTGCAAGAGTTACGTCATTTTTATTGCAAGTGGCTGGTGTTTATGTGACGAAAACAATTCAGGGATTAACACCACGGTCCACGCTAGGGGAAAAAAGAAAAAAAATACTTAAAAGCATATTATTATATGCGTAAAACTTGGGAATTGTCGCAGTAAGAAATTCCATATTAGTTTATTAGAGGTATCACACTGCGAAACAGTATTATTATTCACTGGATGACGTTTCGAGCAAAATTTGTTGTTCATTATCATCTCATTAATTATAATAACACAACATCGAAACTTCAATTCCATAGCTTTACTTGATCTCTCCTATTTGTCGTCGTTGGGGTAGTAGAATTTTCCAGATATCCAACTGGACAGGTGTTGAATCATTCCTATTACACGTGTTTGCAGTTGATTCGATAAAGAAAGCTTGTGTTATCAATCTTTCCGTCCACCCAGTGTCATTATATTTTAAAACTGTTATCCCATCCCATCTCGCTAAGTTTCTAATGGAGTTAGAGACAAGATTTGCAGGTTAAAGGATCAATCCTGTGAAGCCTTTGAAACAAAACAAATTAGTTTATAAAACACAACATAATCGAGCAAAGAATATTCTTTTCAATAAATTTCTCTTCTGGCTCTACAATTATATACATGTTTATATACACAGAATATTCAAGGTTGGTAGTTAATAACAATATTAGTGTTTTTTATATAATATCGATTTGTGTAGCAAGATCATTGCAATTACAGTTCACTAAAAATACTTAAATTATAATAGTAATAAAGATATAATAGCGAGTAGGATATCAACTAAAATTAGGAAATTTTCACGAAAATTGAGAATCATTCAAACCTAGATGGCCAAAGTAGGGACAGCGTCTGAACTAACTTCTTTTGGACGCACAAATTAGGCTTTTTAATGTGGATCCCAACAGCCTCAGCAATATTTAGTAATCGAACTCTTAAGGCGAAGTTGAGATTTGTTGGTATCCGATAAATAACTCTGAAAGCTTGATTAACATCAATCCTATGTTCTGTATCCACCAGATGAGCCAAAAAAGCGTTACGGATTGATTTTGTTTGGCCTTTGCTTAACCACGCAGGGTGATCAAAATCTATCCGTAACGCTATTTTGGCTCATCTGGTGGATACAGAACATAGGATTGATGTTAATCAAGCTTTCAGAGTTATTTATCGGATACCAACAAATCTCAACTTCGCCTTAAGAGTTCGATTACTAAATATTGCTGAGGCTGTTGGGATCCACATTAAAAAGCCTAATTTGTGCGTCCAAAAGAAGTTAGTTCAGACGCTGTCCCTACTTTGGCCATCTAGGTTTGAATGATTCTCAATTTTCGTGAAAATTTCCTAATTTTAGTTGATATCCTACTCGCTATTATATCTTTATTACTATTATAATTTAAGTATTTTTAGTGAACTGTAATTGCATTGATCTTGCTTTACAAATCGATATTATTTAAAAAAACACTAATATTGTTATTAACTACCAACCTTGAATATTCTATGTATATAAATATATGTATATACTTGTAGAGCCAGAAGAGGAATTTATTGAAAAGAATATTCTTTGCTCGATTATGTTGTGTTTTATAGATATCTGAACAAATTAGTTTATCTAATACCCTGCTGGAGTGATTGTAAGGTCAGATACATAGGTCAAACAAGTAGAATAGGTGCAGTCAGACTAGTTGAACATAATAATCTAGCAAAATCTACATTAGTTGACCCAAATAAGATAAAAATCTTGAGAATAGTTCAGCTATGCCACTCACTACATGCAGTTACACAAACATACAATAGGATGGGTTAGGATGACAGTTCTAAAATATAATGTCACAGGGTGGAGGAAAGATTGATAACAGAAGCTTTCTTTATCGAATCAACTGCAAATACATTTAATAGAAACGATTCAACACCTGTCCAGTTAGATATCTCGAAATTTCTACTACCCGAACGATGACAAATAAGAGAGGACAAAGAAAACTATAGAACTCAAGTTCTGAAGTCGTGTGATTATAATCGATGAAATGATTATGAAGAATAAATTTTGTTCGAAACGTCATCCAGTAAATAATAACACTATTTCATTGTGTGATATATCTAATAAACAAACTAATATGGAATTGTTAGAATATGAAAGTGACATCCATTTTGACCATGTTTTGCAAAGGACGTGGTGAAAGAGCACCACGCTTATTTCCTCATTTAGTTCTTTTCTAGTAGGCCAACTAAAGAACTGGTGGTGTAAACATTATGAATTATTAAACATTGTACATTTTAAAAGAATTTGCTGTTATTTCAGCAAAGGAATATTAATATTACTTGAATGTCAATTCAGTACTCATTACTAGCAGCATTTGCCAGAAAAAACGGGCTTCTATTTACTGTGTTTGATAACGTTCGAAAATCTGATGATGAATATGTAGTTGAAATGGTAGTCGTAGCAGTATTAGTAGTAGGCTGCACATGTTTATTTCGTGAGCTTTGCCGGTTTGCTGAAGTTCATGTTTCTTTAAACGTAAGCACTGAAAGTTTTGCTAGGAATATATTGAATTCGACATTTTGAAAGTTTACTTTATCAGCAGCAGATTTTCCGGAGCCTTGATCACTTTCTGTTGTGTATATTGCAAGTAAGTACCTCATATAAGACTTCACCGAACACTAGTTTTCGATTGGTATGTTGCATTCAGTTTCAGTCTTTTGGTTGAGATACTCATTTTAACAGAATAAATCAAGCGTTTCACTAGATCCGGAAAGTGGTGATATATATTTATAGACAAACATCAAATGTAACTTGCTTCACGACAGCATCTCAGCATATGAATATATAATCGAGTAATTATGTATCCCTAAAATAAAAATGCACTGGTGTACAAATAGCATAAATCGTTTGTGAAATTATTATTATTTCCTTTAATTCCTAGAGGAACATAGGGCTTCAGCCGCCCATCTCCGTTGTGTTCGGTTCTCACTCAACGTTTCCACCTCGTTCCAAGTCTGCCCACATGCTTTCATCTCCTCTTCACATGACCTCAACCAAGTCACCCTTGCACCGACGACCAACTCGCTGCTTCCCCTTCGGGTTCCACTCGAGCAATGGCTTGTCTAGTGATCCCACATGATGGTTTCCTCAGAGTATGGCCAATCCATCTCCATTTCTTCCTGCTTACTTGTTGCACAATCAGCTCCTGGTTGGTTCGCTCTCAGAGATCCCTCCCCGTTGATGATCTTTTCTGACCATCTGATCTTGAGTATTTTCGTTATGATGGGTATAGTGGCGCTGACTGACTTCACATTGGAGTTGAAAATCCGGATCTTATTTTTGATGGTGAGTGCTGTCAATCTCCACACAAACTTGATAGTAATGAAAGCTTGTCTTGCTTTCCTGATCCTTGCCATGATATCCTCGTCAGTTCCGTCTGCCTATAGTTGAAACGATGCTTTCCTGGTAGATCGTTAGGTAAAAGAGTTTGCTGCTTTCACGTTTCTTCCAATTACGCTGATTGTTGTCTTTTGTTGTTGCCCAGAAGTCTTCATCACTTCTGTTTTCTGTATGATTACTTCGAGTCCTATCTTTGGTGCTGCTTGTTCCAACTAGTTGCTTTTCACTTGCATATCTTCCAGTTTGTGAGAAACCAGACATATATCATGGACGAAGTCCAGATCCTCCAAGTTGTTTTTTGTGTGAGTCCATTTTATGCCTGTTTTCTCATTTCCCGCCGCTATTTGTCGCATTATCCAGTCTACTGCAATCAAGAAAATCATTGGCGATAGTAGACAGCCTTGACTCACTCCGGTCTTCACCTCGAAGGCTTCCGTAAGTTTCCCATTGTGCATTACTTGACACGCAGCATTGTCGTACAACTGTTGGATGAGATGTATAATTGTCGGCGGCATCCCTTTCAGACTTTGGCACTGATTAACCACTGTAAATCAGTTTTGTCATCACTTGAATAATAACCGGTTATGTTGCTCAATCGTTTTCTATTGTTCTGCGACGGTTACATTGCATAGTATTCTGCGTATTAGGCTTAGTCTTCTGAAACCAGAGATAGATCCAGGATCTCTGCAATATTGATATTGGACACAAAATTACAGAATCGCCTTCACTTTTAAAGGGCATAGTCATGAATTCTGAACTTGTTATTTATGCACAATTGTTGTTCAAACAGGTGGTAGATATAATACTTTTATATAGCACAAGATTAGGCTATTTTCTTCATCTGACAGATTATTTGCGAAAAAGAGAGATTCTGTGACCGATCTGTGCTATGATGGAGATAAGATTGGACTTCAGGATTTTTTCTCGACGCTTGTTTAACACATACTTGCACACGGTATCATAAGAATGATCACCTGAATACCACTCCAGTGATGAAGATTCCTGACCAACAGCAGCAGCAACAACGACAGACAACAATCAGCCTGCATAAATTGGAGGAACCTGAAAGAAACAACTTTCTTTACCTACCCACCTTGGAAGCATCGTTTCAACTACAGGCGGACAGAACTGATTATGATATTAAAGCAAAGATTGTGAAAGCAAGACAAGTTTTCATTTCTCTGAAGTCTGTGTGGATTTCAACAGCACCGCTCAGCCTGAAAAGTGAGATCGGGATTTTCAACTTCACTTTAAAGTCATTGCTTCTATACGGATCAGAGACTTGGCGCGTCATAAAGAGCAGCTTAAACAAACTATAGACCTTCATCATCAGCTGTCTTCGCTCAATACCACTCCAGATCAGATGGCCAGAAAAGATCAGCAACAGGGATCTCTAGGAATGAACCAACCCAGCAGGAACCAATTGTGCAACAAAGAAGCAAGAAGAAACGGAGGTGTGTTGGCCACACTCTGAAGAAACCATCAAGTAACATCACAAAACAGGCCATCGCTCGAGTGGGAACCGAACAGGGAGTAATGAGTTGGTCATCGGTGCAAGGGTGACTTGGAGGAGCTCGTGTTAAGAGGAGATGAAAGCAAATAGGCAGACTTGGAGCCAGGTGAGAACTCTAGCAGAGAACCGAAAGCAATGGAGACGCGCGGTCGAAGCCCTATGTTCCTCTAGGAATTAAGGAAATAATGATAATACTGAGAAATACTCAGGAGACTAACTCAATGAATGAAGAATTTATTACAGCATGAAAAGGCAATAGCAATAGAAACTGCAACTAACTAATTGTATTATTATTTTATCTGATCCGCTAATTCCTGGTTTCAGACATGAAATTCCAGATAGTATACACCAATAAAAATCCAATGATATGACCACATTTGTAACGGCAGAAGACCAGTGACTTGGTAAAGGAATGCAAATTTGTAATTAGGTATCGCTGTATAGAGACATTATGTACACCTTATCTTCCAGCCATGATTTGCATAGATATTCCATGTTGTACTACGTCTGGCCCTCATAATGTGTTTCTTTCCAACGCTGATACATTTGCTTCCTGTGACGTCAAATCTATCTCCTTTGCTCTCTGATGACTTTAAGTCGACGAAAGTCTTTTCATCTACCATTGATAAATCTTCTCAGTAGCAAACGCCACAACTTTAAGGTAAAATGCATTATTTCCAGATCATCTAAGCTATGGATCATATAATGCCTCCGCCTATTTTTCACATGACGTCAAGCATTTTTCTACGAATTCTAAGAAATTCTTCACACTGTCGATGAAGTCCCATATCTGAACGAAATATATCTGGCGGTAAACATGACATACGCATTATTCCAAACTGCTCAAACATACACTGGTGCTGAAATTAAAGATGCGCATCTGAAATAGTTAGGAATATGACTTTATTAAGATTTTCAATGATATAAACGCTTAATTCTCAAAAACAAAAAACATACTTCATACTTGAATTTTGTTATCATCCATATGTACAATGATGGTTGTCATAAAGTGTAGAATGGTAGAATAAGACACCAACAATAAGAAATCTAAATCTTCAGTAGTAATTCCATACAAGGAAGAAACCTCGGAAACCTTACACCGAATTCTTAACAAGGCAGGAATAAAAGTGACGGGCATTCAAACTACCCACAAACTCAATTAGAAACAAACTTTGTCGGTTAAGGGATCCCGCCAGTGCAGCCTTGAAAACAAAACAATTTAGTTTATCTAATACCCTGCCTTCAATGATTGTCAGGTCAAATACATGGGTCAAACTAGTAGACCAGTGGCAGTCAGACTAGCTGAACATAAAAACTTAGCAAAATCTAGATTGGTTGACCAAAATAAGATAAGAAATCAAGAGAATATTTCAGCTATACCACTCACAACATGCAATTGCACACAACCATATGATAGGCGAGATGGGATCAGATGACAGTTTTAAAATCTTATGTAATACCAGAGTGGAGGGAGAGGTTGATAACAGAAGCTTTCTTTTTCGAATCAACTGCAAATACAAGTGATAAGAATGATTTAACACCTGTCCAGTTAGATATCTGGAAAGTTCTACTACCCCAACGACGACAAATACGAGAGCACAAAGAAAACTATACAACTCGAGTTTTGAAGTCGTGTGATGATAACTGATGAGATGATTATGAACAACAAATTTTGTTCAAAACGTAGTCTGATAAGTAACGCTGTTTCACTGTGTGATACATCTAATAAACAAACTAATATGAATTGTTACAATATGAATATGACATCCATTTCAACTATGTTTTGCAAAGGACATGCCGAAAGAATAGTAGTAGTCCAACTAAAAAGCCGCTGGTGTATAAATCACAATGCAAAACTAACCAGGTGTTTGATGTCGCTATATGAAATTCAAAACATATGCTTTCTTGAAATACAACGCATTAAAAAAATATGCCGCACTAACGTGTTCATATATGCTAAAACATTACAGCGTATTCCTATGAACCACAGTTATAAGTTATTAGCACAGTCCAAGAAATCGTTGACAGAGCCATTACAACACAGCGTATTGAGGAGGCCACGTGTCTCATTGCAAGATTCTTAGTGGCTTCTCCATTAATCCACAGAACTGAAAACGTATCCTTAGGATAGAGCCTAATTTAAACATACATTACTTACTGGTATTGGTCACCTCCTAATAGCTATGGTGTGTATTGATTTCAGTGATATCTTCATACTTGACGTCGATTCTAAAAAGCATCTTGAGAGGAAGGGTAAATTTCTTGATCAACAGTTATATAGAATTAATTCAAAGGTGTCCGGAAAGAATCCTCATGTAATTAAACAGAACTGTGGATTTTATGTCTATGTTAAGAGACTCAACAGCCAAAGTCTTTTTTGGTTCGCTATAATAGTAAAATGGCTGGAATCACTCATGAGATCTCAATTATCTAGGTGATTATCTCGTTGGTGATTTCTTGTCTTCTAGTCACATCACTTGGTTTAACTTCCCATTTTTCAAATGAATTCCATATCAGACTTAATCTTTGTTCCACTGGATTCTACTCAGTTGATTACATCATCTATTAGTTGATATACGACAACACTTGAACGGTTTAACCGACGCTTGTCTGCATTTCTTCACATTTAATTAAACACTAGACATCTTGTATTTTCCATATTTTATAAATGACAAAGAAATTTCTTACGTCTCCAAGGGTTTTCTCGGCGAAAGCTTTCTGCTATTATATAGATACAAAGGCCCTGGCTATGACATATCAGTCCAGTTGTAAACAAAGCCTGTCTTTTATTCCTGCACAAAACAGAGTTGATTATTACAAAATAAAGAGACGTTTTGGTTTTCTAATAGAAATATTTTATTTTCACTAATTATTCTTTTTAGTTAAATGTTATGTTGAGAGAGGTATGTCGTCATATTTTGAAATCCGGATGAAATAATTTGAATGCAACTATTCTGTATACATTGAGGTTATAATAAAATAGATTTTGAGGGCAGTAATGTACTCTCTAATGAGTAACATTGATGTTAGCCAAAATACTTGAAAAGTTTCGTCACTGTGAAACTAAAATCATCGTGTTAATAGGTGTTACAATCACTGGAGAAATAACATTTAGGAGTTTATTGATGAAGTGAGAACAAAATGACACTCAATTTAACTTTTATTAAGAATAAATTTACTCGCAGAAAATTCCTTAATCATTTAAAGTTGATACGTTTGGTAAGATATGGAAATATCACTTATCAGTAGTGAAGTGAGCGTCATCTCTTAGCAGCGGAATAAACTTTGACGAATGGCTGCAAAACACAAACAAACGTTGTTTGCTGCAAGAGAAGAAACACATGAAAATAAGCTGAACTATGCCCTGAGTAAACTCAGTAGCATAGTGATTCGAAATATTTTGAAGAACAGTTTCTGAAATAGTCTCGAGTAACGCTGACTAAAACAAAGCCAAAGGGATACATAAATTCAGTAGTGTGAAATATTCTTAGATGGTGAATTAAGAGTCAATTTGAATGAAGAATATTCTGTTCAATAATTTCTCTTCAGGTCCTTAAAATCATAAAATATAATATTTCTTATCGTTACTACAGTGGCCAGTTATACCGCGGATATATTTTTATCGTACAATCACAGATTAATCGATAAAAAATGCCCATTAAAATTTTTAAAAGAATGGATACTGAAAAAAATTCATCATCAGGCTCTACAGTTATATTTACATTATAGTGAATGAATGAATTAGTGCTTTGAACAACATGAATGCTGTTTAAGTAACTTCGAATCAATAATATTGATAGATTACAGCTCAATAGCATCAACATAACAATACACTGAATATCAGAAGAATTAGGAAAGATAATATTACAAATTCATGAATTTATAGTCTCTACTGAAGGCTGACCAAGGCAGTAGTAGGGTCTGTACTTGCTTCTCTTGAGCAAAGAGTACTGGTTGTTTGAGGCGAATCGCAATAGCTTCTGCTGTTTAGAGCATGCGGTGCTTCGATGATTTTGGCAATTTATCAGGCAACCGGTAGATGATAGAGAAAGATTCTTCGACGCCGGCTTTGTGACCGGTTTGCACCAGATGGTCCAATATCGAACTGTCAATGATTTTCACTACACCTTTACTTAGCCATAGTGGGAGATGTTCTCGAGCACGAAAAATCAAGTTCCTAGCGCAACGGCCAAAATAACTCTCTCCACAAGTGCAGTTGAATTGGTAGATAAAATGTGAAATGGCTAGTCTAGGCACTTCATCTTTCATTCGAAGTAGCACCATCGGTCGTGTAGAGAGTAATACGTGTAGTTCGCCATGATTAAAAGTTCTTTGAACTGATTTCCTTAATTTCTCCGCAATTATCTCGCTCGGTTTATCGCCCATGAATTGTAGTCGTATATAAAGAGGCACAAAATCCGTTTCAGCTTTCTTTGTAATATGTTTCTTGATACATTTTTCGGGATAGCCATTTTTGATCAGTGCTTAATTCTTCTGAGCATATAGCTCCAACTCTGTGGCTAAGGGTTTTCACTAAACTTCTTTTGTACTTGTTAGGAACGAAGCTGTGAAAATGTGTCCAAGTACTATTTCTATGCAAATTTCTTTTTATACTTCCATCTAGTTTTCTTGTAAGTAGGACATCCAGGAAGGCGATTCTCTCTTGGGATTCCTCTTCGCATGTGAATTTCATAGCCGAATGTACTTCATTGAATTCAGCAATTATTGTACTCCCATCAGAACCATTATCACAAAGAATGAAGATATCATCAATATATCGGCAATAAAATGAGAGCTTACTGATAAGGTTGTTCAGAGGTCCATTTTCTAGCTTACTTAAGAAGAAATGAGCCAGAATGGGACCCAATAGGGAGGCCATCTGCACCTTGTCCACTTGTCTGTAAAGCGTGCCGTCAAATTTGAAATTAACATTAATGGTTCATCTTAATATCAATTCTTTTAGCATTTCAGCATGGATGCCAATGTTTATCGACTGCTTGTCCACTTGTTCACATATGTAATTAACCATTTCCATTAGAGGTACATTTGTGAATAATGATGTTATGTCCAGAGATATCATGGCATTGTCCTTGATATTAATACCTTTTATTTTGTCGGTGATATAGCGGTTAGGACGCTTGCCGACCATGCACATGGTCCGAGGTTCGATACCCGACCGACGCACTCTTTTATCTCGCTGAACCAGAAATAACGCTGGTAAAGAGGAAAGGTTGGGCATGAGGCTAGCAACCTCATCCTGTGAAATAAACACTGCTACAGAAACTTTAAGCCACTAGCTTGAAGCCCTATGTTCCACTGGGGATCGTGGAGGGAAAAAAATTTGTCTACACTAATATATAAGTGTAGAGCCTGATGATGAATTTATCTAAAGAGGACTATTTGTTCAGTATCCATTATTTTAAAAATCACAGATTATTTATGTGGTGACAGAATAAGTCGTATCTGTGTGACAGACATGCTGGGGTGAAATCATTTAAATATATTGTGAAATGGGAGACAGTGGTGGTGACTATTCAGAATAGATTCGTAGAATGTGGAGTAGAAAATAAATTTTCAAGTATTGGTTTTGTAAAGATGTTGATTGATTGCATGGAGAATTTCAGCAAAAGCTGGCATCAGTTAGAGAACCTTAGAAAAACCTGTCGTGAATTGGCAGAAGTTAGAATTCAAGGACCATTGGATCAGGTCCCAGTGGCTCAATGGTCAACGAGCTCACCTTGTACCCGGAATGTCATGGGTTCGAACCTCGCAGTGTTGTTGAGTACTAATGAAGAGTCCCACACTAGGACGAAAAAGCCGGCTATCCAGTACTCCCAGGTTTTCTAGAAGATAAATGACAAGTGAGATCAAGGTTATATAGGGTGTCAAGTGAGTGGCTACTACAAAGTAGTGTGTATTAAAGAAGAGATAGTAAGACCTTAATGAGAGGTTCATCACAAAACAACCAATATTTGAAATGAAACAGATGGAAGCGTATATTGGGAAAAGAGATATTGTCACTAATAATAAGTCCGGATAGTATAAATGTAAAATTCGATAGCTTTGAAAGAATGTTTTAATGAAGGCTATAAATTAAAACAAACAGTAATAATAACTGTAATAATGACCAGAACAAAAGAAATAGAGAACGAAAAGGGATAAATGGAAAATTCACTCTTCGTGAGAAGAAAATTTAATCAGATTTTTGCCACCGTAGAAACAGCATCTGAACTCGGAAATGAACATACCTAATCGTACGCCCTATAAAACTTGAACAGTTAAAATGGTATATGCATGAACAAGAGCAAAGGTAAGGTAAGACACGTTTCAGTTGCTGGGTGTCACTGAACAGCTCCCGAAGGATAGGAAAAGATGTGAAAAGTAGAAATATTTTTTAACTCCCTGACATGTCAGCTGTTTCCTACTACACATTCTAAGAATCTATTCTGAACAATCATCCCTAATTACTTCCATTACACACTAATTTTAAATGATTTTAGCGGAGCACGTTTGTCAAATAAATACTACTTATGAAGAAAATAAGAGGCAAGTCAAGCGAAGAAAATTCCCTTCACGGACAAAATCATCTCCAAGGGCTCTACAGTCGTATTACAACCAAAGAAAAATATACAGTGGTCACTTATTCAGGAATATGGGTTGATATAATTGAAATAATTATTCAAAAATGGATTCAGAGGTAAAAATTAAAAGTTGTAAATTACATGGTACTCAATGGCACAAAGATAGAAATTTGATAAGGTTAAAGTTGCTATTGAGTGAGAATAAAGACGGTTGACTGTCAGTTTAACAAGTGTGTAAATGTTGTGAAAACATACAAAAAGAATATATGAGAGTGATAATAGTGAATTTATTATTCAAGTATAAGCAAACTAAAAATAAAACTCCAAATTTTAAAACCAAAATATTTTACAGATAAGGACCAGTGAAGAGGTTACGACCAAGGTAGAATAAGAAACTGGACAACTTTTTTCTCTTTACAAATTTCGAGGTTGTATTGACGAATTGCCAACGCCTACGCCACACACAAAAGCCGAGACCTGACACCCTTTGTACCATTTGGCCTCACCCTGTAGATGATCTTGGAAGACGACTCTGGCGGAGCTATATGGCCTGAGTTCACCAAGTGCTTGAGAATTGAGCTAGTAATTATCTCGCATTCTCCCATTGCTAAGCGTGCCGGATAATGTTCAGAGATGTGTTTGGAAAGTGTGGGCTTTGTTCAGGTGTCCAATATAACTAACTCCACACGAGCGGGTGAATTTATAAACACACATTGAAGTGGCCCGAAGCGGCAGTTTATCCTTCACACATCCACTGATCATTTGTCGGTTGTGGAAATTGATCCTTAGCTCAGCCGTAAAGAAGACTTTCCTCAGTGATTTGCATGAGCGATTCTTAAGGATCTCAGCTTTGGTATTATCTTTAAATTAAACGCCCATAAGATATGGTTTTCAAAACTATCAGTAGGTTCTAGTTTAACGAATGGTAACAAACCCACTGAAAAGAGTTGGTTTACTTAATATTATGTTTTTTTATGTATGATATTTATTTGCAGAGTGACCTTGATTCGAGTAAAGCCTGAGGATATCTCATGGAAACAGTATATTGATCGCTTATGATGTTTTATAAATAGTTATTTGTCATTTTTAATAATTTCCCTTCGTGTTCTTGCAATTACAAAATTTAATATTTGTTGTCGTTACAACAGTGGCCAATTATGCTGCGGATACATTTTTACGTAAAATAACAGATTAGTATGTGGTGACAGAATGAATCACCAAGACTACATCGATAAAATGTTATCAGTCATGTCGGATGAAAACAATTTCCAAAAGAAAGTAGCCAGAAACACCAAGCGGAACAAATTAAGGGAAAGCTAACACAAATGCTAAAGAAGATGAAGAACGAATCGATTATCAGCTCTGAATTATTTGAGCAAATACCGACCCTTCGGTTCCGTGAATCACCGTTTATATCGTCTGCCGAAAGTGCACAAAGAGAACGTGCCAATCCTGGATATAACAAATTTCCATATGATGCTACTGCCAAATGGCTCGCAGACATCCTCCTACATATCGGGAATAACCTCTGCAAGCAGAGTGTTGCTGATTTGTTTGAATTCGTCGATTCAATAAGTGATGCTAATGTATCCGGGAACAAAGTGATATCCATGGATGTTACTTCCCTTTTCACTAACATTTACCTCACTGAAACTATTTGCTTTATATGCACATTCGTTGTGAGTTCTGATCCACAACTTAAAGGAACTACTATTGAGGTGCACTTTGAATGTCCAATTCAAGTTCAACAACACGATTTATAGACAAAGAGATGGAGTGGCAATGGGGTCACAATTAAGTCCTTTACTTGCAGACTGCGTCTTTGCAAGTTTGGGGAATAATATTTACGGCCGACTATTGACAGTTTCCATTTGAATCAAAGATACACAGATGATACTTTCGTCATATGTGACGACAATACCAACATCGAATTGATAACTAAAGACTTCAACAGCTGCTATCATGCCATCCAGTTCAAGTCGGAATCAGAAATGAACTCGAAATTCCATTTTTTGGATGTTTTTCTATACGGGAGATCTGATGGTTCTCTTCAAAGATCGATCTACAGGAAACCAACATGGAATGATCAGTACACGAATTGTCATAGTTGTGCCCATTTGAGAAGAAAGAGAAACCTGATCCACTCCTTATCCTCAAGAGTAAGGAGGATATGCTCCAGTGATACAATCGATGGGGAACTGGGGCTACTCAGACGAGTCTGCATAGAGAATGAATATCTTCCAAGATTAATCGAGAAAAACATGAAGTTAAGGGAAAAGCCTGAAAGAACCCAGTGGGTGCTGAAGAAACTGCTATTTATGGGCGTTTAATTTAAAGATAATACCAAAGCTGAGATCCTTAAGAATCGCTCATGCAAATCACTGAGGAAAGTCTTCTTTACGGCTGAGCTAAGGATCAATTTCCACAACCGACAAATGATCAGTGGATGTGTGAAGGATAAACTGCCGCTTCGGGCCACTTCAATGTGTGTTTATAAATTCACCCGCTCGTGTGGAGTTAGTTATATTGGACACCTGAACAAAGCCCACACTTTCCAAACACATCTCTGAACATTATCCGGCACGCTTAGCAATGGGAGAATGCGAGATAATTACTAGCTCAATTCTCAAGCACTTGGTGAACTCAGGCCATATAGCTCCGCCAGAGTCGTCTTCCAAGATCATCTACAGGGTGAGGCCAAATGGTACAAAGGGTGTCAGGTCTCGGCTTTTGTGTGTGGCGTAGGCGTTGGCAATTCGTCAATACAACCTCGAAATTTGTAAAGAGAAAAAAGTTGTCCAGTTTCTTATTCTACCTTGGTCGTAACCTCTTCACTGGTCCTTATCTGTAAAATATTTTGGTTTTAAAATTTGGAGTTTTATTTTTAGTTTGCTTATACTTGAATAATAAATTCACTATTATCACTCTCATATATTCTTTTTGTATGTTTTCACAACATTTACACACTTGTTAAACTGACAGTCAACCGTCTTTATTCTCACTCAATAGCAACTTTAACCTTATCAAATTTCTATCTTTGTGCCATTGAGTACCATGTAATTTACAACTTTTAATTTTTACTTCTTAACCTACCTCTGAGTTATAACCGTCTAATCAATAACGGCAAATCTTTTATCAATATAGCAGTCACAAATGTTCAACTTCGACGCCTTTCACTGCTCTATTTTCAGGCCTCATCAGATAGGATACTGCTGAAACATTAGGTAACAGTGAGACCACAGTGAAGTCATCCTTGCGTCTATAACGTATATCGCAGAAAATAAAATGTACACCCCCTGTTCAATTTTTGTTCAAACCAGTGAGACAATGACACGAATCTCTAATGCTGTTGTCGTAAAAGGAGGCAAATGAAGTATAGAAATTACAGCTTAAAATGTGTTCCTGTAACTTGGATCCACCTGTTCTTTGTTGATAATTCATTTTCAACTTTTTCCGTATCTGAAAGTACTATAAGTCATTCCTAAGAAGTTAGTGCCCAAGGATTGCACATATGGTTTTTTTGGCTTATTATTGCTATCTAATGAAACTCCAAAGTATTATATTATTCTTTCATTCTTATTCCTGGACGCTTGAGAGGTGATTTGGAAACTGCTTCACTAGTACTACGAAGTTCCACCGACGATTATACATCTCATCCAACAGTTGTACGACAATGCTGTATGCCAAGTAATCCACAACGGGAAACTTACGAAATCCTTCGATGTGAGGACGGGAGAAAAACAAGGCCGCCTACCATCGGCAATGATTTTTCTGATTATAGTAGATAGAATAATGTGACAAACAGCGGGGAAACAGGCATAAAATGGACCCACACAAAATGTGAGAGGATCTAAGCTTAACCGATGATATATCTGTGATTTCCCACAAACTGGAAGATACGCAAGTGAAAAGCAACAAGTCCGCAGAACAGGCATGAAAGATAGGACTTCAGGCGAACAAAGAGAAAACCGAGGTAGGTGATGAAGATTTCTGGCCAACACCAACAGCAACAACAACTACTGACAATAATCAACATAAATGGGAGGAACCTGAAAGAAACAACCTCCTTTACCTACAGACCGACCTGCGAAGCATACTTTCAACTACAGGCGGACGAAACTGGCTAGGATATCAAAGTAAGGATAGGGAAAGCAAAGCAAGCTTTCACTTCTCTCAAGTCTGTGTGGAGGTCAACAGCCCTGCTCATCCTGAAAAATCAGATCCGGATTTTTAACTCCAACATGATGTCAGTGTTATTATACGGATCAGAGACTTGGGGCGTCATAAAGAGTACGTCAAACAAAATACAAACCTTGAATAACAGCTGTCTTCGCTCAGTACTCAAGATGAGATGACCAGAAAAGATCTGCAACAGGGATGAGTCTCTGGGATTGAACCGACCCAGCAGGATCCGATTGTGCAACAAATAGGCAGGAAGAAATGGATACGGATTAGCCATACTCTGAGGAAACCATCATGTGACATCACTAGAGAAGCCCTTGAGTGGAACCTGAAAGGGAAGAGGCGAATGGATCGTCAGTGCGAGCGTGACATGGGGGAGGTCATGTGAAGAGGAGATGAAAACATGTGGGCAGACTTACAGTCAGGTGAAAACTATAGCAGAGAACCGAACGCAATGGAGACGCGCGGTTGAAGCCCTATGTTCCTCTAGGAATAGAGGGAAATAATAATAATAATCTTATTCCTGAAAGTAAGGTAATCGTCAACAGCTCTTATGTTTGCCAAAACATAGGAAGTCTTGAAATTTTAAGTTCCATAACCATATGTTACTATAAAACTATGCGTTTCTCTAAAATAGTACTAGGACATGGAATATCAACTTGATCCCTAATTCATTATTATGTAAGTTTTTCTAATCCCAAATAAATGAAAAACATAACGATATTGTTTTACCGACGATTCGCTATATAATGCTGCTAATAGCTTTATCAAAGTATTGTTAAACCAGAATTTACAAAACCTCAGCTTTTATATAACAAATTAATCACCGTTCATCGGCATGGGGTGAGTTTTGTGTTGTCAAGTTGGCCAATTAGTAAAGCTAACAAAACCAAGTGTAGATTGTTGGATTTGATAAGTGTATAAAATTACAAAGGTAGCGTGTGTTTACATAATTAAATTGCTTATCATATTTGTGTTAATTTTGTCACTACATAGAAGACACGGGTGTTATAAACAGGTCAATTTCTGTTTTAACTCATCATTCTTATTTAGACAATTTGGATTCCACTTGATATGAAGTGCTTCTGATATTAGACGTTCTTTGTGATTTCTGAAGTTTTTCTGGATTATTTCACTAGTGTCAAAATCAGTTTTGTGGCCTAATTCTATAGCATGTAGACCATCCATGGCTGATGATTATTCAAGTCTTTCCAGTTCAAATGGATTTCACGGTGATTGAAAATATGCTCTACGGTATTTATTTCTTCTTATCTCGATTTCTTGTGAGGTTTTTCCTGTGTATATAGTATCACATTCCAAGCATTTTATTTTATAGACATTACCAGATTGTGAATCATTTGGAATTCGTTCTTTTACCTGGACAAGGTTGTTTTGTATCGTGTCTAATGTCTTGAAGAAAAATCGTATGTTTGACATTTCCGATCTATATGGAATGACAACGGTTGAGGCCCATGTCTTCGGAATGCGTTTTTGACCATGTTCAGTGTTGGTGTTGATTTTGGTAATGAGGCTGCTTGGATAGTTATTTTCCCTGAGAATTTCAGGAGTATTTGAGACTTATTCTTCTTCTTCCTTCTCATCCGTTATCAAAGAGTGTGCTCGTCTAAGGGAACTTGAGACAGCTGATCACCTTTGCATTGACAGTGCATGGTGATCTGAAGTCTAGGCATTTGTTGGAGTATGTTTTCTTCGTGACTATGGATATGTTAAAATATCTGTCTTCTTTCCTCTTAACTAGACAGTCTAGATAAGGCCAAGTTAAACTTTAAGCACGACTAACTACCAGTAGAGTGCGACCTAACCAGTGACCTTGAAAAGCACACTTAGAAAGTTAGTGGAATCCGGCAAATAATATTATCATCATCAAGAAGTATGCTCATCAAAGTATTATATTATTAAATAGGATATCTGACAATTTTCAGCTTAGGTTAGGTTAATCTAACAAAGGCGACAGTAGATTTGGTTCGAGTTAAATTGCAGTTAGTTAAAGGATATTTTCACTTTAAGATTAGGTTCAGGAAAGATTAGGGTTGTTAGGGTTAGAGGACCTAAATAATTACATGCATAGAATGTGGTTAAATTACTCTGTCGATATAAGAATAGAACTTGTACACTGTGGTATAGTTTAATTCCATTGTGGGTAAGATTTATTCTGATAAAGTGTTACCGTGTTATATAGTGGTAATATTTACTGATGACGTTTTGAGCACAATCTATTGCTCAGTAAATATTAATGTATAACACTGTGCAACTTTATCAAAATAAGTTTCACCCACAATGGAATTATACTCTCTTGATACACCAACCTAAAATTGAGAGGTATTTTTATCCCATGTGAGGGGAAGCTATCCTCTGTAACACTTTTCTGCAGCCTTTATGCAATTTTTTTTCATAAATATATGTATTGCATACGCGAAAATGAATCCTCCACGTGACTGGTGCGTTCGAGGTCATTCGCTCATTGGCAATAGTGGTACTTGAAATTTAACTTTGCCCTAGATATGGTAGTTCACCGTAGTCTGATTCTGCTGCCTGAATAAACTAAATGCTGGGAGAGATTGTTGAGTTTCTCAAAGAATGAAGGGTGTGTGTGTGTCTCGTTTTAGTTTAACGAAAGTATCAACAACATATCCTGGTTATATTTTAGGTGTGAGTATGTTTGAGATGTTATCTTCTTCAAATGTTTTCATGAAAAGACCATTGACTATTTGGAAAACTGGTGAACTCATAGCCACACCATTTGTCCGTCTATAAAATTTCTTTCAAATGTAAAATTATTAGTAGTCCAGAAAGAAGTTCTAAGGTTTTTAAATTATTTCACTGGTGTTCAGTTGACATCCTTCTGATAGAGTTGTGTCCGATTCTAGTAAACTGAAAATGATATCAAGATTTTTTCAGTAGTGGGAATGCTAGTGCACAACGATTTAATACCATATCTTATCTTCTTAAACATTGTCCTGATTTCCTGTCTTGAAATTGAAAGCATACGAAACATCAGTAAAAATCATATCTTTATATTTTTTAATCACACTGGGAAATACAAGAGCTTTTATAATAATGAGTATTATACACCTGAAGCCCGGATTTTTTGAAACTATTAAAAGTGAATTTGGTTTGAAAAAATATAACTTGATTCTTAGGTGTTTACAAAATATGAAATAAACAGTTTAATGTGAAACAATTTAAAAAATGCTCCTTCTAGCTATGATCCAGTTGGGTTACAGAAATACTTGTGGTAATCCTAATAAACTAAAATATTTTTTTCTGGTAGACACTGCTTCAAGCTTGAGTTCTCAATCATGTAAAAACTTTATTACTTATTTCATTCCTTTACGTTCCCCCAAATGGAACATAGGGCTTCAATCTGGAGGTTTGAGGTTTCGGTAGCAGTGCTGTTTTTATTTATCAGATGGCGTTGCTATCTCATGCCCAACCTTCCGTCCTTACAAGTTTTATTACTAGCTTGGTGAGGTAAAAATTTTCGTCGGCCGGGGATCGAACTCTTGACCACATGCGACGTGGTCGGTGAGCATTCTACTGTTGTGCCACTGACACACAAAGTAAAAGCTTACACTAATTAAATGAATCCAAACATAGTTTTTCAGGCATCATCTTTGAGCGGATCTTGAAATTTACTCATCGAGATAAGTGGAATGAATACGTCGTCCATATTTGTTTTCATATTTTTGGGTATACAGGCTAAAGGAATTTCATAGCGTGTTCTTACTAAAATTCCCTCTACAATTTATGAAAGTAGTAATATATTTCAAAAGTTTTACATGCCACAAAAAATATAGATTGGAATGAAACTCGCACTTATTCCTCGAGTAAGCAGTTTGCATTGACAACAAATTTATCATAACGTGATAAGGCGAAATTATGTGTACTAATCCGGTAAATATTATTCATTATTTAATTCGTTATGATGTTAACGTATAGAAATAGACAGTACGAATCATCGTATTTCGTTTTTAACTCTCACAGAAATATAACAAAAAATCTTAACGATAGATTTTAGTTCATTTCCTTGTTCTAATATATATTTATACGCATATATGATAAATGATATGATAAATGTCGCACATTTGTTTCCTTAGAGCCTCAAAACATTCTTTTTGTAGAGAAAAAAAAATGAACGATGTAAATCCCACGTTAAAGTCGTGATTGCGAACGTGTTATTTGTATTTTAAGGGACGAAATGTACCCAATTTACTGATATTCCTGAAAATTCTGCCATGTACAAATATTTATCCAAAGAAAATTTAACTGTTGCGTTACTGTGTGTTTAGCACATATCGTATTTACATAGCTGAATAAATATGTTTACTTCCTTTGCGAATCCTCCTTAGTGGTAAAAAAAATATGGAAAAGGAAAGGCTTTCAGAGAAACATTACATTCCCTAAAAGAATTCAAAATAAGTAGTTTGATCTAAGACAGTCATAATCTGAATCAAAATGTCAAACAGTCAATTTCATCTTTAGGCACAAATCTGACCTAAACAAACTAATTAGCACTCATGAGGTGTGCAGCATAGATGGCACTGAAATAGAGACCAAGTCAGGAATTAAATATCTTGGCGTCATTCTATCCGCTGATCTCTCCTGGTCGTCTCATATCTTCATGATTTCTAAGAAAATATTCCGTCTTACCTCCCAAACACCAAGAAGTTAAGACATTCTGTTATAACCCAACCCTTACTCCTACAATTCGTTAACTCTCGCATTCTGCCTATTATTCTCTATTGTTCCCCCTTAGTTTTTCCAGGGCTACTGAAGAAAAACTATACCTTAATACGCAGGATGTTAAAGGTTATCATCAGTTTAAGCAATGTGCCAATTAACCAGCTTGGCAATATTGTGGTCGACAGGCACTTGGACTCATGTGAAAAATTGGTTGAATCCATTTTATCTAACTCACACCACCCTCTTCATTCACAACTCTCCCCTTGTATGTCATCAGGCGAAACCACAAGCCTATATAGAAAACTATACGCTCGCACTAGTAGGTATAAAAACTCAGCCATACCCTACTTAGCTCGTGTTCTGTGTGATAAAGAAAGCATTAGACGTGAAACCTATAACTTATTAAATAGTTAGTAGAACAACTGGATTTCGTGTTTCCAATTCATATCTTTTATAGATACAACGTTTCCTTTCTTTCTTTTCCTTTTCTCTCTCACTTTTATTTCTCTGTTATGTCCTGCTTTGTTTCTTTTTTCTGCCTATGCCAGTAAATATGCTAGCACCTACCAACTTCAGACACTGTTCAATTTTCGGTCTTGCTACCGACATGCCAATATGTTATTGTCATAATGAACTGAGATTCCCTTAATCTATGTAGAAATTTCTTTATTGATAATGTATTAACTGGATGCAATACTGTAGTGAAATGCTGAGAATTCCATTCTGTATCACAAGTACTGTTTTGGAATAAAGTAAATTATTATTATTTTCTCGTAGTTCTACAAACTCCTAATAAATAATAGTTGGTTTCCATTTTTGTCACTAGGGTTGTTACCAAGATTTCCCTATTCTATGACTCATGAGTTAAAATGCATCAAATGTGATGCTTATACGCAGATTTTTTTCACTAACAGATCACTCTTATCTGATATTACGACTGCGATTTTAATTGAGTGAGTCAGGGTTATTCGGACTTTGAAGAATCTGAGAAAAATTGGATTCTCTCTGATAGAGTTTTGATTCTACTTTGTTGCTTATAGCCTGCTTGACTCTTCGGTACTTCTTCTGGTTGATTTTGATTAGATAATTCAGTAGTATAGTAAGTGTTTTTTTACTCGAGAATGAATCGGATCTGTATAGACTTCTAACTGCATTTTCGAGGTAATTTTACGTTTTGACATGCTTTTATTGTTGAATACTACCTCATATTTTAGTGCAAATAATTGTCTTTTTGCTGTCACAGGGGCACTTTCCAACTGTGAGTTACTCAAAGAAGTTTCGGTCAGTAATATAGTAGAATGTAAAGATCAGTGTCTTGTTTTCAGATGACAACATGTCAGTTTTGGTCGTTTCAACAATTTTGATACTTACAACCAGTATGGTCTTCGGTAAATATTACTCTATACTTGTAGTGTGGATCGAAAATGAATTCCTTATGTCTCACACATTAGTGAAGTTTATACATCTGAAAAGTTACTTGTATGGTAGGTGGCGGATATAGGTGTAAACAAATGGTTGGGTAGTATTAGTTTTAAAAAGAATGGATACTGAACAAGGAGGACTCTTTCCGATAACTTCATCATCAGGTTCTACAGTTACACATACATTATAGTGAATGAATAAATTAGTGTTATGAACAACATTAATGCTGTTCAAATAACATCGAATCAATAATACTGATTGATTACAGCTCAATAGCATCAACATAAAATAAGGTGAATGTCAGAAAAATTAGGAAAGATAATATTACAAATTCATGGATTTATAGTCTCTACTGAAGGCTGGCCAAGGCAGTAGTAGGGTCTGGACTTGCTTCTTTTGAACACAGAGCACTGGTTGTTGCATACGAATCTCAATAGCCTCTGCTATTTGGAGCATGTGTTGCTTTGATGATTTTGTCAATTTATTAGGCACCTGGTAGATTATAGAGGGGGATTCTTCCACGCTGGCTTTGTGGCCGGTTTGAACTAGATGGTCCAATATCGAAGTGTTAATGGTTTTTTCACTACACCTTTACTTAGCAATGCTGCGAGATGTTCTCGAGCACGAAAAATCAAGTTCCTAGAGCAACGGCCAATATAATTCGACAACAACAAATATAACTCGCTCCACAAGCGAAGTTGAATTGGTGGATACAATTTGAAGTGGTTAGTCTAGGCACTTTATCTTTCAGTCGAGGAAGCACCATCGGTCGTGTAGAGAATCATAAATGTAGTTCGCTAGGATTAAAATTTCTTTGAACTGATTTTCTTAATTACAAAATGTTAAATTGCATGTAATTGCAAACCTCACTAGAGACACAATTACACTTACTGAGGACTACTAGTACATCAAGATAATGAACCCCAAATAGGATAAAATGAATATGCTATATCCCATTGCTAGTCAACATTCACCAAATAATATACTAGCGCTATCTAAATATGGCTTCCATTTGATTTACAAAATAGTCAATAGTAAAAACCGAAATCTTCTATTGGTGATAGTATTTTTTAATTATTCTTATCACGTGTAGAATATTAAACTCATATGAAACTCAGAAACCTTCTCACTAACAGTGTTCAGCATGTCGAATTCAGTGAAATGTCAGTTCTGGTACATTTAAGTATCTAAGTGTGTAGGGATTTGGCTGATTGGTTTCAGGATTTCATCATGAGCTGACATTGGTTAGAGATTCATTAGAAAACCTGGAGGGAGTACTGGACAGCTGTTTCGTCCCAGTTTGGGACAAAACTATAACCAATCAACTAAATGCCTACAAATCGATACTTGAAAATCAATGAGATGCTCACTAGCGACTGGCCCTATTCATGTAGGTAGTTACCTGAGGTTCTAGTGATAACTCGTGACTAGTAGGGTGCAGCAGGTCGGTTGTGAGGACAAATACTCGCCGAAGACATTGGCTAGCGATTGTGCCATATCGTGAATTGACAGAAGTTAGAATTCATGGGCCACTGGATCGGGTACAGGTGTCTTAATGGTCTACGAACTCGTCTTCTAAGCAGTAAGTCGTGGGTTTGAACCTCAGTGGATGTGCACTGATGACGAGTCCCAAGCTAGAATGAAATAGCTCTCAAGTACTCACAGGCGCTCCGATGATTCTCTGACCTAAGTTAACTCGTAATCAAGCCTGTAATCAATGAATAACTGGAAGCATAGCGTTTGAAGTAAAACTTAACCACTCCATTTGATATTTGATAATAAATCCGTTATCGTAAATTGAGAGGAAATACATTTTTTTATGTGACAGACATTTCGATACATCATGTATGCTAAGCAATATTTATCTGAAAATTACACCGATAATTAGAAGCATCAATCATCTCAAAATGAATATATTTAGAAATTGAGTGAATTTCAGTAACATTATTTATTCTAAAATAGAAATTGTCGGAAGAATCAATCAATTAGAATTAGTGAATTAAACAAATTCATTAGCTTTCCATTTATCACTTTATTTTGGATCAAGAGAATAAAGACTTACTAAAGTCAAACCATTCGACTGATTATTTTAATATCAAGAAGGAATAAATACTAGATCAAGGTAAATCATATCAAGAGATTTATAGGCTCCTGAACTTAAAAAATATCAAAGTACTTACTCGAGTTCTTTATTTTCATGAATTTTGTCGACTTTACTTATACTGTGAACGTTAGTGATTTTGAAACTTGGATTTATTTCCACGTATATGAAAAAGATCAGATTTATGAAATGGCTTTGCTCCCGATCACATAAGGTAGTACCTCTCCTTTATTATTATTATTATATTCTTGTTATTCCCATAGATCCCAGAGGAAAAATACAGTTTCAATAGCACATCTCCGATATGTGTTATCCTCTGCATCTGGCCCCACCATTACCCATTATCTCTCGCCTCCTCTTCACAGGATCCTTAACCATGTCACCGTCCAACACTCAGGTCGTTGGTTTTCTGGGCAATACGTTCGTAACTGGCTCTTTTTTCAGAGTTTCCTGTTACTGATTCTTCCTGGCTGGCCACCTGATCTTACCATCCAACCAGAGAAGGAAGCTGTTGAAAAAAGTGTCCAGCCACCCGATGAAAAAGCTTTTCATGACGGGAGCGGCAAATTTCCAACCCATATAGAAGACTTAAATTAATACTGGTATGCAGAAGATATCCAAACCGATTTCAGAAAAGTGATGGTCTGCCTTGCCTCTACTATTCTGATGCTGAAATACCCATTCATTCCTCATTTAGCTAAAACGATGCTACTTTGATAAGTGAAGAAACTAATCTCTCTCTCTTTCTCTCAAATTTCTCCAGTTGATAGTGACTAGTGCTTTTTGGTGTTTTGGTTGGTTGGTTGGTTGGCTATCTTCATCACCTCCATCTTCCCCATGTTAACTTGAAGTCCACCCAGTGGATGTCATCTAAAGTCTTCTATCGGTCCTATGTATTCCTGTCTTCTCACTCCCCACCTCTTACTTCATAATCAAGTTCATCACAATCAGGAATATCATTCGTGATAGTGATCAGTCGCGTCTTACTCCTGTCTTCACTTCAAAGACTTCACCGAGTTTATATATATATGTAAAACTTGGGGACTGTCATAGTAAGTAATTCCATAGTATTTTGTTTATTAAATGTATCACACAGTGAAACAGTGTTATTTACTGGATGACTGACACAGTTTCGAACAAAATTTATTGTTCATTATTATGCCATCAATTATAATCACACGACTTCGAAACTTGAGTTCTATAGTTTTCTTTGTCCTCTCCTATTTGTCATCGTTCGGGTAGTAGAATTTTCCAGATATCTAACTGGACAGGTGTTGAATCTTACCTATTACATATGTTCGCAGTTCATTCGATGAACAAAGCTTCTGTTATCAACCTCTCCTTCCACCCTGGTGTTATATTAGATTTTAAAACTGTCATCCGATCCCATCATCCTATTATATGGTTGTGTGTAACTGCAAGTAGTGAGTGGTATAGCTGAACTATCTTATTCAGGTCAACCATTCTAGATTTTGCTAGGTTTTCATGTTCGGCTAGTCTGACTGCCCCTGTTCTACTAGTTCGAACTATGTATTTGACCTGACAATCATTGCAGGCAGGGTATTAGATAAACTAAATAGTTTTGTTTTGAAGTCTCCACAGGATCCTTTAACCGACAAAGCTTGTTTTGAATTGGGTTTTTGGTTAGTTTGAATGGCGGCCACTTTTATTCCTGCCTTGTTAAGAATTCTGCGTAAGGTTTCCGAGGTTCCTTCCCTCTATGGAATTACTACTGATGACTTAGATTCTTTATTGTTGGTGTTGTCTTGCGGGTATTTGACATGCAGGTCATCATTAATATTACTATTATTGTTAATAATATTATTATTATCACTATCGCTACTATCATTATTAATTTTATTTTTACATTTCCTTACATATTTCCTGACTAATTTATCCGGATAATTATTAAGTTTCGAGGCTTCTTTAATGTGTATCACTTCCTGTCTTGGATTTTCTTTGGTAGTACTTAGATTTTTGCTCTGTCACGTAACCATTTCACCAATCCTATTTTTACTGACACAGGATGGGATGATCGGAAGCTTAACTGAACCTTAACTAAAACCTGAGAAATACCCAAAAATTGTTTCAATCATTGAGACCTTTGTCAATAACGTAAAATATTTTCCAAATACACTACGAAACAGTGTAGATTTGTCATTTATTTCGGATGCAGTCATATCATAGTATACAGGATTTTATCATAAGCTAAAATCGGTTACAGAACCATTGGAAAACCTGGAGGGAGTACTGGAAACTTGTTTCACCGGCCCATTTAGGGACTCCTCATCAGTACTTACCCAACTCTAGGGTTCGAAACCAGGACCTTCTGATTACAAGGTAACCTCATAGACCGTTAAGCCACTGAGACCTGATCAACTTGCCAGTCCATGTACTCCAACTTCTGCCATTTCACGACATAGCGTGACCACTAGCCAATGTCTTCGGCAAGTATTTGTCCTCACGCCCTACCTGCTGTACACTACTTGTCACGGCTTCCGACAAGAACTCCAAGTAACTACTTAGCTGAATAGGGCCCAGCCGGAATTCATAGGCCATTGGATCAGATCTAAGTGGCTTAATGGTCCACGGGATGGTCTTTTAAACAGAAGGTCCTGGGTTCGAACTCTCATTGTGGGGGCGTACTTAAGAATAGTCGCAAACTTAGGTGAAACGGCTGTCCAGCACTTTGAGGTTTTCCAGTAGTTCTCTAACCAATTTCAACTCATGAAGATATCCTGTAACCAATCAATGAAATCCCTACCAAGCAATACTTAAATACCACAGTGTAGTTTGTTCATGTAAATAACGTCTTCAGAAATTTATTAGCTCTCTTATTTCAGAAAACTAAATTGCAACATACTGAACTCATAAATTGTATTAAATAACTCGTCAAATCTCTTGCTTAATGAGAACTATAACTTACTATGCTTCTTCGCTAAAATTTAAAATAATATATTCTTTCTTGATATGCATGAGACTGGGTATAAAATTATGTAGTGCCTTAATTAGTTCATGTCAGTGCTGGTACATGTCCAAAATGTATCCATAACTTTGTATTAGTGTTAGGTTGATATGAGATTCCTGAATTTGTGCGTATCTTTCTACGAAAGACAAATATGAAGTTTATGAAATGATATAGAAAATTTACACCTGCGGGCAATCTTTTCGTTTTCAAAGTTTAAAGAGGAAACTCTTATTGTCCTTTGAGACAAATTTGAAATTGAAATTAGCACTGAAGATATTGCCTGAAAGAACAATGAAAGCTTTGCGATCAAACCAGACATCTCAAATGACATTATAATATCAAAAATTATAACTATTATATTCTTTATTTGGTTAGATATTTATCCGCTTACTAAATCTGATTTGTGTACTAGAATACCGTAGAAACACTTGATAGACAAGATGAATTTACTTCTCTTGATTACCAGAACTAGACAGTAGTTCATTTGACATCCGTACAATAATTAAATATTTTAATTTTAAATGGAAATTTTATGTATGCTAATTCAAAGACACCTCAGTGAAATACGTAATGTAGGTTTTATGTCGTAATCCACGTCTATGTTGTAACACATCGTACCAGAAGATGGTGTTATATAGATGATATAGGATGCCTGGCGTGAAATGTACTTTATAGATTAATAAAAGAATATCTTTTTACAAGTGCAGACTGAAAACCAAGCCTAGTTTACGAACCAATCGAAATCCCGAAATGAGGGAAGTTCGGGCGTGAGGCTAATGATCCTACTGCTGAAAGTCAATCCACTTGTGGAGGAACAGTATAGAAAATAAAAAGTATTGAACAAACTTCAACTTTTTCAAGAGAATCAACGGAACAAAATGCTGTTGACTGGCGAAAGCGTTTACGTAGCCAGTCAACCGATGTGTCTTCCTTCGATGAATGCAAAAATAAGCATAGGGTCCCTATGATGTTCAAAGCTGGAGAGGCTGCTCAGATTGCCAACAAAACCAGCAGATACGGCGCAGAAGTGATAGATTTCTGTGTAAATGGATGGGATTGAATAATAATAATAATAATTGCTTTATTCCAAAAACAATACTAATGATACAGCAAGGAATTTTCAGCATTCAGTACAATATTGCATCTAATTTACCCAAAAACGACAAAAAAAAATTAAAAATACACATTACATAATAGTAATAAAACGATTGTTGTAGCAGCTACGTAGCAAAATACTGTGTGCCATACGGAGAAAAATATGTATAAAGTACAAAATTGTAGTAATAATAGTAATACCAACTAATATAAAATAGCAGAGTAACGATTTAAACGATAGAAAGTGTAACACCATAAAATACAGAAAGATGAACGATAAAAGGGTCGATTCACTGTGCTAATTACATAGTAACTTGTAAGTTTCACGTCTAACAGAGTCTTCGTCACATAAAGTACGCGCTAAATAGGGTATTGTAGAATTTCTATACTTAGTAGTACGAGCATATATCTTTTTATATTGACTTCTCGTCCTACCTGATGAGATACAAGGGGACAGGTGTGAATAAAGGGGGTGCAGAGGGTCTGACATTATAGCCTTTGCCCATTTCGTACAGGAATTTATATGCCTCTCGACTATAGTATTAGCGAGCTCATGCAGTGGCAGACCACAAGCTCTACTCACAGCATTTAATACTCTTCGTAATATGATATAATCTTTTTTGAGCAGCCCAGGAAAGATTAATGGAGAGCAGTAGAGTACAATAGGTAAAATACAGGAGTTTAAAAATTGCAAAACTAAAGGTTGGTTGATACCTGATTGTCTTAACTTTTTAATGTAGAAGGTAAGACGAAACATTTTCTTAGAGATAGATAAGATATGGGATGACCATGAAAGGTCAGAGGAAAAAACTAATCCAAGGTATTTAATACTTGATTTGGTTTCAATTTCCGTGCCATCTATGCTACAGGGATCATGAGAGTTAACTAGTTCAAGTAAGTCACGTCGATGCTTGAAAGTAAAGTCAAGCACCTGACATTTGGAAGGATTTAATATAAGACCATTTGACTTGGACCAGTTGTTGATGTCCAACAGAAAGCTATTAAGTTTGGAGCTGTCAGACTCGGAAGTGATAGGCAGTGATACAGTCAGATCATCTGCATATTTAACAAAGTTAGTTTCGTTTGAATGAGGCAGGTCATGTAGGAAGAAAGAAAAAAGAAAAGGAGAGAGGACAGCACCTTGTGGAACACCGGATTTTGTAAGCGAGGTAGAAGAAGATTTGCCGTTATATACAGTATACTGCATTCTATCAGAAAAATAGGAATGCAACCAACTCTTAGCCCAGGATCCTGTTTGTGTCAATGATAGCTTATTTAATAAAAGGCCCCTAGGTACAGAGTCAAAAGCAGATGTGTAGTCTAAGAAAGCACTACGAACATATTTAGCACCTTTGTCTAAACAAGAGACAACATTGTGATATAAGACAACCGCAGCATCCAAGGTACTTCTACCATGTTTGTATGCAAATTGTTTAGGATCATTAAAAGGTTTCAAAGCGGGTTCAAGACGAAGTAAAAGTAATTTTTCCATCAATTTTAAAAAGGGGGAAGTAATTGCAATAGGCCGAAATTTAATATCAGAACCAGAAGATGGTTTTGGTATAGGGATAATTTTAATGTTTTTCCATGCAAAAGGTAGAACGTTACCGGAAAAAGAGGCATTAAAAATGTTAGTAAGAGGATAACACAAAATATCAGCACAATTCCTGAGGACAATGGCAGGTATGCCGTCAGGACCAAGGCTTTGAGAAGGCTTAAGAGACCGGAGACATTTAAGCACATCAAGGGTATTAAAACCACTAAAGTTATTGTCAATATGATTTGTATCATTTGGAAGGGTATCAACAGAAGAGCGTATGAAAGATTTATTAAGAGTGTCAACATTAAGAGATGGAACAGAAATACATCGCTTACCGTTAGTAATTTCTTTGAAAAGTTTCCATAAATTAGAAGGGGTTTTACATGACAAAAATCTTTGATTATATAAAACACTTAGTCTTTTTATTTCCAGTTTTATCAGCATGTTTAACTTTTTTACACCAGGCTTATCATTAGTTTTGAACAACAGTTCTTTATTTCTACGTAGCTTTTTGAGATATGGCGAAGATAAGCGATCAAATCGGATGAATAATGTTTCTTTAGGACAACATATTTCGAAACAGAATTTAAGATAATCGGTAGTGTTTGTGATTGTTTCATCTAATGTTTGTTCTGTAAATAAGTCCCAGTTAGTGTCTTTCAACATGCATCTGAGCTTGTCTAGGTTGTCTTTTGAGTAGCATCTCCGTTGAACTTTACTGTAGAGGTGAGAGAGGACACCTTTGTGTGATTTGGAATATATTTTAGGCAGCACACGTATGATGCAGTGGTCAGAATTAAGTAGAGGAGCACGTTTGCGAGCTTCATATATACCAACATCATTGATAAATACCAGGTCCAGTTTTTTACCAAGACGGGTGGCAAAGTTGACAATATTGTCATGACCAAGTGATATAAGGAAGGAGCAATCGCTAGCATTGAAGTCGCCAGTTACTATTGATAAAGAGTTCTCGAAACAAGCTGCAGCAAAAGCGGTGAATTCATCGGCGAACATAGATAAATCCAATATGGTACAGCCAGGAGAGACATAAACATTAGAAATATAAATGAATTTGTATTTTGAAAGGTGTTTCGGGCGACATCTCACAGTGATGCAATCAATGAAGTCATTCGAGAATTTGAAACAAACTTTGTTTGAAATGGACCATTTTGAGTGAATAAAAGTTGCAACACCTCCACCACACTTTTTCTTGGAACAAATACGGTCTTGTCGAAAAACATTGAAATTGTTTAGAGACACAATATTGTCATCGTATGAGTCATGGAGCCAGGTTTCTTGCAGAGTGACAATACCAGTATTGTGGTAGGTACTAGAAGACAACAGAGACTGAAAATCCAGAATTTTATTAGGCAGGGACCGGCAGTTGGTACTAATGATAACTGGAACAGTGGTGTGATGTATGGGTGTAGATTTTAAGGCACGCTGCCAACCTCCATGGTGCTTTTTCTTGAGTTTATTGCAAATATGAAAGTTTTTGGGTTTAAAACGTTTTATAAAATCCCGAGGGTAGATAATACGATTAGAATGCATAATGTGATATGTAAATACCAATAAAATACGAGTAAATAGATGCAAAATGTACATGGAATGTGGTAGCCCAAAAATATTCAAACAGGCCGCCAAGGTCAAATTGTTGACTCGAGGCCCAATGATCTACTCAAGCCACACAGATGACAAACACTAGCACACTGAGGAAATAACTACCATTTCATTAAAAAACACAGATTAAATTCAAAGACGTTAAGAGATAGTACTTTTGCGCGCCGATTCAGTGTCTAGGGAAGTTGAAAAATGAATTACGTTATATCTGTTGAGAAAGCATACGTCCATATAATATTCTTATTCACTGGATCATTTTGAAATAATATTTACTTTATTATATCTTGATTCTACAGAGCATTTGGGTACAAGTATGGAATTTTCATCATGTGATATCGGTCGACTATTGATACAAGGTGTGCATCGGCCGGAGATCAAACCCCGACCATGTGCATGGTTGGTGAGCCTCCTGACCGCTGTGTCACCGACGCACAGTTAGAAAAGATGCATGAGGAGAGTTAATTTATTAAAGCAGATAAATTGGTGATATATTCTTTTCCAACGACAGACAAAATTTATAAATGTAAACTTAAGTGGCCTTTACCTATTTCTGCCCTAAATTCTCTCAGTAAGCTTGACAATAAAGACAATAATAGTTTTGTCATTTTATTTTAAATAGTCCGAAATAGTGTAAATTATTCTTTGGAGACTTACATAGATCTTCAGTGTCTAATTGCTGACGTATACATCTAAAATGTGTAACTTTAGAAAAGTGGAAGATAAGAATATTTACAACAAATTATCTGTCATATCGTTATATAACTTCCTCAGACCATACTTCAAACGAAATTCGCAAATGCCAAAGTGAAATTTATTGCTATTTTTACATATGTCATAATGAAGAATACATTAGAACCTCGAGGCATTTTTTTTAGAATTGAAGTCTTCCTTCAAATAATACCAGGTTGGACAATTATTATCACTCAACCACCATCAGAAATATACCTTGAATACGCACCAGCCTGGTTTCAATCTCAAGCCTTCCAGTTACAAGGCAAGCTCGTATACCATTCAACCAGTGAGACCCTATTCACTAATCCATGAATTTCAACTTCTACCAATTCGTGACTTCAGTGCAACCACCAGTCAAAGTCATCTGCGAGTACTTTTCCACACTAACGACAGGATGGACCCCACTAGGTACGACTTTTTCACTAGAACCTCAGGAAACTCTGTCCTGTTGCAAGTCATTAGCCAGCGTCAGATTAATTTTCAAGAATTCATTTGTAGGGGTTTCGATTTATTTCTCAAGTTTGACCACGGACTGGTATCAGATAAAGAGCCAATGAAAAACGTCGGGGAGTATTGGACAGGTGTTCTCGGAGGGAGGACAAATACTAGCTGGGGGTCGCAAATAGGTAGAAGCTAGAATTCATAGATCAGTGAATCGGGTCCTAGTGGCTGAATACATACGAGCCTGCCTTGTAACTGAAAGAATTTGGGTTCGGAACCCGTTGGATGCATATTGTCGATAATCCTAAAACAGATGTCCAGTACTCCCTGACAGTTTTCAATGGTTCTCTATCTGATATGAATCCGTGGTCAAACTTGAGAAATAAATCAAATCCCTACAAACTAACTCATGAAAATTAGCTGAACAGCTTGTTAACAAGTTTGTAATACCATTTCAGAGATTTCAGTTTCAGAAATATCAGACTAGGTAGCACGCTGAACATTATAAATCATCATAAAATCAAAAATGACATTTTTGAAAGCTGAATTTAAGTCTGTAAACACTATAACGATATCATGTTGAATTTGTCTTCAGTAAGAAGTTTAGGGCTACTTATCTGATAACAGCCAACAGCGGAATTCTGGATGCTCACTTTGTTGTGCTTTTGACCCCTTAGCTAGGCGCCGATGTACATCCAGTATTGTTCTATCTGAGACTCAAACCCAGCTGCATTGTTTGAAAAGCCAAAGCTGAATCCTTAATACCAATAATTAAGCTTTATTTCAAACTATATGTGAACATATGGTACAGAAATTTTCAGAGCATTTAGCTCCAAAATATTAAACCTTCATACATGATTTACAAATGAAGTAATAGCCTGAAGTATATCCCCTGACGCATCATTTTTGCACGTGAATAGCAAACCGCTGCTGTGATTTTTGTTTTGTCATTTCTTTCAAGAAATGAAGCCAGTTAAACATTCACTTAAATTCATGTAGTGGTCTTGTGATATAACGGAACAACTGAAACAACAAGAAATGCAGAGGAGATTAGGCATTTTGGTAGATCAAAATTCTGGAAGCCCAGTGATTTAAGCAGGACACCGCTTCTCACCAGAGACCGAGGAAGACTCATTAATGGGGAATGCAAATTAGCCTATGGCCAAGTGATAACTAATGCACATTGCAAAAGAGGTGGCCAGGTTGATGCAGTTTTGGAATTTGAGACAATGGGTGTAGGTTTCGAGTCTCAGATGGAACACTATTATTCACTTGACATACAGATGTTTCCAGTTGATAAGTCCCAGGGAGATGTACATCCCGTTAATTACCATCAATCGAATGACATGATGTTTGCCTTCAAATATCATGAAACTGTCTTTACTAAGAGCAGATATGTTAACAAAGACTGTGTATTTTGTTGAATATAATGAACCAATGACAAGCACCAATGAACTTAAAGTTGTGAAGCTACCTTTACAAGGTCGTGAAGAATGTGAGAAAGTGTTTCAAGTTGAAAGAAATTCGAACAGTCACTATTTTCTGCTCACCACAAACATACATAAATAATACAGAAACATTCTAGATATTTTCGAGCGATTCTTCTTTCGATGTGTTATTTATTTGAGGTAATTAGTGTAAAACGTCTGCCTATTCTCCACAACATAGACCACTTTTCAAAGAATCTGTGGCCCAATATTTCGTGGTCTCCACTTTCAAGGATTCGTTCACCTAATACTTTTGTCTAGGTTATCATCTAGTAATTAAGAAGACAATTGCAGCGAAGAAAATTTTCTTTTCGACGAAGTCTCCGTCAACTAGGCTGTACATTCGTGTATTTATATCAAATGGGTGGGGAAGTTCCAGAATAATTTCCAGTTAAGGGCCAAATTAATAAAAATTACAATTAGGAATTAGAATGCCATAATTAAACAGGGGGACGGATAAAACAAACAGAGTAGCATCATAATAACTAAGAAGGTTGACATTGTGCAATTAGGCGTTAGAAATGTAGAAATAACAAAATAGACAGGATGTTTTGGATAAAAACTAATGTGATGAATAATTGTTTATGCAATCAGGGATTAAATATGTAGAAATAGTAAAATGACAAAATAAACACGAAGTTCGGGTATGAAAATATGGTAGTGTAAACAGGGATTAAGAAAAACGTAAAATAACATGAATAAACAGGAAGTTTAGATAAGAAAGGAGATGGGATGGTCATTACTTAAAAATTACCCGTCTATGATGGCCATGGCAGGGACAGGGGTTGGACGTATTTCTTTTGTTTACAAAGTGTGGGCCCGAGATTTTGTATAGTTAGCGCCTCTGCTATGCCCGGATGTCTTGACTTCACTCCCTTTGATAGGTTTGATTGGATCTTGTATATTACTTTGAAGGATTTTTCGAAAGGCGCTGAATGTCCTGAGTTGACCAGATGTCCTGTCACCGAACTGAATACACGCTTTTGGTCTCCTTTTACTAACCAGGCTGGGTAGTATTTACGAGCGAGTTTTTCAAGTCGGCGCATGGTACGGCTGACGTACTCAGCTCCACAAGAGCAAATAAACTGGTATATGCACGTTGAGGTGCCCCAATGTGACAGCTTGTCTTTCGCGTTCTGGCTGAACGGTTTCTTGCAGGAAAACGTCAGTCGTAGGCTCGTGGCGAAGTATGTTTTCCTCAGCGATTTTGAGAGGCGTTTGCGAAGGATTTCTGCTTCAATATCACCTTTGAATTCTAGATTAAGCAGAAGCATTTTCTTTGGAACGGATTGGACTTGTTCGGAAGTCTTCTTAGGTTTGAGATTCTTTTCTATGAACCTGGGCGGGAAACCGTTTTCCATCAGGGTTTTTCGAAGATTACGCAGTTCTTCTTCAACCACTTCCTCGCTGCATATCTTCCGAATCCTCGAGGAAAGAGCGTATATCAGGTTCCTCTTTCTGCTCAGGGGCACGAAGCTTTGAAAGTTGATGAATTGTCCATTCCATGTAGGCTTTTTGTATATCGCCTTTTCAGAGACTTTTTGGCGTTTCTTGTCAGATGGACGTCGAGGAAGTGGAACATTCCGTCGGATTCAGCCTTAAGTGTGAAGTCGATGTTTGGGTGGGCATTATTGAAGATTTGAAGTAGGTTTTTTAAATCACAATTCTCACCAAAAATAATGAAAGTATCATCGATGTATCTCTTGTAGAGATGGAGGTAACTGATAGTTGGTGATAAGGCGTTGTTCTCTAAGCTAGCCATAAAGCAGTCGGCTAGAAGGGGTCCTAAGGGAGAACCCGTTTCTACTCCATCTACTTGCCTGTATATTTCTTTGTTGAAACTAAAGTATATGTTGAAGGTGCATCGAAGTAACATTTCCTTCAGGTATACCGACATCTATGCTATTGCATTGAATGTAGTCACAAAGGAAACATACCGTTTCTGTCAGTGGAACGTTGGTGAAGAGAGACACGACATCCAGGGAGACCATTTTCTTCCCTGCCACATTGACATTCTTAATTGAATCAGCAAAGTCGAATGTGTCACGAAGGTTGTGTCTTGACAACTTCTCTTTCAACGGCCCGAGAATCTCCGCCAGCCATTTTGCGATTGTATGATATGGGGAATCTGTCATATCTAGTACTGGGCGGAGTGGGACGTCTTGTTTGTGCACTTTAGGTAAGCCGTACATGCGCGACGTTGTATGGGCGCAGTTGTTCGTATAGTTTTGAACTGATAATGGATTTGTCTTTCATTTTCTTCAATATCTTTGTTCGCTGTAGCTCCGTCTGTTCAGTGGGATCTTTCTGTGAAGACTGTTTCTGAAACTTTTTATCATCAGATAGTATCACCGAGAGTTTGCTTAGGTAGTCTGATTTGTTCATCAAGCTGATTCCGGAGCCTTTATCTGGTCGTTTTCATTATCCTTCAGTTCTTTCAGCTGCTTTCGATGTTCTTTGGAAAGTACGTTACGAAGGCTGGGTTTTTTGTTGATGTAATTGAGGCAGCAATTTAAAACGGTTGATTTGAAAAGTCCTACATTCTCATATGAGATTGGGACCAGATATTTCGTCTGATCGATTGAATTCTCAAATTGCACTTTCGTGTTGAGTTCATTCGCTTTTGACGTTGCATCACAAAACTTAGATCCGAGTGCTAAAATGTGCATTTGAATTGGACATAGTTGAACATCAGAATAATTGTACAGGTATTTTTCTGGACAAGTAGGAAAGACGGTTTCTTTTGTAACGTAATTTTTTTTGTAAAAGTAATTTCAAAACTTTCGTTTTGAGTCTGATTCTCAAGAAGTCAAACTGCATTATATACAAAAAAGCCCTCTGTTCATAGTATGAGCTCATAACAAAGTTAAATGCCTCATTTCGAGTTTGGTTAAGAATCGATATCACAGGACTAACTTGCCTGGAATTCTAGTGAGAAGTTGTAACCCAAGTTGTCCTTCAGGTTAAGAGTGAAGACAAATACCCACTTCTGACATTGGCTGGTGATTGGGCTAAATAAAACGAATTAGAAGAAGCTGGGATTCATGGTCCATTGGGTGCCAGTGACAAAATCGTCAATGAATTTGCCTCGTAACTTGAAGTACCTCGGCTTGACCCACGGTGGAATCATGTGTTCATACTACTGAAGAATTACAAACAAGGAAGGAACACATGTCTCTAGTTTACAGTGGTCATCTAACTGAAGTCAGCTTGTACTAAGTTCTAAAAACAGTGAAATCTCTGCAAATTAACTCTAGGAAAGCTTAATTTAAACATAATAGTGTAGTCACTAAAATTAGTGCATCAGTGTGATGCGAGGTAGTTTTTGAATCTGCAAACTCCGGGCTAAACATCTAAACTAGATTTTTATTTTACACCAATGGATAAAACTTAGCCTAATTTAGAAAGTGTGAGTCCCTGTTTTTCTCGCCTTGAATAACCACACGTTTGTACTACATCAATATATAAAACAAATGTGCAGCTTGTCTTATAATTGGGTAGATTTTGTACAGCGTAAATTTGTGGAACAGAAGCTTTCAGACAGCTATTATTATTATTATATATTTTGCCGAATATTCACAATACAGAAAACATTATGGCTTCCATTTTGATGCATAGAAGGAAAATACTAAAACCTGACTGACATCCAAATGAAATCCTTTTCTCTGATTGGTCATTATTTAGTAGGTGATATTGTATGTCTAGTCCTTGTTTTGATGCCGACAAAATTCTATCAGTCTAGTCCTGCAAAAGGTCAGTCACAAGCCTGAATACCTCAGTAATAACATCTCTGACTGCAGCACTTGGTGATGCAGGTCGAAATCTCTAAGGGCACATGATTTCCTTCGAGATTGTAAGTAGGTCAGTAAGCATGAAACCCATGTCCAAGGCTTCCAGCCAACTGCCTCTAATCACCCAACATAGATGTGGCACTTCATCTGATAATTTCGTTTTTAAATATTTGATAATACTGCAAGCTGATAGTGTTATAATTGCGGCAAACCTAATTTCACAGCTTTCCAGTCCCTGTAGTTCTACATTTTACTCACTCTAGTTAAGTTAATTAGTGAACAAAAGGATCATTTTTCGGCAGTTATGACAAATGCACTCATCGAACTCGGCCTCCCATGAGTTTGAAAAACTTGTTGAATGTTTGAAAGCTAACGATATAGTTTCTTCAAAATTTGAAACATTTAGAATGCCACATGTCGAATCTCAAAGGCTTTCAAGATTTCAGTTGGGAATATTGGATTATTAACAAGCAGAAAGTTATATCGAGCATAATTGCTGCATTTTTAGTAGTAAATACGTGAGTTATTGGAAAATTATCAGCTTTTGTTTTAGATGCGTTCGGTGACTTTTTGGAAACACTTTATTCAAAGACAAAATCGGACAAATATCCTAAGGAAAATATCAGTTGAATAATAATGTCAATATTGGCATACTTAACCAGTAATATGAAGTCATTGAAAATATCAAGTGCTTTTCTGCTGTGTGTTGGCATAATCTTAGAATGTAGTCATAATGTCTTCTTTGTTCAGTTGCGCTTCAAGTGGAATACAAGGTATAAGCATAAAATTTGGGCACTGCAGTAGAGTATAACTCCATTATGCATAAGATCTTATTTCGATAAGTCACACGATGTTATACAGTAATATTAACTGATGACGTTACGAGCACAAACTACTGCTCATAATCATATCAAGTTACTCACACAACTTTTTTCTTTTTAATTCAATGTCTAATCGATTCCACACATGTTTATAAATGAAAGAACAAAGTTATGTGAGTAACCTGATATGATTATGAGCAATAGTTTATGCTCGAAACGTCATCAGTTAATATAACTGTGTGATTTATCAAAATAAAATCTTATCTATAATGGAATACAGGGCTTCCACCTTTACGCTTTGAGGCTTTATTAGCAGTAGTTTCATTTTCTTACGGGATAATATTGCCAGCCTTCACTCTTTTACACGCTTACCATCGGCTAGGCTAGGCTAGGCTTAAAAATGCGTCAGCCGGGCATCGAACCTCAATCCCTCGGAGAACTGATATGCATTTCATCCCTTAACAATTGATACAACCAATACCCATTAGGATACAGGAGAAAATACATCATCAAAGTTATCATAGTTTAAATGACAACATATATGAGATTTGCACAAATGTGAACGACTTATTTCTTTTTAAAAAATGACCTATTTCAAATTAATTACTTTTCAAAGTAGTATTACTACGATTATTTATGTTAAACATATGTCTAGTTAATAAACGTACCGCAAGTGATGTATATATATATATATTTAAGCGGTAAACAAGGGTGAGTAGGAAATAGCGGCGCCATAAAAAAGGCTTGTTAGGACTTCAAAATATTTCCAGTGATAAGCCGTGATCGCTAGCTCCTACTAAATTGGGTGTGAGGATAGATACCAACAGATGAAAGTGGCTGGCTTTCAGGCGAATTGTGAAAAGCTGTAATTCATAGGTTACTACACATTTCCCCAAAAGATGAAGGATGCAATCTTAGTCGCGTACTGCTGAAGAGCCCCAAACTAGAAAGAGATAGCTATTCGGTGCTCTCTGGTTTGGGTGATTCTATAATTGAAGTCATTTAGTTATCAGACTCGAAATCAATCGAATTCCTCCTAACCAAATCTTGAAAATGTCAAAATAGTCTTAGACAAGTAAGAAAAACGGTAAAAGGCTTGTTTTACTGTTCTTCCTGACTAGTAGCGAAGTAAAATGGTAGAAATAAGGATATATAAATACAGGTTTCATTCTCATTCAAGTCACCTACCATTATCCATAATGTATACCATGGCTGTCAACTCATAAAACTATGAAGCTACATTTATAGACACAGCCCGATATATAGACATAGACTCCTGTCATACATTTTTCATTATAGAGGCAACAGAAGACAAGATATCGTGGAGAACAGAACGGTGACAAAATAGTAGATAGTTCAAATAATTGATTATAACAAACCGGGAATTATTATGAACAAGTGGAAATTTCACCTTATAGTAAAACTAATTACTGGTCAGATTTTAAATGGATTACACTAAAAGTAAGAAGTTAAATCCTCTGAATACAAGAACAAACTTTCATGAACAAACGGGATCCAAAGAAAATACTCATTTTTAAGAATTGATTTTGTTTGATTGGTTGGAGGATTACGTCATGAGCTGACACCAGTTTGAGAACCATTGAGAGTAATGTACAGCTATTTCATCCTAGTTTGTAACTCTTCGGCTATACAAGCTTTCCTTGTAAGCAGAATGACCTGGATTCAAACCCCGGGGGGTGCGTACTGGTGAAGAGTCTCAAACTAGGGAGAATCTCTTATCCAGTACTCCCTTCTAGTGATCCAATGTTTCTTTAAATGATGTTAGCTCATGATGATTATTCATATTTCAGTGAGGAACTTTATCCATTTATTATGATGAAGTAACTCAATGCTGTTCAGTAGTAGTGCTTTACACAAAGTTGAAACATCGAAAGTTATTTCGTCTGATTTGTTTGCGATACTTTATAATTCAAGAAAGGCGAACTTGCGCATTAGGTAGTCGGTCACTTCTAATACGAAGTTACCATTCCTATAAAACAAACAACATTTCTACTGGTATTACCTGCTGGAAGATTTCATATGAACAAAATATGAATACAGCAATGAATTACTCATCATAATGGAGAAGATTTGTAGCTCGGGTAGATAATTTTGATGTAGATGTGTTCTCTGCGCTGGATGATTTACCTGTGAAGCTTTCATTGCCTTACTACTTAAAATCTTTAGCGTATTCTTCATTTTGAAGTCATCTTTTAAATTGAACTGTAAATAAGAGGTTTAAGTTACTAAAATACAAATTCTCCCTACTATTATTAGTGGTGATATTTGAATTTATTGGAAGACATGATATTTATCTATTCAACTCTTATACAAAGAGATGTTTCAGATTACTACTGTTGGAAAACCCAAACAAGCCGCTTTATTTTGTTAGTGAAAAGACACACTACCTATTAATAGACAGAAGACTAGTAGTTCAGAGAAGAGTCTTTTTTCGGCGAATTCATTTTCATAGCTGTACCATAGCAAATATATATGGTTGTTTTGTATGTGTGTGTACATTAAATTTGTCAAATGAAAATACAATTAGTTAGTTCAGGTGAATTGGATGTTGATATGAGAGGGTGGTAAAAAAAGTAAGTGAGTTGTCACAAATGACTGTTAAAGAAAGGATTCGTAACAACGTGAATAGTTTGATAAAAGAGTTGTTCTCAAGTTGTATATGGAAACAATATAACATACGTAATTACACAAGGGTTTTAAGTAGTTAGAAAAATAAGCATACAAACAAAAGTTAAGTCAAGTCAACGGAGTTTTTACCATAAGAGTAGAAGTGGTTGAATAATTTTCTTTTGTTTGCATAGTTCTGGTTTCTCCAACTGAATAGCTAGGGCTTCTGCGATGCAAAGAAGACGGAATCGTACTGTCTTTGGGAGATTGTTCTTCACTTTGTAGAGATGGAATCACTTGTGTTGACGAGATGTTTGATTGTTGCACTTCTTATACGGCCACTAATTCCTTTCTGCAGCAGCGCTGGATAGTGTTCTTTGACCCTTTTTGACAGGATGTGCGTTGAAAGACTGATGTACCGGGCTCCACAGCAACAGATGAACTGATATATACTCGTAGAAGTTGTCAGGTGAGGGATCTTGTCCTTTGGGCTTCTGTCCCAAACGATACTCTTTGTCCGAAAAGGAAAGAGACTCTCCGCTGAACTACTGGTCTTCTGTCTATTGATGTTCGTATGGGAATTTTTCATAAACATTACCTATCTTCCTTTTCTCTAATTCCTTTTGCCTCTATTTCAACTATCTGGACTAAATTGTAAATCCAGTATAAATTAAGCACGATAATGTTAAAAAGCAGGCACCTGAATGAATGGAGGTGCTAATAATCTTTAAATATTCATCCATGGCATAGAAATCGGATGAATAATATCCACACAGTCATGAAAAGTGTTGGAAAAAGTGTAAGAATAATAAACAGGACACTTTCTTTTGAAATATGGCGGCAGTAACTCCCACTTTTTCAGATGGCTGTTAGTATTCACCAGAATGAAAATTGTCTAAGGTGATAAGTCTATGGGTGGACTCAGGTTATGTTAAGATTAGGTCAGAAAAAGATTAGGGTTGGTTTAGTATTAGATTAAAGCTGATTGAATTTGGTTACAAGACACCTTCCGTCTGAAGAAAAAATATTTCCTCCGTCCTGATCGAAAATTCACTATCACTACTTAAGTCGGCTTCTATTTTTACATCTAGATTTGTCTGTCTAATGCAGTCGGTTATTTCAGAGATACTAAATATTTCTTCTGTTTTGATGTTTTATCCTTAATCGCCGTCATTAACTAGTAGGTCTGTATAGTGATATTTGCTCTGTTACTTAATTAATTCCATTCGTCAGTATTTGAACTCCACCACTTCAGTGAAGAAATCGTAAATTCATTTTTTTAATTAAAACTTAGTTACTCAGAAACTTATAAATTAAATTTTCAGAACACCTCTATTCGCATGGAGGATTTAATCATGAGCTGACATCAGTTAGAGAATCACTGGGAAACCTGGGAGCACTGGACAGCTGTTTCGTCCTAGTTTAGGACTCTTCATCAGTATGCACCCAATACGCTCTCCTTGTAACCAGAAGGTCCTGGGTTCGAACCCCACAGTTTGGGTGCACACTGATGAAGAATCCCCGACTAGAACGAAACAGTTGTCCAGTACTCCTAGGTTTTTCAGTGGTTCTCTAACTGATGTCAGCTCATGATGAAATCCTCTATGCAATCAAACAAAAAAGTCCCTAGAAAACCAATACTTGAAAATACATCTGGTCATCGAATAAAAACGTTTCATTAGCATGACACCGATGACAAAGCTGTGTACAGAAGAGTCAGCCGTTGTAATATATATATATATATTTGGGTGAACTCATTAGGCAATTTTAAATCATTTTACAGCAGGAAGTTCAATAGGATTTGAGGTCATCAACAATCTATGGCTTGGTGTAATCACAGAGAATAATTTCACCTACAGCTTTCACATTATCACCATCGTTAGGTAGACAATTTTTATGACTGTCGAAATTCGATAAAGATGGTTATGAATTATCCTTGACCAAAAGAAGGAAATAACACACATGCAGTATACCAATAAGAAACAGGATCAGATAATTTTAGCCCAATTTTATTACTTAATACATAAGGCTACAGTAAGTGAATCCAACTGCAGGCTAAGTTAGTTAAAACAGAGTCGTGTAAAGCTTGATAAATTCATCAGAAATAAATGGCTATACGAATTCAATTTTTCTTCTATATGTCTAATATACTTTCATGAGAAGGAAACAAGGAAATATATTCTAACATGGAGTTAGAGAAACGCTGTCATACTATTCTCTCCAGAATAAGTATTTCTTAAAGACTCATTATACTAAGTTTAAATATGAAAAACTAACAGTTCAGATAACTATGAGCTGTATGTTGATTAAAAGCAATAAATCTAATTCATTTCGTTTTTGGAAGGACGCATTTACTAACGCAGCTTTGGAAACATGACCCATTCATACTCATGAAAATTATTTTTGTGATTATTATTTGCTTGAGTTCCAAGCAGAATATAAGGCTTCAATAGCACATCACCGTTTCAACCTGTTCTCTGCAATTGTCTTAGCTATAGCCCCACGATTGCTCATAGGCTCTTATCACTCCGCCACACGATTTCCTCCATATCACCCTCAAAAGATAAAATCGTTGTTTCCTATTCGGATTCCCTTCAAGGGATTTCCTGGTAGGCGCGATGTCATTCAGTGGTCACCTCAATGTGCATCCGATCAAACCCCACATTATTTGGAATATTTCTTCAGCAGTAGAATTTTGCTTGGTTTCTTTTTTCTTATTATTTCTGACTGATCGTCTGATCTTCAGTGTACAGGCAGTGGAGACAGCTGTTGGTAAAAGTTCGCAGCCTGTTTAAAATGCTCACTGTGAAGCGACAAGTCTCATAACCATAAAAAAGAAATGACTGAATTGACAGTACAGTTGGAAATCGGAATTTTTTTTCTTTACTCTGGTGCAGAAGATTTTCAAACCGATCACAAAGTGATCAAGGCCCATTTTACCTTTCCAATCCTGTTTTTGATATCCTCATCCGTAATGTCTCCTGTAGTTGTAATGGAGCTGCCATGATGAGTGAAGGAAATGAACTCTCTTTCTCAAATATATCTCGATTATAGTGATTGGTACTTGTTGTTAGTATCGGTTAATTGTCTTCAACACCTCCATAATCAGTTGAATTACCGTCTTCACTGCATGCCTCTCCTACCAAATTTTCGGTTTTAGCCTGTGAGACTTCGAGTTTACATGACATTAGAAATTGTTCATCCTCAAAATCGAGATATTCTAGAGTCTTTCTTTTATCCAAGGTGTTCCTATCTTCTTGCTCCACATAGTGTCCTGCATAATCCAGTCCACCACAATTAGGAATAGAATCAATGATGGTAGCCAGCCGTGTCTCACTCGTGTCTTCACTTCATTCAAAGGCTTCTGTGAGTTTATGTTATAAATCAACTGACATATGGCATTGTTATATAGTCGTTGAATAAGTATGATAAATGTACGGGCCACTGCATAGTGTTGAAGTGGTTTCCAAGTTACTAAGCGGTTGACGATATCTACGGCCTTTTCAAAGTTGATGAAGGTGAGACAGAGATTTGACTACCATTCTATGCTCTGCTGGACGATGATGTGTAGAGTTGCAATTTGAAAAAAGTACGTTTAACTCATCTATTGTCTTAACTACAGGAGGAACGGACGAGGATGCCAAATCAAGCGAGAATCGGGAAGGCGAGAAACAAATTCATCAATCTGAAACCAATCTGGAAATATTCGTCCCACAACCAGCATCAAAAACATAATTCAGTAGGATTTCCAAAACAAACGTCAAGTCAGTCACCTCTTCTATACGGATCAGAAACTTGGCAGGCGCGTCACAAAGAATATTTCCCACAGCCTGTTGCAGGCTTTTATCAACCAACAACTGTCTTCGCTTGATCTATACTGAAGATCAGATTGCCGGGCCGGAAACAAGCACCAAACTATGGAAACAAACAAAACAAGAACCAATCACCAACCAACAAATATGCAGGAGAAAGTGAATGGTGATGGATTGGACACTCGCTCGCTGAGGGGACCACTGGGTGACATCGCGCGCGCGTCAGGCCATTGCTCGAGTGGAACCAGGCCGAAAGGGAAGCAAGTGGCGAGTGGGTCGTCAGTGCGAGGGTTACATGAAGGATATCGTGTGAAGAGGAGTTTAAACTGCAAGAACCTACATGGGTGCAGTTGAAAAGTGCACCAGAAGACAGAAGCAAGTGCAGACGTGCAGTTGAATCCCTATGTTCCACTAGGAACCCAAGGGAACAATAATAATAATAAAACCATATTTGGTGAATAATACTGTACCACTTGGTGATATATCCAATAAACAAGCTGATTTGAAATCGCCTGAAACAGAACTGTCCAAGTTTTACTCATATATTCATATATTCCGCTAAATTAGAAAAGAAAAGAGCATCATGATTAACAGAACTATGCGAAAATGATATTTTATGCCAAGTTTTCACTTTCAATCACTTTGACCATATTTCATTAATGCTACGAAGTAAATTATCCGCTGAATATATAAATATATAGCACTTTCTATGTATGACACAGTCTAGGGAATTAATTTCTGCCGCAAATAACATGAGACAATCCAAGTTAATATCGAGGGACAGTCTATGCAAATTGATGTCCATTTATGTGTAGAACATTCAGATTTTGCCCTTAGCTAATTATATTTCCTACTAAGAATGAAATTTAATAAATATTATAAATACAATTCGCAAAATGTAATATACATTAAATCTTAATTTTTCCTGTAAAAATTTAATATTTGTGGCGCATTCCTTTCTAAATTGAAATAATTAACTGCGAGGTAAACATCCGTTTCTTAAGAAAAAAGCGATATGTAAAGTCTCGGTGAAATTTAACTCACACTACTGTAGTACAGTTGCCTGTCTTTGTAGGGTAGTATCACGCCTCGCTTTGATTGTAATTCCTGACTGATCCACTTATTCTCAACATGATAAGAAGATTAACTGAATATCGAAATAATAGAGGAGATTTATAGCTCAGGTGGATGATTTGCAATTAATAGTGTTCTCTGAGCTGGTTGGTTTAGTAGCGGAGCTTTTGTCGTCCTTCTGGACAACATCTTCAGCGCAATATTTAGCAAGAGGCATTTCATCGGCCGAAATGGGCGTTCCCTTCGAATTAGAATCCAAGAACACAAATCAGCCGTGAAAATACACGATATATTTTCTTTAGTATCAATGCATGTAAACAATTATGGACATCAGTTTGATTGGGATAATGTCGAAATCTTAGACAGAGGAAACACCAAATGTGCAGTCAGGGAATTCCTAGAAGTCTAGTACTCAAACGAAAATGCAATTAGCAATCACGTTAATAAAAACGAAATATACGAACTAATAAAAAGTAAACCATGCTACCAGAGAGTTTAAAATCTGAGTCAATAGAAAATGGTCAATACATGTGTAAAGATGATTACCGGGAGACGCAATTAAATCACTCATGAAAAATTTAAATCATTTTACTTCATGCTAAATATTGCGCTGAAGATGTTGTCCAGAAGGACGAAGAAAGCTCCGCAACTAAACCAACCAGCTTAGAGAACACTATTGGTTGAAAATTAACTGAATGTTTTGCAAACTAAGTAATGCTCAGCTAAAGAATGTTTAATAAAATCAAGAATTTGTTATAAGATTTATGCCGGATTTGAATGATGCATAGTTTTATATCTTGGTTTCATGAATCTCTCAGTAAAACCTATCATGGATCTTAAAAAGCAATCAATGACAAGTAACTGATGATAGAACCACTGGATACTAAAATCGAAAGCTTTTATGCATTGAGATGGATTATATAAACTGAAGGATCACTGGACAGGTAACGACGACGTGTCTGCCAATTTATCGAAATGTTTCACTGAAATGTACCAATATGTTTTGCTTTACAGATACTGAATTCTTAGATGTAACATTACTGCGACTTAGGATTCACTGTAATCTTACTTAGGAAAAGGGTTATCTCTCTTGGTTCTCTTGTTTCTGGTATTTAAACGTGCTGTCAAATGCATCTATCGTTTCTACAATTATCACAATAACTAAACGATACGACATCAGCTTATTACTTTTAATTTGTTTGATGTCCCAGTTCAAAAAAAAATAGAAGACTTGAAAATTGAAGTGAGCAAACTACTTAGCTCAAAAATTACAAAAACAGCTGAATATAAACAACAAGCTGTAGAGGGAGCAAAGCATAAATGAAGGCAGAAACGTTTCTGTATCAATAAAGCTCAGTTGAGCATACTGCATCCTGGAGAGACTTAACCATGCTATGGATGTAAAACACCGAACGAAACAAGCTGGATTCAAGAAAAGTGAATCATATGAGGTTCATATTGCAACTTTATGTACCATCATTGAACAGAGCACGGAATGCTAGTGAAATCCCCAGCTTAACTTCATGGACACTGGAAAGGCTTTTGACGGCATTCACCATGAAGTGATTTGATAACTTTTTCAAGAATACAGACGGCACTGACACAAATACTTATAAACGGCGTTCAGCAGCTGCAGCATGATACCATATGCCAAATTATTCACAACGGATATCTCACTGAAGCATTTTAAGTAATGACAGATGTAAGACAAAGCTATCTGCCATCACCGATGACGTTTCTAACTGTAGTTAACTGAAACATGCAGCATGCCATGGGGAGCGGTACTACAGGCATACAATAGACCAACAAAAATACCCAGTACGGATGAATGATTCACAATATCACAGAAACTCAAACATTTACAGGCAAAACCCGAAAAGCTGGCATAATAGCCAGCAAATATTTTATTTTTTTTATTTTTATTTTATTTATTTTTTGATTGCAGCTTGATTCCATACACTTTAGGTGAACATAAAACAGATTGAGTTTATGTAGTTACCTAGCCGACAATAACAGGAAGCATAAAATATCCTCGAGGGGAAAAATTGTAGGGAAGTCACTTCTTTCACTCATCAAGGCAGTATCGTTTTAACTAAAAATAGCATCAGATGAGAATGTCAAAGTCAATCATGACTGCAAAAGCAAGGCAGTCATTTATTACTCTGAAATTAGTGTGAATATCCATCCCACTCAGCACACATAACAAAAATCAAATTTTCAAGTATTGCCTTTTGGGGATTCGACTGATTGGTTCCAGCATCTCATAATGAGCTGACATCAGTTAGAGAACCATTGGAAAACCTGCAGGGAGTACTAGGCAGATGATTTGCCATCCTAGTTTTGGACTATTCATCAATACTCCCCCCCACACACACTGCGGTATTTGAACCTAGGACCTTCTGGTTACAAGGCGAGCTGTCACACCATTCAACCAATGGGACACGATCCACTGGACATCCCATGAATTCCAACTTCTACCAATTAACGACCAAAAGCAACTGCTACCCAATGTCTTTGGCGAATATTTGTCCTCATACTTGACCATCTGCACCCTACTGGTCACGACTTTTCACTAAAACCCTACATAACTAGCTACATGAATCAGGCCTAGTTCGAATTCATGGGCCATTAGGTCGGGTCCCAGAGGCTGAATGGTCTGCAAGCTCACCTTGTTATCATAAGGTTTTGGGTTCAAACTCTGGCGGTGCGTGCGTACTGTTTAAGAGTCCCTAACTAGGACGGAGGAAACAGCTGTCCAATACTCCCAAATTTTCCAATTGTTCTGTAACCTATGTCAGTTCATGATGAACTCCTGTAATCAGAAAGTTGAATTTCCAACATAATGTCAACTTGGTGCACCTGTATGGTTAAGATGGTAGTTGACATCTCATGAAAAACATTTCGAAAAGGCTACCGCAAACTTTCATTAGTAGCTACCGTAGCCTTATGCTGAAAATCACATGGTGGTTAAGAAAGGGTAAGAAACTCTGAAACGAACCAATCACAAATGTTATGTCCAATAAATATGCAGTAAGAAACGGAGATGGATTGAACATACACCGAGGAGACCTTAGAATGAAAAGAAGCAACAAGCAGACAACTGAGTAGAACCTGAATGGGGAAAGACGAATTCCACGCCTAAGAGCGACATAGAGTAGATCGTGAGAGCAGGAAAAAGAAGTTTTCAGGCAACCAACGATGGAGCCAGTTAAAAAAAGACTGTCGACAACAAAGTGAAACGATGATGTCATACTGAATCCCTATGTTCCATTCGGAACCGAAGGTAATGATATATATATATTCCGTATAATATTATTTAAGTTTAACTGAATTTTAGATTTTCCCGTCGATTGATTGGACCGAAATGCTCGATCTCAGGTTGACATGTCGGCTTCTTGTGCAGGTGCTTTGACGATATCTGGGCATTTAAGTAGTATTTAATTGGTGGTCCAATCAATCAACGGGAAAATCTAAAATTCAGTTGAATAATTAATATGACCCGTTGCACAAGAGGTGGCTCTCGTGGCCCAAGTCGTCTAGTGGATAACGCTTTGACGTTTGAAACTATGGGCACTGGGTTCGAGGCTCGGTGGGAACATCATCACTCACTGAGAAATGCAGGTACATCCAGCTGACGAGTCCCAAATGAGACGAAATGCGCATCCTGGATTCCACTGCTAGTCACCATCCACAAATTATATACTATATAAGAATCTGATTGTTGATTTGAGTCAGAAATTCTAGTAAACTATATTTTCGAAATATTCAAAGATAATATAGTTTGTGAAGCAAGCACAAAAATAAAACATTCTCAGATGAAGTGAATTCATCTTTTTGCCTTGATAAAATTTATAAAGATAACTAACTGTGTGAATTAACAAATTCTCTGGTCGTTAAAAAGAAAAAAAATCAGATTTGACGTTTTACTCTCGTCCATTTTCACTTCACTGATACTATGTCATGTGGAAAATTGTGGAAAGTTGTTTTTTTTTATTTGAAGTATAATATATGTTCATCTGAATTACTTTCATTTAAATACTTTGTTTAAATCCAATGGAGAGGAAGTAAGTTCAAATAAAAAAGCACCAAGAATCACAATGAAAACAGTCTGTAAATAGATGTTTATAGGGAGAATTTATGATTCATGAAGGATTTTCTTCTCCATGGCTGTTAGAAACTAAATATCATAATTATTGAAAACGACATTTAAGCATAAATATAAATTACCCAACACAGATAATAGACCGGACATTTATTTTCTGTTTGACGTACACACATATAATGAATTCCAGAAAATGTTTTGTAATGACCTACCAATTGGTAGATAAATTTTTACGAGTTGATCACAGATTGATATCACTTAGGGAACCATTGAAAACCAGAAAGGAGTACTGGACAGCTGTTTAATCCTAGTTTGCGAATCATCGGAAGTACTCACCCACCTCCAGGGTTCGAGCCCAGGACCTTCCAGTTACAAGGCAAGCCCGTATACCATTCAGCCACTAGGAACCAATTCAATGGCTAACCAATGAATCCTAACTTCTACCAATTCGTGATTTAGCCCGACCCCAACCATTGTCGTAGGTGGAACATCCATCCGTCACACGTGACATATGGATGGACCTCACTGGTCACGACTTCTAGCTAGAACTCCAGGGAACTCCATCCTTTAGCAAATCACTAGTGAGCGTCAGATTAATTTCTATAGTTTGGATTTCAAGGATTAGTTTTGTTTCTACGAGCTGATCACGGATTGATATCAGTTAGAGAACCATTGAAAACCAGGGAGTACTGGACAACTACTGTTTCAACCTAGTTTGGGAATTATCGGCGATACGCACCCACTGGGTAGATTATTTAATTTAATTTAATCTAATCTCTGGAATTTACAAAAAAGAATTACTGAAGACGAGAATTCATAATGAATAGTCTTACTATGCAGTGTAACAGATCACCTTGGTTAACTGAGCACTTCAGTTGTGGTTATATATAACACACCCAGTTCCAATCAGCAGTGTCAATAGATAACCGGTAGAAGCTAAGATAAGGTGTTTTTCTTAAAGAGTAGTTCTGTCAGTGGAAAACGTTAGGTTTTCTCAACAAAATATTCAGAAGACGCTATATATATTTCAGCAATTTATTTTGAAAACTTGGATTACACACGTACCTGTCATACATATTTATGTAAAAAGTAGTGGAGTATTAAGAATCAAAACTTTCAAGTTTTTTCACGATTTTCACCAGTTAGAGGTTGGTGGTTGCTTCGTCCACTCTTAGGACCCCTCGGAAGTGTGCAGCTATAACCCTCCTGGGGATCGAACCTAGGACCTAAAATATTACATGGGGAGCTTTATGTCTATTCAACCACTGATACAAAATCATATGACCTACGAGTTCTATATTTTAGCACGACTGCAAGCTAATGTCATTGGCGAACATCAGTCCCCACACCCACAACTTCGTGGACCTTACTGATAGGAAGTAAGAACTCATGGGTAGTTTGACTCCGTCTCAGTAAATAAATTGTTGATGAGCTCATCCTCATGACCTGAAGGTCTTAGATTCAATCCTCAGTAGGGACATTGGTGCGTACCGTTGAAAATCCCCAGACCAGGACAAATTAGCTCTCCGGTGTTCAGTGTTTTTCACTGATTCCTAACTGATGTTGGCTATTGAGCAAACTTGAAATCAATCAAGTCCAGGCAAACCAACAGTTAAAAGTAAAAAATTTTATGAATACAGGTCAGAATATCTACGGAGCTTGCTTACAGATAAGAGGTAAGAGAAATAGGAAGGAAAAAAACTGGCAGAAATGTTTATCAAGTAAAATAAACCTTGTTTCCACGATTGGATTACCAAGGCTGGTTCAAGGTTATAATAAATGGCCTCCCAAAACATAGAACACATTTCAGCCTCTTCATGCCTAAGGCTTCAATAAATTTTAGTACATCACCAATACTTATTTGACTATGGGTTTGAAGGCACTGTTAATATCATCTTTGTAATCCGTCTCTGTGAGTTAAGTCGCATGGTCTGCTGAGCCCAGCAACCACTGGGGTATTTTCTGTTTCCCTGACCCACACAAATCAATCAGTTCTCTCTATGTACCTATGACCACACATACATGTAAACTCATAAGTATACTAGGATATGACACTACCGTTTCGAAGCTTTGAATGCTTAATCGTTTTGTCTATGAAAATGAATTTAGATTCATAATAATTCCTATTTAGTCCTTCTCTTAGTCATTATCAAGTGACAGGACTTTGATGATCACTTTTGAACAGTAAAGATACGTTAATATCCGATTTGGGATGTTTGGTGGAGTCTTGTATTAAACGTTATCTAACCTCTGATAACGTCCAGAGGTTAGTTATTTTCTAATAATATTTTAATCAGATTTCACAACTGTTCAAATGTCTAGTCACGGCAAACACTTCATTATTATTCTTATCATTCACAGCTACATTATTCAATAATTTGAGGCGGAAAACATGTTGAATTGACTAAGTACACTGTGGGTTGATTTCGATGACTCTTGGACACCATTCACACCAGTCAGTAGTGCTTCCTGATCAAGTCTAAACGCCTGACAGGCGTTTTCCTCGTTTGGGGTCGAGCTTATCAGTAGTGTATCCGGTTCGACTCAAACTGTATACCACTGACTCACTGAGATGAGTAGTTCTATAACCTATGCACCAACTAGTAATGCTTGCCAGTCCAAACTTACTTTTGTAATGTTAATTACTTTTGAATAAAGCAAGAACAACAGTGGTTTATGCAGAACAATATGGTACCATCATTTATTTCGATGGCTTCTCATCATCTGGTTACAGCCTAAATAAATCATGAGGTTTATGTACAGAAAAGTTTTAATATACTTGCAAATTTTCCATGATGTCGGTTGATAGAACGTTTCTCAATTGGTGAGCAGTGCTCAGAAAATTGCGCTTATGTAGTTTTTATACAGGCAGTTCAATTTTAAGCAAAATAATGTATGCATACAATGGTAAAGGAGTTAAGTAATAAAGACGAGAGGTGAGTAAGATGCTGATTAACTCATAAATTAGGTAACAATGTACTGAATTTAACTCAAATCATAGGAATAAGAGACAAGGAAAATTACACTGTTTCAAAGAGGTTGGGTTAAAGCCAAAGATTACGTAGTCAAATGAGAGAATAAAGCCACCCGGTTACCAGGGCGAGGAAAGACTAATAACTGTTCCTTTCTGAACACATAAATCTGGTTTCGAGCGTTTGATAGAAATTGCTTTGGCAAACTTGAGGAGAATTGAGTTCCTTTGTCTATTGATGATTTTAAAGGATTTCAAAATTTCTACTTCATGACCCGTGTCGAGATGTTTGATAATAGCGCTATTATGAGAGTTTGTTCTCTTGAGACGTAGGCTTTTCGGCACATGTTCATAAAATCTGAGGTGTGCTCTTCTTTTTGTTCTCCCAATGTAACTGCTCCCGCAGATACTTTTAATCACAAATTCCTAATAACCTAAAATCAGTCACTAAAAGTCACTGTCAGACTGATGGCCTGGAGAAATACTTAGGCGTTTCTCATACCTTTAAGGTACCTGAAAATTATTTGACCTTTCATTTTTAAATTGAAGTAACTATGAAACGTCAACCGCTTTTATGTGATATTGAATTGGCTTAACCTCGTAAAATTATTCTGATATAACTTCATCTGTCTATAAGCCCACTAACCAGTGTTTTAGTTTGACATATCATCACGGATAAAGTTTATAAAGAGGGAAATCAAAAGTCAGCCTGAACGAAAAATCTTCTTTTCAATAATTTCTCCTATTCAGGTTCTTACAATTATAAAATATAATATTTGTTGTCGTTACAATAAAGGCTAGTTATGTAGTGGATACATTCTTAACGTAGAATAACAGATTAGTTATGGCGTGTCAAAATAAATAGTCGTATTTGTGTGACAAATGTCGTGCTAGGCTGAAATCAATTACAAAATATTGTGAAACGGGAGACAATGGTGGTGATTAATCACAATAGATTTGTAGAGCGTGGGGCGCACGATTAGGCAGGTTCGTCTACGGGTTTAAGAACATTTACCAGCTTCTTTCAGCAGGGAGAAATTAAGTGCAAAAAAGCTTGGTCCTGACACACTTGGTCGATACTGGACATCGTATCGAAGTCGTTATCACGTACAGTTCGCTTACATCTCCTACACATAGCTGAAGCTGTTGCAATAAGTTCGATTAAACCGAAACTTTGTATCCAAAAAGAACACGTCCAGACGCTGTTCCTACCGTGGCCAAACTTGGATTAGTGATACTTTTCCCCTTAACCCTCTTGGTTTTTTCCTTTGCTTATTATTACAAATATTATTATTACAATTATTATTATTATTCGTCATAATTTATGCCCTTCATGCTAACATTCCCTCAATACTATCGAATTTTCATTTATACTATCCGGACTTATTATTAGTGATATTATCTCTTTTCCCAATATATGCCTCCACCTGTTTCATTTCACATATTCGTTATTTCATTGTGTACTTCTCATTGCGGTCTTACTATCTCCTATTTAACACAGACCACTTTGTACTAGCCACTCATCTGACACCTTTTATAATCTTCAACTGACTTGTCAATTTTCCTACCCCACGCTCTACAAATCTATTGTGATTAACCACCACCATTGTCTCCCGTTTCACAATATTTTGTAATTGATTTCAGCCTAGCACGACATTTGTCACACAAATACGACTATTTATTTTGACACGCCATAACTAATCTGTTATTCTACGTTAAGAATGTATCCACTACATAACTAGCCTTTATTGTAACGACAACAAATATTATATTTTATAATTGTAAGAACCTGATGGAATCCCAGCAGAAGCTTTGAAAATAGACCCAGAGACAACAGCGGACTTGATGACGCTACTGCTGGAGAAGGTGTGGAAAGAGGGCAAAGTACCCGAGGATTGGAAGAACGGATACTTATTCAAACTTCCAAAGAAAGGAGACTTAAGTCAATGTAAAAGCTGGCGTGGAATTATGCTTCTGTCCATTCCAAGCAAGATACTAAGTCGCATCATCCTGGAGAGAATCAAACAAGCCCTAGATGAAAAACTTCGTCCGGAACAGGCTGGATTCAGGAGAAACAAATCATGTATTGATCAAATCGCCACTCTACGGATCACCATTGAACAAAGCTTGGAATGGCAGTCACCTTTCTATCTCAACTTCATCGACTTTGAAGAGGCCTTCGACAGCGTCGATCGAGAGGTCATTTGGAAACTACTTCGCTACTACGGGGTCCCATCGACAATTATGCATCTCATCCAACAGTTATATGACAATGCTGCATGCCAGGTAATCCACAACGGGAAACTTATGGAAGCCTTCGAAGTGAGGACGGGAGTCAGGCAAGGCTGTCTACTATCACCAATGATCTTCCTGATTGCAATTGATTGGATAATGCGACAGACAACGGCAACCAACGAGGGAACAGGCATAAAATGGACTGACACAAAAGACTTGGAGGATCTGGATTTCGCCGATGATATATGTCTGATTTCCCATAAACTGGAAGATATGCAAGTGAAAAGTAACAAGTTGGCAGAAGAAGCATCAAAGATAGGACTTCACGTGAACATAGAAAAAACAGAGATGATGAAGATTCCTAGCCAACATCAACAGCAACAACAACAACAGACAACAATCAGCCAGAATAAATGGGAGGAACCTAAAAGAAACAACCTCCTTTACCTACCTGGGAAGCATCGTTTCAACTACAGGCGGAACTGGAGAGGATATCAAAGCCAGAATCGGAAAAGCAAGACAAGCTTTCATTACTCTCAAATCTGTGTGGAGTTCAACAGAACTCAGCATCAAAAATAAGATCCGGATTTTCAACTCCAATGTAAAGTCAGTGCTACTATACGGATCAGAGACTTGGCGAGTCATAAAGAGCACCTCAAACAAACTCCAAACCTTCATTAACAGCTGTCTCCGCTCAATACTCAAGATCAGATGGCCAGAAAAGATCAGCAACAGGGATCTCTGGGAGCGAACCAATCAGGAACCGATTGTGAAACAAATAGGCAGAAAGAAATGGAGATGGATTGGCCATAGTCTGAGGAAACCATCAAGTGACATCACTAGACAAGCCCTCGAATGGAACCCGAAAGGGAGGCGGCGAGTTGGTCGTCTGAGGGTGACTTGGAGGAGATCATGCGAGGAGGAGATGAAAGCATGTGGACAGACCTGGAGCAGGGTGAAAAAATTGTCAGAAAACCGAAGGCAATGGAGGTGCGCAGCTGAAGCCCTATGTTCCTCTAGGAACTAAAGGATACAATAATAATAAGAAGAAGAACCTGAAGAGAAATTATTGAAAGGAGCATTCTTCGTTCAGATTGACTTTTAATTCATAATATGGGAATATTTCACACTATCAAAGAGGGAAATGATATATAAAATAGATGGCCTAGATGTTCCGCTCAAAGTTTACTCAAGTCTATTACATGCACAACATTTACCCAGTTTTTGCACACTTAAATATTCATCGACTAAATGCATAATCTTCCCATGCTCATAGTCTTTACCCCGTCGTCTGTATTTGTCTTTTCTCTTCATACTATGCAATTTCCTGTAGACATTTTGTTTGCAAAAAAATCATGTGCCTAATCGACTTAAATTTTTTGAAAACGTTAAAAGTATTCCCCTGCTGTGTTTAGCATTTTATCCTTAAGTCATGATAAAGTAGTCTGTTTCCTTGAAATTGCGAAGAACACTTCAACTTGTCAGTCTGAATAAATTGCACAATTCATAGAAAAAAGAAGCATTTCTAACTTCAGCTGTCAGTAATTTAAGTCCAAGACTTCACAGAATTTAAACCAAATGATGATATTCTTGATATTTTATTAAAAGAAAATACTTTACTACTAAGCTCAAATTTTGAAGCGACGATATGCGACAGATGTGATTCATATGAAAAAGAGCAGACGTTCAGCGAAGAGACTCTTTTCGGCGAATTCATTCACACAGCTGTACAATCCCATATATATATATATATATATATATATAATTATTTGTGTGTCACATCACTATTCACAAATGCTCCACTGACTGAAACAATATGCTATATATGTGCAAACTTATTCATTCCAAAGGAATAAACATAGGTATACCCACCAAGCGTCTTAAAGAACTCCTGCTAGGGGGAACCCTGAATGCTCAATTCTCTTTCAACAACGAAATATATCTTCAAAAGGATGGTTTAGCTATGAGCTCACCACTAGGTCCATTGCTTGCAGATTTCTTCATGGCAAAACTCGGAAACACATGCCTGAAGAAAATGATCGATAGCTTCGAAATCTATAAGAGATACGTCGACGACACTTTCATTATCGTCAACAATCAAGAAAATCTAGACGACATCCTGAAGTCGTTTAACAACTACCATCCAGTGATTTAGTTCACACTGGAGAAAGAGTCCAACTCCCAAATATCCTTTCCTGACGTCCAACTGACAAGACGAGAACAGGATGGAACTTTGAAAATATCTACCTGCAGAAAGTTGACATGGGATGGACAGCTTACTAACTTTCACATTTGGGTACCACTATACACTAAACGAAACCTGATCCGTTCAACAAGCTACAGAGTCCACAGAATTTGTACCTTGGACACCATAGACGATGAACTGGACAATCTCGAGAGAATCCTCATGGAGAATTGTTATCCAAAAAGATTTATTGCAAAATCTATGAACCCTAAACCATAAAAGCTGCCCATGCTTAGTTTCCTCAAAAAAACTACTCTACATGAACCTTCAATTCAATGGAGATATATCTGCGGAAACACTAAAAATCGACTGTCGCGCTCACTGTCGCAGCTGAACTATGACTAACCTTCTCCACAAAACCTATGATTCATGTGAACGTGGAGGATAAGCTACCACTGCTGGCCTCATCAATGTGTATTTATCAATTCACCTGCTCGTGTGGGGCCAGGTATGTCGGCCGTTCCCAGATTTCGCATTCCAAGCGTATCACCAAACACTTACCAACATGGCTTTACAAAGGCGAAAAACGACGTCCCACAGCTCCATCTTAGAACATCTGATAGAATCCGGACACCAAGCTGCACCCCAAACAAACTTCAAAGTCGTCTACAGAGTAAGAAATAGTCTTCCTAAAGGGTGTATGAATCAGACTTCTTCAAACTGCAGAAGCAATGTCGATTCACTTGCTAAGTCCTGAACTCTGCATACAGAAGAAGTTCGTTCAATCACTACACTTGCAAAGGACGTAATCTGTCTTATTACTCAACAGATAAATTCTACCTAGTCTTCTTTTGGTGGATGGTGGCTAGCAGTGGAATCCAGGATGCGCATTTCGTCTCATTTGGGACTCGTCAGCTGGATGTACCTGCATTTCTCAGTGAGTGATGGTGTTCCCACCGAGGCTCGAACCCAGTACCCATAGTTTCGAACGCCAAAGCGCTATCCACTAGACGACTTGGGCCACGAGGGCCACCTCTTGTGCAACGGGTCATATTAATTATTGAATTGAATTCTTGATTTTCCCGTCGATTGATTGGACCGAAGTGCTCGGTCTCAGGTTGACATGTCGGCTTCTTGTGCAGATGCTTCGACGATGTCTGGATATTTAATTAGTATACAACTGGTGGATGGTGGCTAGCAGTGGAATCCAGGATGCGCATTTCGTCCTATTTGGGACTCGTCAGCTGGACGTACCTGCATTTCTCAGTGAGTGATGATGTTCCCACCAAGGCTCGAACCCAGTACCCATAGTTTCGAACGCCAAAGCGCTATCCACTAGACGACTTGGGCAACGAGAGCCACCTCTCAGTGGTCTAGTGGATAACGCTTTGGCGTTCGAAATTATGGGTACTGGGTTCGAGCCTCAGTGGGAACATCATCACTCACTGAGAAATGCAGGTACGTCCAGCTGACGAGTCCCAAATAGGACGAAATGCGCATCCTGGATTCCACTGCTAGCCACCATCCACCAATTGTATACTAATTAAATATCCAGACATCGTCGAAGCATCTGCACAAGAAGCCGACATGTCAACCTGAGACCGAGCACTTCGGTCCAATCAATCGACGGGAAAATCAAAAATTCAATTCTAGTCTTCTTTGTCTTCTGTCTCTTCATTAGTATCATTTTGTATTCCTAATTGTAATATCTTGCATTTTCAACTTTCTTGTTCTCTACCCCCACCCGATTTAATTTCTTCACCTCCTTACCACTGTTACTGACTTGACCAACGCTCAATTTCTAGTCATTTATGTTACGTCGTCCAACTTATTTGCACAATTCCAGTTCTAATTTAAATGGTATTATTATCTACCCCACTTCTACTTAGTCTTTACCTGTAATTACCTCTGTTGCTACCCTGACCTAAGTTGAAACATTTTAGTTAATTATATTACGTCATCTAACTTACTAGCTCAATCTTACTTTAGTTTCTGTCTGATTAACCCTGTTTCTATATTAGATTATTCTTTTACTACCTGATCAATTATCTTAACTTGACAAACCTCATGTACATACACACACACAAATAATAATATATAAATGCGATTGTACAGCTATGTGAATGAATTCGCCGAAAAGTGTCTCTTCGCTGAACGTCTTCTCTTTTTCATATGACTTAATGGGGATTTTCAAGATGTGATTCAGGCTCTTTATGTATCCTATTACTCTTTCGAAAACGATGACGTCTACTTTACTAAGTTTAATGTATTTTAGGTGAACACATTGTTTGTTTACGTCTGTAATTCAGTGGTAGAATGTTCACCAATTGAACATATGCTCTCAAATCGATTCCCGGCCGATAGACTCCTAAACCTCGCCAAGACAGTAACAAATCGCGTAAAGAGGGAAGGTAGTAAGTGAAGCTGGCAACTCCAACTCACAGAAAACACCAACCCACTACTGGATCTTAAAAGCTTAGACTTGAAGTGCTATGTTTCACTTTGCAAGGCCAGAGGGAACACAGTATTTGTTAAGAAACCATCGGTTCATATGTTTAATGGAGGTAGAAATGAAAACAAGTTGTGCACTGCATCCGTCACTTGAAGTTTAAATGAGGCATATGAAATGCTAAAAATATCAAGATTACCTATTCATTTAAGTTCTCATTTCGAGCTATATAAACTTCGTTTCTAGTAAAGTTTTCTTCTTTTCATCAGATAAACTTTCAAACCTCTTGAGAGAAAATAAAGGTGAATTTGAGAGTGAATGACTGACTACGTTATCCACTTATTACAAATAAAGTTCCGCACGATATACTATTCAATGACTAGGCATCCACCTATTCACTGACTTACTAACATTAACAATCATGCAAATATGGTACACATTTTGCACTCTGAAATAAAATTAAAATGTAAACCGTTGATGTCCACTTGAGGGCATTGAATTCAGCTAATCACATGCAAACACCATTGAGCAAATCAAGCTTCTTTTCTTATTCTTATAGAGACCATGATCACTCCGTAGGTTTTAAGGCAAAGCTTTTCTGGGCATAACATAGTGATGTAAACGATTTAATATTTGTATAAATTTATTTAACTACAGCAGACGCGATGAGATTAGCTGTCTACTCACTTACTCATTATATATAATTACTTTTAAAGATTAACACCCAGTAATTCTCAATACCTAAAAGTCACTTGTCACACAAAAATCAAACTTTGAATTCTCAAGTCACAATAACATTCAAGAACTTATAATTTGTGACTGAAATCATACAGCGGTAGAATGCTCGGCAACAACGTATATGGTTCGGGGTTCAGTCCTCGGCAAAAAGAAAAAGCAAGGGGAAAAAACGAAAGTGAGGTTCCATGCAGAAAGAAAATTCACTTGACCACTTGATTGCATTGTATCTTGTCTAGTGGCCATCTTCAATTCTTTCCTCTGCATGTAACAAACTCATTTCCAAAACATGATAAGCAAAAATGTCTGATTTATTGGATATCCTATGTCACTATTTTAACTTCAATGGATATGAATGCTTCAAGTTTGACCTCGGATTGAAGCCATCTAGGTAACCACTGAAAACCAAGGAGCACTGGATAGCTGCTTCTTCCAAATGTGGGACTCATCAGTAGTACACAGCCACCAGGTCTCGAACCCAGGACTTTCGCGTTACAAGACAAGCAAGCAGACCATGAATTCTAACTTCTACCAAAATGGGAATCTAGCGCGACCACCAGTTAATGTCATCGGAGAGTATTCTTCCTTACTCAGGACTGGATGAACTCCAGTGGTCACGGCTTCTTACCAGAACTCTAGGCAACTGTGTCCTATGGACAATCACTGGCCAGCATGAGATTGATTTTCATGAGTTACCTTGTGGGAAATTTATTTTTTCTACCTCCGATGACCACCATGTCGGAAATGAAGATAAACACCCACCAGTGACATTGGCTAGTGGTTGCTTTAAAATCACGAATTTATGGGCTACTAGGTCGTGCTGCAGTGGCTAAATATTCTGCGAGCTTACCTTCTAACTGGAAGGTCCTAAAGTTCAGATTGAGAGGTTCTTGACTTCTGCAGCTGTCCAGTAAACCATGGTTTTCCGATGGTTCTCTAACTTATGTCAGCTTGTGATTAAACCTGAAACTAAGTAAATCCTTACAGACTGACTCTCAAATGTGAATGGCTAAATATTTTGAATACGTTTCGTTCGTTTGTAAATAGGGGTATTTCTCGAAAATATACAAACACGGTAGAAGAATAAATTCACCTAAATAAAGTCTCATATGTATTACTATTATCAGTTATATAAAACCTAGGTGATTTTTGAAAGAGAAAAATCATGCTACTGGTATCAGATGCTCACATAGTTGTGCACAACGTCTTCACTTACATCTCACAATCCAGAGGCAGTTACAATTAAGACAAATACCCAGTTTGTTTGTGGAATACTGAAATCTATAGAAGCGTTTTTGTTTGACATCATAGAGTATGAGCTTCCGTATTTGTAGTTCACATAGTCATGCATTCGTAGCAACCTTTTTTATTACTTTTTTTAATATATATTTTCTATAGTTTGGTTGGTATTGGTTAGTTTTGGTTTTACGAGTTAATCACGGATTGATATCAGTTAGAGAACCATTGACAACCATCAGGGAGTACTGGACAGCTGTTTCATGCTATTTCGCAAATCATCGACAGTACGCACCCACCATCAGAGTTCAAACCCAGGACTTTCCGGTTACAAGGCGAGTCCGTATACCATTCAGCCATTGGGACCCAACTCCTCAATGGCCAACCCATGAATTCTAACTTCTGCCAATTTGGGATTTAGCGCAACTTCAAACATTCTGATGCCCACTAATGACTTGCTACAGGATGGAGTTTCCTGGAGTTCTAGTGAGAAGTCTTGACCAGTGAGGTTCAATTAGATGTCACGTGTGTGGATGGATGTCTCACCAGCGACAAAGGTTAGTGTCGCGCTTAATCACGAATAGGAAGAAGTTGAAATCCATGGTCTGTCCATTGAATCGGGTCCTAGTAGCTGAATGGTATACAAGCCAGCTTGCCTTGTAACCAGAAGTTCCTGGATTCGAACCTTGGTGTTGGATACGTGCTGCCAATGATTCCCAAACTAGGATTAAACAGCTGTCCAGTACTCCCTGTGGCTGGTTTCCAGTGGTTCTCTAACTGATATCAATCCGTGATCAACTCGTAAAAATAAAATATATATATATATGCCGGTGTTTTTTGTTATTTTCAGACACTTTATAAGCAAAATTTAAATACGAATAAACAAATAAAGCAATGTTGCTTTCCTAAATTTTATTCTCCAGAATTTTATTAGAATGACAAACGCCATATCTTCACTAAAGTTTCAACCAAAAAATGAAAAACAGAGAGAGAAAGGCAAAGAGTATAATTACATCCAAATCAGAAAAATAAACTATAAAAGGTTGTACTTTGGTAGAAAAAAAAAATAGAAAAAGCCTGAAGTGGTTTTATTTTACTTGCATCACTGAATCTTTTAATTACTTTCTATGTTTCTTTCTAATAATGAACATGAATGAAAATCACTCACAGTCAAAATTTCAGTGAACTCTAAAGAAGAAGTCTTTCTACACACACACATACTTGATGTTTTGCTTCTTCTATTCTCCATTGAGTTAAACAAAATAAACGAATAGTTTACATTGGAATTGGAGAAGATTTCAAATTTCATATGTGAATAGACAGGCCTTCAGGCGAAAGAAAATACAAATTATGAAAATAACAAAAGCAACTTTTAATAGAAAAAATATATAGTAAAAAGTACTAAAAATTATTTTTTTCAGGGGTGGGGGTGAATTTTATCAATTTGTTGGAGTATTTCAAACAAAAACAAAATTCAGCATATTTTTTTGTAGCTAACAGGTTTAAAATATTGACTTATACATTGCGTAAGTATTCAATCACTTAAAATAGTGTAAGACCTAAGGCTTATTGTTCATCGTAACCCACCACCAAGGTGTATTTAGCGTATGCATAAATCTTTTAACTTAATGAAGTGGAATTTGAAAGCCTAGTAGTTAGTCAAACAAAAGAGTTAGTTCCTGTTTCGTATAAATAACTACAAGACTTGAAGTCAGCGGCATTAGACTGCTGTCTGAAATTCAAAAACTCAAAAGAAAAGCGTCACTGACTCCTAACCAAGTCAGCTTCCTTTCAAATATTTCTTTACATCCCCACTGGAACATGGGGCTTCAAGCTAGAGGCTTGAAGTTTTGCTAACTAGCCTCATGCCTTAACCTTCTTTCTTTACTGGTCTAATTACTTACTAATGAGGTAAAGGAATGCGTCGGCCGGAAATCGAACCCTTGACCATATGTGATTTGGTTGGTGAGCATTCTACCGCCAAGCCAACGACGTCCTAACCAAGCAAAGTATCACTGAACTAAAACAACTAGCCATCAATTAGGATGTCAGCATTAAGTGTCCATACATAGGTAATGAAATCCTTTTGTTGGACAGATCAGATTATATTAAAATGATGCTAAAAATTCTCAGTGATGACAAAAGGTTGTCAAATCAAATAGGGGGAAAAGACAACACTGCATGAAGTGGAAATTGTTTCACAAAAGTACTTCAGAAAGGGAAAAAAGACTCGTTAATTAGTTCACAGACCTATGAAATAATCAGAGGAATGGATCTCATTGCCTCTTTTGCGATAAGAATTTACCGAGTATGCACTGAAGCTCTATGAAATCCCTCAGAAACACTGTTTTCACAAATGGATATTCAGTCTCCTTTATCGATAAACATTCAAAAAGAAAGATACTCCTTGACACATAGATATGTCAAAGAAACAACTAATTTTAAATCTGAAACTTATGAAAGACAAAATTATTTAAGCTTTTTGAAGCCACCCATCGATAGCTATTTAAAGAAAGCTATTTTGCTGCATATCTGTGCCCTATATTCTCTACACACGCTTTTGTTCACCTAAACGTCAAAGATAAATCCCACTGTTAGCGACTTGATTATGCATTTATCAATTCACTTGCTCTTGTGGAGCTTAGTAAATGAGCCATGACATCAGAGCATTGTCTAGACACTCTTATGAACACTTACCACCATAGTTATTTAAAGGAAAACTCAGAATAGTTAACGGCTCAGTTTTGGAGCACCTTTGGTCTCCCAGCATCACGAGAGGCTGCATTCAAAGTCATGTATAGAGTATGACCAAGCCGTTCAAGAGGATTTCGTCTATGTACTCTTCATGCAATTCAAGCCTCAGCAATGCAAAAGGAAAGACCTGAACTTTGCGTTCAGAAATGTCTAAACCAGCCTCTTTTGCTATTTTTATTTTTTTTTTTTGTTTTTTATTTTTGATTTACAGCTTGATTCCACACTGTATTTTCGGTACAAGTATGGAATTTTCAGCATGGATATCGGTAGCCCAAATTTTGCAGGCCGACCATAGATATCAGATGTGCGTCGATGCGGGCTCGAACCCCGGACCATTTGCATGGTCGGCGAGAGTCCTAACCACTGTGGTCATATTATCACATTTAAACCATTCAGATCATTTATCGTGACAACACGAAAGTAGTTTTTGTTCTCTTGAGCCAGCTACTTATGTCATTCCCATCGCCTCCTCCTTGACGCATACAAAGTCATTCAAACATTTGGTTTATTGAAAGCACTTAGTCAGCATTGTGAGTAAATATTTGCAGTCGTATTATCTACAGTGATTGCTGAAGTGTTGCCTATGTGCAGGAGGTACTTTAGAGGAAGAATTAAGTGACTTTTATCCACTGAAATGCATCAAATCCCCTTCGATTTGTTAAATAAAATACCCTTAAATTTCACTTAGCCACAAAGAAAGATTTATGTATTACTTTACGAGAAGCACCTTAAAATATATAAACGTCAGTATTTTAATTGACACTCTCATCACCCAAATTATCATTTCACTACAAGTCATCACTCGTCTCGTCGAAAATATTCTGGTAAGATTATCTCAGATAGCAACTTCCCCTACCATCAAATACGTTGTTACATGAGGTGAACTGTAAGGCATGTGCACCAACGGATTTCTGAACGTCCTCTTGCACGGTTGAGCATGGAGGAAGTAAAATCTATCCCTAACTCTGTTCAAGCTTACTCTATAGTAGAAGAAAGAATGGCGTCACTAGTTGGTTGCCTTTTCATAGTATTCACCTACGCCCCAACCAACTGCGTTTCAGATGAATTAAAGGATGATATCTATCAAAAACTGTCCAGTTTCCTTTAAAATGCAAAACGCTCAGATAAAGTTGTTTTATCACGTGACTTTAATGCCGAAGTAGGAAAGTTATACCAGACTGAGTAGTGAATTTGTGGTACATACAGAACACTCTGCCAGCGAACCAACAACGGTGATTGACTTCTACAGTTCTGTTCAGAAAATCAACTGTTCTTTGTCAGCAATAACTTTAGGCACAATAAGGAACACTGCCTACCAAAAAATCAACGTCGGACTCAAACAGACCATATAGCTATAAGCTATCATTGGCTAGGATAAGTAGAAGACTGCCGCTCCCTCTGGAACACATAATTAGACTCTAATCACTCCCTGGTTCACGCACGTTTATGATGAAGATTAAACGAACATAAAACTTTGTTGGCAGCAAAGCAGCTACGCCCCAAAATAGATCAAGATACTGACCCCCTATTTAAGGAGGAAATAGCGGAAAGAGTGACTGAGATCTACAGCAGGGCCATTCCTGAGGAAGCCTGCAACAGTATAAAGTTAGATGTAGACACAGCTGTGAAGGCTATCGATAACATAAAACCAAAAGTTAGTGAAAGTCAGTGGATTTCTTTCACCTTATGAGAAGTGATTGTCGCAAGAAGACTGGTTCCGGCGACCTCTGAATATGATGCGAAGGGAAAGCTACTCAAATGCAAACCAACAAGAAGTCTTTGCAACGACTTAGAACAGTGGTGGGCGAAAAAAGCGAAATAGATGGGAAAGACATCGGCGATAGGTAACACCAGACAACCATTTAGATTTGTCAGGGGAGCAGGTGGTAAAAGGCAAATCATAAGTGAAACAATATCTGAGAAAAGTGGCACCATAATTAGCTCCCAGGATAGACGACTGGAACGCTGGAAAGAACACTATGAGGAGCAGTCCTACAGCCACACTCAACTTACCGAACATTCAACACCTTCCTGAAAGGGATATAGACACAGGTCCTCCGTCCCTAACTGAGGTTTCTAAAGCTGTCACTAATCTGAAACAAGGCAAAGCAGCGGGACCTGATGGAATGACTCCAGAGGTATTTAAGTACGGTAGAGACAGTTCATTGTTTGCGTTAACTGAGGTACTAGGCAGCGTCTGGGAATCAGAAGAAATCGCATCGAGTCGGTGTGAGTCATTGATTATCCCCACATACATGAAGAGAGACAAGTCTTCCTGTGATAATCACAGTAGGGTTAGCTTGGCCTATCTGGTATCTAAATTTCCACGTTCAGTAATAATGCGAGAACTAGATGGTGCTTGGGAGGAAAGAACGCAACAGATCCAAGCAGGCTTCGGACCAGGAATAGGTTGCATTGATCTTATCTTCACCCTTCGATAGATCCTGGAACATAAGCATAATTACCGGCATCCAACTATCGTCATATTAGATTCCGTTGGCCGAGAAGTACTACACGATGCTTGGCAGTAAAGGGAATGCCGAGAAAATACACTCCACTGACAAAAACACTCTGCTCTCACTCATGCTGCCAGATGCGAACCTACGGAAAGTTTTCATCTGAAGTGGTGACAACTAGTGGTATTCGTCCAGGATGCCCAGTGTTCAAATTTCTGTCTAATTTCATAATTGATGTACTAATAAACTTTACCCTAACTGACTTCAGAGACTCAGGGGTTTTCTTGCCATTAGGAAATAATCTCGTTGACTTAGAATACGAGAATTATATAGTCCTTCTAAGCGAATACTCTGACAAAATGCTACTTTTACACGCTCATGAACCGTAATCTATATACCTTAACAACAAGAAATTATCCAAAACACATTGGTGCTGTCAGTAACATTTATTCTCTAAATATTATGTGTAAACATAACTGTAAAGTCAGATGAGAAGGTTATCGAAAAGAATTTTCTTTGGTCAGTCTTTTGTCCCCAAAATCACGTTACTGATTTCCTGTTTTAAAAGTAGGAATTAATTCTCAATTTACCACTTTATTGCTGTAATTGAAATGCACAGTTATTAAACTTTAGATAACTTTCTCGAAACAAATGTCAGCGTTACAGGATGGTTCAATTATTATTGTCATTATTATAATTCTACCGGGTTCCGACTGAAACACAGGACTCAGCAGCACGTATCTAATTTTACTCGGTTCTCTGAAGTCCTCTTTAGCTGGTCCCACGACTAGTAACAGTTTCTCATTTCCTGCACACATGATCTCTTTCATGTAATCCTTGGACGCTCAAATCTTCTTTTTGCACTCAAGTTCCACTCATGGGCCTGCCATGTAATGATACACATTGGTCTCCTCAGCGTGTGTAAAATCCACTTTTAGTTTTGTTAGGCGATAAGTTCTTAGTTGGTTTGTTGCAGAGTCCTTTGTTATTGACCATTTTTGGTCTTCCGATGGATCTTCAGTATGGAGTTAACGATGCTGACAGATGGTGATGAAAGTTTCCGGTCTGTTGGAAACGCTTTCCGTTATGAAACAGTTCTGACTTGATATTGGTGCTGCAAATCCAGATCTTATTCCTCACCCGAAGTGAGGGATGGATCCCAGACTAACGAGTGTCTTACCTGCTTTTCAGACCCTGGCCAGTTCTGCTGCCTGTAGATGCAAACCTGCTGCCTCTAGTAAGTGAAATTGATAATTTCCTTCAATTTTTTTTCCATTGGTAGTGATTGGTGCTTGTCTTTTACGGTTCAGTAACGACTGATCATTAAAAAAGCAAGGATGTATTGTTTTATGTACTCATTTGTGTAGATAATTAGCCCATTATTTTAAAAATTAAATGAACTTTTGTTCTCTTTAAATTGCTTCAACATTTGATATCTGTTCCTCTGAAGAATTTAATTGATTCAAAACTTACTCCAATTTGTAGAAAGGCTATAATTACTGATACAGATTATTGTTGCTCTACTTTATCATGTATATAATTAACCCGTTATTTTTTAGGTCAAACTGATTTAAAGTTATCATTCAGGACAGCTTCAGTTAAAGTTTTGAGTAATTTTGAAAAAAAAATTACTCTAAATACTAATCTCTATAGAAATGGAATAATAAATTTTCATTAATGATAGCCTAGACACATAGTTCAATAGTTTGCTAGCTGGTCATCAGGCCAGAAAAGCAGGTAAGGTTGAGTGTAGAGCTAGCGACTTTGAGCCCGAAAATCAGCCCAGTCCCTACAGAGTCTTAAGATCACAGTAAAAAACATGGAAAATAATTTTTTCTTTGTTTTACTCAGGGAAACGAAATGAAGCTGACTGGTCAAGCACTTCAGGAAGTCATTCAGCAGAAGTATCTTCTCTCAGTAAAAGCGTTAATAAGCAAAAGGACATGGAGTTTTCGAAGGTTGCTCAAATTAGGAAAAAATTATAAGATATGGCGTATAAGTGCTAGGAATCTTTGATAACGGACGGAATGGAAGGACTATCCAAATTGTTAACTGGAAAGTCAATAATCCACTTCAGTTACTAAGATGACAACCACGAATGCACTGGTGCAGCAGTTATCATGATATAATCAACAGCATTCAAAGCTCTTACGCAGCGGGAATCAATCCACTCCAGAATAATGACTGCAAGAATAAATTCAAAATGTAGTAAAGTATCGATGGTTGAGTGTTACGGTCCTAAAAGCAACCACAGATCAAGAAAAGAAGGAAGAATTCTATAGAGACCTGTGACCAGTAATGGGCAGAACGCCAGCGAAATGGTGACGTCAGAATCTTAGTTGTTAATACAAATGACCAACTAGAAGCAGACAACATGTGAACAAAACTCAGTATGGATCCTATCGCTCAAAAGATATGCACAAGGAGATAAGGATAGATCGGACACATTCAAAGGAGACCAGTGAATGACACCACATGCTACACTTCTAAGTGGAACCCGAACGTGAAACGACAAGTTGGACATATAGGATAACATAGGCTAGGTTGTCTGGGAAGATGAGACCTTATGTACAGTCGCAGAGGTATCCAGAGAGACTGAAGAGAAGAGGATGAAATGGAACCCAAGGAAGTAAAAGTGTGGTAATTTATTCCCTAATCAAAAATATCTGAGATTATGCAAATTTTCTGCAATTCCATAAGACCTGAATTGCTCGAAGTTGCCCGGAATAAACACTGCTCCATTTGGATATTGTTTTTAATCGTGGGATAACAGGTCACTGGGGTTTTTGAAAGACGATTCTATTCAAGCGCCTACTAATTTTCCTAAGGTATATTTTCATCTCAACTGCAAATATTACGATTACTCAGTACCCATAAAGCTAAAATTTCTCAGTACGATTTTCTGTATTATTGAATGATTGGAGGCAACAAACAGGAAGATTCGATAGAATTCAGTTACTATACAAAAAATACGGGGACTGAGGACTATGCAAATGAGATTATTTACTCTATCAATGTCTAAAATGATACTCATTCCATAGGTAAAAAGCATTTCCAAATATCAGTATTCAGCAACAGGTATTAATTCGTCCTGCTAGAGTTAATAGTGGGAGCCGTCATGCAAAGATTAGAATTAGGAGCTCTACCTATAATCAAACCGAAAATCTGGGTACGTTACATTTGTATTAAATAAGAGATATGCTTTACAATATATCTATAAATTAATAAACAACATATTTGAAGACATCAAATTCACAAGAGAAGAAGAATTAGATGACAAAATCCCATTTTTATATGTCTTAATCAGGAGAACCAACACAGGAAATTAATAAACACAAGTATATAGAAAATCAGCGCACACAGATCAAATACTCAATTATACTAGCAATAATCCACTCACTCACTCACAAAAAACTGTGCGCAGACATTGTTTAAAGGAGTTGAAACACATTGTAGCACTTCAGAGTTGAAAAGAATGGAAGAAAAATGCTTACAAACGGTCTTCAAGAGGAATGGCTATCCACAAAATTTAATCAAAAAGTGTTTAAAGTCGAATCAAAACACCAACAAAGAACCATCATCAAAGATTACAAGAAAATTCACCCTACCATACATGAGAAATATCACTGAAATAACAGGTAGAACGCTGAAACCGTTTGATATTCATATAGCACACAAGCTAGCCAGTCAAATTGCTAAATTCGATATTATGCAAACCGAAAGATCCAACAGAAAAAGAAGATAAGATTAATACCATTTCCAAAATAAACTGTATGAATTGTAACAGGTATTACATCGCCCAACGAAGTGGGCGTCCCCTTCGAATCAGAATCCAAGAATACAAATCAGCCGTGAAAATACACGATATATTTTCTTTAGTATCAATGCATGTAGACAATTATGGACATCAGCTTGATTGGGATAATGAAGAAATCTTAGACAGAGGAAACACCAAATGTGCAGTCAGGGAATTCCTAGAAGCCTGGTACTCAAACGAATATGCAATAAACAAATACGTTAATATAGACGAAATATACAAGCTAATAGAAAGTAAATCAGGTGACCAGAAAGTTTAAAATCCAAGTCAATAGAAGATGTTTCAGTGTTGGTTTGTAGGAATTTGGTTGGTTACAGGATTTCATCATGAGGTGACATTGGTCAGAGAACTATTGGAAAACCTGCCAAAGGGTCCCAAACTAGGACGAAACAGCTGTCCAGTACTCCATGCAGGTTTTCCAATGGTTCTCTATCCTATGTCAGCTCATGATGAAATCCTGTAACCAATAGAAAATGGTTAATACATATATAAAGATGGTCACCGGGAGACGCAATTATATCACTCATGAAGAAATTTAAATCATTTCACTTTATGCTAAATATCGCGCTGAAGATGTTGTCCAGAAGGACGATGAAAGCTCCGCAACTAAATCAACCAGCTCAGAGAACACTATTAATTACTTATATAACGTATCTTAAAAGTTTGTTACATAAAGATGTCAAAATATTTGGTCTGTATTGACAAACTAATGAGCAATCTGTTTCTCTTACAAATATACTTAATTTAAAATCCTCTTAACACACACGTCTGACTTCTTAATAACTACTGAGGAAAACTGAAATAATTCAGATTTATGAAGAGAGTAATCCTACTGATTTCTAATGAATATTCTGTTGTTTAGAGCACAAATAAGTAGCAGTCAATTGAAACTATTTGGATAAACGAAAGAGGACTTGGACAGGACAATGTACACATTTTCACAGCTTCGTTCCTATCAAGTATAAAAAAAATTAAGTGAAGACCCCCAGCAACAGAGTTAGAGCTATATGCTCAGAAGAAGTAAATGAAGATGAAATAAGCATTGTATATAATACTTTGATCGAAAATGGCTATTCTGACAAATTTATCACGAAACACATAACAAAGAAAGCTCAATAAGACTGCTCACTGTCTGTAAACAAGAAGCCTCTTCATATACGACTACAATTCAAGGGCTATATACCAAGTGAGATATTTACGAGGAAATTAAGAAAATCACTTCAAAGAACTTTTAATGCTGGCTAACTACACGTCTTATTCTCTACACGACCGATGGTGCTACCTCGACTGAAAGATGGAGTACCTAGATTAGCCACTTCACATTGTATCTATCAATTCAACTGAGCTTGTGGAGCGAGTTATATCGGCCGTTGCTCTAGGAAATTGACTAAGTAAAGGTGTAGTTAAAACCATTTACAGCTCGGCACTGGACCATCCGGTGCAAACCGGCCGCAAAGCCAGCGTAGAAGAATCCTCCTCTATAATCTACCAGGTGCCTAATAAATTGACAAAATCATCGAAGCACCACATGCTCCAAATAGCAGAGGCTATTGCGATTCGTATGCAACAACCAGTGCTGTGTGTTCAAAAGAAGCAAGTCCAGCCGTTACTACTGCCCTGGCCAGCCTTCAGTAGAGAGTATAAATCCATGAATTCGTAATATTATCTTTCCAACTCTTCTGACATTCAGCTTATTTTATGTTGATGCTATTGAGCTGTAATCTGTCAATATTATTGATTCGATGTTATTTGAACAGCATTAATGTTGTTCATAACACTAATTCATTCATTCACTACTATTATGTATATATAACTGTAGAGCCTGATGATGAAGTTATCGGAAAGAGTACTCTTTTTTCAGCATCCATTCTTTTTAAAATTTTAATGGGAGTTTTTAATCAGTTGAAAATTTGTTTCCTTGACACAACGATAAATAATTTGCACTAGTGTTGCCTATAACGGCAAAGGTATTTTGTAGTATATGGGGAATACTTTAGGAAGGCATTTGAGATTATTTATTTATCCACCTGTGCCATCATCTCTCAGAAGATTGTTAGCGTACATTCATAACATGGAACAGTTCATGTCTATAAGGAGTATATTATCTTTTAGTCATAATATGGTCAAGAATATCTTTCAGTATGCGTCGGTGGCACTGAGGTTAGGACGCTCGCCGACCATGCACATGTTCCGGAGTTCGATCCCCGGCCGACGAACTCCTTTACCTCGCTAAGCCCGAGATAATGCTGGTAAAGGGGAAAGGTTGGGCATGAGGCTAGCAACCCTATTCTGTAAAAATAAACACTGGTACAGAAACTTCAAGCCACTGGCTTGAAGCCGTATGTTCCTCTGGGGAATGTGAAGAAAAAATTCTGATTTTTATATCTTTCAGCATATTTCTATGTATATAACACTAGAAAACGATTTCAAAAGTTAGACACTTAAACATAAGAGAGGACCTTTTCGTTTTGCTGTAGTGTAATTTCATATTTTATAACTCCATTTTGTTGGGAATATAGTTATATCATTTCCCTGACTACAGAGATTTTTAAATAGCCTGCAAGTAAGTGGATGTTAACAATTTTCGGCATACTTTCAAGTATTGTTTTTGTAGGAATTGTGTTGGATTGGTTGGAGGGCTTCATCACCAGCTGACGTTTGTAAGGGAATCCTTGGAAAACTTGGGAATACTAGACAGAGGTTTTGTCCTAGTTTGGGACTCCTTATCAGTAAGCATCCACCGGGGTTCGAAGAAGACACTGAGAAGTGGTCGCGCTATGTCGTGAACAAGCAGAAGTTAGAATTCATAGGCTGGCCAATGAATCGGGTCTCAGTGGCTCAATGGTCTACGAGCTCGTCTTGTAACCAGAAGGTCCTGGTTTCGAACCCCTGCCGTGAGTGCGTACTGCTGAAGAATCCCAAACTAGGACGAAATAGTTGGCTGTCGAGTACTCTCTGCAGGTTTTCCAATGGTTACCTAATTGGTGTCAGCTCATTATGAAATCCTCCAAGCAATTTTCGGCTGACTGATATATAATATTTTGATGAATACGTGGTCTCAGTAGAATATATACGTCATCTTAAATAGATTATTATACAAACGATGTATCTTTTTTAGAATGGTTCGCAGTAAAGCCGTATTACTTCCAGATACTCAGTGAAATAATAGGAGGTTGAAATATGCAAGAAAAAACACAAATGAATCTTGCTTTCCTTTTTTTCTTTCCGTAACACAATGTGGGAAAACGCAAAACTTACCTACAGGTATGTCATGTAATTAAGACCATATTTAGACAAAGAGATCTCTCTTCATAACTACACTTCATAACTGTACAACTATATAAGGGGTTTATATGCACGATGTTAAATGACAGTTTTTTAGACTTTTTTATTACCCATATACTTTGGTTTATTTTGCTACCAAGTGACGACCATCATGACCTCTGTTATCAGACAACACTGTATGGGTAAAACTCCTGAATAGAACTGTACAGCTTTGAAATGAAATTACGAAAAAAAAGATGTCTCTGGTGGTTTGTGTTTTCCTGATTCCATCGTTTTTCGCCTTTCCTTACATTATTAATTCACCGGTTTATGTAATAACAATAATCTACTTTATTCCAAAGAAACAGTACTTGTAATACAAAATGGAATTCTCAGCATTTGTCACAATATTGCATCTGATTTACTTAAAATATAAATAAAATTAAAAATTAAAACATAAGTAACCAGAGGAATTTGTCCACGTTTACGATATAAAGTCAAAAATATTCTAAGCACGAATTGAGATCATTAAATATAATAATAATAATAACAGTGAGTTTGTTTCAAACATTATTGTCGATTCAGTTCGGAAACTGTAGCACGTTATAGATTATTGGATCTAATGTTCTGTTGATAGAGTATAATGAGAGGAAATACAAAATTAACAGTTATTCACACAGCCTAAATTATGTTCACACTTATGAAAAATAAATAAATAAAAACAAAAAATTGAGAGGATCATAAATATAAGAAATACAATAACAATAAAGTTTGATGGTGTAAGGTTGGAGGAAATGGTTTATTTAGTAGTGCTAAGAAGGTCAGTTAGTTCATGTCTGACACCATTTTCATCACATAAAGTACGTACCAAATATCGTAGAGTGGAATTTTTATACCGAGACGTAAGTGCATAAATTTTTCTGAAAAGATTTCTTGTTTTACCTGAAAAGACACAAGGTTGGAGCTGTGGGTGGAGTGGGTGCTCAGAGTCTGACAAAATTCCTTTAGCAAATTTATTTCATGACATGAAGTCCCTATCAATGATAATGTCAATGATATGGCCCAATAGGATACCACTCGTCATACTGACAGTCTTCAGAGTTCTACGAAGTATGACATAGTCTTTTTTAAGCAATCCAGGAAAGAATAAGGGTGAATAGTTAAGAAGAATAGGTAAAATACACGAGTTGACAAACTGTAAGAGGAGTGGTTGGGTTATGCCTGAGTGCCTTAACTTTCTAATGTAAAATGTCAGGTGAAATATTCTTTTAGAAATCGCTAGGACATGGAAGACCAGGATAGGTCAGAAGGAAGAATTAATCCAAGATACTTAACTTCAGACTTGGTTTCTATATCAGTATCATCAATTTTGCAAGGGTCATAGGAACCGACAACTTCATTTAACTGTCTTTTGCATTGGAAACTGAAATTGACAGTCTGACATTTGGAAAGATTTAGTTTAAGGCCGTTAGACGAAGACCATTTGCTGACTCCTGATAGAAAGCTGTTCATCTTAGCACAGTCAACCTGGGAGTCTACAGACATTAAAATAGTTAGATCATTGGCATACTTAACAAAGTTCATTTCATCAGAGTGAGGCAAGTCATGCAAGAAGAAAGAAAACAGAAAAGGAGAAACGGCAGCACCTTGAGGGACACCAGCCTCAGTAAGCAACGAAGTGAACAACTTTCCCTGACACAGCGTTCTGCAGAAAGTCAGTGTATGATGGTTAGATTTCTTTGAGAAACCAGCCTACAGGAAAGCTACTGTGCGATGAAGTGTTGAAGAAGTAGTTAGATTTTAAAATGATCACTTTTGCCAAAGTCCGAATGGCTTTGTGTGATCCTCAAACCTAAAAGTTTGTATTTTAGTGATACAACAGGTAATAACGTTGCTCGCTTTCCAACTAAAATATGAATATTGCAGAGAAATTCAGGCTGACCTTCATCGTATAGTGACTTTACTGAAGCAACTTATTTGTATTTTGGTAAGCTGCAACATTACTATTAGTTCTTCAGCTAGGGGGGTTTTCTTAAGTTATTTTAAATCCTATAAGATTACTGCTTAAATAATTTCATTTCTCACACACTCCTTTTTCTGGGGAGCGAGAAGGCAAGAATACGTTGGGCCAATTAGGAGAAATTAGAAAAATTGGACTTTGTGGGAGATTTAAAACTATTATTATTGTTCCCTTGGGCTCCTAGTGGAACATAGGGCTTCAGCTGCACGTCTCCACTTGCTCCTGTATTCTGCTCTACTTTTCACCTGCATCCATGAATATTGGTTCATACTGTTTCAACTCCTCTTCACACGATCTCCTCCATGTCAACCTTGAACTGACGTCCCACTCGCCGCTTGCTTCCCTATCGGCCTGGTTCCATTCGAGCGATGGCCTGACGCGTGCGCGATGTCACCCAGCGGCCTACTCAGCGAACGAGTGTCCAATCCACTCCTGTTCACTTCCTCCTGCATATTTGTTGGCTGGCGATTGGTTCTTGTTTTGTTTGTTCCCAGCCATAGTTTCTTATTGTAGGTGATTATTTCCGGCCCAGCCCGGCCCGGCCATCTGATCTTCAGTGTAGAGCCAGCGAAGACAGTTGTTGGTTGATGAAGGTCTGGTCTGAAACAGGCTGTTGGAAATATTCTTTGTGACCCGCCCATCCGCCAAGTTTCTGATCGATCCGTATAGAAGAAGTGACTGACTTGACGTTGCTTGTATTGAAAATCTGACAGAATTGTTTTTGTTGATGCTGGCTGAGTGACGAAGATTTCCAGATTGGTTGTTTCAGGTTGGTTGATGAATGTGTTCCTCGCCTGCCTTCTCGATTCTCGCTGGATTTGACTGACATCCTCGTCCGTTTCGATTGCTTGTAGTTGAGACAATGCTCAATGCTAGATAAGTGAGTGAATGAAGTCACTAACCTCTTTCAAATCCCTCCCGTTGATGGTGATTGGCGCTGGATGTTGGTGCTGATGTTGTGGTTGGTTGGTTGGTTATTTTCATCACCTACGTCTTGTATATGTTCACCTGGAGTCAGTCCTGTCTTCTTTGGCTGCTTCTTCGACCAGTTTGTCGGTTTTCGCTTGTAAATCTTCGATTTTGTGACAGTGACATCAAACATAAATCATCCACTCGCGAAATCAAGGCCTTCTAGTTTCTTCACGTCAGTCCAGGATATCCCAGTCTTCTCGTTTTCCACTGTCTGACGCATAATTCAGTCCACCACAATTAAGAATATCATTGATGATAATAAGCAGCCTTGTCTTACTCGTGTGTTGTCACATATCTGATGTCACATGAATTCAAACATTTGCAGATGGAAATCAACAAACTATCAGAAGAAGCAGCAGAGATGGGAATTCAAATAAACACAGGTGATGAAGATGACCAGCCAACATCAATATCAAGCACCAATCACAAGCAGCTTGGAAAAATTCGAGAGAGATCTATCTCTTCGTTCACTTATCTAGGAAGCATCGTTCCAACCACAGGTAGCACAGATGAGGACTCTAAAATCAGAATCAAAAAGACGTGACAGACCTTTATCACACTGAGATCTGTTTGGAAGTCTTCTTCCCTAAGCACAAAGAGTGAAATTTGGATTTTCAACACTAGCGTCAAGTTATTCAGTAATTCTATTTGGTTCAGAAAACTGGCACCGCACGAAAATCATTTCAAACAGGCTTCAGGCTATTATGAACAGTTACCTTTGTTGGTCCTCTGATCGAAATGAGACTGTCTGAAGGAATTAGCAACAGAAAACTGTGAGAGCAAACCAGTAGAGAACCCATGGCCTATAAGATATGCCGAAGAGAATGGGGACGGATCAGATACACTCTGAGGGCACCGCTGAGTGACAGGGCACTCCAGACCTTTGAGTGGAACGTGAGTGGGAAACGAAGAGATGAGCGTCGAAGAGTAACATTAAAGTGATCACGTGAGGAGGAATCGGAAGCCCACGAGCAAGCTGAAGAGGACTACAGAGGACATCATTACCGGTGAAATCTCAGTTCAGATTTTTTGGATATTTTATGTAACATTTTACTCCTTGTTGAATAACTGCAAAAACTGAAATGATCCAAATATAGAAGGGCTGATAAATCTTACTTACTGGTTCACTAATCAGTATGCCATTTGCAGTCCACATAATCTGAGGAGGTGAAATTTCACCACAGTTTTCTTCGGAAATCGAAATTATTCTAATCACCATTTGTCATCTGCTTGATGCCACCAATAACAATCAGCAAATTCACAACGTTATACACCACTAAGAGATTTAGATGAGTAGCTGAATACCATTCATAAAAATCAGTAGTGCTTGGTAGACAGGCAGCCGGATTGAAGTGATCTAAGCAGTGGACTGCCAGCGCACTCATTTGGGTCCAAAAATATCAGCAGTGTACTCAACTTCACTCATCTCAGAGAACCGATTCAGTTCAGAGCAACAACTGAATTCTGACCAGCTACTTAGGAGAGCCAGTGGGTGATATGTTAAATCAGATTCACAATATACATAAGTGTGAAACAGCTCTCTGGTGTTTAGATCACTTCGATGTTCTGGCTGGCCAGAAAACATGACCGGTTAATGTAAGTAGCATCCAACTACGTAAATCAGTTAGTCATTAGGATATATGTAGGATAACTTCACAGGTTCAACTTAATCATCAAGCAATTCATTCACTGTTTGTAGGAAATTTAAACAAATATATATCATATTACTTTAGTGATTGACTGCTAGGTAGTAAACAAAAAAGGATATTAATTTTTGCAACTTGTTTTTGTTTGTTTGGTGTTTATTTTTTAAAAAGTTTGGCTTTCATAAGCTCTGTAGACTACACAAACTTGCTTTCTTCTCACTTTCTGCAAAATATCTCTACATTTATTTATTTATTTATTCTGCGGATGTTTTTGAGTGAACAAAAAAGGAAAAAAAGATATACTCAAGGTAAACATTATGTGAAAAGGAGAGAAACACAGTGAAGGAAAAAATGAGTGAGAAATAAATAAAGCAAGTATGCTGTGTTTTGAGGGGATTTTTTGCTTTTTTTCAGCCTAAAAACACAAAATACAGATATCAATTCATAAGGGAAATGAATTTATGCAATAAGGTTGGGATATTGTGAGTTATGTGAGTAAACACAGGTGAATTTCAACTTCCTGTTTATCACTTTCTGTTTTATGTAACACATAAATTAATTTGTGATGTATCATTGCTAAGCTTTTAATAGACAGTAGGTGTTTTTTATTTTCTTTGTTTAGATGAACTGTTGTTGTTTTGTTGTTATTGCTGTTATTATGAATGCCTGAAAATTCTGCTGATTAATCTATTTAGTAGAACTCACCATCATGAATCACCACTAAATACTATGTGCGTTTATCAATTCAACTGCTCGTCTGAAGCTAGATATATTGGTTGTTCGACTCGAATTTTGTCCAGGAGGATGCAAGAACTCTATCCTGCGCGGTTATTATTATATTATTATTGTTCCCTTGAGTTCCTAATGGGACATAGGGCTTCAACTGCACATCTCCACTTGCTCCTGTCTTCTGCTCTACTTTTCACCTGCATCCATGTCAGTTCATATTGTTTCAACTCTTCTTCACACAATCTCCTCCATGTCACTCTTGCACTGACGTCCCACTCGCCGCTTGCTTCCCTTTCGGCCTGGTTCCAATCGAGCCATGGCCTGACGCGCGCGCGATGTCACCCAGCGGCCTCCTAAGCGAGTGAGTGTCCAATCCACTCCTGTCCACTTCCTCCTGCATATTTGTTGGTTGGGGATTGATTGGTTCTTGTTTTGTTTGTTCCCAGCCATAGTTTCTTCTTGTTGGTGATTCTATCCGGCCCAGCCTTGCCCGGCCATCTGATCTTCAGTGTAGAGCCAGCGAAGATAGTTGTTGGTTGATGAAGGTCTGCAAGAGGCTGTTGGAAATATTCTTTGTGACCCGCCCGTCCGTCAAGTTTCTGATCGATCCGTATAGAAGAACTGACTGACTCGACGTTGTTTGTATTGAAAGTCCTACCGAATTTTTTGTTGATTTTGAGTGACAAAGAGGTGGAAGTGGAGCAATAAGAAGTGCGATCATTGAACATCTGGTCGATAAACATCACCCTATCTCTACAGCCTCCCCCCTTAAATTCATCTACAAGCCAAAACTAATTTGCCCAAATCACAACATACCCAACTCATATGTATTCCTGAAGCCTTGGCCATTGAAATATAAAAGCCATACCTCGTTCAACCCCTTTAATTTCTTTTATGGTCCCAATTTCTCTATGCTAAAGTATAGTAATCCTTAATTATATTTTGGCTCAACCTAATTGTCGTTGTGTTTGTTCGATTTGTATACTCTTCCTTTATTGCGTCAGTTGTTACTACTACTATTTTCAAGGATTGGTTTTGTAAGGATTTTGTTTGATTGCATGAAGAATTTCATCATGAGCTGACATCATTTAGAGAACCATCGGAAAACCTGCAGGGAGTACTAAACAGCTGATTTGCCAGCCTAATTTGGAACTCTTCAACAGCATGCACTCACCACAGGGGTTCGAATCCATAACCTTCTGGTTACTAGTCGAGCTCTTAGATCATTCAGCCACTGATACCCGATCCATTGGCCAGCCCATGAATCCTAACTTCTGCTAGTTCACGACATAGTGCGACCATTTCGCAATGTCAACTTGAACTGGCAGAAGGTGGAATTCAAAAATCATTAGATTGGTTACCAGTGGCTCAATAGTCCACAAGCTTGTCTTGTAACCAGAAGGTTATGGGTTCGAACCCTGGCGGTGGGTGCGTACTGCTGAAGAGCCTCAAACTACGACGAAACAGCTGCCCAGTACTATTACTATTGTCACTTTTGAATTGCCCCAAGTATTATTTCACTTGTTCCCCTCGTCATCCTAAGTCAGTTTTGTTTTGCGACTTTAAATTCTGTGTTATCGAATTTCACACTATGTTGTGTAACTTTTTTTTATTTTTTTATTCTGTTTGCCTTCTCATCCTATCATTGAACACCCCTCATTTCAAGTTCTTTACATACTATGAATTGTTCTATATGGCACATTAATTGTTTTTGCCGAATGACATTTAACTATGATTATAATCACAAACATTTTAACTGTAATTGCATTTCATATTATTATTATTATTTCATGTATTCACACCTATGATTGAATTCCGTCACTGGAATTAATTTCCTAAAAACCATATATATATATATATATATATATATATATATATATATATATATATATATATATATATATATATATATATATATATATATATATATGGATTGGCCATACGCTGAGGAAACCATCAAGTGACATCACTAGACAAACCCTCGAGTGGAACCCGAAAGGGAGGCGGCGAGTTGGTCGTCCAAGGGTGACTTGGAGGAGGTCATGCGAGGAGGAGATGAAAGCATGTGGACAGACCTGGAGCGGGGTGAAAAAGTTGTCAGAAAACCGAAGTCAATGGAGGTGCGCAGCTGAAGCCCTATGTTCCTCTAGGAACTAAAGGATACAATAATAATAATAAATAATATATGCGGTTGTACAGCTTCATAATGAATCTGTTGAAAGGGTTTCTTAGCTGAATCTTTTGTCTTGACTTAGTAAATACTATCTCTTAAAAATGGATTACATCATTTCAAGCGTTGTGTTACCATTTCCCTGATGTTATCACCAAAAGACTAAAGTTTTGATGACCAACAGGTGCTTTGTAGCTGTTGTCAAGCTGATTTGTCTTGGCGCTAAATTTATATTTTACTGATGAACTTACCTGGAATAATTTTTTTTTCTGATTACCTATTCAGGCGAACAATTAGTCAGATTCATCATCGTGTCTCCGAACATCAACCTGAATGGTTGAACAACAGAACAAACAAGATCTATTGTTAGCTCTATTTTTATCACACTTTGTAGACAGTGAGCATAAAAAGCTGATATTAATAAAACATTTAAAGTTATCTGCCTAATTACAATTAATAATAAGTTTTGCTATATGAGTTCGTTTTCCATATACAGCTGAAGCCATTAGAATTCAGTTGAAGACTCCAGACTTGTATGTTAAAAAAAGAAATTTTTGCTCAGCTAATTTCCTTACTTTGGCCACTGCTATGTGAACAAAAAAAACTAATAATTTCTCCTTCCTTTTAAACTTTTTATAACTGGCTAGGTAAGTAATGCATATGCTTATCCCCACTATGACTGAGAAAAGTAGCATCATACTGTGAAAAAATAGTCAAAAGCATGAGAGAGTTCTTTTTATTATCCTAGTCTTTGATTAATTTGGCTAAAAGTGGTTGAGCATTGAGCGACAAAGAACTAGTTATATCCTTTATAAAACAGTCCACAGAGTTTATAAATCTTAGAAGGGAGCACTGAAATAATAAGACTCTTAGACATTGAGAAAATGATGCACCAATGTGAGAATTTTGGTAGCACTGAGGATACATAATAGTGTATCAAGTAAGTAAAGGGTGGATATACACACTGAGCGAACAAAATAAAGAATATATATATATAGGATGTGAGATTTAGTAGTTCGGCTAAGATGGTTTTGGACCATGGAAGAAGGAGTGGTTGAGACCTACCCGTATTCAAGGGTCTGGGTTTTCTATTTCGACAGCTAAAGCTACAGCAATACACGTGGATCGAACAAGTAAGGACTCTAGTCACTAGGTGTTTCATTACGATTATAATCACATATTTTGTCACAATTCACATTATTTTGCCAACTCAAATATCTGTTTGCCATCTGAGGCACAAAATCAGTTAACACCAGTTAGATTATAAAGTATAAAAAGTTTCAATTTCGTGAAGATGCGTTTTTCAGCCATAAATTCATACTTCTTTAGGAATCGGGAATATTTATTTCTCTATACGAATTTAAAACAAGCAGCAAAGGTTAATAAAGCAGGATTAAATGAAGTCAACAAACATCGGTAGCACTCTTCAGCTGAATACGCAACATACAGTGATATATATATACTATTAAGAATATATTGAAAGACATATGACTGATAAGCGAATAAACTACATTGAACTAACCATACATATGTGAATATTTTTCAGGTCATTTTCAAATAGATTAGGGTAAAGGAGTATGAGAGACTGAAATTAAGATAAAATGGATTATGGTTCATTTAGCTCACTTAAAAAAAGACAATTAGTCGTCAGAGAAAGAGCTTAAATATGTCAAGCATTCAGAACTGAGTAGTAATAATAATAATGTTGAAACGAGTAAGGATAATGTTACTGATAAGGGACAGTTTTAAATGAATCATGAACAATAATGAGAGGTAGAATAAGGTATTCATAATATTAATAATAGTTATAATAACACTTAATATGTAAAACGTTTAACCATGGTAGATTCAGATTGACGAACATTTCATTTTGTACACAGAGACCTGGTCGCAGTTGTGGACGCGTTTTCAGTTAGGGTTAATGAACCATGTTTATAACCCATTACATTCGTCCGTTTATCCATACCGGGCTAATACTAAAACACGCTGACAGATGAGTGATCATTATAAATCTATGAGATTATTTATTTTGTGTTTCAGAATGTTGGGCGCTATTTCTTGTCCTCATCACTACCGCCTAAATATTTACACTTTGACTTCGAAAGCTGTTTTATGTTTTCTTTTATAATTTGCTGTGAATTTTATAATTAAATAAAAGATAAATTGTCACTAGTAAGTTATTCGTAGAGTATTTTCTTCAGTCAGGTTGGAAATATTTTTGTGGAACTTCCAACGACATACATCTTCATGAAGGCTGTTTTTATTATGTTTGGGTTTCGTCAAAAGATTGCAGAATTATGCTGAAAATATAGGTTAGACCGGACACCAGGAAAGGAATCTCAAGTAAACAGTTAATTAATGTTGTTCGCTTGGCTTTCAAATGAAACTCAGGGCTTCAGCAGGACATTTGCATTTCACCATCCTCTGCCGTCTTTTTTCTTTTAACTGACTCTACAATTCACCATACGCTTTCTTTTCCTCCTTACATGATCTCCTCCATGTCACTTTCGGACGACCAACTCGTTGTTCCCAGTTCAGATTAAAACAGATAAGTATTATTATTATTATTATTATTGTATCCTTTAGTTCCTAGAGGAACATAGGGCTTCAGCTGCGCACCTCCATTGACTTCGGTTTTTTGACAACTTTTTCACCCTGCTCCAGGTCTGCCCACATGCTTTCATCTCCTCTTCACATGACCTCCTCCAAGTCACCCTTGGACGACCAACTCGCCGCCTCCCTTTCGGGTTCCACTCGAGGGCTTGTCTAGTGATGTCACTTGATGGTTTCCTCAGCGTATGGCCAATCCATCTCCATTTCTTTCTGCCTATTTGTTTCACAATCGGTTCCTGATTGGTTCGCTCCCAGAGATCCCTGTTGCTGATCTTTTCTGGCCATCTGATCTTGAGTATTGAGCGGAGACAGTTGTTAATGAAGGTTTGAAGTTTGTTTGAGATGCTCTTTATGACTCGCCAAGTCTCTGATCCGTATAGTAGCACTGACTTCACATTGGAGTTGAAAATCCGGATCTTATTTTTGATGCTGAATGCTGTTGACCTCCACACAGATTTGAGAGTAATGAAAGCTTGTCTTGCTTTTCCGATTCTGGCTTTGATGTCCTCGTCAGTTCCGCCTGTAGTTGAGACGATGCTTCCCAGGTAGGTGAAGGAGGTTGTTTCTTTCAGGTTCTTCCCATTTATGCTTATTGTGGTCTGTTGTTGCTGTTGATGTTGGCAAGGAATCTTCATCATCTCTGTTTTATCTATGTTCACGTGAAGTCCTATCTTTGATGCTTCTTCTGCCAACTTGTTACTTTTCACTTGCATATCTTCCAGTTTATGGGAAATCAGACATATATCATCGGCGAAATCCAGATCCTCCAAGTCTTTTGTGTCAGTCCATTTTATGCCTGTTCCCTCGTTGGTTGCCGTTGTCTGTCGCATTATCCAATCAATTGCAATCAGGAAGATCATTGGTGATAGTAGACAGCCTTGCCTCACTCCCGTCCTCACTTCGAAGGCTTCCGTAAGTTTCCCGTTGTGGATTACTTGGCATGCAGCATTGTCGTATAACTGTTGGATGAGGTGTATAATTGTCGATGGGACCCCGTAGTAGCGAAGTAGTTTCCAAATGACCTCTCGATCGACGCTGTCGAAGGCCTTTTCAAAGTCGATGAAGTTGAGATAGAGAGGTGACTGCCATTCCAAGCTTTGTTCAATGATGATCCGTAGAGTGGCGATTTGATCAATACATGATTTGTTTCTCCTGAATCCAGCCTGTTCCGGACGAAGTTTTTCATCTAGGGCTTGTTTGATTCTCTCCAGGATGATGCGACTTAGTATCTTGCTTGGAATGGACAGAAGCATAATTCCACGCCAGTTTTTACATTGACTTAAGTCTCCTTTCTTTGGAAGTTTGAATAAGTAACTGTTCTTCCAATCCTCGGGTACTTTGCCCTCTTTCCACACCTTCTCCAGTAGTGGTGTCATCAAGTCCGCTGTTGTCTCTGGGTCTATTTTCAAAGCCTCTGCTGGGATTCCATCTGGTCCCGGTGTTTTCCCAGTTTTAAGCATCTTGATTGCATTCAGGACTTCTGATTTCGTCGGGGGGTCAGTGTTCACTGGTAGTTCTGCTTCCGTTGTTGGTATTGCTGGACGTGTTGTAGGTGGCGGACGATTTAGAAGTCTTTTGAAGTGTTCAACCCAGTGCTTTCTCTGTTCCACCTCTTTGGTGATTGACTTTCCATTGTCGTCCTTTATTGGCTTAATCTGTGTCGAACGTTTGCCCGAAAGGTTCCTAGTTGTTTGGTAGAGTGTGGCGAGGTCTCCTTTGCCTGCAGCTTGTTCTGCTTCGTTTGCCATGGTTTCATAATATTTTCTTTTGTCTTCCCTGGCACTTTTCTTCACTCTTTTGTTCAGTGTATTGTAGCTTGCATTCAGCTCCTGTTTTTGTTGCTCGTCGTGCACTGGATAATCTTTTGCTTCACTGTCCTTCTCTCTTCTATTAGTTTCCAAGTGTCCGTAGTGAGCCACTGTTTGTCCTGTCTCTTTTTTCTGCCTAGAATTTCTATGCAGGTTTGGCTCCACACCGTTTTCAAGTTGTTCCAGTGCTTTTCAACGCCGACCTCTTCGCTAGTGTTGATTTGTGTCTCGGCTTTGTCCTTTATGCTTGCAATGAAGATGTCCTTTGTAGCCTGGTCCTTCAGCTTTTGAGTGTTGAACTTGGCTTGTGGTCTATCTGCAGCTCCTCCTTCTTTGAAAGCTTTTAATTTGATTTGGATTGTCCCTTGTACGAGATAGTGGTCTGAGCCAACGTCTGCTCCTCTTCTTGCTTTTGTGTCCAGTAGGCTGCGCCTCCACTTCCTTGAGATTGAGATGAAGTCGATTTGGTTTTTGGTTTGCCCGTCTGGTGACACCCATGTAGCCTTGTGGATATCTTTGTGCTTGTATACACTGCCACCAATCACCAGTTCGTTGAAGGCGCAGAAGTCGGCGAAGAGTTCTCCGTTTTCATTCATTTCTCCTAGAGCTTCTCTACCCATGATGAGTTCCCTTCCCGTATTGTCTGGTCCCAGTTTGGCGTTCATGTCTCCCATTAGTATTTTCATGTCGCCAGCTGGAGTATTGTCCATTGTTGCCTGTAGTTGCCTGTAGAATTCTTCTTTCTTCTCAAGGTCTGCGTTGTTTGTGGGTGCAAAACAGATAAGTAGGAGAGACTAATTTGCATTTATTACTGAACCGTTTTGGGTTAGATCAAAATCTTATAACCATAAACTTCGACTAAGTTTTTTGGAGAGGAAAACTCGAATTTCTAGTCTTCACTCACATTTTTTAAGTAGATAAAACAAACGCTTGTGATAAACAGAGTATACGACATCAAGATTTAATGATATCACTAGAATTCACAAAGAATAACAAAGCGTTTTTATAACGCAATAAAATAAAACGTAAAATAATTCATCACGGTGGTGAAATTATTATAAAGACGAAGAAAGATAATAACATGTTAGGGCTGATGGAGATAGCGTTAAACATAATGAATCTCCAGATGCATTTCGAAAAAAAATAAAGAAACTTCATAAAGTGGAGGAGACATATACTAACTATTTTTTGAAATGATTCAGTTGTTTATTCCTTTGGATGCGTTAATTACCTTTAAGTAATCAGTGCATTAATTCGGTTGATGGCAACCAGCAGTAGAAGCCAGAATTCAGGTGGTTTGAACTGGATCTGTTCCCTTAGATGGGCGACACCGGGCTTACTGCTGATGACCTCGGTCCCAAATGACTGGAGTAGTTGTCCAGTGTTTAGATCACTTTCATCTGACTAATAAACTTCACTGGTTGACGCGAGTAGTATTCACTTACTCATTTCAATTAATTAGAAGTACACACTGTAAGGGATGATTCATCTATTTATGTTTCTCGAAAAGATGCTGAAAAGCAACAATTACCCTCAAAAGTTCATTAACAAGTATGGAAGACCTAAAGTCTCAAATGTCATACAAATCACAATAAAGAAGAAGCCACTTTACATTCAACTTGATTATAAAGGTGAAGATATTACAGCAATTGTCAACAGAAGATTGAGGGCGTCTATAGGCAGAGCCTATCCTGCAGCTAAGTCCGTTTCCCGTCTATCGAAAAACTTGCCCTTTGTTGCAATCAAAAATCTTTAAATATCCTTCTCATATTAACTCCAACTGTATATACATATTTACATGTATCTGCGGGACCAGTTACATTAAAAGAACAGAAAGAAGGGAATACCTACGATTTTCTAAACATGTACCACAAAGCCTATGTCTCAGGGGGAACAAATGTTTTCAAAAGTGCCATCGTCAGGCATCTGCTTGACACGAGTCATGAGGTGGACACTGCAAGATGGTTCAAAATTGTCATTAGGCAAAAGAGTTCACTTCTCCATCAAGAGCCTGAAACCTGATTTATGCTTTCAGGAAGTAGCAGTTATTAGTCTTTCTTTGCTCTGATAACTGGATATTTTCATGCTATAATATAATGCCGAAACTTTCTATTGTGTATGGTCATTATTGTTTGGGATAAAGTGATTTATTATTATTATAATTAACACTGTATTTATGTACTGATTGATTGACTTTTGTTTAAATATGAACTCTGTGCAAGTATGTTAAAACTGTTTCTCTAGCTTTACTCAATAATGACGTTGGCCTGTAAGCAGCTGATGAGAAACCAACAAAATAAATGATGATACCATTTAACTCTGCAAAAACTGTTGTTCTTGCTTTATTCAAATTCGTTAAAGGGAATAAATGTATGAAAAAGGCAATAGATTAAGATAATCTTCAACAGTTTCTCATTACTTGAGCAAAATATTTAAGACAAACATACTTACTCCAAACCATTTTTAAAAAAAGTTCTTCGTATTATAGTAAAGGATGTTAGGTAAAAACAAATTAGAATATGATTTCTGGACTTGAATTAATATAAACTACAAATAAATAGCTATATAAAAGATTTCCTCTAAAACTTTCTGGTCTTATGTACACATTAAAGGCTTGTTGTATTCCTCTTACAGAATAAATGACTACTGTACTTCACCCATCATGCTATTTAAGACTAATCATTCCATCTATTGTAATTCGAAGCAAGAAACACATTCATCAACCTGAAACAACCAATCTGGAAATCTTCGTCACTCAGCCACCATCAACAACAACAATTCTGTCAGATTTTCAATACAAACAACGTCAAGTCAGTCACTTCTTCTATACGGATCGATCAGAAACTTGGCGGACGGGTGGGTCACAAAGAATATTTCCAACAGCCTGTTGCAGACCTGCATCAACCAACAACTGTCTTCGCTGGCTCTACACTGAAGATCAGATGGCCGGGCCGGAAAGAATCGCCAACAACAAGAAACTATGGATGGGAACAAACAAAACGAGAACCAATCGCCAACCAACAAATATGCACGGGAGAGTGGAGATAGATTGGACACTGGCTGAGGAGGCCACTGGGTGACATCGCACTTGCGTCAGGCCACTGCTCGATTGGAACCAGGCCGAAAGGGAAGCAAGCGGCGTTTGGGACGTCAGTGCATGGAGGAGATTGTGTGAAGAGGAGTTGAAAGAGTATGGACTAAGATGGACGCAGGTGAAAAGTACAGCAGAAGACTGAGCAAGTGGAGACGTGCAGTTGAAGCCTTTTGTTCCATTAGGAACCCAAGAGAACAATTATATTAATAATAATAGTTTATGTTTTCAATGTTTCAATCATTCTAGTGACACCAAACGAATCATAAACAAGCTAGGTGAGAGAAAACACTCAGCAAAACTTGAAATCAGCTACTCCACTCAACAGTAATGACCTAAATTGGTTTATTTCACCTAAAATCACAAATCTATGATTTTTCTTAAATAGGCTTATTACTCACGGAAAGTATGTTCGTCCTCTATTACTAAGTTGAATGTCTGTCTACTTTGCATTATTAAAGAGACAAATTTAGTTTTATTCTAAATGGATACCTTAAAAAAAGAGTATAATTATACATATTTAATTTTTCTTTTGATTTTCTCATCTTTCACTCTATATTTAGGCTGCAGTTTTAAACTCAGCTGTCCATTATCAAACTTTATTCATATTTAAACCTTCAATAATAAATCAGCATAGTAGTAGTATAGTATATAGTACAGCAGCTGGGAATATCAATTTTGTTCCCAAAACACGTGTTAGGCCAATTAGTTTACAAAAGTGGCATAATATTAGAGGAGAAATTCAAGTGAGCTGTTTTTCTTTCCAAAGTGCAATTATTTAGACACACTGCGTTGTATATTCATTTTTTTTCAAGTATACAGTTCTACTTTAATAAAGCATATGTAGCAAAAATAGGATCTGCCTTTTGGTGCCACTGAAACTCCTAGTTTTCAAAATCATACAGACAAACAATCCGCTCATTCGGTATCCATTGTTGAAATCATGACTACAATATGCAGATAATATAGAAGTAACTGTCAGTTGTAGTGCCTTTTCTAAATTGAAAAACAATTATCCAACTATTAGTCTCTGTTTATCATAAACGAATAGAAGAGTACTTATTGGATGTAATGGCAATTGTGTAAAAAACTGCCAAAACAGTAAATTGCGGTCCACCACAAATCAGCAGCTCCCTGACCACGCAGAAACCAACGTAGATCAAGCTAATGAGATGTGGTAGAGGAAACCTAATCATCAAAGACTTGGGGCAAAGAAAGGTAGGATTGATCAATTTACAGGAATCTTCAGTTGATCACTAACTGCATTTCGTCCAGAAATATCTACGAACAACCCCAGAACTACATGTGAGCATCATTCCTCCGACAAAAGCAGAATTCTTGAATGCCATAAAACTACTGAAGCTTGCAAATACGAGAAGACCCGAAGCACTGAAAACTGACCTCAGAGAATGTGCTCCCGACACTAATGCAGAAAGTCTGGATCACGTGATGGACCGTAGAGAGTGGGAATATAAAAATACGCCGACCGACAAGATGAATTCAGAAAGCTAGGATTTTAGGATGATTTATCTTCAGTGCATTCAAAAGTCTATACGCAAAAACCAACGAATTGACAGAAGACTCTGTGAAGAAAAGATTTCAAGTGAATATATAGAAGGGAGAGGTGTTGAAGATATCCAACCAGCAACAAAAAGCATCAACTTTACTCAACAAGATACATTTAAAGGAAGTTGGCTATCCCCCTAACCTAGCATAGGCAGCGTTGTCTTGACTACAGGAAAGCAGAAAGGCTGAGTATGTCAAAGCCAGCCAGGATCGGTAAGGCGAGACAAATGTTCACCACTCCGATGACTTGATACTGAAGATCAGATGACTAGAAAGAAACTGTAACAAAAAACTCTAGCAGCACCGTGGAAGAATCAAGCATCCAATACTATACACATATGAAGAAGGAAGCGAAGATTGACTAAACATACGTTGAGAAAGAGTCCAGCGACATCGTGGGCCAGACCACCGAGTAGAAGCTGAATAAGAAGCTACAAGCTGAGTGTCGAAGGATGAGTTGGAGAAGACCATATTAAGAGGAAATAAAAGGTTCTGGGCAATCATGGATTCATTTGAAAAAGACAGCGAGCGATATGCTACTGAAGCTCTATGTTTCCTTAGAAAATCAAAGGACGAATAATAATTACAACATTATTATCATAAATTTTAATTCCTAAAGAAACATAGGATTTCAGCCACATGTCTCCATTGTCTTCGGTTTTCTGCCAGCGTTTTCACCCCTCTCCAAGTCTGCCTACATGCCTTCATCTCCTCCTCACATGACTCCCTCCAAGTGACCCTCACACTGACGACCAATTCGTCGCTTCTCTTTCGGGTTCCACTCGAGCAACGGCTTGTCTAGTAATGTCACTTGATGGTTCCCTCAGCCTATGGCCAATCCACCTGCATTTCTTCCTGCCTATTTGTTGCTCAATCGGTCACTGCTGGGTTGGTTCGCTCCCAGAGATCCCTGTTGATGATCTTTTCTGGCCGGCCATCTGATCTTGAGTGTTCAACGAAGACAGCTGTTAATGAAGGTCTAAAGTTTGTTTGAGATGCTCTTTATGACGCGCAGTGCAAGTCTCTGATCCGTATAGCGAGTAGCACTGACTTCACATTGGAGATGAAAATCCGGATGTTATTTTTGATGCTGAGTTCTGTTGACCTCCACACAGACTTGAGAGTAATGAAGGCTTGTCTTGCTTCCCCGATCCTTGCTTTGATATCCTCGTCAGTTCCGTCCGCCTGTAGTTGAAACGATGCCTATCAGGTCAGTGGGTAGGTAAAGGAGGTTGTTTCTTTCAGGTTCCTCCCATTCTTGCTGGCTGATTGTTGTCTGTTGTTGTTGCGGTTGGTGTTGGCCAGGAATCTTCATCACCTCTGTTTTCTCTACGTTCACCTGAAGTCCTATCCTCTCTCGCTGCTTCTTCTGCTAACTTGTTGCTTTTTATTTGCATATCTTCCAGTTTGTGGGAAATCCGATATATATCATCGATGAAGCCCAAATCCTCCAAGTTTTTTGTGAGTGTCCATTTTATGCCCGTTTCCTCATTGCCCGACGTCTCTCTCATTATCCAATATACTGAGATCAGGAAAATCATTGACGATAGTAGACAGCCATGCCTCACTCCTGTCCTCACCTCGAAGGATTCCGTAAGTTTCCCGTTGTGGATTACTTGCCATGCAGCATTGTCGTACAAATATTGGATGAGATGTATGATTGTCGGTGGCACCCCATAGTAGCGAATTAGTTGCCAAATCACCTCTCGATCGAGGCTGTCGAAGGCCTTTTCAAAGTCGATGAAGTTGAGATAGAGAGGTGACTATCATTCGAAGCTTTGTTCAATGATGATCCGTAGAGTGGCAATTCGATCAATACATGACTTTCTTCTCCTGAATTCAGCTTGTTCCGGTCGAAGTTTTTCATCCAGGATGGCGTGTTTGATTCTCTCCAGGATGATGCGACTTAGTATTTCACTTGGGATGGATAGGAGCATAATTCCACGCCAGTTTTTACATTGACTTAAGTCTCCTTTCTTTGGAAGTTTGAATAAGTAACTGTTCTTCCAATCCTCGGGTACTTTGCCCTCTTTCCACACCTTCTCCAGTAGTGGTGTCATCAAGTCCGCTGTTGTCTCTGGGTCTATTTTCAAAGCCTCTGCTGGGATTCCATCTGGTCCCGGTGTTTTCCCAGTTTTAAGCATCTTGATTGCATTCAGGACTTCCGATTTCGTCGGGGGGTCAGTGTTCACTGGTAGTTCTGCTTCCGTTGTTGGTATTGCTGGACGTGTTGTAGGTGGCGGACGATTTAGAAGTCTTTTGAAGTGTTCAACCCAGTGCTTTCTCTGTTCCACTACTTTGGTGATTGACTTTCCATTGTCGTCCTTTATTGGCTTAATCTGTGTCGAACGTTTGCCCGAAAGGTTCCTAGTTGTTTGGTAGAGTGTGGCGAGGTCTCCTTTGCCTGCAGCTTGTTCTGCTTCGTTTGCCATGGTTTCATAATATTTTCTTTTGTCTTCCCTGGCACTCTTCTTCACTCTTTTGTTCAGTGTATTGTAGCTTGCATTCAGCTCCTGTTTTTGTTGCTCGTCAGTGCACTGGATAATCTTTTGTTTCACTCTCCTCCTCTCTTCTATTAGTTTCCAAGTGTCCGTAGTGAGCCACTGTTTGTCCTGTCTCTTCTTTCTGCCTAGAATTTCTATGCAGGTTTGGCTCCACACCGTTTTCAAGTTGTTCCAGTGCTTTTCGACGCCGACCTCTTCGCTAGTGTTGATTTGTGTCTCGGCTTTGTCCTTTATGCTTGCAATGAAGATGTCCTTTGTAGCCTGGTCCTTCAGCTTTTGAGTGTTGAACTTGGCTTGTGGTTTATCTGCAGCTCCTGTTTCCCTGAAAGCCTTTAATTTGATTGGGATTGTCCCTTGAACGAGATAGTGGTCTGAGCCAATGTCTGCTCCTCTTCTTGCTTTTGTGTCCAGTAGGCTGCGCCTCCACTTCCTTGAGATTGAGATGAAGTCGATTTGGTTTTTGGTTTGCCCGTCTGGTGACACCCATGTAGCCTTGTGGATATCTTTGTGCATGTATACACTGCCACCAACCACTAATTCGTTGAAGGCGCAGAAGTCGGAGAAGAGTTCTCCATTTTCATTCATTTCTCCTAGAGCTTCTCTACCCATGATGAGTTCCCTTCCTGTGTTGTCTGGTCTCAGTTTGGCGTTCATGTCTCCCATTGATAATTTAATGTCACCAGCTGCAGTATTGTCCATTGTTGCCTGCAGTTGTCTGTAGAATTCTTCTTTCTTTTCGAGATCTGCGTTATTTGTGGGTGCATAACATTGTAAGATTGACACTTTCCTTCCTTTGGAGTTGAATCTGGCGGTCATTATCCTGGACGAAATCGCCTCCCATTGTATCAGGGCTTTCGTTGCCGTTGGTGACATCATGATAGCCACGCCCTCGGTGTGCGTGTGGTTATCTTCTGGGTGACCAGAGTAGATCACTGACTCACCCGTTGATAATTTGGTGAGTCCATTCCCATTCCATCTGCTCTCACATATTCCCAGCACTTGGATTCCGTATCTTTTCATCTCGTTGGCGATCTGGGCAGTTTTTCCCGACTCGTACATAGTGCGGACGTTCCACGTCCCCACACAGACTTTTCTTTTGGCAAAAGGAGACTCATCGTTTAATATTCAAGTATTAATTTTGTAGGGATTTTCATTGATCGCAAGGAGGATTTCATCATGAGCTGACGTCAGTTAGAGAACCACTGAAAAACCTGTGAGTTCTGGACAGCTGTTTTGTCCTAGTTCGGGACTCTGATGCTCACTAGCGATTGACCCTATTCAGGCTGTTAACCTAGGGTTCCAGTGGGAAGCCGTGACCAGTAGGGTAAAGCAGGTTTAAGATGAGGCAGAAACTCATCGAAGAAGACATTGCGAAATGGTCGCGCTATGTTGTGAACTGGCAGAAGTTAGAATTCATGGTCTAACCATTGGATTGGGTCCCAGTAGCTCAATGATCTACGAGCTCACCTTGTAGCCAGAAGGCCCTGGGTTCGAACCTTTGTGACGTGTGCGTTCTGATGAAGAATCCCAAACTAGGACGAAATAGTTGACCGTCCAGTACTCCCTGTAGGTTTTCCAGTGGTTCTCTAACTGATGTCAGCTCATGATGAAATCCTCCATGCAATTATAATAACATTTGAGCGCTCATCCTCAATTTCAATCAAACTAGCACATAAGAAAAACAGGCCGATTACGTAATCCACATTAGCAATTAAAACAACTCTTTAACATGGCGAACGAGTTGAATAAATCCAAACTCTGTTGCAACAACTAATTTGTATTATTTAAAACACTATGGTACAAGTATAAAACAGCAAAGCTGAAGAACAGTCATCCAGGCAAACGAAGCATCTAATCAGCTTCATTCGGCTAGAATGCAGTTCTCATAAGAATAAATAATGCTGTCCAGAATTTACGTAATAGGTATAGTTCAGTGAAGGTGACTGAAACCCAACCGTGATTCATATCTTGCAAGTCGAAACCCCTCTCATAATCCTAATCCTAAATCCTAGTCTTGAACCAAACTCTAGCCTCTGGCTCTTAACGAAGAGTTGCTCTTGAATAAACAGTAGCAGTCTTATAACAGACTGGAATTTATTACTGTCACATTTTAAGGAAAATTATTCTGTATAATCTGTGGGTACTGTTTAACACATTTTCTAGTGAATACACTAGCCCCCAATAGTCAGCATCTCAGGGGGAAAATGCTTTCCTACCGTGTGATAGGTGCGGGTTCGAATCCTAGATGACGTATCTGTCTACTTCACCCAAGCAGTAAACCCGAAAAAGAGGAAAAGTTGAGACATTTAAGTTTACTCACGTAAACTCAAAACCACTGCTACTGAAATTTCGAAGCTCAAAGTTTTAAAATCCACTTGGAATATAAGAAGTGAAAACATCTGTATAAAATTATACTTGTGAAATTTCTGCGAGATCGAAATGAGTAATTCCAACGTTTCGTTCTGTAATCTGGTCCGAACTTCTTCAGGAAAACTAATCGAAATTAACATAACAAAGGTTTATATAGAAAAGGAACAGCTCTTGTTTTGAAACATTGTCCAATCATGAGTCATACGACAGGCATCAACATATATAATAAATAAAATTGTATGTTTATATATGAAAGTACATCTCTTGTTTTAAATTGTTTGTCCTGTCATATGAATCAAGAAACAGCTATCAATAGGCATAATAAACAAAACGAAAATTATATGAATTACGATCAAAATTTAACCTCAGACTTTCAAAATTAGTCTACTATCGTTAGAATATATGTGTATATGCAGTATATAATGGTGTGTGTATGTGTGTGTGTGTGGGTGAACAGCCATAAAACATTTGTTATATTCATATGAGCTGTGGTCAAAATTTGACCGGATAGTTGCAAAATAATTGAGATTTTTTACAAATACTTATCAATAATTGAATACCAATGAGATGCTCCCTAGCGACTTGCACTATTCAGGTAGGTAGTTACCTGGGGTTCCAGTGGGAAGTCGTGACCAGTAGGGTGCAGCCGGTCGGGTGTGAGGACAAATACTCGCTGAAGACATTGGCTAGCGGTTGCGCTATATCGGGAATCGGCAGAAGTTAGAATTCATGGGCTGGTGGTTGGATCGGGTCCCAGTGGCTAAATGGTCTACGAACTCGCCTTGTAACCAGAAGGTCCTGGGTTCGAACTTCGGTGGGTGCGTGCTGGTGAAGAGTCGCAAACTAGGACGAAACAGTTGGCTGTCCAGCACTCTCTGTAGGTTTTCCAATGGTTCTCTAACTATTGTCAGCTCATGATGAAATCCTGTAACCAAATATAATATTATTTTTTTACAAATTTGTTATTCTCTCCATAAGAAGACGTAGACAATCGGGAATTTGACCAAGTGTGACTACTTGTTCATACATATCAAATTTTATTTATTAGTCAGGATTTGCTGTGCATCAGCTAACATCAAACCTTCATGTCTATTCAAACTGCTGGGATTCACCCATATATGTAGGACTTCTGCAGTCAGTCTTTCATTATATGAACCAAAACCTTTCTGTAAAAGCTTAGTCTTATCAAATATAACTTTATAAATGTGTATTTCTCACTCAGTGTTCAATTATTTTGCAACTATCCGGTTAAATCTTGATCACAGTTCATATGAAAACATCTCTAGTTGATCACTTTGCCATCCCCTGTGTTCGCATTTTTTAGCGTCATTATCCTCAACACTTTGTGCTGAATTATTCATTACATGAATAGGTTGTAAAGCAAACTTAACTCTTAACAGATTACGTTTAATTAATTAACCCATTACTCTAAGCGAAATGAAAAACTTGAATGGTTAAGAGCGAAGACAGAGTGTTGTAAGTTCCCACCTTCCTTGTTTGCTTTTGGATTTGAAATAATAAACAAACACCTGTCTAAACATTATCTACTACATTTTGTTACATAGCCCAAAAACTGTTTTTACTCTCCTGAAAAGATTTCGATACACACACCATAATATACAAACAATAATTACGCTTCTTAACACTTTTATTTCGATAAATATCGTCTCACTTCTCTATAGTAGTTTGTTGGATAAAAAACCTCTACTACAAGTATCAGGGTAAAACACACTTCTTCAGAACACAATCAGACTAGAACACACATGAATAAAATTTCAAAGAGAATTTCAAAATCTATCGTGTGAGAATATACAGATAATTGTTCACATGTGTTTTCAATTCCATTAGATGCATTTAAAGAATCCATTAGATTTTTAATATTATCTTTTCTTTAAAAAAAAGTAAGACGTGATAAGCTTTTGAAATCACATGCACCTAAGTGGATAGTTTCTGTTGTGCAAACAAGTGAATTCGCTGATGGTGATAGATATAAGGCTTGTAACAGGAGAGGATCCTTTGTTTAGAGCACTATAATGGTGGCCAGCCTGTCTGTCTATGACCGGGACAGTTTGAATGCCTTGACTAAGATTCGAAGCGTTGACATTCCTGTGTCATTGTATTTGACTTACTGTCACATTATGCTTAATCGGTTCACACTAAATCATTAAGAAAGACTGATAAATTATGTATGTCCAAACCAAGTTCACTTTTAACGGTTTGAAAAAATTTCGGGCACTGGGTATATGATATTCAAAACAAGCAATAAAGGTTAATAAAGCAGGATCATTTAATGAATTCATCAAATTTCGGTAGAACTCGTCAGCTGAATACTCTACATACACGGATATATATACTTTTGAAATTACATTGGGAGATATAAGACTGATAAGTAAACAAACTACATTGACTTAATTATGCAGAAAGACACGTGCGAATGTTTTCCTGGTCATGTTCAAATAGATAAGGGGAGAGAGAGTATGAGAGATCAAAATTAAGATAAATTGCATTACGCTTCAATTACATCAATTAGATAACCAATTAGTTATTAGAGAATATAACAAGAATTGCATACAGAGTAATATCAATGGTAACAGTTATAATAACAATAATAATAGTGTTGAAGTGAGTTAAGATAATCTTGCTGATGAAACATAATTTTAAATGAATCAATAATGATAATAATAATAACAATAAGAAGAAGAAGAAGAAGACGAGGTAGAACACTAGTAATAACAAGTAGAGAATAATAAGTAAAACGTATTACCTTGGTAGATTCAGAGTCACGACCATCTCTTTTGTATACAGAGACCTGGTTTATAAACTCGAATTGCACAAGCCTCTGCAATTGCAAGCATCTTCTTGTTTCTTTGTTTGCTGACAATGGTGAATGACTTGACCGCGTCGATATCATATCCGTAGTCCACAAGATGTTTTGTTATTGAGGACCTTAACACTTTGCACTCAGCCGTTTTCAACCATTTTGGCAAATGCTTCATCATGCGAGTCGACAACCGCCTTTCCGTACGACTTATGTGTTTGCTGCCACAAACACACTGAAACTGTTTGAAGTGTCGAGAATTGGCGACTGGTCTTTCCCAGATTGTTGAAGCACTCGCTTGGTGCGAACATCTAATATCAGAAGCAATTCATATCAAGTGGAAGCCAAATTGCCTGAATAGGAATGATAGAATAAAACAGAATCTGACCTGATTAAAACATCTCCCTCCCCTCCCCCATGAAGTGACAAAATCAACATGAATGTGATAAGCAAGTTCACTGTGTAAACACACACTGCTTTATAATTTTACACACTGATCAAATCCAACAATCTGCACTTGGTTTTGTTATCGATACCAACTGACCAACTTGACAACGGGAAATGACCTCAGACTGACGAACGATGATCAAGTTAGTAAACTTTACTTTGACATCATAAGAGACGCACTATTACCTTTGTTATTTGGTTTAGTGATCTTCATTGCTACTTTGACTTTCAATATGTCCCTTTAACTTGACCTAAGTCTATTTTCTCACCTCTTAACTCTTTGTTATATATGTGATGACATTTTGTAAATTCCGGTTTAATAATACTTTGAGAAAGCTATTAGTAGCATTAAATAGCGAAACGTCAGTAAAAACAATACCGTTTCGTTTTTCATTCATTGGGAAATACATAAACCTTTATTATAATGAAAGACTGATAAAACTGTATGGAAGATATTCAGGATTTTACACTTCTAAATCTTAGATAATGTATTTAAGGTAGACTTTTTGCAGAATATAATTATGTACGTTAACGTATAGTGAACCTGAAATCCAAAAATTCGGTTGTTTTCATTCTTAAAGTGACAGGCTGATAGACCACCAAAGGATACCATGTTAAAGTTATTCATTAGTGATCTATGTCACCTACTAATGATATCCTGTTTTCTGTTACAATGTTTTCTTCAGGGTAAATGATCGATGACTGTTCAAGTTAACATGTATTATACTTTAACCTGTTAGTACATGAGCACTTTGTAATACATATTCTCGAAGAAGTACCAAAAGAACCTAAATTTTAACCAATTTTTTTAGATGGACGCCACCAACAAGTCTTGTAAATTTTCTTGATAAATAATGCTTTTCCCACGAAGGTTTCGTTGTTCATCGATGGCATATGTGTGTGTGTTTTGTCACATATTATCTCTCACCAATAGGCAGTATATTACATTTTTTGTCATTTAGCCTGTTATTTTGTACAAAGTTTCAATGGTTCTCGATCACTTTCTAACATCATAAGCGTTACACTAAGAATGGTATTCATGCTCGAGGACTGTTATGCTTTTTTCTCTGCAAAATATAGTATTTACTGTTATCTGAGTTCATAATTGACTCTTTCCGACTGTTTTAATGAAAAATGTGCGTGGAAAAAATAGCTTTGGAGGCTTTATTTTTCTTCAGTACTGAAATATCAAGCAAAATGAATTTTAAATTATTGGTTTTTGTATGAATTTTGTTTGATTGGTCGGAGGATTTCATCGTGAGTTGATATTACTCAGAGAACCATTGGAAAACCTCCAGGGAGTGCTGGAGAGCCAACTTTTTCGTCCTAGTTTGCGACTCTTCATCAGTAAGCACACACCAGGGTTCGAACCTAGAAGCTTCTGGTTACAAGGCTAGCGAGTTCATGGACCATTCATCAGCCACCGGGTCTCGAAGGTGACTTCCACCTGCCATACCATACTGGTCACGGCTTCCCACTAGAACCCTAAGTCACTACCTGAATAAAGCCGGTCACTAGTGAAAAAACTCCATCCCTTTTTCTTTTTCGTAAAAAATTAAATCTTATCCCAAGGATTCCGGACATTTTAGATGTTAAAAGTAGTAAATCGCACGCATTTAAACACCAATGGTTCTTATTATTTTAAAGATGGCACATTGGATCTTTTCTTCAAAGTCGGGAAAGCAAAACGTTGTGGAGTTTTATTAAGAAGTTATTGCATTTGGAGAACCACTGAGAACCAGAGAGTGTTTGACATTTGCTTCTTCTGTATTTTTGAGAATCTAAAGTAGTACGTACCTATTACCCATCCCACTAGAGATTTAACTCCAGAATCTTCAGGTTAGAAGGGGGAACTCATTGAACATTCAGCCACTGGGATGGAATCCAATGGTCTATTTTTTCTGCTTAACTGGTCTAATAATGAAGTCGTGCTAACTACTTAGGTATCCCTCTTCCCCTTTTTAAGCTGCACTGACACAAAGATATTCATAGCGTTCACAATTATTAATATTGATTTCATCATATCCACTACAAATGACGTGAAAGGTAATTTCGTATCACAATCGAATATAAGGCTGTTTTCGTTCAAAGAATTATACCTTTTACGTCAAATAAGATGTAAAAGTAACACTAAAAGCTAAAACATACAGTCATCTCTATCCTTAAGGACTTTCGCATATAATGAATATGGTATATCCACTTCCAATACAACGCATATTGGTAAAATAAACGTACGACAAGGATGAATTAATTACTTCGACTTAGATGACTGAAAAAATGGTACAATGCTAAGCATTACAAACTATGAGAAGCAAGTTGTCTTCACTTCCTACCGATGAAGAGACACGATAAATCATTCAAATAACAGAGAAGGACGTATAATTAACATATAATGAAAGAGTATACTAGAAAACAGTTTTATTTACATGACAGCTATGAAACCTGAATCTATTAGTACACATATTGCAAAAACAGTCTCCAATACATTAAACTGAACAGTTGTTTTAGGATGGAAAACCAGAAACTGGGTTTTCAGCTTCTTCAGATGAAAACTGATGTATGATGAGTTTTATGAGTTATGCCAGAGGTGAATACACTGATCACAAAGGATTGACTGTAGTTGAGATATATGGCCTGATAAATAATGAACTCACTATGCGTGAATTGTTTTTATTCTAAGGTATTGCGGCTAAAAGTATGGAACAATCCGAATTTCACTAAACTCATATTTAAATTACGGAATATATTATTACTGGGGATAGCTCAAATAACATCAAATAGTAATTAATGTGGGGAAATATTTTTGATGTCATAAAAAATCGAAAACTTACAAACGAAAACCCAAAAAACTGGTCGAAGAAGCAGCCAAAGAAGACAGGACTGACTCCAGGTGAACATATACAAGACGGAGGCGATGAAAACAACCGACCAACAACCACAACATCACCACCAACATCCAGCGCCAATCACCATCAACGGGAGGGATTTGAAAGAGGTTAGTGACTTCATTCACTCACTTATCTAGCATTGAGCATTGTCTCAACTACAGGCAATTGGAACGGACGAGGATGTCAGTCAAATCGAGCGAGAATCGGGAGTGCAGGCGAGGAACACATTCATCAACCAACCTGAAACAACCAATCTGGAAATCTTCGTCACTCAGCCAGCATCAACAACAAAATTCTGTCAGATTTTCAATACAAACAACGTCAAGTCAGTCACTTCTTCTATACGGATCGATCAGAAACTTGGCGGACGGGCGGGTCACAAAGAATATTTCCAACAGCCTGTTTCAGACCAGACCTTCATCAACCAACAACTGTCTTCGCTGGATCTATACTGAAGATCAGATGGCCGGGCGTGGCTGGGCCGGAAAGAATCACCAACAAGAAGAATTTATGGCTGGGAACAAACAAAACAAGAACCAATCAATCGACAACCATCAAATATGCAGGAGGAAGTGGACAGGAGTGGATCGCACACTCGTTCGCTGAGTAGGCGGCTGGGTGACATCGCGCGCGCGTCAGGCCATTGCTCGAGTGGAACCAGGCCGAAAGGGAAGCAAGCGGCGAGTGGGACTTCAGTGTAAGGGTGACATGGAGGAGATCGTGTGAAGAGGAGTTGCAACAGTATGAACCAACATACATGGATGCAGGTGAAAAGTAGAGCAGAAGACAGGAGCAAGTGGAGATGTGCAGTTGAAGCCCTATGTTCCACTAGGAACCCAAGGGAACAATTATAATAATAATATTTTTGGGTGAAATCCCTCGGTGAATAGTCGATTTTCAGCGTTGTGTGACCGTATTGACAATGGTTGCTTGTTTCACAACTTTTATTATGAATGAGTTCAACTTTACACGGTGTAGTGACTACTTGACCTTAAACTGTTTGCAGGAAATGTGTTCTGATCTTTTTGACTCTTACAGACACAATTATCATCCCACTTTTTCAGCATTACTCTTACTGATTCCTAGTTAATTTATGTAATTATTGCTGAATAGTACTACAAATTCTATCCCTCAAAATCTCTTCTTGATATTGTTGGAATGATTTTGGATTGTATGTGACTCTGGGAAGTTTGGCAAGATATACAGAAGAACGCGTTAGGGCAGTTCCCGCGTTCACTTCAAAATTCTTGGATTTCGATTATCACAAGTTGTCACTGAACAGATGCCGACAAGTGAATCATAAAGCCAAGACGAAGAACAGTCTTAGTAATCGTTATTAGGGGAATTCACTGCAGTGTAAAGAGTGTATTCTGTCAGATGAATCTGTTATTCATTGTCCTACAATGAAAACGCCTCTCACCAAATCCTTCTTTGAGGTTTTTATCATTGTCAAGTTCTGCAGCAGTAATTTCAACAAAAAGATGTCAAATCAAACAATACCGTCTTTTATGCAATAATTACAAACTTCGAAAATTAAGGAAATCTTTTATTTGTAATACGCAGCAACTTCAATTTCCGTCAAAGATATAATTATAGACTAGTTTTCAGACTAAATGTGACTCTTCAAAAGTGAACAGCCGAGTGAAAGACTTTACTCATGCTTTTCCGTCACTGTCTAAAGTTATAAGTACAAATTTTCGCTCATCAGAGTTTGTTTGATATATTACGCATACGCTAATATGAAAAGTACACCGCATTATACACAAGATATGCGACCAGATAATTAGCCTTTGATATCAGCACTCTACAACATACGGTAAATTAACAAGATTTGGCGAATTTCAACTACTGCTTAAGAATAAACTGAGATTTAAAGGGGTTAAATTAAAACAGACTGCAGATGACTTAACCTACCTTTTCCAGAACAGCTCTCTTTGAAAAAAAGGTTCTATATTTAACAAATTCCTAAGAATGTTAAAGGTAGCGTCCCCCTAAGAAAGGCAGTGAATTTTCTTTAAATACTTGACATTTGTTTCGAAGATACTTTGTTTACTTCTGAAAGAAATTGAATTAGCTTGTAGCTAGTAATATCTGTATACGAATAATTAAAATATTACATATTTCTTTCTGTCTGTTTGTTTTTTGACATAGAACTTTGCACCAATGTACAGCAGTTCAAGTCGCCACACTCCCTCCTTGTAGCACACAAAGCAAGAGAAGAAAGTAGAAGAAATGCATAATAGAGACAGTAGACAGGAATATGGGACAAAAGTAGTAATAACGAAGAACAATATAGTTTCGTTGGAAATTATAAGTTACAAGGAGTGAATGCATCTGCGATGGCCACTGAGAACGATTTTGAGCCATGTCACCAATTGTTTCCAACCATTGGTTTTTACCGTCCTGAGGACCCCAACCAGGAAGTCTACATCTTCCTACGAGGCTTAAACTAACTATTGTGAACTTCGTTGACTGGCGCCATGTTTCGGTTTGACCGCCATTAGCTCTTTTCCAGATTGACCCTATGTCAGACAGCTAACATTGCCTGTCGAGAAAGACTATGACTAGGCATACGTAACACATACCCTGACCATCTCGATCGATGTGACTTCACATCCTCGTCGATTGATTTCCCTCCTTACCTAGAACTCGACGCCTAACCTCAATATTCCTCACCTTACTATACCACCTCACACGAAAGATAAAACGCAGGCACCTGTGATCGAAGAGAGCTAGTTTTTTCATGTCTTTCAATCTCAATATCCAGGTCTCATAGCTAGCCATAAAGGAGGATGAAGGGAACTGCTGAGTAGTACATAGGCCCTGTGGTCGATAGGCAGCCGGATATCACATCTACGATAGAGACGGCGTAAATTGGCATATGCGAAACTAGCCCTCTGTGTCAGTGCTGAGATTTCGTCAGAGATCAACCCGTTGGGGCTGATGGTACTTCCTAAATAAGTTAGGCGGTCAACGTGCTCTACCATTCCACTTCCTATTTCTAATCTAGGAGTCGGTGTGGTTCGGTCCTGTAACATCATCTTACATTTGGCAGGAGCGAATCGCACTCCAAACATTCGTAGATTGCAGCTCAAGGTGTTCAGAAGACTCTGCATTTTGTCAGCGTCCTCGCCTAGAAGGCCTATGTCGTCTGCATATTCTAAGCTAACGAGATTATTTCCTAGTAACAAGTCAATCCCTGAGTCTCTGAAATGAGTTAGGGTTAAATCCATTAGTATATCTATGATTAAATTGAATAGTAATGGAGATAATCGGCATCCCTGACGGACACCACTAGTCGTCACCACTTCAGATGGCAACTCGCCATAAGCCCCACCTGGCTGCATGAATTCGAGTACACACATAAGTACACACATACATTTAGACCAATTAATATATATATATAAATGTTTTCAATAGTTTAGAAAGTATTCCTTTCAAATTCTGGTAGATAGATAGATAGAAAATTAATCTGACTTTGCTTCAGTATAGATTCGAGTCGTCAGATAAAGATACTTTTAATCTAAGTAGTTTTTCAGCAGAAGGAACAACCAAGACAGCACCCGGTGGAATCACTTTTCCGACTGTGGCAACACATTTTTCAGATATTTCCCCAAAAGTAATTTCGTATCAAGTTAGATCTCGTCAGAAACTGACACCTGTTGGGAAGTAACTGAAATTTAGGGCCACTTGAGCACTTGCTTCATCTTAGCTTCCCCTTCTAGCAGTGCGGACTATAAGTACTATTAAGAATTGAATTCAGTACCATCAGGTCAAGAAGAAAACACGTTATCATATAGATGATGAGGTAGAATCTATGATATAAGAATAAAACTTGTGCACTGTGGTAGAGTGTAATTGCACTATGGGTAAGATTTGTTTTTGATAAAGTTTCACAGTGTTATACAGTAATGTTTACTGATGGCGTTTCGAGTACAATTTATAGCTGCTCATAATCATATCTTGTTACTCACACAACTTTCTAACTTCATTTATATAATTTCATTATTTCTCATCAGTTGATTCGATTGGTAGTAGTAATCTCCATATTTCCGGTATGAGTGGTGAGTCATTCCTATTGCATGCGTTGGGTGTATAAACTGGATGAACAAGTATTCAGTAAAGAATCTCTCTCTCCGCCTACCTAGATTACTTTTTAAAATTTTAACCCTCTCCCATCCTATTGTGTGGTTGTGTGTTAATGCATGCAGTGCAATTGCTGAGCTTTTTTCTAAATTACTTATCTTCTCGAGGTCAACCATTCTTAGCTTGGCTAAATTCTTATGTTTGGACAGTCTGAATACCCCTAACCTACTACTTTGACACATGTAGTCAACCTGACTCACAGTCATTGCAGGGTATTTTGTAAATAATATTATTTTGTCTAATTGGGTCAACAGGGTCCTTTAACCTACAGAGCTTGTCCCTGAGTGAGTTTGTAGGTTTGAATGCCACTCCAATTCGTGCTCTATTCAGAATCCAACGCAGGGTCTCGGATGTCCTCTCCGTACATGATACAACGGTGGATGACTTATATTCTCTCTTAATTATGTTATTATTACTAGTTTCACAGTTATTTTTATTTCTCTTTTGGCCTTTTTCGATCTTCCTAGTGGAATTTATACGATGGTTATTTGATACCAACGCTTCTTCTATCTGTTTTTTTTTCCGTCATTTAGGTCTTTTTGTACTACTTAGTGCTACTGCTCGGTTTGTTAGATATTTCACTAAGCCTGCCCCAACAGTTAACGGATGAGATGAATTAAAGTCTAAGTATCTATTAGAATGCTTTGGCCCTTTATAAACACTAGTGTGCAGTTTATCTTCTTCTATTCGTTTTATTTTATAGTCTAACATAGCTAATTCTCCCTGTTCATTTTCCGATTTTAAATGTGAATTTCATTTCCTCCACTAGTGAGTTTATATGTGTCAAGAAGCTAGAGATATGTTCTGTTTTTAACACAGTGTGTAAGTGTCATCCACATATCTCCACTATATTTTTGGAGTAGGATTAAATGTATTAAGAGCACTATTTTCTCAGCTATCCATAAATATATCTGCTACTATAAGGGATATTGGTGATCCCATTGCTACACCTTCTGTTTGTCTGAATATTCTGCCTTAAAATTTAAAGATAGTAGATTAAAGGTATAACTGAATTCTTAAAATAATTTCTTCAATGGGTAACTTCGTCCTATAAGTGAATACAGGATCTGCAGTTAGTTCTATTGGCCCATGTATCTTGATCTGCGTAGATCCACGATACACAGTGTCACCACCATCCAGTTTTACTGACAAATATCTGTCTTCAGATCTTCAGATACCGGAACCTACTCATCTCAGTTTAGCTGATAGTCAGTCAGTTATGATAAATCAGTGTATTCAAGAATTCGTCTCTAAAGTTCTGTAGATGCGTATTACTATATGGATAAATAATTACAGTAGTTTGTACTAAGAGCCACAAGAAAGTATAAATTATGAATCAGTAAAAGTAATTTGTCAGTAAGATACTAACATATTTAAGGATATCACAATTTGTCGTAATTATGATGGAGATAATGATAACGATTTTAAAAGTAATGAGAAGTTCTATAGCGGAATTTGCATTCACCTCTTGCCTAGAGTTGAAGATATCTCGTAATAGAGAAATAAAACTCAACTTAATTCTTTTGTCTAATATATATATACGATAAATAACTATTAACTACAACATTTAATCAACCATTTTCTCATCGTTTAAATCTTATTTTGTCTCCTAACTCTTTAGTGTTACCAAACTATACTTTTTTTTCTTCTGAAGCTTTGATTCACGCTCAACTTAATTACCTAACGAAGCTTACGTCCCTCAGGGTGTTATTCTATCCACTTTTCTTTTTTCTTTGTTTTTGCATGACTTACTTCCTTTGGATAAAACTAGTCTTGTTAAGTACCTTGACTGAATGAATAGCCATTTATTAAAAATTAGCCAGTTAAAAAGTCTCAAGATTTTAGACTGTTAATTTCACTTCTGAATGTGGATGCAGTTTATATGTACCGATTAATGCTCAGTACTCTTGCAATATACAGGATACTGAAGTAGAAACTTAGCTAAAGTTTATCTTCTTCTGATTTTTCCTAGACATTTCGCATTCCGGTGATTCTCAGAAAAATATTTCCTCTAATATTCTTTATAAAGTAGGTGGTATATTCCAGCCTTTGCTTGTGAAATTCGTTAACTCTTGAATTTTTCTTATTCAACTGTATTCTTTATTCTTGCCTATGGTACTTAAAAAAGACTGTTTTACTACAAACAGTACTGAAAGCTAGTGCGAGAGCTGGCAATGTGCCTCTAAGCCAAATCTCTGACGTCATTGTTTATAGACATTTCATACAGTTCATACAAGAAATTAGACTTCGTAATTCAATATGACTCTGAACATTCTCTCTACTCAAAACTCACCATTTAGGATAAAAAGCAATTTCTAGACACTATATGCTTGAAAGACTAAATTCACAGAATTGATGATCTCTATTCTGGCAAGCTTTATTGTGAGAAATGAAGTATTAGGTTCAAAGTTACTGACTTACTTCTCAATGGTAGATTAGGGACTATTCACATTTTTGCTGTCAATAATGTGTGGTTGTCATTTCTCCTACTGTTTTTAGCAATTTATTACTGATGTAAATATCATATAGTTCTGTAATTAACCCAAATATCGAATATGAAGAAAGCGTTAGATGTAATATTGTAAAATATGCTGAGAATTTTAAATTGCGTAGAAATATTGTTTAGAGTAAAGCTACTAACACCGTTAGTGGCAACAGTAAAGAATAAACACTAACTTCATACGGCCTTGGAGCAGCCAATCAGATTCTTCTAGGCGAAAAGTGGTACTTAATTTACAAAGAAGTGTATCTACGATATTTGTAATAAAAATGAATCAAATAGGGTATATAACTGTAATATGCTGCGAAAACTGGTCCCAGATTCTCATAGAAGTGGTTATAGACATATCAAACCAATGTATTCGCTATTCCTCCAGTTGTAGCAGATACTGGTTGCATATACGCAATATGCTACTAACGGAGAGCTTTGATTTCGAGAAGAAAGTGCTTAAAAAATCACCAGTTATACACGACTTACGAACTTATACAGACTTCCTCGTATAATGTGGTTGCATCTGAATGTATAACCATCAACAGTCCGGCAACTCTTTTCCAGAGTTATTACCCCTCCACACATGCATGTTATATTCTTCCCTATCAACACACTATCTACAGAGAAGTCAAAAACCAAATCTAGGAGACACTTTCAAAGAGGATTATGACTAGAAACCATTTGTAATGCTGAGCTATCTGATTGGTCAAATCAAGGTCATATAACTTTAGTGTCTATTGTTTACTCTTGCCCCGTTAGTATTATTGTTATTATCCCCATGAAAATATGAATTCCCATTGTGATAATCATTTCAGATGCTCTTTGTGATCACTCCAGTCTCCGCTATATAGTAACTATGTGCACTTGTCAGTTCACATGCTTGTTTCCTTTCAGGGACAACCAGCCTTCTTTGACCAGAACGCCAAATTCTTACTTATATAAAGTTTTGAAAACCAGATGAAAGTTTCAGTAGGGTATAATTTTCTAAAATAGGCGTGTTTAGTGTTAATTTTGTACTTTTAGAAATACACTCCAAGACAGTGTGATGACTGCCGACGTTGTAAAGTAGGTGTGCATGAGTTAAATTCAAAGAATTAAGAACTACAGTATCGTACAGTTACTAACATTCTACCTGCTTATAACAACATCCACGACAATATGTTAAATTCATAAAGGGGAATAAATACATGATATCATATGTTGATACTGCCGGGTTCGAAGCCCGTGGTGTGGGTTCGTACTGCTGAAGAATCCCAAACTAGGAGGAAACAGATGTCCAGTACTCTCAGGTTTTTCCAGTGGTTCTCTAACTGATATCAGCTCATGATAAAATCCTCCAAGCAATCAAACAAAGTCCCTACAAAACCAATACTTGAAAATTATATATCTTCGGTTTACGTTTTTGTGGTATTCCACAAAGGTGAACATAATTTACTTCTATGGCACATCTGAAGGAGAGATTTAAATAAAAACAATCTTATTTTTACCACAACACTTATCATATCTACCTTGTATTGTTAGGTCAGTCTTTTGTTCTCTAATATTCATAATACTGACACTCGCCTACAGGAGAAGCCTCATTAAGCAGTCGTGGATAGCGATAATAAATCATCAGTTTTTACTGAAAAATAACTTTGTATTTTTAAAAGCTTACTAGTATAACTTTATAAAAGGGAACCATAAGAAGTTCATAAGTAAAAATCAAATATCTTGTTATCCTCAAGTCATTATGCTGTAACTGACTAAGTTTCAGTATAGAATTTAGAACAGCGGTGCAGCAGTTCAAGTTTGGACCTCACCAATAACTGCTGCCAAGACGTGGTAGTCAAACTTGCATATTGCAGTGGCCATACAAAATATACTGGCAGGAAACAATGTTCCTTAAGATCCTATCATGCCAGAATAGTTATTTGGATAGTGATCAGACCAAAAGCAGTCACCGTCACAGTGTTTACACTATGTTGTGGGTCTGTTAGCAAAGTCGTACTTCTGGGGAATAAGGGACTTAAAAGCATCAGAGTGTTTCCTTCAGATGACCAGTATGCCAACTATGCTGCCTCTCCAACCTGGAGAAGAGAGGATTAAAGAAGGTCAACCCCAAAACTGTGCATCCCTACTTACCCTGAAGTGATCTGTAGCCGGCGGTAATATCCTAATACAGACGCAACCTTAAAAACCAGTTCAAACAGGTCATATGTGACTGGCCTCAATCACTTATCCCCTGGGTCGTGTGGTCACGCAACACTAATTATCTCTCTTTTACAGGTACTCCAAGGAAAGAATAAATTCCCAAGGTGTGGGCGGTTAAGAATTTACAACTGCCAGCATACTTCAGAAAGCAAAGCTATAACAATACTTCAATAAGGGTGGAATGCACCATTTCCACATTTTTCATACGTGATAAGATTGCATCAGCTACATACATCCATGATAAATAATCCTGATCAGTTTTCAATGATAAAACTAATAATGGTGAATTTTAAATTATTAATTCTCATTGAGACATAAAGCAGAAATTTAAGCAAAGAAACTTCTCCTTTCCACTATCTCATTTCAGGACGCAGATTCTAATGCGTCCTTTAATATACTCCATAAATTGTAAGTTTTCCGAAAGGAAAACCAGTACGTTTGCTTTCTTTAGCTTAGGCTTCGGGAAAGGTTAAATGACACCAGTACTTTGTGAACAAAATCAATTTGCGCACTATTTTGTTGCTATGGTCTTAACTTTACCATGTGATTCACAGAACTTACTTCATGTTGTTTTGCCTTATTTCAGTTAATGTTGTCACACTCCAACATTTTATTTATTTTATTTTATTGATAACAATTTACTCGTCTTATTTCCCCATCTTATTGCATCTAAACGTTACGAATTGACGTATATATGAATTTGATTTATCTCTCGATCACCTATTCATGTGTGACTATTGAACTCCGCGTTGACCATTTTTTATTCATTTATATGCTTATTCAGTTTTTCGTTTATAATCATCTACATGTTTTAAGTGGATACAAGTAGATAACTAGTGTAGTGTGTCTAGTCGTTTGTTTGATGCGGACTGAATTCTATCGATCAAATTTGAACCCAAACATCTTTTATATCAACATTTCAAATTGCCTCAAGACGGTGAGTTTCGTGTTTGATGTCACTGTCACAAAATCAAAGACTTACAAGCAAACACCCACAAACTAGTCGAAGAAGCAGCCAAAGAAGACAGGACTGACTCCAGGTGAACATATACAAGACGGAGGTGATGAGAATAACCAACCAACAACCACAACATCATCACCAACATCCAGCGCCAATCACCATCAACGGGAGGGATTTGAAAGAGGTTAGTGACTTCATTCACTCACTTATCTAGCATTGAGCATTGTCTCAACTACAGGAAATCGGAACGGACGAGGATGTCAGTCAAATCGAGCGAGAATCGGGAGTGCAGGCGAGGAACACATTCATCAACCAACCTGAAACAACCAATCTGGAAATCTTCGTCACTCAGCCAGCATCAACAACAACAATTCTGTCAGATTTTCAATACAAACAACGTCAAGTCAGTCACTTCTTCTATACGGATCGATCAGAAACTTGGCGGACGGGCGGGTCACAAAGAATATTTCCAACAGCCTGTTTCAGACCAGACCTTCATCAACCAACAACTGTCTTCGCTGGATCTATACTGAAGATCAGATGGCCGGGCGTGGCTGGGCCGGAAAGAATCACCAACAAGAAGAATTTATGGCTGGGAACAAACAAAACAAGAACCAATCAATCGACAACCATCAAATATGCAGGAGGAAGTGGACAGGAGTGGATCGCACACTCGCTTGCTGAGGAGGCGGCTTGGTGGCATCACGCACGCGTCAGGCCATTGCTCGAGTGGAACCAGGCCGAAAGGGAAGCAACTGGCGAGTGGGACGTCAGTGTAAGGGTGACATGGAGGAGATCGTGTGAAGAGGAGTTGAAACAGTATGAACCAACATACATGGATGCAGGTGAAAAGTACAGCAAAAGACAAGAGCAAGTGGAGATGTGCAGCTGAAGCCCTATGTTCCACTAGGAACCCAAGGGAACGATAATAATAACAATGCAAGATGCTGAGTCACCTAGAATGAAGATAACACTGCAGACTTGACTGGTGGAATTCAGTCTGTGCTGAACAAAGGACTAGTCACATTACACTAGTTACTAACTAGTTTGCAATCAAAAGTATCCGCTACAGTTCTACAGAGAACTAATCGTGAGCCTGTATAGCTCAGTGGTAACCTCTGCGACTGCAGAACCCACTGGGTGACGCGGGTTCGAATCTCATAAAGGACATGAGTTCCTTCATGGTTGTAGATACGCCTAGCTGATGAATTCCAACTATCAGAAAACCGAGATCCAAGGCATCTTGACGATTGCCTTCAACCATCTAATAAATCACTTACACTAATTCTTAGAAATTTCTTCTTTTCCTATACAACTGGGCTGGGTGAGAGTCGTGAATATATAAAAGGTTGTCCAGAACAAAATAAAATGAATTAGGCCAACTTTTTCAATGAATTCAAATGTCTGTGAACAATGATGTCATATAATTGGGTTTCAGTCGAAATACTCTCTCTTTTATGATAGCTTTTATTATCACTACTCATTTTCAGATTTCTACACACACAGGCATACTACAAAACCCTAATCATTGACTACACAAAAATACGTTTCTACAGCTATAAAAATGAAATCGTCGTGAAGATTATTTGTTCAATGGATAAAACTTAATTTATTCTCCGGAAATCAGCTGTATTATTTCTTTTTCCTGGTTACTTCACCAAAGAATAGCTCTGAACTTGACATAAACTGTTCTAAGAGATTATTCACCTGTGCTGGTAGCGGAGAGTTATTTCAACAGCAACTCTTATGATTTTCTTCTGCGTCAATATTTCTCATACTTATACAAGCCACTCAAATCAAATATAAAAGACGGTTGTGTCCTCTTATTCGCTCAATCAACTTATTCACATTAGATATTGACTAAAAGCTTATCTGTTTCTTAAATTAATCGATGAAAGAGGTTGTTTTAATTTATTCAGCTCCAGTGTAGAGGGAAATTCAAATCAATTAATTCTGTTTGTTAGCTGCTTGATAAACAAAGCTTTGTATTCAAGTGTTGGTTTGTAGAGATTTGATTGATTGGGTACAGGATTTCATTATGAGCTGAATCAGTTAGAGAATCATTGGAAAACCTGATTGAAGTACTTGACAGCTGTTTCGTCCGCGCATCCACCACCACGGCTCGAACACAAGACCTTCTGGTTACGAAGCGAGCTCGTATAGCATTAAACCACTGGGACCCGATCCAATGGCCAGCCCATCAATTCTAACTTCTGCCTATTCACAACATAGCGCGACCCCAGCCAATATCTCCGGCGAGTATTTGTCCTCACACGCAACCTGCTTTGTATTATTTTTTTGATCCATAGAAAGAAATTCTCAAAATTACTTTCAAACTGAATTGCTAGTTAGAAGCAGGCGCATCTAGCAACTCAGAAATACACAGTTTTGTTATTCATATAGGAAACCTACAACTACAAGTCAGTACACTCATTTTGTGCACCTCTGAAATGCATAAAGGTAACCTGATAAAGTATCTGGTTCATAGAGCTAGGATAATCTGTTCAGACGACTACCTCAATGAGGAGCTCAGCGTGATTAGAGAACTATTGAACAAAAATGGTTATTCAGATAGGTTTATTGAGATAAATATGAATTTAGCACCAAAAGCTTCAAGCTAGAGCTTTGAAGTTTCGGTAGCAGTGATGTTTATCTTTATGAGATGGGGTTGCTAGCCTCATGCCCAATCTTCCGTCTTGAGGTAAAACAGTACGTCAGCCAGGGATCGAACCTCGAACCGCATGTGACATGGTTAGTGAGCATTCTACCACTGTGCCACTGATGCCCAATGACATGTTGATACTGACTAATTATTCTCAACATACACATCACCACTTGATTGGTAAAATTTCTTGTATTGTATAAAAAAATGCTTTATATATTAGAGTAGGACCAGAGGTAAGGATCTAAATGAAAAGCAAATATTTCTTCATTCAACACTTTTGTCTTCCATACGGGTAGCCACCTACTACAGTTTTGAAATGAAGCTTCATTGGTTACATTAAGCCCTCTGGTTATTCAAAATACTCATGAAATATGCTTTCGTTAATGCTTGAATAAGCTTCCTTGTTTTCATGTCCATGTGTGTTGTTTTTACAAGTTAACTATGAACTGCTCAGTCATCTTTATTTGTGTATAAAACCCAATCCTAGATCTGCATATTCATGAGATTATCGGCTGATGAATATAGTCTTAGCCTTCAGCATTAAGACGCTCATTTCAGTTCTCAGAGGAAACATAATGTTTGGGTAAAAAGAGCATGCCACACGAAATAATTACCACTATCTACAAACAAAAAAGAGAAAACTGAAGCGAAAGAAATCATACCACTTCATTAAATAATATTCTGTACAATGTTTCAATAGCTAACGCGAGAGTTTTTGAGGAAAAAGCAATAATAAATATTGCAAGGTACATACCGATTGTTTGCTAAAAAGGTATAGACTGTAGCAAAGAAATAATTACATGTTGTCATTGAATATTTATTCCACTTTATTGACTTTCATCTTCCGATGGTTCCGCTAACAAAACGAACATAATTTAGATGAATCATTTTAGGAAATATAGCTCATTGACTATAACATTTGATTTTCAGCCAGTGAATCCTAAGTTCGAATCGGACATTACCTGCTCCATCCTCAGAAACTGGACACTATCATCAGCCCTCAAACAATAAGTGTAACTCACAGCCTGGCTCATGTAGAATCTGTAACGACTAAAGCCAACTCGCTGTGCTCCGAATGCAGGAAACCCATCTCTGAGTTCTACTTTATAGCTGTCCGAAGCTTCCTTCAGAAACACACAGTCACAAAGCGCTCCAAACACATGTACAACGATTATCTACGTGGCCCTGTTCAACAATTATAACATCAGAAACTCAAAGTTATCTCAACAGTGCCATTAGGCAGCTATACCGGCAACGTAGCATTCCAAGTACACAACAAGTACTGTAGAAGAGCAGTAGTCCAAAATTCAACTGTAAGAAGCACCTTAGAATCAGGTAGAAATTTCTCGACAACGTGGGATCAAAAACTCTTTCCTCAAGAAATACACACCAACAATTCCTACAGACAGTCCAAAGTCAGAATAACTTCGACTCACTCAAACAAAGTTGCGTTATATCGCACAACTACAAAGGGAATCACTAGAATTGGAGATTCAACAGGAATAAGAACAAGCAACAGGAATAAAATCAACACAGGATACGCAAACATTAGGGCAATGGTATATAACCCAAGAGAAAAGAGGAAAATAATTACAAAGTTAGCTGAAACATCCTAGGAAGTATGAATATTGTAAACACATCGTTTAGTAGGGATATGATAAACAACTTTTCCGTCATCAAATCCTTTCAAACAAGAGTGAAGATGATAATTCCACCTTTTGTACGTGAGTTACACAAGATGAAAACATAACATGTGCATAGTTAGACTGTCCTAGTCACTCATTTTATTCTCTCAGTTATTCTTGTTGAATTAATGGTTTCCTACGAGAAGATATGCGTATTAGATAAGTATATTACAACGTTTTTCCTATTTTTAACAAGTCGAAATTGTCATTACTGACGGCATTTCAGATCTTATCCATGCGCATGCTGGATTCCACTGCTAACAACAAACCACCAGTTGAAACCTGTTTAGCATATTTTCACTTTGAAATATGTAATATACTCATTACGATTTATCTTACTCACTTGATTCATCATTTCATACTCATTTTCTTGTCAGTCTAATAAAAGTACGCATACTCTGTGCAGTTTACTCAGTTCGATAATGTATAGTATAACAATCATTATTATTATTGGTGATTCTTTCCGGCCCGGTCATCTGATCTTCAGTATAGAGCCAGCGAAGACAGTTGTTGGTTGATGAAGGTCTGGTCTGAAACAGGCTGTTGGAAATATTCTTTGTGACCCGCCCGTCCGCCAAGTTTCTGATCGATCCGTATAGAAGAAGTGACTGACTTGACGTTGTTTGTATTGAAAATCTGACAGAATTGTTGTTGTTGATGCTGGCTGAGTGACGAAGATTTCCAGATGGGTTTCAGGTTGGTTGATGAATGTGTTCCTCGCCTGCCTTCCCGATTCTCGCTCGATTTGACTGACATCCTCGTCCGTTCCGATTGCCTGTAGTTGAGACAATGCTCAATGCTAGATAAGTGAGTGAATGAAGTCACTAACCTCTTTCAAATCCCTCCCGTTGATGGTGATTGGCGCTGGATGTTGGTGATGCTGTTGTGGTTGTTGGTTGGTTATTCTCATCACCTCCGTCTTGTATATGTCCACCTGGAGTCAGTCCTGTCTTCTTTGGCTGCTTCTTCGACCAGTTTGTCGGTTTTCGCTTGTAAGTCTTCGATTTTGTGACAGTGACATCAAACATAAATCATCCAGGCGCGAAATCCACGTCTTCTAGGTTCTTCGCATCGGTCCAGGATATTCCTGTCTTCTCGTTTCCCACTGTTTGACGCATAATCCAGTCCACCACAATTAGAAATATCATTGGTGATAATAAGCACCCTTGTCTGACTCCTGTGTTTACTCCAAACGCCTCGCTGAGTCTTCCGTTGTGCATCACTTGGCAGGTGCCATTGTCGTACAGCTGTTGAATAAGGTTGATGAATATATGGGGTACGCGTAGTACTCGAGTAATTTCCAAATTACTTCGTGGTCAACGCTGTTGAAGGCCTTCTCAAAGTCTTTAAAGTTGAGGTAGAGGTTTGGTTGACATTCCATGCTTTGTTCGATGATGGTGCGTAGAGTTGCAATTTGGTCAGAACACGATTCGCCCTTCCTGAATCCAGCTTGTTCTGGTCGGAATTCTGTATCCAGTGTGTACTTTATTCTATCGAGTATGATGCGACTCAGGATTCATAGCATAACAATAATTCATAGAAATCTATCAATATTAAAAACTGATTTGAATAAAGAAAAAAGGAACATATTCTCAGGAAAATACGAGCTCGTTTTATTTCGTGTATTCACATCAACTGAGTATACGCTAAACAAACTGAAATTATGAGTTACAAAATTTCTGAAGTATACTTTCCCATTGTAACTTTCAGTTATAGATAGGAGTTATAAGCAGTATAATTCCAAAAATCATGTAGGTACACGAACTACCCAATGTATACAGAGTATCTGTTAATAGAAAAAATAGATAAGCAGGATAGGGTTCATATTTCACTTAAAAACAAGGATGGGCTACGGACAAACTACAAGATAGAACAACCGAGTAAATCTAAACATATTATGATGTGGAGGTTAGGAGGATAGGTGTGAATAGCAAAAAAAGTATACCATATTATTGTTTCCTTTAATTCCTAGAGGAACATAGGGCTTCAGCCACACATCTCTATTGCGTTCGGTTCTCTGCCAACTTTTTCATCCCTCTCCAAGTCTGCCCACATGCTTTCATCTACTCTTCACATGATTTTTTCCAGGTAACCCTCACAATGACGACCAACTCGCCGCCTCCCATTCTGGTTCCACTCGAGCAACGGCTTGTCTAGTAATGTCACTTGATGGTTTCCTCAGCCTATGGCTAATCCACCTGCATATTTTTCCTGCCTATATGTTGCACAATTGGTCGCTGCTGGGTTGGTTCGCTCCCAGACATCCCTGTTGCTGATCTTTCTGGCCGGCCATCTGGTCTTGAGTGTTGAGCGAAGACAGCTGTTAATGAAGGTCTGAAGTTTGTTTGAGATGCTCTTTATGACGCGCAGTGCAAGTCTCTGATCCGTACAGCGAGTAGCATTGACATCACATTGGAGATGAAAATCCGGATCTTATTTTTGATGCTGAGTTCTGTTGACCTCCACACAGACTTGAGAGTAATGAAAGCTTGTCTTGCTTCCCCGATCCTCGCTTTGATATCCTCGTCAGTTCCGTCCGCCTGTAGTTGAAACGATGCCTATCAGGTCAGTGGGTAGGTAAAGGAGGTTGTTTCTTTCAGGTTCCTCCCATTCTTGCTGGCTGATTGTTGTCTGTTGTTGTTGTTGTTGCGGTTGGTGTTGGCCAGGAATCTTCATCACCTCTGTTTTTTCTATGTTCACCTGAAGTCCTATCCTCTCTCGCTGCTTCTTCTGCTAACTTGTTGCTTTTTACTTGCATATCTTCCAGTTTGTGGGAAATCCGATAAATATCATCGACGAAGTCCAGATCCTTCAAGTTGTTTTTTGTGTGAGTCCATTTTATGCCTGTTTCCTCGCTGCCCGCGTGAAATAAAATAACATAAACAAATTAAGTAGATTTTGAAACTTAATAGTGAATTCAACTCAGTAAGCAAAAATCAAAATTAAGTGAGACGTTACAAAACAAAACGAAGCACAAAATCACACAAGCAGAACAATCATAGTTACCAGGATAGAAAGAAATTAGTCATGTTATCTTTCTGTATACACAAGTTGAGTAGAAGTCTTTTGATAGCAATGGCTTCTGAGTGCTTAAATAATCATGGATTTTGTTGACTGGATATTTGGAAAGCCTGACTAATTCGCATGGTATGTCTCGTGTCAATTAAGTGGCTACTAGTTCCACTTCAGAACACTTTGCTGCCTTGCATACAGAAAACTTAAAGGGATGTGCTTATAAACTCTAGTACATGCTCTCATCTCAGTCCTTCTCATGTACTTATTGCCTAAAGTGCGGGTGAATATATGAATGCAATTGAAGTTGACATGAACTAGATACTTATCTACTTTCGACTGAGTTAACCAACATACCGTCTTGTAAAAGAGGATCAGTTTGGTGGCAAGAAATATTCCCTACAATAAACCTTTCATTCTTTTTTCAGTTCTTCTGGATAATTTTTCTCCTTTTTTATTATTTTTTGATTATAGCTTGATTCCACACCGTATTTTTGATACAAGTATAAAATTTTCAGTATGTGATATCGGTAGTTCACATTTTGCAGGCCGACCATAGATACCAGGTGTGCGTCGGCAGGGGATCGAACCCCAGACCATGTACGCTAGACAGACAAGCACTGGTATATTTTCAACTATTTCAGGCTTTCGTTTGGGTGATATAAACTTTCCGGTATATCCATTCATTCCCTATAGGCTCCTTTTCGATAACTAAGAGTTCCTATTTAGTCTTATTTCCTGTTAAAGGGCGTATTTACCAGGTTTCGTTTGTGGACGGGGCCAAATGGTCAATTGGATAACACTTTGGCGTTTGAAACTACCGATATTTGATTTCAGGCTAAGTGAAAACACCACCACTCACTGAGGAATGAAAGCACACCCAGATGACGAGTCCTAAATAGGACGAAATGTACGTTATGCAGGATTCCACTGCTAATCACCACCAACCACATCACTTCGTATTCGTTTTCTCTTTTTTCACAGAAAATCAGGTCCACTATGTTTTGAAACAACCATGCATTGTTTTTCTGCCGCCTAAGAAAGTAATGATTCAGTTAGAACACATTTTTTCATTAAACACAAGAGCATTAGCATGAACTGTAGTACTCATGTTTCTTTGAATGTATAGGACAGCAATCACTAATTTAAATTCAACAGCTTGTTTCTAAAAACAAAGAACTGAGCAAAAAATATTTATATTCTACTTAGTTACTTGTCAAGAGTTGTGCACACATTATTACAGCTTTCGAATCAATATATAGAATTAGGCAGTCTAGTGATAACAAGTTAGCTGATAGGAATTTATCAATAATAAGGCGTCAAAAGAATGATAATCAATCACGAGGAGAAAGAAAACAATGGAAAGGTATAAATAACTAACTACACCTTATTGTTCTGTAAGTCAAAGCAATTGGTAGCACAGTGCATCATTTTTATGCGAAAAACAGATGAGAAGAATGAATGAATGCTTATGCTTAGCGATTAGATTTCTCAAACGTATTGCATAAAAATAGTTAAAGGCTAAAAATTAATGTTATTGAGATTGTGATACTTACAATAATGGTTCATTCCTTGAATGGAAGAATAAGAATGACTATTTTACTGTTTATCGGTCTCAATTATAGGTAAGAAATTGGACTGGAAATTTCATACGCCAAACAAATAATGGAATTATTCTATTAAAGTAAAGACGGGAGTAAGATAAGGATGGTTGTTTACTATCGCCAATGATTTTCCTGATTGTAGTAGATTGAATATTACGATAGACAGCGGGCAACGAGGAAACAGGCATAAAATGGACTCACACAAAAAACAACTTGAAGGATCTGGACTTCGTCGATGATATTTATCGGATTTCCCACAAACTGGAAGATATGCAAGTAAAAAGCAACAAGTTAGCAGAAGAAGCAGCGAGAGAGGATAGGACTTCAGGTGAACATAGAAAAAACAGAGGTGATGAAGATTCCTGGCCAACACCAACCGCAACAACAACAACAACAGACAACAATCAGCCAGCAAGAATGGGAGGAACCTGAAAGAAACAACCTCCTTTACCTACCCACTGACCTGATAGGCATCGTTTCAACTACAGGCGGACGGAACTGACGAGGATATCAAAGCGAGGATCGGGGAAGCAAGACAAGCTTTCATTACTCTCAAGTCTGTGTGGAGGTCAACAGAACTCAGCATCAAAAATAAGATCCGGATTTTCATCTCCAATGTGATGTCAATGCTACTCGCTGTACGGATCAGAGACTTGCACTGCGCGTCATAAAGAGCATCTCAAACAAACTTCAGACCTTCATTAACAGCTGTCTTCGCTCAACACTCAAGATCAGATGGCCGGCCAGAAAAGATCAGCAACAGGGATGTCTGGGAGCGAACCAACCCAGCAGTGACCGATTGTGCAACATATAGGCAGGAAGAAATGCAGGTGGATTAGCCATAGGCTGAGGAAACCATCAAGTGACATTACTAGACAAGCCGTTGCTCGAGTGGAACCAGAATGGGAGGCGGCGAGTTGGTCGTCATTGTGAGGGTTACCTGGAAAAAATCATGTGAAGAGTAGATGAAAGCATGTGGGCAGACTTGGAGAGGGATGAAAAAGTTGGCAGAGAACCGAACGCAATAGAGATGTGTGGCTGAAGCTCTGTGTTTCTCTAGATTTTAAAGGAAATATTAATAATTAATATGGTATTATTCAATAACACACTATCCAAATTACATTTCTGTCCCTTCTAACCGTATAATATGAGTTGCCGTGTAGTGTACCATATTTGCAGTGAGCTTGAGGTTCATACTCGATGCCAGTAGCTAAGACTCTGGGATAAGTAGATTGGTGGCAAGGCTGTGAGCTGGGTAACCGCTAATTGAAAACCTGATGTGACCCTCATTATATAATTTGGAACTTTATGAATACCTACGAAATGACTTCCTTTGGACTTTTTCTGTTTATTAGCCCTCTGCATTTCGCCTTACCGTCACATCAGCAGTCAGTGATATTTACAAATAAACCTGCGTTTTAGCCCAAGTCATCAAAAGTTTATTTTGTGTTTTACTACACTCACGTTTAAAATTTTTGAAGCATCGGACACAAATTTGTCAAAAACTCACTACTTCATTGGAATTGCCAAAAGTATTGAAAAGTATACGTATATATATATATATATATATATATATTGAAAGACGAATGTAGTTTGCTGTCATTTCTGTTATTTTCTCGATGGGTGGTAATTTAAAACAAAATAAACCAAAAACTAACTGTGACATACAAATTCCGTCAGTTTACTGCTTGCAATGTCGTTGATTTCTTTTTCTCTTTTTTTGCAGTTCGCCTTTATAATGATTGACAAACTTTAACATTAATTATGAGAAAAAAGGTCTCTCTATTGCACACAAATCTTTCAACGCATAATTCAAGCCGCAATTATACATTTCTAAGTAGAAATACTTATACATAAGTGGAATTATTTGTTTCCAAGTCAGGATAGTCTAAAAACAATTTGTAACGAATTTAAATGCCATGTCTGTCGAAATCTTTTAACATTTCATGTTTTAGGAGAGAAAAAGTAAGTAACTTGTTTTTTTTTTCATCAACATTTTAGTGTGCAATTTCAGATATTTAATTTTCTACAACTATTTCAACTATTTAAAGGGTGCCTAAGGCCTCCACAAGGCTATGGCGAGAAATCATCCTCTTGTCCACACCAGGAAAAATATTAAGTCGCCTCTTCTTGGACAGACTGAAAAATGCACTGGATGTCAGAACTAAGCTGGATTCACGAAATGCAAGTCATGTCCCTGTCGAATTGCAGACTCTAAACATCATCGTCAAACACAGCATAGAATGGCACTCAAATAAATCTCTGTCTCAACTTCATTGACTTTGAAAAGGCCTACAACATAGCCGGTCGCTTAGTGATTGAGAAACCACTTCAAGACTATGAAATGTGGTAACCAAAATCCTTATCAACTACACTAAACAGCTATATGACAGTATCACAAGTGGTTCACAATGGAGAACTCAGTGAAAACAACAGCAATAAGTGACTGACAACTATCACCAATGATATTACTAATAATGGTTGACTTGATTATGCAGCAATTGAACGAAAACACTGCTGATACCTTATTCAAAATTTGAAAGTATCCACAGATATCGCGAATATGATTTAAATCTGTCTTGTCGTTTAAAATCAGATTAGTTCTTTAAGTTTTGGTTTGTAGGCATTTGGTTGATCGGTTACAGGATTTCATCATGAGATGACATTGGTTAGAGAACCATTGAAAAACCAGCAAGGAGTACTGGACAGCTGTTTTATCCTAGTTTTTGCGAATCATCGACAGTACGCACCCACTGCCAGGGTTCGAACCCAAAATCTTCCGGTTACAAGGAAAGCCCGTATATCATTCAGTCACTGGGACCGGATTAATGGCCAGGCCATGGATTCTAACTTCTACCGATTCGTGATTTAAAATGACCACCATCCAATGTCATCGGAGAGATATCCATCCCTACACTTGGTTGGTGGTCATTCTAAATCACGAATCGGTAGAATGTACAAATTGGGTCATAGGAGTTAGATTTTTTTAGATTTACAGCTTGATTCCACACTGTATTTTTGGTACAAGTATGGAATTTTAAGCATGGATATCGGTAGCCCGAATCTCGCAGGCCGACCATAGATATCAGGTGTGCGCCGGCATGGGCTCAAACCCCGGACCATGTGCAGGGTCGGCGAGAGTCCTAACCACTGTGCCACCGACGCACATAAGAAGACAATCGCAGCGAAGAAAATTTTCTTTTCGACGAAGTCATCATCTAGGCTGTACATTCGTGTATTTATATCAAATGGATGGGAAAGTTCCAGAATAATATCCGGTCAAGGGTCAAATTAATAAAAATTAAAATTAGGAATTAGAATGCCATAATAAACAGGGGGATGGATAAAACAAACAAGGTGGCATCATAATTGCCAAGAAGACTGACATTCTGCAATTAGGGGTTAGAAATGTAGAAACAACAAAACAGGCAGGATGTTTTGGATAAAAACTAATGTGATGAATAATTGTTTATGCAATCAGGGATTAAATATGTAGAAATAGTAAAATGACAAAATAAACACGAAGTTCGGGTATGAAAATATGGTAGTGTAAACAGGGATTAAGAAAAACGTAAAATAACATGAATAAACAGGAAGTTTAGGTAAGAAAGGCGATGGGATGGTCATTACTAAAAAATTACCTGTTTATGATGGCCATGGCAGGGAAAGGGATTAGACCTATTTCTTTTGTTTACAAAGCGTGGGCTTGAGATTTTGTATAGCTAGCGCCTCGGCTATGCCCAGATGTCTTGATTTTACTCCCTTTGATAGGTTTGATTGGATCTTGTATATTACTTTGAAGGATTTTTCGAGTGGCGCTGAATGTCCTGAATTAACCAGATGTTCTGTCACCGAACTATTTACCTGTTTTTGATCTCCTTCTACTAGCCAGGCTGGATAGTGTTCACGGGCGCGCTTTTCAAGTCGGCGCATGGTACGGCCGATGTACTCAGCTTCACAAGAGCAAATAAACTGGTATATGCACGTTGAGGTGCCCCAATGCGACAGCTTGTCTTTCGCGTTCTGGCTGAATGGTTTTTTGCGGGAAAATGTCAGTCGTAGGCTAGCGGCGAACTATGTTTTCCTCAGCGATTTTGAGAGGCGTCTGCGAAGGATTTCTGCCTCAATATCACTTTTGAATTCTAGATTGAGCAGAATCATTTTCTTTGGAACGGATTGGACTTGTTCGGAAGTCTTCTTAGATTTGAGATTCTTTTCTTTGAATCTGGGCGGGAAACCGTTTTCCATCAGGATTTTTTGAAGATTACGCAGCTCTTCTTCAACCACTTCCTCGCAGCATGTCTTCCAAATCCTCGAGGAAAGAGGGTATATCAGGTTCCTCTTTCTGCTCAGGGGCACGAAGCTCTGAAAGTTGATGAATTGTCCATTCCATGTAGGCTTTTTGTATATGGACCTCTTCAGAGAGTTGTTGGCGTTTCTTGTCAGATGGACGTCAAGGAAGTGGAACATTCCATCGGATTCAGTCTCAAGTGTGAAGTCGATGTTTGGGTGGGCATTATTGAAGATTCGAAGTAGGTATTTTAAATCACAGTTCTCATCACAAATAATGAAAGTATCATCTATGTATCTCTTGTAAAGATGGAGGTAACTGATAGTTGGTGATAAGGTGTTGTTCTCTAAGCTAGCCATAAAGCAGTCGGCTAGAAGGGGTCCTCAAGGAGAACCTATTGCTACTGCATCTACTTGCCTGTATATTTCTTTGTTGAAACTAAAGTATACGTTGAAGGTGCATCGAAGTAACAGTTCTTTCAGGTAATGGATTGTTAAACCGATATCGATGCTATTGTATTCAATGTAGTCACAAACGAAACATACGGTTTCTGTCAGTGGAACGTTGTTGAAGAGAGACACAAATCGGTAGAATATACACAGTGGGTCATAGGAGTTATTAAGAAGACAATTGCAGCGTAGAAAATTTTCTTTTCGACGAATTACACATTAGTTTTTATCCAAAACATCCTGCCTGTTTTGTTGTTTCTACATTTCTAACCCCTAATTGCAGAATGTCAGTCTTCTTGGCAATTATGATGCCACCTTGTTTGTTTTATCCATCCCCCTGTTTATTATGGCATTCTAATTCCTAATTTTAATTTTTATTAATTTGACCCTTGACCGGATATTATTCTGGAACTTTCCCATCCATTTGATATAAATACACGAATGTACAGCCTAGATGATGACTTCGTCGAAAAGAAAATTTTCTTCGCTGCGATTGTCTTCTTATGTGCGTCGGTGGCACAGTGGTTAGGACTCTCGCCGACCCTGCACATGGTCCGGGGTTTGAGCCCATGCCGGCGCACACCTGATATCTATGGTCGGCCTGCGAGATTCGGGCTACCGATATCCATGCTTAAAATTCCATACTTGTACCAAAAATACAGTGTGGAATCAAGCTGTAAATCTAAAAAAATCTAACTCCTATGACCCAATTTGTACATTCTACCGATTCGTGATTTAGAATGACCACCAACCAAGTGTAGGGATGGATATCTCTCCGATGACATTGGATGGTGGTCATTTTAAATCACGAATCGGTAGAAGTTAGAATCCATGGCCTGGCCATTAATCCGGTCCCAGTGACTGAATGATATACGGGCTTTCCTTGTAACCGGAAGATTTTGGGTTCGAACCCTGGCAGTGGGTGCGTACTGTCGATGATTCGCAAAAACTAGGATAAAACAGCTGTCCAGTACTCCTTGCTGGTTTTTCAATGGTTCTCTAACCAATGTCATCTCATGATGAAATCCTGTAACCGATCAACCAAATGCCTACAAACCAAAACTTAAAGAACTAATCTGATTTTAAACGACAAGACAGATTTGAATCATATTCGCGATATCTGTGGATACTTTCAAATTTTGAATAAGGTATCAGCAGTGTTTTCGTTCAATTTGCAGCAATATGAATTAAAAATAACCTCTTTCCATTGCAGAATTTTCTATTCTCCGTATACCCAGCTTATTCACAACTTACAAACACATTAAGTCTGCCTGAGATTTTGATTTATTAGTCTGGAAGTAGGATTTTTACTCCTAAATCTGTAACACATACACAGACATTTGCGAAATCACCCTCATTCCAATGACTTATATTCCTACTTATTTTGTCTCCTTTTTTCTATTCTACGGTCTTTGGCAACTGCATTTATTTTTAAATCGTTTCTCTTAAAACATTTTACTACCTGTACCTTATAATTAAGGAGAATTATGAAAATTATTAATATCTCAACTTAGTGGTTTGAAGAATCGCTGCTAACTACAGAGTGTGGAAGTGATTTATTATAAATGTGTAATTTATAGATAGCGTTTATATACATTTATACATATATGTGTGTACCTAAATTGTATAGTTTCTTCGGTAGGTTGAAATAGACTTCTTGGACTCAGTACGAATGATTCTTACATCTCTTTCTAGCCTTATCCTTCTGTATCACCACATTTTCCTAAAGTGGTCATATAAGGGTCAGAAACTTAACTGCCACGTCACTGAATGCATTTCCAACAGGCTACTGCAGATTTTAATAAACAACTGAAAATTAGATGGTCGGCCAGAAACGATTAGCTACCACAAAATTCTGAAAAGGCACTAATATGAAACCTACTGCTGAATAAATGTGCCCAATAAAATGGAGGAGACCGTTGAATGATACGCCAGGCCTCGAAGTGAAACCCGAGTGGAAAACGGCGAGTTGGGCGTATGAGAGTGACATGAAGGAGATCGCGTGAAAAGGAGGTGGAAGCATATGGAAAATCGTGAAGCTAGATGAAGAAAACTTCAGAGAACAGAGTGGAGTGGAGATGTGCTATCGAATCCCTATGTTCTACTGGAAACCAAGGGGAATACAAGTGAATTACAATATTCTATATCCAACTTGTTAGCTAGCTGAAACACTGGGTTGTCAAACCTGCATCTTTTATTACATGCTGAGAATTCTCTGCTAAGTTAAAAGTATTGTTTGGAATAAGGCCTTTATTATTATTGTCAATTATTTTATTCCACTGTAGGTAGCCCTATGGGCAATATAAAAAATTCGCATTTTTCAAACCCCAAGATCATTTATAGCTCAAGTGGAAAAATTACACTGTGAATCCTGAAACTGTTCATCATATGATGCACTGCAAAACAACTCCCAAATATTCAAGTGTTGGCTTGTAGGGATTTGATTGGCTACAGAATTTCATCATGAGCTGACATCAATTAGAGAACCATTGGAAAACCTGGAAATACTGGATAGCTATTTCGTCCTAGTTTTGTCTAACCAATGTCAGCTCATGATGAAACCCTGTAACCTATCAATCAAATCCCTAAAATTCAATACTTGAATATCAATGAGATGCTCACTAGCGACTGGCTCTATTCAGGTAGGTAGTTACCTGGGTTCCAGTGAAAAGTCGTGACCAGTAGGGTGCAGAAGGTCGGGTGTGAGGACAAATACTCGCCGAAGACATTGGCTAGCGGTTGCACTATGTCGTGAATTGGCAGAAGTTACAATTGATAGGCTGGCAATTGGATTGGGTCTCTGTGGCTTAATGGTATACGAGCTCGCTAGCCTTGTAACCGGAAGGTCCTGGGTTCGAACCTTGTCGGTGGATGCTTACTGCTGAGGAGTCCCCAACCAGGACGAAGCAGCTGTCCAAGATTCCCAGATTTTCCAGTGGTTCTCCAACTAATGTCAGCTCATGATGAAATCCTGTAACTCACAAATAATTTCAAGCTTACTTTACACCCATCGGAGAATACCAACTACCTTGTGCTGTCGTCTTCAAAACGTCATCTACCAGATGATAATTTTTTAGTCTTTGACGCATTCACATAACACTTTCTTACGGAGACTTCATTGAATTCAAAAAACACGCTTATCTGATTGACATCTTATTCCGTCATCACAATTATTAACTTAAACACGAATTTCTGTTGCTATAGAGAAATCGGACAATCCAGACTGTAATCATTGTGTATGTGAACAAAAGAAATAAATGTCAGACTGAGAACAGTCGATTCTCATTCTCATAGGCTTATTCAAATGAACCACATACAAATGACTATGGTCTATGATCTATTCAGAAATTGGCCTTTAGGCTTGAAATACTAATGCTAACCTTTTTAATTTTCAACTTTAGATGAAACAAGTATTCAAAAGTTGAACGATGTGGTTTAATACTAATGATGATAATAAAAAATGAGATCAGTTTTATTGCAAAACAGTTATGCTGAACGAATATCATTTTAAAAATTATTCATAGCTATGTGCTAGAAGGCCTGATCTTTTACTACAAAATAACTTGTTGATTTCCTCACTTCCCGGTATAATTGTTAACATTGTGATTTGTTTGAGTTGCCCACGGGTTGATATCAGTTTGAAAACCACTGAAAACCAAAACAAGCAACAACCAAGTGTGAGGATGGGTATCACTCCAAAGACATTGGTTGATCATGGCGCTAAATCACTAATTCGTAGAAGTTAGAATCCATGGTCTGGCCATTGAATTGGGTCCCAGTGGCTGTTTAGCATTCGAGCCTTCCTTGTAACCGGAAAGTCCTGGTTTCGAACTTTGTTGTCGGGTGCGTACTGTCAATGATTCGAAAATTAGGACGAAACAGCTGTCCAGTACTCCCTGGTTTTCAATGGTTTTCTAATTGATATCAATCCGTGATCAACTCGTGAAAACAAATCTAATCCTTACAAACCAACTAATAAAAAAAACTGTGATTGTCACTTTTCTGTCCCAGTATTTTAACCAAGGGAACGTACGAAAACAAATATTTCAGCGAAATAGCATAAGATGGATTGAAGAGTGTATGATATCATTATTGTTAATAATGATTAAAAAATCTGCTTAATATCATAAAATTGTGAGTATTTGCTATCTTTTGGCCTCGTGTGGCCTCGAAGCTGATTATTATTTTTTTCTAAAGTAGTGAAAAGAGAAACAGTATTTGAAATGCCAATCTCATAAGATATTCTTATAGCACTGATATTAACAGATTTGCATCTCCACTCCTTGTGAGCCTTACCACTGATTATCGAAATGAGAATAGTGAAATAAAATAGAGTAATAAAAAGTCTCCTAACTTAATTCTTTGAAAAGTGTGTATTTCGGTCTCGACATGCCTGTCCATCTAGTGTGTTCACTAAGTCTTTTTAAGTATGAAGGCTTTATACTTGTTTTGGAATCTTCAGAAATACGCACCCACGAGTCCTTTAGAGATGGAACTGAACACCTTCATGTTGCAAGATGAGTGCGATGACCACTCAGCTACTGGAGAGCGAAACTAATGACCCTTGAATGCTAACTTCTACCAATTTACAGCATCTAGCGCTACAGCTGGCCAGTATCCTGAGCCAGTAGTTTTCTTCACAGCCGACTTGATGGACCAAGCCGGTCACACCTGCCCACTGGAAATTTGGCCAGTTTCATCTTGTAGTTGATCATTAGTGAGCACTGGACTATATTTCAAGTGTTGGACTAAAGTGGACATAAAGACAGGTTAAAAGCTGACTTCGGTTGGAAAAGCATTGAAAATGACAGCGTACTAGATTCCTGGTCTGCCTTCGTTTGAAATTCTTCGATAGCATATCTCCATGAACCAACCAGAGATCGGTCCAAGAGTCGCCATGGTTTTCAGTGGTTTACCAGCGGAAGTCTGTTTGTAATCAATGTGGAAGAGTATTTTATTCATAAATACTCCATGTTTTCTTCAGACCACACAAGTTTGAATATCATAACAATATGACAGCCAAGTAAATCCAGAGAGAGTAAAACACTGTGAAAGTTGCCGATCCACAGTCAGCGGACCTACACGATTCAAACTTAAGATATTTTCTAATATAGTGCACAACAATTCAATGGAAATAAAAAGCGATTCTCAAGTTATCGTTTGTAGGGATTCGATTGCTTTCAGGATTTCATCATGAGCTGACATTAGTTAGAGAACCATTGGAAAACCTGAGAGTACTGGACAGCTGTCTCGTCCTAGTTTGGGACTCTTCAGCAGTATATACTCACCGGGATTCGAACTCAGGACCTTCCGGTTACAAGGCGAGCTAGCTCGTATACCATTAAGCCACTGGGACTCGATCCAATGGTCCTTGAATTCTAACTTCTGCCAATTCACGACATAGCACAACCGCTAGCCAATGTCTTCACCGAATATTTGACATCACACCACACCACCCGCAAAATAATCGTCACGACTTCACACTGGAACCCAGGAAACAACCTACATAAATAGGGCAAGGCGACAGCAAGCATCTCATTGAAATTCAAGTGATGGATTTTACGGATTTGATTAATTCAGGATATCATCATGACCTGATATTAAGGTGTGAGGACATATACTCCCCGAAGACACTGGCTAGCGGTTGCGCTATGTCGTGAATTGGCAGAAGTTAGAATTCATAGGCTGGCCATTGGATCGGGTCCCAGTGGCTTAATGGTATACGAGCTAGCTCGCCTTGTAACCGGAAGGTCCTGAGTTCGAATCCCGGTGAGTATATACTGCTGAAGAGTCCCAAACTAGGACGAGACAGCTGTCCAAGATTCCCAGATTTTCCAGTGGTTCTCTAACTAATGTCAGCTCATGATGAAATCCGTAAATGCCGTTTCCTTCTTTCGAGTCTCCATGGAAACTTCAACTAACCGCCATTAGAATTTTATTCATCCAATTGACCATTCAGATAGCATGCTCTTTATTTTTACGTGTATTTGGAAATTTTGCTTATTTGCACCATTTTTGTCGTTTGGCTTACAATCCTTCAAATGTCTGGTTATCATTTACGTGATCAAGAACAAATTACTCTCACATCTAGAAGTTATTTCGGCGATTAGTTTACACAGTAAATTGGTAAATCCTGAGGTTTGATAAATTCACATTTCATTACGTATTGAAGTCATCTTCCCAGTAAGCAGACAGAAGCCAGCACAAACATTTGATAGGAAACTATAGTAAATATATACTCGCCACTACAGAAATTCAAATGACTTCTCAACAATTTTGCAATCTTCAGCATAACTGTAGTCAGATTTTACTTTAATCTGTGTGTGGAGCATGTATAAACACTATTCTCCTAGTTTTTATGACAAATATTTTAAAGGGAATACTATATATAACATACCATTTAATTATTATTATTATTATTTTCTTTAATTCCTAGAGGAACATAGGGCTTCAGCCACGTGTCTCCAATGCCTTCGGTTCTCTGCTAAGGTTTTCGCCTGGCTACAAGTCTTTCCACATGCTTTCATCTCCTCTTCACATGACCTCCCCCAAATCAAACTTGGACGACAAATTCGCCACTTCCCTTTCGGGCTCCACTCGAGGGCTTGTCTAGCGATGTCACTTGATGGTTTCCTCAGTGTATGGCCAATACATCTCCATTTCTTCCTGCCTATTTGTTTCACATCAGTTCCTGGTTGGTTCGCTCCCAGAGATCCTTGTTGGTGATCTTTTCTGGTCATCTTATCTCGAGTGTTTTTTTCTTTGATCTTTTGATTACAGCTTGATTCCAAACAGTATTTTTGGTATGGAACTTTCAGCATGTGATATCGGCAGCCCAAATTTTGCAGGCCGACCATAGATATCAGGTGTGCGTCAGCAGGGAATCGAACCTCGGACCATTTGCATGGTTGACGAGAGTCCTAACCGCTGTGCCACCGACGCGAAGATAACTGTTAATAAAGGTCTGTAGTTTGTTTGAGATACTGTTTATGACGCGCCAAGTCTCTGATCCGTATTGTAGCACTGACTTCACATTGAAGTTTAAAATCCGAACCATTTAATATATTCACGGAATTTACTTCGACTTATTTCTTTCACGTTCCCAGTGAAATGTGGAGCTTCAAACTAGAGCTTGAAAGATTCAGTAGCAGTGATGTTTATTTTTTACGGAGTGGAGTCGCTAACCTTGTGCCCAACCTTCCCTCTCTACTGCGCTTACTGCCAGCTAAGCGGAGTTAAGATGTATGTCCCCTGAGGATTGAATACCGGACCAAGTGTGTGGTCAGTGAGTTTCCTGCCGATAAACCACTGACGCTGCATCTAGGCGTTAAAAAATAGTTAATGTAGGCTACCGAACTTCCATTGAGTAGTTAATTATAAATCATCCGAAGTTATTGTGTATACATCCCAGGAGTTTACAACCTTGGAGATGGAAAATTAACCTTATTCGTACTTAACTTTCAAAATGAAAATTATATTACTTATATTTGTGGTAGGAGAAGAAGTAGGGCTTTCTTTTTGTTAAAATTTTTGATTCTTTTTATATCTTCATTTTACATTGTCTTTACGCAAAAAGCTTATATTCTGTTATTTTTATTTTTATTATATTTACGTAAGTTTTCTAATGGAAATTCATTTCCGGTCATATTTTATCGTAAATAAATAAATAAACTGGATAAAATGAATTCTGTAATCATTAGAATATCACGAAAAATTTCCTGAAATTCGTACAAAAACACAATAATATCTAATAATATCTATCTGAGCCATGAAATCATTAATTTAAAGTGAACATTATCTAACTTAGGTGGTAATTAGCAAATAGCTTGGGTTTCAAGCTGCATAAATTTGAAGAAAGCTCATCACACAAGAATGCTTTAAAGTACTATCTGCACTGATGGTGCAGATATCCTATATCAAAAATATTGGTCGTTCTATTATTTTTTTTGTTGACACGCCTGCAGGAATCATTTAAGGTTTGTGATATTCACATAATCTAGAAATATGTCTTAATTTTTCTCGAATCTTCCTCTGACTCCTGTTCAAATGCAAGTGGCCCAAAATTTTGCCATATATCGAGTAAAACCAATCAATTACAAACTAAGGTGCAGTTTGAGAAATTAATGTCACAGACATCCGATTTGTTACCTACTTCCGAAAAAGATCTAAATCAATTCAAAGCTTCAATTCTTGACAGCTGTTACAAGTATATTCGTACGCAACCGAGCCACCGTTATCTACTGACCAAGGAACACAGAAGACAACTTGAATAACTTCAAGAAAATAAAGACATAATCCTAGTCCGTCCTGATAAGGGCAGTGGGAATGTAGTAATGAATAGATCCGATTATAATGAGAAATTGAAAAATATACTATCAAACAGCACCAAATTCTTCAAATCACCCAACCAGAAAGACACAACCGAAAGAACAGAAAACCTACTTACAAAATTTCTGAAGAGAATGAAAGAAGATTCAGTCATAACACCGGAGGTTTATGAGCAAATAAAATCATGCAGTTCAACTATACCAAGACTGTATGGACTGCCTAAAGTACATAAGAAGAATGTCGCACTTCGACCGGTCATAGACATGGTCAACTCACCATATCACCAAATCGCGAAGTGGCTACCTGATATCCTTGAACCAGTTAAAAGATATATGATAAAATATAGCCTCAGAGATACATTTGAATTCATCGACTCAGTGAAGGATGTCAACGTGTCTTAAAGACAAATGATCTCACTAGATGTCGCCTCTCTATTCACAAGTATCCCCCTAGCTGAAACAATACGCTTCATTTGTAATTACATCGAAACCAACAACCTAGAAGTTCCTCTCCCCATAAACTGACTGGAGGAACTTCTTCTCAGATATACGTTCAATATCCAGTTCAAATTCAATGAACAGTTCTATATACAGAAAGATGGAGTAGCCATGGGATCTCCTCTCGGTCCATTTCTAGCTGACTGCTTCATGACGAGTCTTGAAAACAACATCCTTGATCCCTTGATAAGTCAACTTCACTTATACAAGAGATACGTAGATGATACCTTTATAATCTGTGATGAAAAATGTGATTTAGATTCTCTCCTCAAAACCTTCATCGCAGCGCATCCATCAATAAGATTCATCTTTGAACGCGAATCGAACAACTCATTTCCATTCCTCGATGTGCTACTCACCAGAAGACACGACTATACGATCCAAAGATCGAAATACCGCAAGCCAACATGGACTAGACGGTTAATCAACTTCGAGATCTTTGTTCCACTGATCTGGAAGAGAAACCTGATACGTACATTGTATCCAAAGATTAGAAAAATCTGTTCGGAAGACATGGTAGAGAAGGAATTAAATTTATTACGTGAAACCCTATTAAAGAATGGGTATCCATCAAGATTTATCGACAGAAACATGAAGCAGAAGCCTCTGGTGTCAAACATTACAACGGTTCCTAAGAAGACTCTCTTCATGGACCTAGAATTCAAAGGTGCTATCGCAGCGGAAATTCTCAGAAACCGCCTTTCTAAAAGTCTGAAGAAGACATTTCCAACAGCCATTCTACATATCACATTTTCCTGCAGACAGTTAATCCAGTCTAACCCTAAGGACAAGATACCGCTTTTGGCCACTTCAATGTGTATTTATCAATTTACTTGCTCATGTGGAGCAAAGTATATCGGTCGTACGCAACGTCAAGTCCACAAACATATTCTGAAACACTCTCCGGCTTGGTCAGCCAGAGGAGAAAAGAAGAATAGCATTAGCTCGATCCTCGAACACCGTGTCATCTCCGGAAATCGAGAAACCCCACATGAATGCTTCACAGTGATATACAGAGTCCCTCAATGTCGTACAAAGGGACTTCGGATACGCCATCTGTACATAGGTGAAGCATTAGCTACTCGAGATCTGAAACTGGACATCTGCATTCAAAAGCGATACATACATTCTCTCACCCCACCATGGCCAGACTGAAGTTCTTACTACAAGTTTGCTTCTTTCCTTCATTATGTAAGTTCACTATTATTATTGTTCTTAATACTTTTATTATCATTATTATTCACATCATCCACATTTTATTACCACTCCATTACCGTTTATTAATAACATTTCTTTTTCATACAGATTTTATACAAAAACACTTTATAGCCATTCCACTAGTTCCTGTCCATTCTACACGAGCTTATTGATAGTCATTATTACGTCATGCCAACTTCTGTCTCTTTTCTAACTTACAATTAGTCATCCCTTCTTACACTTTACACTATGTAATACAATTTTTCAATGACAAAGTCTACCAGTATCTGATTGGTCTAAACATTTCTTTGTTAATTATAATTACGATTGTACAGCTCATGAAAATGAATCGTCGAAAAGAAAATTTTCTTTGCTGCTTGTGCCTTTTTCTTAATCTAGTATAAGTATGGTAATTATTTTTACCTTGGAAAATATTCATTTTAGACGATAACCAACAGACTAGATCACTACAAGTTTAGTTTTTATTTTTCGAGTTGTCTAGTTTTCTAGACCCTCTGTTGGATAAACAGTGACTGCTTCGATCTTCTCCTTGGATTCTCATTTATTTTATGCATGTTTATGTTGCAAACTTAACAGTTTATAACATGTCAACGAAGGATTTACCTTAGGCTTAGTTTGATAAGAATATGAACAACAAACTGTTTCTGAAATGTTTGTGTGTGACTTATCTAAAAAATATTGTGTGCGTCCGTGGCACAGTGGTTAGGACTCTCGCTGACCATGCAAATGGTCCGAGGTTCGATCCCCTGCAGACGCACACCTGGTATCTATGGTTGGCCTGTGAAATTTGGGCTACCGATATCATATGCTGAAAATTCCATACCTGTATCAAAAACACTGTGTGGAATCAAGCTTTAATCAAAAATATTAAAAATATATATATAAACAAACTTGCATGAAGGTTATAGGTCCAATCCTCAGTAAGTGCGTACTGACGATGAATCCTTGACTAGGGCGAAACAGCTGTCCAGTAGGCTTCTTGGTCAAAATACAAACAAATTAACTGGTGAAAATAGTGAAGTTATATACTCCCGTAGTGCCCAAGTTCTGTATGTGTATTAATTTAGGCTTTTTTATCAGATGTATGATAAATCTGTTTCACATAATATTCGATCTGATAAACCAGGCCTAATCAAACCGATATTTGGATTTGGAATCATCTCATTCTATATCAGTAAAAATAGGATCGGTGTAGTGTTTAAGTAATACGGCACAAAAACTAAGTAGTACCAAGGAAGATCTAAGACAGGAAGTCAGGCATGTAAGAGAAGCTTTGAATCTTAATAATTATCCTGATAAATTAATCAGGTAGTATGCGAAAAAATGTAAAAATAAAATTATTAATGGTGGGGGTGATGGTGATAATAATATTACCAATGATGACATACATGTTAAACATTCACAGGATAATGATAACACCAACAATAGGGAATTTATTAAATCACCAGTAGTACTTCCGTAGAAAGAAGGAACCTCGAAAATCTTATGGAGAATTTTTTAACAATGCAGGAATAAAAGTTTCTGGCATTCAAACCAACCACAAACTCAGTTAGAAACAAGCTTTATCAGTTAAAAGATCCTGCCAGTGGAGCCTTTAAAACGAAACAATTTAGTTTGTCTAATACCCTGCTGGGATGATTGTCAGGTCAAATACATAAGTCAAAGTAGTAGAACAGTGTGAATCAGACTAGCGGAGAATAAAAACCTAACAAAGTCTAGACTATTTGACCCGAATAATTTGAGAAATCTAGAGAATAGTTCATCTATACCACTCACTAAATACAATTACACACAGCCATACAATAGGATGGGATAAGATAATAGTTCAAAAATCTAACGTAATGGGGTGGAGGGAGTGATTGATAACAGAAGCTTTATTTATTGAGTCAAATGTCAATTCATGTAATAAGAACGATTCAACATCTGTCTTAGATATCTGGAAAATTCTACTACCCCTACCACAAATAGGAAAGAGTAAAGAAAACTGTAAAACTCAAGTTTCGAAGTCGTGTGATTACAACTTATATGTTTATGAACAATAAATTGTGTTTCAAACACCATTTAATAAATTATACTGTTTCACTGTGTGACATATCGAATAAACAAAAATAATGTGGAATCACATACTACCACAGTTCCCGAGTTTTACACATTTATTAAACGAAGCCTAAATAATTTAAATAAAATAAATGTAGGCTTACATTAGCATAAAATCATTGAAATGAAATCATACTGTGGTCTTTTTCAGAAACTTCATGCATGGATGGTTCTCGTCCATCGAAAAACATGCTCTTTATGCAGTCAAAAGTTGACAGATACCCTTCTCCATCTTAACTTCAACTGTGTATACAAATTTACGTGTATCTAAGGGAGCAGTTACATTGGGAGAACAGAAAGAAGGGCACACCTCCGATTTTCTGAACATATGCCGAAAACTTCATGCAATTCTTCCCATTAATAAACTTGAACAAAGCAAGAACAACAATTGTACCAGGATAATATGAGCTTATCTTTTATTATTTCGAGGATTCTTCTCAACTGGTTACAACCTGAACGTTAAAAAAGTATGTTCATATTTTTCACGTAATTCATATTTTTTAACGTTCAGGTTGTAACCAGTTGAGAAGAATCCTCGAAATAATAAAAGATGAGCTCATATTACCCTGGTACATATGCCGAAAATCCTACGTCTCAAGAGAACAAACTCTTATAATAGCGCTATTACCAAACATCTCCTCGATACGGGTTATGAAGGGCAAATTGAGAAATCCTTCATAATATTATCATCAAACAAAGGAGCTCGATTCTCCTCAAGTTTGCCAAAGCAATTTCTATCAAACGCTTGAAACCAGATTTATGTGTTCAGAAAGAGACAGTTATTAGTCTTTCCTCGCCCTGGTAACTGGATGTCTTTATTCTCTCATTTGATTGCGTAATCTTTGGCTTTTACCTCGCCTCTTTGAAACAGTGTAATTTCGCTTGTCTCTTGTCCCCATGATTTGAGTTCAATTCAGTACATTGTTACCTAATTTATGAGTTACTCAGCATCTTACGCATCTCTCATCTTTATTACGTAACTCTTTTAACATTGTATGCACACACTGTTTTGCCTAAACTTGAACTACCTGTGTAAAAACTACATAAGCACAATTTTCTGGGCACTATTTGCTAATTGTGGAACTTTCTGTCAACTGACAACATGTAAAATTGCCAAGTATCTTAAAACGTTTCTGTACATAAACCTCATAATTTATTTAGGCTATGGGCAGATGATGACAAACAGATGAAATAATTAAATGGTACCATATTATTCTGCACAAACCACTGTTGTTCTTGCTTTATTCAAATCCTGTGGTATATTATACAATTAGCACTTTATTCAAGAGTCTATTTTCCATCAAATTTAAAGGAACATCTTCAGTAACTGGTCTATAACATGATAATTATTAATTATTAACCAGATTATGGTTGGATTATTATTCAAATTCATGAAATTATATTACATCGTGTGTCAAGAAGACAGTTGATGAGCATGGGATCGAGGAATGTTTGGTAAAACCTTCTGTAATAATAGTAGCTTTATTCTAAAAAAAGAAATGCATTTATACACATTACAGAATTTGTAGGATCTCTTATTGCAAGATATTTACTCCTTGTACAGAATTTTCAAGTAATATTTGTATTATTCTGGGCATGCTTCAATTATCCACAACTGTTCTCCTCCCTTTCTGTTAGAAAATCCATGGTAGATAGAAAATAAAGGTAGCTTAGTGATTTAAGCCGGCTGCCTTCTTTTTTGATAATATTGCTTTTAATTTTCCACTGATTGATTTCATATCTATATTGACATATATCAGCTGTTAGTGAGGACACTTCGAAGATGCCTTAAGATTTTGGTTTATTTATTCCTTTACTTTCTTAGTGGAACATAGGCCTTCAGGCTAGAGTCTTAAACATTTAGTAGCAGTCTTGTTTATCTTTTCATGAAGTGAAGTTGTTAGCCTCACACCCAAGCTTACCTCTTTACCTATCTTACTGCCGACTTAGCGAGGTCTAGAAGTGCACCGACTGGAGGATTGAACCCTCTGGAATTTAATAAACTGTCCAGTGCATGTTGGTTTGCGGGGTATCGATCTTTAGATAGAATAGTTTTGTCTTCTACAAAGTATTACATTCCAAGAATGGAAGTGACATGTCTGATTCACATCCTAAGATGAATTTTATAGAAGGAATTTGTCCGACGGAAATTCTGAAGAGATACTCTGGGTCAAATTTTTATAACAAATTATAAACGTAGCATCTACGTATCTCCTGTAGAATTGCAGTTGACTGACCAAAGGATCAAGGATGTTGTTCTGAAGACTTACCATGAAAAACATCTCATTTGAATTTCTTACAGAGTAATCAAGGCCAATAACAAGAAAATCACTGGGTAAAATAGTAAGCAAAGGGTTTGTTCTTTATTGAGTTAACAGATTTATTTATTTTTTTATTCTTTTTGATTACAGCTTGATTCTACAACGTATTTTTGGTACAGGTATGGAATTTTCAGCATGTGGTATCGGTAGCCCAAACTTTGCAGGCCGACCATAGATATCAGGTGTGCGTCGGCAGGGGGTAGAACCTCAGACCATGTGCATGATCTGGATCAAAATACTGAAATAAACTGTTCTTATGCAGAACAGTAAGACACCGCTATATATTTAGTCAACTTCACCAATCAAGATTTATATTTAATAGTTATTTTTGGTTCTGATTTCTTAAGTTTAAAGTTTTTTCAAAAATTCATCTAAAACATTTTCAGGAGAATGAACACATTATGCAACTGAAAAACCTCTACGGTTAATTAAATCTCTGACTGTAAGCATTTCTTTTTTGTTCCAATCTATCAGTCATAAATGATTTTTTTATTATTATTATTCTCATTAAGTAAAATGAATTCCAAATAAAATATACTGCTAGGCTGTTTTTCTTTACAACATAATATTTGGAATGGAGTTTTCAAAAAAAAAAAACCTAGACTTATAATCAAAATGAAGAAAAATTTTCATTCCGCTGGTTGCTCTTTTTTTATTGTCCATTCCGAGAACTGATTAAGAGAAGAAAAATAAAATAAAACCTGAAAAACCCAATTATTTGTTGAGTAACTGAGCATAATAACCAAATATTCATTATTGCTTCAGTAGTTTTAAGTTTGCGTAACTTCAAACCATTTTTTCTCCTTGTGCGAATTTAGCTGCTCGTGAATAATTTTGTAATTTCATATTGACAGCCTGTTGAAGAACCTCACGCAGTAAAACTATATATATATATTAATTCCCACTCTTTTCATTGCAATAAAAATGTCGAACATATATTTCGCACTTAGAAATTTGTATATGGCAAGAACATAAACTGAAGCAACATAACATAGAACCATTTTACCTCGTGGGTTCCCTTCAGCCGCATACAACCTGTCGTAGTAAAGCAAGTGTGAGTGTTGGGGGAGGGGTGACGGAGGAGATTTCCAACCGTATAATGAAGGCTACTTGCTTACTTACTTTGCTTCGGCTATCTCCTACGGGAGGATGACCCGGCTTCATGAACATCTCGAATCATCGCTGCCCAGGCGCGGCGATCTGATGCAAGGTTTTGCGACAGGGTTATCCAATTCTTGTTCCACAGACGGAGTCCGTAGACGGTTTGTAGCCCCAGGCACTCCATATCAGCCTTGACTGTACCAAGCCATGTTTTCAGCTGTCCACCCCTGCGACATCGCCAAGATGGAAATGGCGAGGGATTTAGAACTGATTTGACCAGATCGTCATCTGGTCGGCGCAGAACATGGCCAAACCACCGAAGGCGGCGTTGTTGGACCAGTACTGGAATTTGGTTGATGTTGTAGCAACGACGACGCACTTCTTCGTTGGAGAGTTTGTCCTGCCAACGAACATGCAGAATGTACCTGAGGCACCAATGGTCTACTACCTCGAGTCTGCGTAAATCTTCCGCGCGAAGAGGCCAGGTTTCACAGCCATACAGAGAACGGGTCGTATGGAGGCTTGGTAGACCCGAATTTTAGTCCTGAGACTGATTTCTCTCTTGCTCCATAGAACGCTCCTCAGCTGTAGAAACGCATTCCGGGCGTTGGAGATTCGCGCATTCACTTCGTTTTTCGCTTGGCCGTTGGGGAGCATTATGGATCCCAGATATCTGAAGGATGGCACAATTTCAATAGGTGCTCCATTTAGGGATAAGATTTCATCATTGCTGGTGGATGTGTTCGAAAACATTTTGGTTTTGGAAGTGTTAATTTTCAAACCGATAGTAGGCGCGAGGTGGTTTATCTGGTCGAGCGCCTGTTGCATATCGGGGAAGTTTTCAGCTAATAACACGACGTCGTCGGCGAATTCGAGGTCGGTTATGTGAATATCGGGCGAAAGTTGGACGCCGTGGTGCTCGGTTAGGGCGTGCCGCAAAATCCAATCAACTGTGAAATTGAACAGGATGGGGGATGCTGGACAACCTTGCCGGACACCGCTGGTTACCTCAAAAGTGCGGACTCTTCACCGTTCACTCGGACTCGAGCTTTGGTGTTGGAGTAGTATGACCTGAGCAGGTTGATTAGCTTGGTCGGAACTCCGTCGAGCTCCATTAGATACCAGAGTGCTCCTCGATCAACTGAGTCGAATGCCGCTGGAAGTCGATGAAGCAAGCAACCGTCGGCTGTTGGAATTTGTCCCTGTGTTCCAAAATTCTTCGCAGTGTGAATAATTGATCAACACAGCCTCTTCCAGGTCGAAATCCGGCTTGATTTGGCCTTGTTCGCACGTGGCGTTCGGCCGCGAAGCGGTTCAGGAGAATGGAAACAAAAACCTTAGCAGCGATATCAATCAGACTTATGCCTCGGTAGTTCTCGCATAGTGACCTGTCTCCCTTTTTGTGGAACGGTAGCAGAACTGAGGTGCTCCAATCGGAAGGAATGGTTTCGGACTCCCAAATTGAGCAGAACAGCGAGTGCAGCGAATCGATTAGCGCTGGAGTGCAGGCCTTGTATATTTCTGGAGGTAGACCATCTTCGCCCGGAGCTTTTTTGTTTCTGAGTCTGTTAATTGTTTTAGCTATTTCGGTTGGAGTGGGTGGATCGCAGTCAACTACGTAGGGTGTTGGTAAGTGTCGTATCGGTCGATGAGACGGTTGACCAGCGTTGCGATTGAGTAGCTGCTTGAAATGTTCGGCCCATCGTTCCATCTTACCATTGGTGTCCGAAATAATTTCTCCTGATGCTGTGCGTAACACAGCATGACTGTTAAGGCGTTTGCCAGATGATAGGCGTATGAGGCGATAAAGTTTTCCGAAATCGCCTACATTTGATGCTGCTTCCATGTTAGTCGCCACATTAGACCAATAGCGATTTCTGTCATTCCTAGCAGACTGTGTAGCTTTGCGCCTGAGGGAGCGATAAACTGGAGACTTTGCTAGGCGAGCGTCTCTGGCTTGCGAGGATAGATGCATGGTGTGCTCTGAAATCCAGTCTTTCTGCTTCTTGGATGTGGTACCCAAATGCGACATTGAAGCTTTAGAGACTACTTCTTTGAAATGATTCCATCGTGTCTCAGGTGTATTAGAAGATGTGGATGTTGGTTCATCTGCGGCGCTTAGTTCGGCCTGGATTTGTTTGGACAAGGCTTGTCGCTTTGTCGAACATTGAAGCGGGGCAACATTGATACGCTTCGGAGGTCGCGCCTTCTGGCGTGTTGTTAAACGAAGTTTGAATTTCGCCCTAACTAGAGTATGGTCTGATCCCCCTTTATTTCCGGCCTCTGCGCCACGATAGGATCGACAGTCTTCCACCGAGGAGATCCAGCGTGAGCGCACTAGGATGTAGTCGATCTGATGTGCAGTGCGACCGTCGTTCGAATACCAGGTGAGAAGATGTTTTCTAGGGTGTTGAAATCGAGTGTTGGTGATATATAATCGATTGTAATCAGAAAAAGCTAAAAGTCTATCACCATTACGGCAGCGCTGATCGAGACCGTGTTTGCCTAGTATATGTTTTGTCGCGTCGTCTGAAGGGCCAGTGCGGGCGTTCCAATCGCCGGCTACTATGAGAACGTCACGCTTTGGGATTTTGTTGATTGCCTCTTGAAGATTGTCATAAAATTCGTCTTTGATACTTTCATCAGAGTCGAGGGTTGGGGCATAGACAGCGAGAACAGAAATGTCGAGCGGGGAACCCTTGAACCTAGCGACTGCAACTCTGGAGTTGACCGGTTCGAATGATATTAGGGCATTATTGGCTTTGTTACTGAGAGCAAATGCTACCCCATGTTGTCCCGAATTATTCTGGGGTCCACTATGAAGCAACCAGAATGAAGAATCTGTTCCATATACGGCTATTCGGCGGGAGCCATGATCGGGTAACCTCACTTCAGATAGACACGCTATGTCCACCTTGTAGTCATATAAAGAACGCATGGTGATAGACTGGCTACCAGGATCCAACAGCGTCCTAACATTCCAGCAGCCAACAAATAGTTGGTTTCTAAGTGTTAATTTCCCAGCTGGCTTACTTTTCACACTGGGTGAGCACAGGGCGCGTCGCTTACCGGGAACGCCGTAGCATGGTGAGAGTTGTTTGTAAGAGAGTTCATGAAGTTTCATGGGAATTTGGTACGAGTGATGTCCCCAGCATCGCTCGGCCTTTTGTTTGAGAGTGCAGCTCTAGCCTTTACACAACCAAGTGTGACCTACAAGGCAGTAGGAGTGGAGTAGGAGTCCACTATCCATTGGCAGCCGGTGACCGGAGTTCGGTTCATACGCCTTTTTGAATGGGGCCAGACATCCAGGACATCCAACAAGCCCTTTGTCCATACGTCTGCCGGTGAGCTCCGGTGAGCTTCATACGCCAGTCGTTGGAGGTTTGGAATCAGGGTTTAGCCATCTCCCCTAGACTGTCATCCAATGGACAGTCAACCCGGTGAAGAGCGCCGGGCATCCGCTTTTGCCCTCTCACTTCGGTGAAAAACACCGCGCCACGTGAAGGCAGTGAGTAGGACTTCCTCAGGAGAGGCTATGTAAGACGCCCGGTCATATGGGAGCATTTCAAGAGGTGTACGGAGGGGTGGCCAACCCGCAGCGCAAGGCACCCACCCCCGACCTTACTGAGGCTTTGGAGGCTAGGGTGGCATACATCAACTTCAGCCACCTATGGCGCCGTCACGATGTTAGCCTGACTCTCAAAGATCGGGTATACAATGCTTCGATGCGGGCTGTCTTGCTCTACACTTGTGAAACCTGGCCCCTCCGAGTAGGCTGAGGATGTGCGGCGGCTCAGCGTGTTCGATCATCGCTGTCTCCGCACGATTGCTTGCGTTCGATAGAATAATCGCGTGAGTAATTCTGAGGTTAGGCGGAGTGTGTTTGAACACAGTGGAGACCACCATTCATTGAGTGTCGTCATCTGGAAACACCGGCTCCGGTGGCTTGGACATGTGCTACGAATGTCATCCCAGAGGCTTCCGTACAGGCCTCTGTTCGCCAGTCAACCCTGGGACGGGATGGAAAAGGCGGAGGAGTGGTCAGTCCATGATGTGGCGTCGTGGGATGAAGGATGTTTGTGCTAGATTAGCATCGGTTGGTGTGTCACGACTCCCTGGTTGGGGTCTGTTAGAGGTAGCTCCAATCGATGGCTCGAAACGTTACCGAATATGGTCAAGAATCGTAGTCATCAATGGCGAACGTGCTGCAATTTCCTTCTTTCTCCTTTTCCTGATGATAGTTGACGAATACTGTTTGAACTTGTTAAGTATGACTGTTTTGCTTCCAGATGAAGTTCTTTATCCCTTCTCTAATTATATTTATTACTTTTGATGTATGTTGTTTTATTATTATTATTGTGTGGCGCATCTTTCTTGGGGCCATACTGTACCAAATTTTTTCTGCGTTTAAGTAAATTAATAATAAAGTAAAGCAATACTTAATAACTAACACTTCTTACACAAGAGGTGACTTGCCCAAAAGATCTAATGGATAACGCTCTTGCGTTTGAAACAGTGGGTACTGGGTTCGAGATTTATAGTGGGACACTTGGATTCCATTGCTTCTCAAAATACACCAATGATAAATTATGTTAGTTTCCTGCAAATACACACTACATTAGAACAAAATTCCTAGTAAATAATCAATTTCGTGAGACTGTCAAAAAGACCTAATTGCTTACTGATTGTAATTTTAAATCACAGTTCATGCTTTTCTCAAGTTAACAATAAAATAACATTTTACATGTGTTAATGACATAAAAGTGGGAAATTATTTCAGAAGGGTTAAACAGACGAGTAGTTAACGCTTAGTTTTTATTATGAGATATTAAGGGTAAAGACATTGTTTAATTTATAATTTAAAAGGTTCAAGGTTCAAGAACATCAAACAAAACAAGTTTAATGATTGTGAAAAGTATCTGAATAACCATATCAATTCTTAGATGACGTTTTGAATACATTTTACCATTTGCACAAAATCTTATACTACTGGTTGATCAAAATGAGTGTGATTAGCAGTGGAATCCAGAATGCGCATTTCGTCCTATTTTGGACTCATCATCTGGATGTACCTGCATTTTCCATAGAATGATGATGATGTTCCCACCGTGGCTCTAACTCAGTGCTCATAGTTTCAAACGCCAAAGCGTTACCCAATAGACCACAAGAAGCCAACATGTCAACCTGAGACCGAGCAATTCGGTTCAATCAATCGACGGAAAAATCTAAAATTCAATTTAAAAAATTGAGAAGTTGTTTATCATCCGTATCAACCGGTAGTGATTACTACTCAAGTGGAGATGACTGAAACATCGGACGCCTGTCGCGCTCGTTTTGGGACTAAACTCATCAATAGTGTACCTGGTTTGAATCAGCTCAGACAGTTGAATTACACTTCTGGTTAGCTACTCTGGCGAACTGGTGTTTACATCGCCTCAATCTGGTTAGCAAGCGCTACTAGTTGATATGAGTGCTGAACAACTACTCATCTTAATCAATCAGCAGCATTACAGTTTCATGCAAATATGCTTAATTTCTTGATCAACATCATTCATGGTATCAAGCAGATCACAGATTAGGATTTGAATAATTTGGTTTCCATAGAAAACTGTAGTGAAATTTCACCCCCTCGAACAGTACGCCTTGCAAACTGATAACTAATTTGTAAATTGTGAATTTGACGTTTTACTGTTCCTAATCGCATCAAGTGTGACGTCACAACTTTAAAAAAAACTTATTTTCTACAGATCTAATTCTCTTTATTTCATTTGTCAAAGAGACAGTATAGTTTCCTTGTTACCAGAAATAGGTACTGAAAACATTTATTTTCCGATACGAATTTAAAACAATCAATAAAGGTTAATTAAGCAGGATTTAATGAATTCATCAAATTTCGGTAGAACTCTTCAACCGAATACTTTACATACACGGATATATATACTTTTGAAATTACATTGGGAGATATAAGACTGATAAGTAAACAAACTACATTGAATTAGTCATGCAGAAAAACAGGTACGAATGCTTTCCAGGTCACGTTCAAATAGATAAGGGGAGAGAGAGTATGAGAGATCAAAATTAAGATAAATTGCATTACGCCTCAATTACATCACTTAGATAAACAATTAGTCATTAGAGAATATAACAAGAATTGCATACAGAGTAATATCAATGGTAATAGTTATAATAACAATAATAATAGTGTTGAAGTGAGTTAAGATAATCCTACTGATAAAGGGTAGTTTTAAATGAATCAATAATAATAAGAGGTATAATAATAAGTAAAACGTATTACCATAGTAGATTCAGAGTCACGACCATCTTTTTTTGTACACAGAGACCTGGTTTATAAATTCGAGTTGCACATGCCTCTTCATTTGCAAGCATCTTCTTGTTTCTTTGTCTGCTGACAATAGTGAATGACTTGACCGCGTCGATATCATGTCCGTAGTCCACAAGATGTTTTGTTATTAAGGATTTTGGCACTTTGCACCCAGCTGTTTTCAATCATTTTGGAAAGTGCTCCATCATGCGAGTAGACAACTGCCTTTCTGTACGACCTATGGATTTGCTTTCACAAACACACTCAAATTGATATACGTAGTTTGAAGTGTCCATGATTGGCGACTGGTCTTTCTCAGATTGTTGAAGCACTCGCTTGATGGTGTTAACGATAACAAGTTTTGCAGCTGTATCGAGTCTTCGCTTGAGTACTTCCTGTACATCCTGTATAGACAGGTTTCTTCGGAACTGTTTGGATTGTTTTGCAGGGGCTAATTTCTTTAGAGTATTAATTAGTGAAATAAGTACAGATGCATTACTATGGAATGTAGCTTCAGTTATTCCGCTAAAAGGCAGCTTCTGTTGTCGAACTCTCCCACCACCTTTCCATGTTAGATTGTAGCAGTGCTACTTTATCTCATTCTATTCTATTATCGTATGACTGTATGTAGTGCTATAAATAAACATTTTTTCTAGATCTTCAAAGTATCACCCTGTCTGAGTTGTACGAATCCCAAACTACTATTCCACAAAGAGATAAAAACAAGAATACCACTTAAAACAGTTTTATATTCATGGTTACACTAGGAATTCATCTTGATTTTGAGATCTACGTGATGCTATGTACTACTGATCGACTGATATCGGTGGCTGGAAACCCTCTGCGTTAAACACTAGTGTTTGTCAGCCAGATCAAAATAATCCAAACACTGGATGTTAGTTTTGATCGTTTGCGTTCGAGCTTACCAGCCGTTTACCTGGTTTTGACTCAGTTCACTGAGTTTAGTCAATGCAAACCACGGAAAAACTGACCAGTTACCCAGGTGAATTAATAATGTCATTAAATCGAATTCATGATTTGCGATTTACACAGTTCGAAGTGGAAGTTTACCAAAGTTTCTTTTGAAAACATTTATTTCCCGATACGAATTTAAAACAAGCAATAAAGATTTCTTTTGTATACTAAAGTTATTCATGTTACACTATCTGATCTACTTGATGAGACTAAGTGAAATATAGTCACTATTAATTCTTATAACATATTTCTGCACGTTAAGAGACCCTCATTCAGTAAATAAGACTCAGAAGTATGAAATATATCAGCAACAAAACATACAACATAATCAAAGGATTACGATGTTTATTAGTACACATTTCTGCTTATTAGAAAGTCTTTTTCATTCGGAACGACTAAATTGTTATGAGTTTTTGAATTTTAACTAGAATGATTGTGGAACTTATTGTAATTATTTGCCTTTCAAACACTGAATCTGTCGATTTAATCTTATTGACCGATAATACTTATAACTATCTGCTTGCCATTTTGTGACTGTCTAACACTAACTAATATCTAGAATTGTATATATTGATGGATCTACAAGTCTAAGTCGGCTCAAGTCAGTGAGTCTATGATTTTGGTATCGTTTCTGCTAACTGTATCTGACTGTAATACTACTGCTAAGGTTAATTTTTTATTGTTGTTGTCGCTTGTTGCCCTTCCTGTTGTGAATTATTTTCCTTTTGGTGTTGTTGTTCTGATTGCTTTATTCCTTGTCTTCCTGATTCTAAGGGGAGCAACCCATAAGGTCGCTCCTATGTAATGGGTTAATATAAAAATATATATTTACCCATTACATTAGAAACCTAAACATTCTCTCTGTATTACTACTAAAGATTATGTTGTTCCACCAACCCTTAAACATTTGATGGTTGATGGTAATCGACAGGAAGCCTTGGACTTAAATTTCGGGCTCATCAGTACGGCATTGTTGAAGAAACTCATGTTCCCTCAATGATGCAGTTATAGACGTGAACACACACTGAGATCGACCGCAAGCCTCAACAGCCGAGTAGTACCGTTTCAAACTGCAACACTGAGTGACCAGGGTTCAAATCCCAAAGGGTATATGAGTTCCTTCAAGACTACCTTGCTGATGAGTTCGAAGCTACAATCTAAGGCTTCCCGGTGATTGCCACTAACCATCCGAAAATCAATTCAGAATGCACCACAATGGAAAGCAATCTAGAATATTTTTTTACGCTGCAAACTTGAGTGGGCAGAATTCAGTCCACACCAAACCAAGAAGTCGACGCATGGCATTAGTTACTACTTAGTAACCCTAAACACTGTCAAATACTGAGAGAAAATGCTCTCCGCTAACAAATATTATTCACGAACTTTCATGCTATATATTCATCCAATAAATTTTTCATAGGGATTTTGTCTGACTTGGAGTATCCACTTTAACCTCAGCTTTCACCTTGCATCTCCTAAGGTAGAACAACAAGTAACTTCAGAAAACTGTAGGCTCGCACTTCTAAGCATAGAAAATTCTATGATACCATACTTGACACGTATTTTATGTGATGAAAATAGTGTTAGGCAACAATTAACTAACCTTTTTTCATCTAGTAAATAAACAATTTCCTCCATCCATCCATCCTTATATACCCTCAAGTTTTACTTTTATTATTTCTATCATATTTATGGTCCATATTGCTTCTTTGTTTTACTCTCCTAATTCCAAACACCAACTTATTTCTATGACTGCTGTATTCTTTGTTTTTTCCCTCATCATATCATGTAAAGAGAACATTATATTCAATATTTTTAAACATGCTAGGATTTCTATACCGCACTGACAATACTGTGTGTAACAAGCCCACGGCAGTTTTCAACTGTATTATTATTACCTTAGCTGTTATCATTATTATTATTTCCATTTTATATGCTGCATGTTTTTGACATCTGTGTGATTAATTTTCTTTAACAATTTGAGAAAATTAGATGCAATATTGTGAATAATGGTGAAAATTCCATTCTGTATCACAAGTACTGTTTTTGGAAAAAAGTAAATCATTATTATTATATATTTCTACAAGTTGATCACGGACTGATATCAGTTAGAGAACCATTGAAAACCAGGGAGTACTGGATAGCTGCCGTTTCATCCTAGTTTGGGAATCATCGGCAGTGCGCAACCACTGAGATTCGATACATATATTGCTTCATCTTTCCACGAAATGAGTACAGAGTAAGTTAGCGACTGGTAATTAACTGATTCCTGGCCAACAGCAACAACAAAAGATAACAATCAGCATAACTAGGAGGAACCTGAAAGAAACAACCTCCTTTACCCACCTACCAGGGAAGCATCGTTTCAACTACAGGCGGACGGAACTGATGAGGATATCAAAGCAAGAAGTGGAAAAGCGAGAGAAGCTTTCATTACTCTCAAGTCTGTGTGGAGGTCAACAGCACTCAGTATCAAAAATAACATCCGGATTTTCAACTCCAATGTGAAGTCAGTCACTGCTACTTACTATACGGATCAGAGACTTGACCAGCGCGTCAAAAAGAGCATCTCAAACAAACTTCAGACCTTCATTAACAGTTGACTTCGCTGAATACTACTCTAGATCAGATGGCCAGAAAAGATCATCAACAGGGATCTCTGGCAATGAGCGAACCAACCCAGCAGCGACCGATTGTGCATCAAATAGGCAGGAAGAAATGGAGATGGATCGGCCATACGCTGAGGAAACAAGCCATCAAGTGACATCAATAGACAAGCCATTGCTCGAGTGGAGCCCAAAAGGGAAGTGGCGAGTTGGTCGTCAGTGCAAGGGTGACTTGGAGGAGGTGATGTAAAGAGGAGATGAAAGCGTGTGGGCAGACTTGGAGCGGGGTGAAAACTCTAGCAGAGAATTGAACGCAATGGAGACGTTTGGCTGAAGCCCTTTGTTCCTCTAGGAATTAAAGGATATAATAATAATAATTAAATGTACAAGAAAGAACATTAAAATATAAAAAAAGACAAAACCATCCCTATGCTTATTCATTGCTCAAAAATTCCCCCCTAAAAATGTCACATAATCCACTGCACGCCACAATTACTTTATTCAAGAACTTATCTCTCCTTTTTTTTCTTCAAGAGTCTAAATTATTTTAATTGTTCATTAAACCCCCAACTAGGCTAAAATTAATACGCATTAACTGAAGTAGGATTCTTAGTATAAGAGGTTGTGTAGAATAAAATACTTCAAAGTTTAATAGTCCAAAAGGATTAAAAGCTTATTTCACTATTTTAAACTGTTCAAGTTGAGGTCTATTCTCAACTTGGCCACTCACTCTTACATAACCACCAAACTAAATAAATACTAGGATTCATTGAAAATATACTACTCCTCTCCTCTTTATTGTCTTCTCTTGAAATTAAATCATCTGGGGGAAATAGTTTCAGTCACGCAATTCGTAGATTTATATAAATTTAATACTTAAAAAATTATATATGTGATTTATAATTCCATAAAAGAATATTTAGATAGATATTTATTTATTTAAGGGGTAGGTGAATTAGGAAGGAGTAATGAGAAATTTTGAATGCAAAATGAATAAACAGTAACATGTCTCAATAAAGCAATTCAAGAAGACAAAAAAAGAAAAAGAAGAAGGAGAAGGGGAAATCTCCAGATAATAAAATTGAAGTGGGTTTTTTTTGTTGCTGTTTTAATCCCCCTGCGGCGCTATTAGTTCTCATTTGCACAAATCCCTTCGTTTAAATCATTTATGAAGAGCAACACTTTTGACATTGGTCTTCCTCCACAAAGGATAATAAAACTTTGCTGCTTTGCATGCAGCTAATATAAGACAGACTTAGGAAAAAAATTTTATTTTATAAGAAAGAATAGATAGTTCTTCATAAATACATTCAGAATTTGTCCTCCTTTAATATGTGGATTTTGAGAAGGCCTTCGACAGCGTTGACCACGAAGTAATTTGGAAAATACTCGAATACTATGGCGTACCTTAAATATTCACCAAACTTATCTAACAGGTGTACGACAACGGCACATGTCAAGTCATCTACAACGGAAAACTCAGCGAGGCGTTTGGAGTAATCACAGGAATCAGTCAGACAAGGGTGCTTATTATCACCAATGATATTCCTAATTGTGGTGGACTGGATTTGTACAAAAACCTTTATTATAAAAAATATCATATACCCAATGCCCAAATTTTTTTTAAACTTTTAAAAGTGAACTTGGTTTGGACATCACAAAGAACGTTTAATATCAGAAGAACTTCATAACAAGTGGAATCCAAATTGTCTGAATAGGAATGATGGAATAAAACAGAATCTGACCTGGTTACAACACCTACCTCTCCCATGAAGTGACAAAATCAACATGAATGTGATATGCACGTTCACTATGTAAACACACACTACTTTTATAATTTTACACACTGATAAAATCCAACAATCTACACTTGGTTTTGTTATCGATACCAACTGACCAACTTGACAACGGGAAATGACCTCAAACTGACGAACGATGATCAAGTTAGTAAACTTTACTTTGATATCATAAGAGACGCACTATTACCTTTGTTATTTGGTTTAGTGATCTTCATTGTTATTTTGACTTTCAATATGTCCCTTTAACTTGACCTAACTTGTCTATTTTCTCACCTCTTAACTCTTTGTTATATATATACTGAGATTTTGTAAATTCCGGTTTAATAATACTTTGATGAAGCTATTAGCAGCATTAAATAGCTAAACGTCAGTAAAAACAATGTCGTTTTGTTTTTCATTCATTGGGAAATACAAAAACCCTTATTGTAATGAATAGCATATACCCAATGCCCGAATTTTTTTCGAACTTTTAAAAGTGAACTTGGTTTGGACATGTATAATAAACATCAAGTTAATAGATGATATGCAAATGTCAGAACAATGATAAACAGTGCAGGAGAAAAGCACATAGTAGTGGCAAATTCAGTTGAAACCCCCACAAAGGTATAAATATTGTAAATGGATCCTTCAAGATGGATTCACCAAACAATTATTCCATTACAATCAAGTTGATGAATTTCATTCACTTCCCAATGCATTATTGCAAAAGGTGGATCAAAAAACAGGCTATGCCAGGATTTATTTTTTTTAAAAGTTTATTCCTATGAATGCTTCAACATTTAAATAATCTATGCAAAGAAAAGAATGTGTATGGATTGTGTACATTTTTTTTCAAAATAACAATGAGTTTGAGAACACTCCTGTTCCAACTTATGAGTACATTCCGTTGGTTGTTGAGTTCTGGTCTCAGAGAGAATGTCGTCAATCACTGGAACGAAAGTGAAGTTAACTCTTCGGTCCCAAAGAGAATAGATATTGTCTTCCAAATCCTTCTATTAGCGGCCATTTTCATTAACAACATGACTTTTGGATAAAAATTACTTCATTTTTAGAGTTTCGAAAGCGTCTTTCATTCCCGAAGCTATTTTTTAAATTTTTGCTGTTCCTCCTACTGGAAATCTATCCTTAGATGGGTAAAAAAAATACAAAAAGGAAGGAATTCAAAAAGTAGTTAACTCTTCCCCATCTGTCATATTTTTTCACTATTTATAATCTTACTTATGCCAATGTACAAAGTGTAATTTGAAATATGACGACGGAGAATGTTAGGTGATCCATTAATTTTTATGAACTGAGATTTTGTTAAATAGACAACAGACGGTGAATGTTTCCAAAACATGATCTAAGCGAAGAATCCCAGCAAAATACACACTCCCTTCACATATCCAGGCATCATCAGATGAGGATGTAAAAACCAGAATCGGGAAGATAAGTCTATCCTTAATCCCTAAACAAGCAGTATGGAAATCTTCACTGCACTCAGCATAAAAAGCGAAATTCAGATTTCCAATACATCAATGTCAATTCAGCCACTTCTTTTGTATGGGCCATGAAAAGTATTCCCAACACTCTACTGCACACTTTTATCAACAATCGCGTTTTCTGGCTTCATTGTTGAAGGTCAGTTGACTAGTCAGAAAGAATTAGCAACTAGAAAGAAACTCTGGGAACAAAACATTCAGAAATCTTTTACATAGTATGCTGAAGAAAATAAAGATGAACCGGCACGTGTTGAGGAGACCGTTGGATAAAATCGCTCAAGTGTAACCAGAACAGAAAACGATGAGTCGAGCGTGGTGGAGATCGCTGAACCAGCTAAAGATGACCGCATAAAACAGGGTGAAATGTAGATGTACTGTTGAAGCATTATGTTCCACTCGGAACCCGATGGGATAATAATAACAATAATGTTTTTGAATCAATTTTTCTGAGTAAAAAAGTGAATTGTTCACTTCTGTGTGCCATGGCTTCCATAATGAAAATCATATATGGCAATGGAATTATTTATTGGTAACTTGATACACAGCTATAGGCAAAATATGTCTACTATACATATTATTGTGCTACTTCTGTTTTCCTCTCGTGCTTTCCAAGTTACTTTACAAGATGATAAAAAAATATTTATATCTATATCTGCACACTACTTATTAAGCTAGTCAGTAATATTTTGTGTCAGACTACAAAAACAAATAAACCTGTTTCTTCCATTTATTAGAAATGTCCTAAGTAATCGGATCTTCTTTATATAACGGCGGCCTGCTACAAATTCGGGCAGCCAGAAACCGTCCTCATTATAACACATATTGTTATTATTCGTCATCACATAATCTAATTCTATAAAAGAATGACTAATTGTATTGTCTACCTCCACGAGTGTTTAAAATGCTCACAGCCTCTTGTTTCACACATTTCTAATTTATATGAGAAAAGAACAAATGTGGGTGGCGATGTCTCCCCCACCCCCCCTCCATTACATTCAATAACTGTTCCTGAAGTTTTTAATACAAATTACCACTCCCTAGGAAATGAAACTAATCACTTGCTATCTTAATTTGACAGCCTGCTTGAATCTCTGGGCTACCGGAATTTCCATCCATCCCAGCCAATGCATCTCATTTTCTCTAGTTCTTGTTATCATAATCGTTCAGTTATATCCGTGGGTCTCCAAAGGTACTCGTGCACACTTTATTTAATTGGCTTGTAGCCCATCGTTGAGCATTTCTGTGGGATCAAAGAAAAAATACCGTAGTGGATGATTTTATTCTTCAGATCTTACATCACTGAGTCACATGATATACTGAAGATGACCTTTTTATACTTGAAACTCCTCGATGAAGACTAAATATTATGGAATAAACTGAGCTGAAAACTGTGCATATTGTGTAAACTCATTGTGTATAATAAAGCTATTGTTATTATTACTAGCATTGAATCATTCACTTACGTCTTTGGACCACAAAATGTACTCGTGCACCTTTTTAAATTGTATTTCAACTGAATGTCGTGCATTTTTCAAAAGAGTTACGGAATAAATATTCTACGTGAATGGTGTGCACTTCAGGTCAGACGAAATTACGTCACGCGATCTACTATCAGTTACTATTTTACAGGATTTCATAATGAGCTGAGGTACTGGAAAGTTGTTTCGTTCTAGTTTGGGATTCTTTATCAGTACGCACCCACTGGGCTTCGAACCAAAAAAGAGAATATATTACGCAATAAGTTCTGTAGAGAATTCTGAGCATAGACTTTTACCTGTTTGACAAGTGATAAACGTATAACCATTTTTTCCAGCCTTTACTGGATATACGCAATATATTTATGGCCGCCAATGTACAAATTAGTGAACTTCACTTAACCGAATTCTCGATTTGCCTTAAATTCTCTCTTATTCTTATTATTATCCCCTTTTGTGATTTTGAAGTCTTTGAAGTCCTGGGTTCGAACCCCAGTGGGTGCATACCGTTAATGATTCGAAAACTAGGGTGAAACAGCAGCTGTCCAGTACTCCTTGGTTTTCAATGGTTCTCTAAATGATATTAGTCCGTGATCAACTCGTAAAAACAAAACTAACCCTAAAAAAATTATAAAATACTGCACTGAATTCTTGCTCAATGGCTTGTACGTTTTATTAAAGCTTGTCTTTATCGGTATAGAATGAGACGATGAAGTTCAAATATCCACCAAAATATATGACGTCTTTCTACAGACAGTTTTGCATCAGATTTTTTTTATTATTTTCATATAATTTTATCACATAAAGTAGTAAATTCTCCTTTGTCATTTTTTTGACTTAGCAGTAAATTTGATCCTACGTACTAAAGAGTTGAATATATGTGAAGGAAAAAAGTATGTGTTTTGGTTGTAAGCATAGTGAAATTACTACTGACCTATATCTACCATATATCTTTTGAGGCAGAGTTAAATGCTTTAGGAGTTTAAATAATCTAAAATATCACGTACATTGTAACATTCTAACAAGCTAATTGTTTTTAGTATAAAAACACTGATCTTATTTCCCATCTGACTGTACTTGATTGATAACATTATTTTCACTGAACGCTAGTAACTAGTGTGATGTGTCTAGTCCTTACTTTGGTGCAGACTGAATTCTATCAGTCAGGTTTGTAATGTGGCCACCATTATAGGTAGCTGGCCATCACAGTGCACATTAATTTGATGATATTAGATAGTTGGAGGCAATCGACCACAGGAAGCCTTGGACCTAGGTTTCGTGTTAGTTGGCACTCATCAGCAAGGCGTATCTGCAACCTTGAAGGAACTCATGTCCCTTCTGAGATTTGAACTATCTAATATCATCAAAATCAATGTGCGACCCATGATGGCGAGCTGCCTAGAATGGTGACCACATTGGAAACCTGACTGATAGAATTCAGTCTACACCAAAGAAAGGACTAGACACACCACACTAGTTACTAGTGTCCAATCAAAATATGCCCCTGAGTCCTACAGGAGGTCAATCGCGAGCTCGAATAGCTCAGTGGTAACGTCTCTGACTGCAGGACTGGGTGACGCGGGTTCGAATCTCAGAAGGGACATGAGTTCCTTCAAGGTTGCAGACACGCCTTGATGGCTCGGTGAGTGGCGACTAGCACGAAACCTAGGTGGAAAGCTTCCTGTGGCTGATTGCCTCCAACTATTTAATATCATCAAAATCAATGATCACACTAATATTATTATTTCTGAGTGTACATTATCTTATATTGATTTTTATTCAAATGTCTAATCAATTTCACTCATGTATATAAATGAAGTAAAAAAAATTGTGTGAGTAACTTGATATGATTATGAGCAACAGGTTGTGCTCGAAACGTCGGCATCAATTAATATTACTGTATAACATTGTGTGATTTTCTCGAAATAAAATCTTATCTATAATGGAGTTATACTCTGTAACAGTGCCCAAGTTTTATACTTATATCAATGCTACTCCTTTTGTCCACTGATATATTTTGTCTTGAAATTAAAAAGCTGCAGCGATAAAGTGTAACTGAACTGTGAATGAGTTCAGGTTATGCAGTTAGCTCTTTTTTAACTCCTTTGATATCTATACTGATTGGCACATTAGTATTAAAGCTGTTTCCATCTAAACTGTTCTGTAATGCTTTGAAGTGTCTACAACAATTGGGTTGGTTTTGAGCGGCGAGATTTCACTCGTAACCTAAGAGGATAGTAATAAGACAATACAGTGAAACTTTTACCTGGTGTTTACCTGGTGCGTCGGTGGCACAGTGGTTAGGAATCTCGCCGACCATGCACATGGTCCGGGGTTCGAGCCCACACCGGCGCACACCTGATATCTATGGTCGGCCTGCAAAAATTTGGGCTACCGATATCCATGCTGAAAATTCCATACTTGTACCAAAAATACAGTGTGGAATCAAGCTGTAAATCAAAAAAAAAAAAAAAATTTATGTGATGAATTTTACAAATGAATAACAATCAGTGTAGATTTTCCATAAAATATAAAACTATCTTAAGATTTACATGCAGTGGTAAACTACAGTCTTATGTCATGTAATTCGCAATGAATCCGTGCATCAGAGGCAAATCGGAATTTAATGTTTAATGATAGTAAATCTTCAAATTCATCCTCTAGGTCAAGTTGAACTGGAAGCTAATGCAAACCATTGGTCGAGGATAGCGAATTAACTCGGTTATAATTCACTGGTCTTCGAATTTTCGTCCCAAGTGGCTGAATAGTCAACGAGCTAAGTCTCATAACCAGGAGTTCCCAGGTTCAGTGGCTGATGAAGTCATGGGTGTCTGCTACTGAAGAGTCACAAAAACTAGGATGAAATGGCGATCCAGTGCTCCCTGGTTTTCAATTACTTCTCTAACTGATTTTCGTTAGTGACAAAATCTACACTGATATTAACCCAAACCCCTACAAAAACATCAAAATATTGAGAGATGTGTAACCGGAAGGTCCTTGGTTCGAATCCCACAGTGTGAGTGAGCACTAAGGAAAAGGAGTCCCTAACTATGACGAAACAGCTGTCCACCACTCTCAGGTCTTCCAGTGGTTCTCTAACCGGCGTCAGCCGATGATGAAATCCTACTGTGGTGGGAGGAGGCTGCTAGCCCATTGGTAGACATTAATTTACGTCAATTTTTATGTCGAAAATATTGGTCGTGAGAAAATATTAACAAGACTGATTCAACAACCAATCACAGCAGACTTTGCGTAGGAAGATACAGTTAACATATAGATGACCTGATATTCAAGAAACAGTCACAACGAGATGCAAGGTTAACTTTCTGTAAGAAACAACCAATCAGAAGACTGTGAGAGTTTTCTTGAATAAGCTATAATAATGTACATGAAAATCTATAAATACGTGTTGATTTCCTTAATAAACGATCTGTTTCCTGGCCTTTGTCTTCTGTTGTTACACTGTAATCAATCAATCAAATCCCTAGAAACCAATACTTGAATGTTATTCGTTAATTAAAACATTTGTTGATTTTTTTCAAAACAGGATAAGTACAACACCAAATATTTGTACACACATATTCATTCCTCACATTTCAAATAGAGTATACGGCTTCAAGCTTGAAGTACGGAATTTTCAGTAGCGATGTTGTGTTCAAGGGGTACGGTCACGCCTTAACCACTCTCTTTTCCGGATTAAGTACCGACTTGGCTTATTTCGTAATTACTGTCAACAAACAGTATCATTAATTTAAATAAATAAACTATGTAAACTTCCAATACTTATTTCTTAAGGCAAAATGGAAAACTCAATTAAGGTATGTTTAGCCATTTACAAAATGAGAAATAGTGAAAATAAATTTTAATTAGCTTCATTTCCGAATATTTTCCCCTCAGAAAACAGCCACATTTAACACTTGACGTATCAATCTCAACAATATGCTATCTCTGCCAAATGTTACACCAGTTAATACACTTTACTTTATTCCACTTAACATTTCGTGTAAATTTTATTTTAGCAATTATACACACCCATGGATTTCTCAAACAGATCAAGCACATTTGTCATATTTTTTCAAATAAAATTTGATCTTATCTCAAATAAAAGAGGCGCAGGTTTTTCTCCTGCACTTCTTGCTCTTTTCTCACTCAATCTTGCATCTGTATACAACAGTCAACTACTTCACTTAAACATCTATGCAATATACTGACTTTTAAAACAACCATCATCCATCGAACCAATAACGCAAAGAATTCACTTGGACAGTGGCTAGAATGGAGATTTGAATGTGGTTGTGTTTTCTGAGCTGAATAGTTTCACTGACAAGCTTTCATTGTCTTTGCAAACCAAATATTCACAGCAAGCTTCAGTGTTATGTGAGATACTATGATTCTCCATGTGAGAACATTATCCATCTCTCTTTGTGATTATCAACGTGACAAGTTGTTTCCGAAGATTTTCTCAACCTCTTGTCCAATTATATTGGTTCAAATTATCTTATTGATCTGGTGATTGATATTCTGACTTTCTTTTTATCCTTTCGTAAATCTGCTCCATGCTAGTGTGTCTGTGGTGAGAGCTGGCTGCTAGCCAAATCGGTAGACAGTAATTTACATCAATGCTTACGTCTCCGATATTGGTCTGTGAGAGAAATAAGAACAAAGACTGATCCAACAACCAGTCACAGCAGACTTTGCGTAGGTGGATACAATTTTCAGATAGGTAATCTGAACTTCAATAAACGGCCACAAAGAGATGAAAGATTAACGTTTAACGGGAAACCACCAGTCAGAAGACTGTTTGTTTGCTAACATTAAACTATAATAATGTACATGAAAATCTATAAATATGTGTTGATTTCCTTAATAAACGATTTGTTGCCCAGCCCTTGTCTTCTGTTGTTACATGTCTACTCACTGGTAGAAGTTAGAATTCACGAGCCATTGAATCGGGTCCCAGTGGCTGAATGGTATACGAGCTTGCCTTGTAACCGGAAGGTCCTGGGTTCGAAACCCAGTGGGTGCGTACTGCCGATGATTCCCAAACTAGGATGAAACACCAGCTGTCCAGTACTCCCTGGTTTTCAAAGGTTCTCTAACTGATATCAATCCGTGATCAACTCGTAAGACACTGCAGATTTGTCTGATACCGAGGCCTCTAACAGCTGGCTGGCATTTTCCATGTTTTCTGTGTCTATTATCTAACTACTTTCCCAGTCAAATCGGGGTCCATGGTTGCCCACACGCATTGATATGAAGGCATGAGTGTATTTCATATTTTACTGCAAGACTATGTTCGTAGGTACAAAGATGCAGAGGGTCTTCACTTTCTGGTTGACATCTATTCTAAAAAGTTACGACAGTCTGAAAGTGATTTTAGGGATATGGTATATATATATATATGTGTGTTCGGCCTATTTTCTTCGTGCTTTCATCCTATGATATGAATTTATCACTTCATTTTAGGTTAACCACCTTTTGATGGAGTTTGTAAGACATCATTCTTCATGGAAGAAAGTCAGAAGATGTTTCTCCTGCGTTTTCCCCAAGACGGGAGTGTTTCAGCGTGTTATGCCTATTCTCAATAACGTTTCATCTCATAATATGCGAGGTTTCAGCAGGATATAGTTGCATTTTACTGCGTACTGATTTGCTTAATAGTACATAAATACATTTCTAATTGTTTCAAATTATGGAGAGTAAGTCAGCATTCGACTGAAATTAACCGACTACAGACGGGATGGCTGTGCATGTGATGAGTTAACAACAACGCGTATGCTGTTCCTCATTATCCAACGAATACTTCAGGAAAGGATCGAAGGCGATGCCAAGTAGTGCTTCATAGACGGATATTCTAATCACAACGGAATTCCTAAAACTCATATCTAATTAAAACGGGAGCTGAAAACTTTGTACAGAAAGGTAACGAAGGCTTCGCTATTAAACCAAACAGTTCAGAGAACAAAGTATTGCCAAACAAATCCCAGTAACCAAGAAAACAGTGTTCTCATCGAGAAATTAAATTTACACAGACAAAAATTCATTTATCCCTTCAGGCATCTAATCTACTCTCAAAACATTGATTTTCAAAAATGTAGCTGTTCAACAAGTTGCTCTGTGAAACAGAAATTGAAATTGTTAGATATCATAACATGGGTTATACGATAAAACTGTGTCTGTTTAAATAGACGTTTTTCAAATAGAAAATTGTCTCACATGAAAACAGGTTAAAGCTGAAAGAACGGAATCAATTCACCAAGAGAGTGAAAATAAGAAAACTGATGCACAGTCAAATATTCAAGAGGTTGGAAAATACTCTTTGTTAAAAGTCATTATTATACAATCAGATCTCATCACAGTTTTAATCTACATGGCGAGAATTTCAGACTATTGATATGTAATATTTCAATGATCAGTCAGGAACGTGTATGGTGCTAAAGGAATGCAGTTTTCAGACGGTGTCTAATATCAATATACGAATTGACCTTATGACAATCACACTTGTGATTATCTCTTCGAATTCGCCTGTTTTTCACCTACACTAGTTAAGAAAACTCGTCCTCATCATTTTCCGTGACAACTGAAACGTAGAGCCACAAACTGTAGCTTTGAATTCTCAGCTGTCATGTTACCGAATGTTGCTAGCCTAACATCCAGCCTTCCCTTGTGATACCACTTATGGGAGGTTTAGGACTGAGTTGGCCAGGACTCGATCCAGGACAGTGTGTGTGCGTGGCTGGCGGACAGTCTACCACTGAGCCAATCACCCACTGAAATAAAATTATACACTTTAATCTCACAGACAAACCAGTAGTACAGAAACGAACTAATCAGCAAACAAGCAAGAATGACGAATATTCAAGACAATCTCATTGATAATGAATGGGTGTTGAAAGTAGATCATGTTATTGTCGTAAGTAGTATTCATCACATTCTAAATAGGTTTGTCTAGCTGTCACTGGGCCGAGAACGAAGTAACTCTGAGTAGAAATGCTGACACTGGTTGCCGGCAGATAATCGTTCTAATCATCCTACTGGCCGACCAGTATGACAGTATTTGAAGAAACTATTCTCAGCTTGACATAATGTAACTGGAGGCGATAGGTGTTCTGTCAGTAACAATGACATTAGCATGTTGGTCAGGTGTAAACACATGAAGAGAATTCCCAGGGAAAATAACTTGTAAACAACAACCTGATATCTATGGTTGGCCTGCAAAATCTGGGCTACCGATATCCATGCTGAAAATTCCATACCTATACCAAAAATACAGTGTGGAATCAAGCTGTAAATCAAAAATAAAAATAAAAAATAAAATATCGTTAAATTTTCCTTATCAAGGAATATTCCTTTTTCGTTATCAAATAAAGCATAACTTCAGTAGAAATATCACAGCTGGCATTTTGAAATGACCATTTTAATAAACTAACAACTCATAATATTTCACAGGATATATAACATTGATAATAATACTGGACGTTGTAAAGCAAAACTCACACACTGCTTCAGCTTCACCTCGCCTATCCTTCAGTGTAGAATTGTCCAAGCATAGGAAGATTCATTCTTTATGTCAGCCTATTTGAAAACAAATAACTTATGCCATTTATTTTTACGAACTCATTTCTGCAGAGAAAGAAGAATGATCACACAGTGATGTGCTACTAATTCCAACTGCACAACTTCAAAACTCGATTTCTATATTCAGCATTCTTCCGTCTCGTTTGTCGTATGGGTAGTCAGATTTATCAGATGTCCAGTATATCCGCTGAATAAATGTTATTACACGTAGTCTCAGCTGATTTTATAAACACAGCTTCGGTTAACAATCTCTCACTCCACAATCTTATATTGGATTTGAAGATTTTCATTATGTCCGTGTTGTGAGGCTGTGTGAAACCACATGCAGTGCAATAAACGATATTCTTCCAGATTCCTTATCATATTAAGATCTACTGGTTGATGATTCTCGAAACTTATGCGCCCCCCCCCATGGTCTGATTGACTCCAGCCTACCAGTTTGTCATATCCTTTTGATATCACAGTCATTACGAATTATTAGATAACCCAAATATTTTTTCCCTTTAAACGACACAATCTTTTCTCAGATGTCTTTCTGAGATTAAGCTCCATCTTTATCTTTCTATCGTTAACAATCCTGCATAATGATTTCAGCCTGTTGGACAATGGTTTGGTGTTTGGAGCGATGGGTGCAGAGTTCCAATCTCGGTGAGAACACCATCACTCACTGGGAATACAGACAGGCAGGTACATAAAGATGACGAGTCCTAAATAAGACATGATTTGCATCCTGGATTCCACCATCGAACGAGGTTTACAATCTTCTCAGTGAAGTTGTTATTGTTAGCATCTAACATGAGAGATAATTTGTAGAGATTCTGGTTTGCATGAGACAACTATTTCAAAAGTGAGAACACGTTAATCAGTAGATTATTAAAAGAGAAAAAGAAGGAGATAATGTCCTCTAACTGTACTCATCCAACCAAACAATAAATGTTGGCGGCTATTGTGCCCAGTGTTACTGAACAGAAGTTAACAATAAATTACGAAGTAACACAAAAATTCCTCAGCTTAGTATGTAGGTGAGGATTTGGAAGTATTCGCCGAACTGATATTATCCGAGATCATATTGTCTATGATATTCTAGCCACAACCAGCTAGGCGAAAAATTCCGATATAGTCTACGCACAAAATCCATAAAGATATTTGCTTAATTAACTTAAGAACTTTCATTTTTATGGAATAATGTCCTCAACTACTTTTGACAAACGTTACTTCATTGATTAAATCATCTAGATATCCCATCTTATGTACTTTCTTCTCTCAACTCAATTTTATTCAATCGCTATTATCACCAATGAATAATTCAATAAATATATTTTTATACAAATGGTATAACATGTATGTGGTCAATGAAAACGAGCTGCTTATATCCATGTAAAAGTTGAAGTTCCTCTCCCTTATGTCCTCATGTATTGTATAAAACGTGAATAATTCAAAGATAATCTTATCTATAACACAGTTAAGCCACCATAAAGCTAAAATAAATGTTGTCTGCATTACTAAAACAAGTTGTGTACTATAATACAAATAAATACAAGTAATCATAGCGTTCATTTTGTTTTCAGTGTAAGACAAATAGTAAAGTCATCCAAGTGTTGGTTTGTAGGGATTTGATTGGTTACAGGATTTCATCATGAGCCGACATTAGTTAAAGAACCATTGGAAAACCTGGGAGTACTGGACAGCTGTTTCGTCCTAGTTTGGGACTCTCCATAGTATGCACCCCCCGTCCGGGGTTCGAACCCAGGGCCTTCTGGTTACAAGGCTAGCCAGCTCGTAGACCATTAAGCCACTAGGACCAGATCCAACGGCCCATGATTTCTAACTTCTGTCAATTTCCGCTCATGATGAAATCTGTAACCAATCAACCAAATCCCTATAAATCAACACTTGAATATCAATGGGATACTCACTAGCGACTAGCCCTATCCAGGTAGGTAGTTACCTGGGGTTCTAGTGAGAAGTCATGACCAGTAGGGTTCAGCAGGTTGGGTTTGAGGGCAAATACACGCCGAAGAAATTGGCTAGCGGTTGCGCTATGTCGTGAATTGGCAGAAGTTGGAATTTATAGGCCACTGGATCAAGTCCCAGTGGCTTAATGGTCTACGAGCTCGCTAGCCTTGTAACCAGAAGGTCCTGGGTTCGAACCCCGGACGGTGGGTGCATACTATGGAGAGTCCAAAACTAGGCTGACGAAACAGCTGTTCAGTACTCCTAGGTTTTCCAATGGTTATCTAACTAAAATAAAGTCATCATTTATGCACAATAGGGTCCTAGTACCAGTTTACTGTAAATGTATAACCACAAGACGCGGTGTTTACATAATGAAGTTTGTTTTAAAAACAGGTGGCATCTCAGGGCTTAAGATTTATAATAGTCTCACCAACACCAAAAACATTTTACCGAAAAATAATTGACTTTCTTGATGCAATCCTGCTTATATGTCATGTTAAAAGTCTCTGGCTCCAGTACTGAATATCACCGTTTCAAATATCAGAGGAGTTTTTACCTTGCTATAGCCTGTAGAAGTAGTCTGCTGAGTTACTTACTGTTGACAATTACACTTACACTTCGATAGGCAATGACACCAGAAGTCAAATAAGTTAATGGAGCATACGAATGAAGTCAATAGTGAAGAAATGAGAAAGTGTACAATGCCTCCTTCTGCCTCGGCCGTATAGGGATAGAAATTTATTTATTTTGTTTATTTAGTTATTCTATGTACTTTTCCCTTATTACTTCGATTATTTTTACTATTATTATCATTACTATTATTACTATTCTCATTCTGATTCTTTTCCACTTGACCCACTCGACATTTTAAACCCTAAATTATTAATTTTTATATTTTTTATTTTTACAATATTGAATTCTATCTTATCGAATTTCACACCATGTTATGTAACATTTTATATTCGTCCAGTAATCTTGTAATTATGTACCCTTTTCCAAAACCTATACACTTTATGTATTATTCTATATATGAAATTAATTATTTTGCCACTTGACATTAAACTATGATTATAATCACATATATCTTAACTGCATTTCATACTACTATTATTATTCCATGTATTCACACCTTTGACCTAATTCCCTCACCGGATATAATTTCTTTAACAAGATCATATATAAACGATTGTACAGCTTGATAATAAATTCGTTGAAAAGAGTCTCTTCGCTGAATATTGTGCTCTCACAATACCTATTTAAACGCCTGACTGAAAGTTTCTGAAGGAAAAGAAAGTTTCTCTGTAATTCCTGTATAACTTCCATAGGATCACAACAGAATACTCCTAACTGTTTTGCTCACTTTAATAAACTGTAAAATCAGAGCGGAATTCTTTGTGGATCAGTGACATTAAAACTACAAACAAGTTGAACAAGAAATTCGATGGGAGGAAATAGTTTCCTTCTGCATTTAGTGTTAATAATAATAATAATAATTGACTTCATTCCAAAACCAGTACTTATAATACAGAATGGAATTCTCAGCATTTGTCACAATATTGCATCTGATTTACTTAAAATATTAATAAAATTAAAAATTAAAACAAAAGTAACCAGAGGAATTTGTCCACGTTTACGATATAAAGTCAAAAATATTCGAAGCACGAATTGAGATCATTAAACATAATAATAATAATAATAGTAACAGTTTGTTTCAAACAGTATTGTCGATTCAGTTTGGAAATTTTAGCATGTTATTATAGAGTATTGAATCTAATGTTCTGCTGATGTATTATAGTGAGGGGAAATACAAGCTTAATAGTGGTAACACAGCTTAAACGATGTTTACAATTATGAAAAATAAATAAAAACAAAAAGTTGAGAGGATTATAAATATAAGAAATACAATAACAATAAAGTTTGGTACTGTAAGGGTGGAGGAAATGGTTTATTTAGTAGTGCAAAGAAGGTCAGTCAGTTCATGCCTGACACCATTTTCATCGCATACCAAATATCGTAGAGTGGAATTTTTATACTTAGACGTACATGCATAAATTCTTCTGAAAAGACTCCTTGTTTTACCTGAGGAGACACAAGGTTGCAGCTGTGGGTAGAGTGGGTGCTCAGAGTCTGACAAAATTCCTTTAACAAATTTGTTGCATGACATCAAGTGCCTATCCGTGACAATGTTAACGATATGGCCCAATGGGATACCACTCGTCATACTGACAGTCTTCAGAGTCCTACGAAGTATGACATAGTCTTTTTTAAGCAATCCAGGAAAGAATAAGCAAGTGTGAACAGTAAGGAAGAATAGGTAAAATACACGAGTTGACAAACTGTAAGAGGAGTGGTTGGGTTATGTCTGAGTGCCTCAACTTCTTAATGTAATAATTCAGACGAAATATTCTTTTAGAAATCCCTAAGACATGGGAAGACCAGGATAGGTCAGAAGAAAGAATTAATCCAAGATACTTAACTTCAGACTTGGTTTCTATGTCGGTATCATCAATTTTCCAAGGGTCATAGGAACCAACGGCTTCATTTAACTTTCGTTTACATCGGAAACTGAAATTGACAGTCTGACATTTGGAAGGATTTAGTTTAAGGCCATTACACGAAGACCATTTGCTAATCAGGAATTAGCAAATGGTGAGTGAGATCCACAGTTTTGTCTGGAGTCAAATCTAGCACTCGATGACATTCTTGAGCAAGGAACAAATTCAACTGATTAAATTTGTGACGTATCCATTATTAATAATAATAATATTAACAGCTTTATTCCAAACAGTATTTGTGGTACAGGTATGGAATTTTCAGCGTGCATTACAATACATTGAATCTAATTACCTCATAACTTTTATAAGATTTTAAAATCAAAAAGCAACACCCAAAAAAAGAAGACAAATAAAAAAGAAAAAGAAACAGCGTTGCGTTTACATTTTAAACAATGCACTACAGGTTATGAAGTATAAAATTGGTGTGTAATAGAAGATGAGAACAACAGTGTAGTAGTAACGAGGAAAGGAAAGCAAAAACTAATGGGACTATTTGTTAGAGCGCCGCAGTAAGTTGATCGTATCATACCTAACGAATTTCTCATCACATAACAGCTGTGTCAGATATGGTATTGTGGAGTTTATGTATTTGGTAGTCCTACCATATAGCCTCCTATAGCTGCTTCTAGTTCTACCAGATGAAATGCAAGGAGGGAGCTACGTATAGAGAGGATGCTCGGGGTCTGACAATATTGTATTCGCTAGTTTCTTACATGACATTATATGTCTATCCACAATAGTGTTAACTAGTTGGTTTAACGATATCCCACTTGCCCTACTAACGGCTTTTGGTGCCCTTCTCATCAAAGCAAAGTCTTTCTTAAGTAGTTCAAGAAAGATTAATGGGAAGCAGTAAAGGGGGATGGGTACAATACAGGAATTTACAAAATGAGGAAGCAAAGACTGCTTTATGCCAGACTGCCTAGATTTCCTAACATAGAACGTTAAGCGAAACATCTTTCTAGTAACTAGCAAGATGTGGGAGGACCAGGAAAGATCGGTGGAAAAACTCAGCCCAAGGTACTTGACATTAGATGTATTTTCAACCTCTATGCTGTCAATGATAGTGGGGCCATGTGAGCTAACTAGTTTCTATAGGTCACGGTTACGTCTGAAAGTGAAATTGACTACCTGACATTTAGACGGATTTAGCTTAAGACCGTTTGAAGAGGACCACCGACTAATTTCCGACAGAAAGTTATTTAATTTGGGACAATCTGACTGAGAGTTGACAGGCATAGAAAGAGAGAGGTCATCAGCATACTTAACAAAAGTGGCCACATCAGAATGAGACAAGTCATGTGAGAAAAAAGAAAACAGAAAAGGATAAAGAACAGCACCTTTAGGAACACCAGCTAAAGTAAGTGAGGTAGTGGAGGACTTTCCATTGTAGACAGTGTACTGCTTCCTATCATAAAAATAGGAATGCAGCCACTTATTTGTCCAGGTCTCAGCCTGTGTTGCAGCAAGCTTACTTAGCAAGAGAGACCTAGGAACAGTGTCAAATGCAGATGTGTAATCAAGGAAGGCACAGCGAACGTATTTAGCTCCTTTATCTAAACTAGAGACTATACTATGATGTAAGACAACAGCTGCATCTAACGTACACCTACTATGTTCATAGGCAAACTGGTTGGGGTCACTGAAAGGCTTTAAAGAGGGTTCAAGATTAAGTAAAATAAGTCTTTGCATAACTTTCAAAAAAGATGAGGTAATAGCAATGGGTCTAAACTTAATATTAGGTCCACTTGTAGATTTAAGCACTGGAACAATCTTGATATTTTTCCATGAGTCAGGTACAACTCCCAACACTAAATTTGATGCTAATTAGTGAACGCTATTGTGGATAAGTGTGTCAGAGCCACGACGAGAAAAGCGAGACGAATATTCGCTATCATTATAATACACATTCTGTCATGACTCATTGGTTAAAGTTATCCAAACAAGCTGAAGTCTCTTCTAGCTGGTGCAGACAGATTTTGACTGGTTTCAGCAGCTCCCTATTTATATGTGAATGTCGTACTTCGAGAATGAATATTCTGCCATGATATGACTATTAGGCAGTATAGTTATAAAATATTAGACAAGTAAAGACAGAAATCAATTCATTTCCACTACACCACGGGACAACGCAATTACCTGAACAAACAAAAGATCCGTATGCCAAGTTACCACCGAAATCTGCTTTCATTTTTAACAAATGCATACACATTTAATCAGATGTATATATCCACCCATGAGCAGTATGTCACATGATACACAGAAGAATCCAAGTTACTTTTCTCCTATATTATAATGAAATATATACTGTCTCACAATTTTAAACATACGAGTATTTCACTCTTCGAAGAATAAAACGTATTCCTATCTCTCTAACAATACCCCCACCACCACGTAATTCATTCTATCGTGAAATTTCATTAAGCCAATTTCGCAGTTCAGTAAAACAACTATTCATCAAGGGATATTGTGGGAGTTACTTATCATATTGTCAATAAATTTTTGTTCCTTTTCATAAGGCGACGAATGGATAGTTCAAAGTCAGATATTTGAAGCAAAGTGATTCACCTTGGAATAGTTTTCATTTTGTCTTTCTCTTACCTTTACCTCTACGCAGTTATCATGAAGGAGAATTAGAGTATTTGAGATCATGGTTTTTAAGTAGTTCATGTTGCCTTTCCCAAAGGATAATAATTTGCATGAATAAAGGCTGCCAGTATATTTTGACTGGACACTAGTAACTAGTGTGATGTGTCTAGTCCTTTCTTTCGTGCAGACTGAATTCTATCAGTCAGCTTTGTAATGTGGCCACCATTCGAGGCAGCTTCCTGTCGACTGCCTCCAACCATCTAATATCATCAAATCAATGTACACCGTGGTGGAGAGCTACCTATAATGGTGGCCACATTACAAACCCGACTGATGGAATTCAGTCTGCACCAAAGAAAGGACTAGACACATCACACTAGTTACTAGTGTCCAATCAAAATATTAATAAACAAAAGACAAGTAGTTCAGTGAAGAGTCTCTTTTCGACGAATTCATTTTCATAGCTGTACAATCGCAAATATATATATGGTTGTTTTGTGTGTGTGTGTATACATTAAATCTGTCAAACGAAAATACACTTTGTAAGTTCAGATGAATTGGATGTTGATATAAGAGGATAGTAACAAAATTGATGAGTTGTCATAAATGATTGTTAAATAAGAGTTACGTGATGGCATAAATAGTTTGATGAAAGAGTTGTGCTCAGGGCGTACATGAAAACAAAATAATATACAGAATTACACAAGAGTTTTAAGTAGTTAGAAAAATAAACATACAAACAAAAGTTAAGTCAAATCAACGGAGTTGTTACCATGACAGTAGAATTGTTTGAATAATTTTCTTTTGTATGTACAGTTCTGGTTCCTCCAACTGAATGGCTAGGGCTTCTGCGATGCAAAAAAGACGGAATCGTACTGTCTTTGGAAGGTTGTTCTTCACTTTGTAGATTACTTTGAAGGAGGCGTTCGTTGAGATGGAATGATCAGTGTTGACAAGATGTTCGATTATTGCACTCCTTATACGGCCACTAGTTGCTTTCTGCAGCCGCGCTAAATAGTGTTCTTTGACCCTTTCTGACAGGATGCGCGTTGAACGACCTATGTACCTGTCTCCACGGCAACAGGTGAACTGATATATGCACATAGAAGTGGTAAGGTGTGGAATCTTGTCCTTTGGGCTTCTACAGATCAGCGGGCGACTGGAGAACACTCTCAGTGTTGCCACAGGGAAAATTCTTCTTAAAAAGGCGGAAATTCTCCTTCTGAGGACGTCACTAAGTAGGTCTCCTTTGAATTCAAGGTTCATATAAAGTATTTTTTTGGTACGGATGGTGTCTCTTGCTTTTGGACTCTTTGTTCAATGCTTTTGTCCACGAATCTTGATGGGTAGTCGTTTTGTATGAAGATTTCTTTCAGGAAGTTTAGTTCTTCTTCCATGGTGACAGAGCTGCAGATGCGTCTGACGCTAGTGGCAAGAGATTCAATTAGGTTTCTTTTCCGACTGTGATTGGTACCCAGCTGTAGAAGCTTGTCAGTTGGCCGTTATATGTGGGTTTCCTGTGGATGGACCTTCTTAAAGTTCAGTCAGCTCTCCTTGTAAGCTCAGCATCAAGAAAAGGGATTTTAGATTTGTTTTCAATATCTAGAGTGAACTTTGTGGCTGGATGACACTTGTTGAATATTTGCAGTGACCGTCACCACAGATCACAGTCAAAATATCCACCACAGTCCTACAGGAGGTCAATCGCGAGCTCGAATAGCTGAGTGGTAACGTCTCTGACTGCAGCAATGGGTGACGTGGGTTCGAATCTCAGAAGGGACATGGGTTCCTTCAAGGTTGCAGATACACCTTGCTGACTGGTGAGCGCCAACTAGCACGAAACCTAGGTGGAAAGCTTCCTGTGGCCGATTGTCTCCAACCATCTAATACCATGAAATCAATGGATGTCAGTATGTTAGGAAACGTCTATGAGTAGGGATATGAATGTTCTAATAGCATTATTCTAGACGATAAATTGTGTGATCTGTTGACGCGAATGAGGTGAGCTTAACACAAACGAATATATGATGACACTGATGTTCGGTAAAACAAAAAGGCAACTCATTCTCAAATCTGCGTTTACATCACCATATCAGTCGTCTTTATACTCCTTTTGAATAATGCAGTCTAAGGGCTTTCTGAAATAAAATAATTATTTATGCCTATCATTCATCGTGGTTTTAAGCATTGGATAGTATATATCAGTTCACCTGCTGCTGTGGAGCCAGCTAGCTACATCGGTCGTTCGATGTGCACCCTGTCCAAGAGGATTCAAGAACACAATCCAGCATGGTAGTGAAAAGACAATAGTGGTGCAATAAGGAGTACGATAATTAAACACCTGGTTAACACTGATCATTCCATTTCAACAAACGCCTCCTTCAAAGTAATCTACAGAGTCAAGAATAACCTATCAAAGGCAATACGATTTCGTCTTATTTGTATCGCCGAAGCTCTAGCCATTCACACAGAAAAACTGGAGCTGTTCATACAAAACAGAGAATTACTCAACCACCTCTACTGTCATGGTAACAACTTTGTTGATTTTGATGACTTAATTTTGTTTCCTTGCCTGTTCATTAATTACTTATAATTCTTGTATTCATTTAGAATTCTTACGTAATTTCGTATTCTCCACTTTGTTCCTTTGTGCATCCTGTGTGAAACGCACTCATCAAACCATTCATATTATTACATAACTTCTTTTTTAACAACCTTTTGTGACTACTCATCACCTTTGTTACTAACCTAATTTCATTAACACACAACTTTCTTGACAGACTTTGTATTACGTAACTCCAATTACCAATCTTCACCTGTTTAGTTATAATAACCATAACCAATTGTATTTTTTTGGTATTCAAGTGTTGGTTTGTAGGGATTTGATTGATTTCAGGATTTCATCATGAGCTGACATTAGTTAGAGAACCATTGGAAAACCTGGGAGTACTGGACAGCTGTTTCGTCCTAGTTTGGAACTCTTCAGCAGTACGCACCCACCGGGATTCGAACCCAGGACCTTCCGGTTACAAGGCGAGCTTGTATACCATTAAGCAGCTGGTCGGGTGTGAGGACAAATACTCGCCGAAGACATTGGCTAGCGGTCGCGCTATGTCGTGAATTGGCAGAAGTTAGAATTCAAGGACCATTGGATCGGGTCCCAGTGGCTTAATGGTATACAAGCTCGCCTTGTAACCGGAAGGTCCTGGGTTCGAATCCCGGTGGGTGCGTACTGCTGAAGAGTTCCAAACTAGGACGAGACAGCTGTCCAGTACTCCCAGGTTTTCCAATGGTTCTCTAACTAATGTCAGCTCATGATGAAATCCTGAAACCAATCAAATCCCTACAAACCAACACTTGAATATCAATTGTATTTTTGTTTGACAAACTTAATGTACACATACATAAAAAATAACACATATATATTGTCGATTGTACAACTAAGAAAATGAATTCGCCGCCGAAAAGAAACTCTTCGCTGAATTACGTGTTTTGTTTTCATTGGATAGCAGTTCTGATTATCCATTTTTGATTTCATATGTTTGTATCACTTCACCTTTGTACTAAATAACTGGAAACAAGAAGGGAAACATTAAGATCTTGTGATTTTTGCCTAGCAGTATCTGAACCGCATTTTATTACTATACTACTAATTAGAGAAACGTTAAGACAAGTTTTAGAGTTATACCTACTTGCAATAGCTTGTCGATGTTGGTAGACATACAACTAATGCTTATATATATATATATATATATATATATATATATATATATATATATATATATATATATATATATATATATATATATATATATGCATAGTTTTCAGTAGAAACAATTTGCCCAAGTTGCTAAAACAACCTCACAGGGAGAAAACAATTCATTGAACCACAGAAACTTAACACCGTCGGACACTTCATACGTTTCGGAGTACACATCAATATTAATGCAAACTAGTGTTTCTTGTCACAGAATTAATTGATTCTAAGCTGGATTGATTTCTTCATCACAGACCAGTTTCACTGTCAAATCCACTGAAAAGTATTATGTACAAGAAGGTCATTTCCATCTGATAGGAAATTCTAAATCTATGCTACCCCGAAATTTCATCTTACACGTTGAGAAGATTGTTAAATGACATCACATACTGGACAAGTATTCGAGTGCAACTCAAATGCAAAAAGACGATCTGAGCGTGGATCGTAGGGCGATATGGAGGAGATGATAGTCTGTGGGCATTCGTGGAACCAGTTGTGGATTTCACTCTGTGAGGGTGTGTCCGATGGTGACGTACTAGAAATCAGGAAATTATTCTCCTATCTCCACTACCCATGCATTCCTGTTTTAGAAATTAACATCGATTTGATGTACTAATACACTTGCAATTGATAGTGTTCTCTGAGCTCCTTGGTTTAATTGCGGAGCTTTCATCGTCTTTCTGGATGACATCTTCAGCGCAGTATTTAGGATAAAGTGAAATGATTTAAATTTCTTCATGAGTCTCCCGGTAACCATCTTTAGATGTCGTCCAGAAAGACGATGAAAGCTCCGCAATTAAACCAAGGAGCTCAGAGAACACTATCAATTGCAAATCATCCACCTGAGTTACAAATCTTTTCTGTTAGTACTAATACATTATTCTCCTAATTGTGACAGTCTGCTAACAATCCACATGATAAATATTCCCATACAAGCAAGTACATCTTCGTAGATTATTGTCTGAACACACTGCAACAGATTTTTGACTGCAATTTCATCTAGAATATTTAATTCGCATTGAGAGTATTCAAGAGTCACACACTCACTCAGTCAGTCAGTCAGTCAGTTAGTAAGCTAGTTTCATTTAAAAATTTGAAGACGGCATTAAGTGAAGAATTCATAGAAGTCAGATAATGAAATTGTCCGCATAATCGACCCTCTAGAGAAATGAGGAAGAGATAAATCTGTGAGCAGATGTACTATCATAAATTGTGGTGTAATCCGAATAGATTATTTAAATAGATTGTTCCGAGTTATTGGTAGTGGAAACTGAAATTCAGGACTGTGAATAACAGTTTCTAAGGCAATAATCAGAAATAGCGTTGATTGATAAAATTCTCAGTTATACTGTTGTAATTGTGGTGGAGTTCTTTATCAGCGTGATTTTGACTATAGAGTTTGTCGAAGTAATGGATTAAAAGTCAACAAGTCATAACGGTTATCCAGATAAATTCATTGAGAAAAATATGTATTCAGCACCTAGGAGAGTCATTATGGCAACAATTCCGAAAAAACCACTGTTCATAAAACCGCAGTTCCTCGGTGACAACATCAGCGAAATAATAACAGCACTCGAAGAATGAAGTTAAAAGAGCTTATTATGCAGAAGAGGTTCGTTGTCTCTTCACAACCACCCCTATTCTATGTTCGAGAAATAAGGATAAACTACCTAAATTTGCCTGCTCTATGTGTATCTACCAGTTTGACTGCAGCTGTGGAACCAGCTACATCGACCGTACAATTAGGCAGGTTCATCATCGTATTTCTGAACATTATCCAACATGGTTAAGCAAGGGACAAACAAGATCTATTCGTAGCTCTATTTTAGCGCACCTTGTAGACAGTGAGCATAAGGTTGATGTTAATACAGCATTTAAAATACGTGTACCAAAATTACGGTGTGGAATCAAGCTGTAACCATAAAATAAAAAAAAATAAATAAAATTATCTATCGCATTCCTACTAATCTTAATTTTGCTCTACGAGTTCTCTTTCTACAGACAGCTGAAGCAATAGGAATCCACCAAAAGAAGCCAAACCTGTGTGTTCATAAGAAATTTGTATAGCCACTTTCCTTACCGTGGCCATCGTTACATGAATGAGTAAATAGGACTACTTCGCCCCCCTCCCCTAAACCTTTAAAATTATAATTGTCCAAATTATTTTATTTTTTATTTATTTTGACCACTTCATCTTTGATTATGTGTTATCCTTGTAAAATTAATTTATTCTAACCATTTCTACCTTTTAAATGTGTCATGATTTTCTTCGTTAATTATCAACCCATTGACATTTTGACACTGACTAATTATTGTTAACAAACATATCAGTGCCACTTGATTGGTAAACTGTTGTGTATTGTAATAAAAATGCTATACGTGTATATTAGAGTAGAGCCAGAGATGAGAATCTAATTGAAAAGTAAATATTTCTTCGCTCAATCCTTCTGTTCTCTAAATGTCTAAATGGGGATTTTTTCTATAATGAAGTCATAATTACACAATCTGAAAGATCATGTCCGTAGACATATAAAGAAAAAATGATTGTAAGGTAATTTTACAAGAATTATTTGTCGACTCGCTACTTTGTCACTTTATCTCGATCAGTGCTTAATCCCACATTTACAAATGATCTTTTAATGAAAAAGCTGGAAGAAAGAAATTCTGTTGAGAAATTTGAGCAGAGCTGTATTCAAATCATTGATGAGTAGGAAGTACAACTTTCATTTTAAAAAAGTAATACGCCATAAACTTTCCCATGTTTCCAAATACAACGTAACTCAACTGATGTGGTCTTTTTGAAACACTCACGGTGAAGCAAACATTTCACTGAAACAGTTGCAAACTAATCTGTTCAACGGAGTACAATGTGATTTTTCCAGTAATTATAACTTATAATGTTATATTCGTCAAAAATTTTGTACTATGATACGTTTGAAAACATGGAAACATTCATGGAATGTCACTTTATTTTCGAATGTCCCTCCCAACTCAAAATGAGGCTGTTAACTGGTTACATTCCTGTTTCTCAGAAAGAAAGCGGTACACCGTGTATAAAGGGAAGTCTCCCACTTCATTGTCTACTGAAGCTGGTGTCCCTCAAGGCGCTGCCCTTTCTCCTTTTCTTTCTTCTTACATGACCTGCCTCACTATGATGAAATAAACTTTGTGAAGTGCGCTGATGATTTAACAGTTTCAACGGCTGTTAACTCCCAGCTAGATTGTACCAAAATAAATAGCTTTCTGTCGGGAGTCAGTAAATGATCTGAGTATAACGGTCTTAAACTGAATCCCTCTAAATGTCAAACTGTTGATTTCAGCTTAAGATGTAAAAGACAGTTAAAAGAAGCCATCGATTCTCATGACAGTTGTAAGAATGACGACAATGATATAGGAATTAAATCAGCAATCAAGTCTCTTGGACTTATTCTCTCTTCTGATCTTCCCATGTCTTAGCGATCTCCAGTAAAATATTCCGCCTGACATTTTACATTAAGAAGTCAAGGCACTCGGGTATAACTCAACCTCTCCTCTTACAGTTCATAAACTCTTGCATCCTACCTATTCTTCTTTATTGTTCACCCTTATTCTTTCCTGGTTTGCTTAAAAAAGACTATGTCACAATTCGTAGAATGCTGAAGGCGGTCAATAGGGGGAGTGGTGTCCCAGTGGACCCCATAGTTAACGTCGTTGTCAATAGGCACTTGACTTCGTGCAATAAATTGACTAGAGGGATTTTGTCTGACTTGGAACATCCACTTTACCCTCAGCTTTCACCTTGCATCTCCTCAGGTAGAACAAGGAGTAACTTCAGAAAACTGTATGCTTGCACGTCTAAGTATAGAAATTCTATGATACCATACTTGACACGTATTTTATGTGATGAAAATGGTGTCAGGCAACAACTGAATAACCTTTTCTCACCTAGTGAATAAACAATTACCTCCATTCATCCTTATATACCTTCAAGTTTTACTTTTATTATTTCTATCATATTTATGGTCCTGTTACTTCTCTGTGTTTTACTCTCAGAATTGCAAACACCAACTTATCTCTATGACTGCTGTAATCTTTGTTTTTCCCCTCACCATATCATGTAAAGAGAACATTATATTCAATATTCTTAAACAAGCTAGGATTTCTATACCGCATATTATTTTATTTTTATTTTAGATTACAGCTTGATTTCACACTGTATTTTTGGTAGAAGTGTGGAATTTTCAGCGTGGATATCGGTAGCCCAAAATTCGCAGGCCGACCATATATATCAGATATGCGTCGGCGTGGGCTCGAACCCCGGACCATGTGCACGGTCGGTGAGAGTCCTAACCACTGTGCCACCGACACACAATACTGTGTGAAACAAGCCCACAGCAATTTTCACTTTTATGATTATCATTATTACCTTAGCTGTTATCATTATTATTTCCATTTCATATGCTGAATGTTTTTGACATTACCCCTATTGTAAATGTGGAAAATTTTCTGTGTGATTAATTTCATTTATGATTTGAGGGAATTAGATGCAATGCTGTGATTAATGCTGAAAATTCCATTCTGTACCACAAGTTCTGTTTTTGGAATAAAGTAAATCATTAATTATTATTATTATTATTTTATATTCGAATGTCCCTCCCAACTCAAAACTCATCTGAATACATTTTTAGTGAAATTTCTCAATGAAATTTAGTTTCTCTTAACTTCAGCAGAAATATCATTCTGAAATGTAAGATTATGCAGTGGTGGTCGAAATAATGTTACAGAGTTTAGAGGCTGGCGGTATTGATGTTCACGAATTTCACGGAGTATAGTAACGCAAGATCTTATACCAACAACTGCAATAGTATTTGTTTCTCGTCGACCAAAGGCAAAGAAAAAAGACATTATTTGATCGTCCAAACTACGAGATATATTTCGGAACCAACTAATATTATGCATAATATTCATACCCCATAAGCGACGTTGTTATTATTCCTTCTACACTCTGCAAGTTTTCAGTTAGATAGGCATACTAACGTTTGAGACTCAAATTCATGTGAACTTGTGTTATATAAACAATTAAACACACAGAAATCAGTGAAAAAGTTGACTTGCAAAATAATTATACGTCAGTTTCAACCAGAATATCTTCATGAGACTTTGAAAAGCTTAGCTCATACAATTTACGGTCAGGAAAACTTGTAGAAGAAATGTAGACGTTATGACGGATTTAATTAAGTAGCCAGAAATCTGAGTGTAAGTTACACCCCGTCCGTACTAACTGAAAATAGGCTAAAATTTAGCTAGTTGGCTGTCGAAATTCATACTGATGCGTGTAACCGAACAGCACATAATGCAATTTACTCTAATAATGTGGGATTCTCATGAGGTTCCTATCAAATTCATAGAATTTTACGCACGTCGGCTTCCATAGGCTATTTGGCAATAGTTCAATTGAACATAATCATTCTGTCATGGTTGAAATCATAATTCTTAGTCTCTCACACCTAACCGATGTTCTGACATTGTGATTATTGACAAAATACCTATTAGCGCCAGTTACATTATGTCAAGCTGAGAATAGTTTCTTCAAATACTGTCATACTGGTCGGCCAGTAGGATGATTAGAACGATTATCTGTTAACAACCAGTGTCAGCATTTCTACTCAGAGTTACTTCTTTCTCGGCCCAGTGACAGCTAGACAAACCTATTTAGAATGTGATGAATACTACTTACGACAATAACATGGTCTACTTTCAACACCCATTCATTATCAATGAGATTGTCTTGAATATTCGTCATTCTTGCTTGTTTGCTGATTAGTTCGTTTCTGCACTACTGGTTTGTCTGTGAGATTAAAGTGTATAATTTTATTTCAGTGGGTGATTGGCTCAGTGGTAGACTGTCCGCCAGCCACGCACACACACTGTCCTGGATCGAGTCTTGGCCAACTCAGTCCTAAATCTCCCATAAGTGGTATCACAAGGGAAGGCTGGACGTGAGGCTAGCAACATTCGGTAACATGACAGCTGAGAATTCAAAGCTACAGTTTGTGGCTCTACGTTTCAGTTGTCATGGAAAATGATGAGGACGAGTTTTCTTAACTAGTGTAGGTGAAAAACAGGCGAATTCGAAGAGATAATTACAAGTGTGATTGTCATAAGGTCAATTCGTATATTAATATTAGACACCGTCTGAAAACTGTCTCCTTTTTACATCCTATTACGTGCTAATCGCTGAAATATTGCATATCAATAGTCTGAAATTCTCGCCATGTAGATTAAAACTGTGATGAGATCTGATTGTGTAATAATGACTTTTAACAAAGAGTATTTTCCAACCTCTTGAATATTTGACTGTGCATCAGTTTTCTTATTTTCACTCTCTTGGTGAATTGATTCCGTTCTTTCAGTTTTAACCTGTTTTCATGTGAGATAATTTTCTATTTGAAAAACGTCTATTTGAACAGACACAGTTTTATCGTATAACCCATAACCCATGTTATGATATCTAACAATTTCAATTTCTGTTTCACAGAGCAACTTGTTGAACAGCTACATTTTTGAAAATCAATGTTTTGAGAGTAGATTAGATGCCTGAAGGGATAAATGGATTTTTGTCTGTGTAAATTTAATTTCTCGATGAGAACACTGTTTTGTTGGTTACTGGGATTTGTTTGGCAATACTTTGTTCTCTGAACTGTTCGGTTTAATAGCGAAGCCTTCGTTACCTTTCTGTACAAAGTTTTCAGCTCCCGTTTTAATTAGACCTGAGTTTTAGGAATTCTACTTTGTGGTTGAAATATCCATCAACGACGCATTACTTTGTAATGCCTTCGGTCCTTTCCTGAAATATTCGTTTAGTGATGAAGAACAATAAAGCACCAATTTTATTCTTTTAGGTTATCACCAATAGGTTAATTATGTGTCATCAGGTTCTAACTTTCAATAAACTTCTGAATAACTCTTCAGTGTGCCTTACAATGGGAACTGGTCTCAAGCTTTAATACACAGAGAGATACAAGTATATCCCGATGACAAGTTGTATACATGGAATGAAACCTTATTCAAAAGAGCCACAAAACACTGACGCATCACTGCCTTGACGCTAGCAAAAGACAAATATGTTATGACCCTCTTCCAAAAAAATGAATATCTACGAAATTTTATCAAAAGATGCCAACACCTGACCCACCTGACCAACTTTAAATCATCTAAACAGAGCGGAAAGAAAATCACCATACCATATACATAAACAACATATCTGATCCAATATCGAAAGAAGACGTGACTAACATCACCTCTACAAGACAAATTGCAACCACTTTGGAAGCCATTACATTGGTCAGAGTGAACTTCCTCTTTGAATTCCCATCTATGGGCATAAACTGGTTGCCAGAAGACATGATATCGATTCTCTCATATACATAAATACGTGCAGGAAACTATAGATACCAGTTCGACTGGGAAAATGTATAAATCCTAGACAAAGTAAAATATGTCGGCAAACACACCAAAGGACTTTCTCACTGACAGTCCAAGGTCAAAATAGTCTTCAAGAAATAACCTACGATTCATTTAAACAAGACAACAATCGTAAAACAGCAAGTTGCCCCCAAAAATCCAACATCGCCCAACAGTAAAGTGAAACACGAGAAAAAAAGGAATAAACCACTAGCGAAAACCAATAATAAAGATTGAATCAAAACAAGATTGATACCCATTGGAACGATGACACCAAGCTCAAGGGAAACAGGGATAATAATGATCCAATCAGGTGAAATATTTAAATAATCATGAATATCGTAAATACAATTTCCAGTAGCGATAATCTGATCAATTATTACGCTACAATATGTACGCCATTTTGACAGACTTTAATTAAAACAAGACGTTAATCTTCACGGTATTCTAAACTTTTTGGTCCTTCATCCTCTGGTTAGAAACACGAAGATACGCATCACCATTCCAATTTGGAACTTTTACGCTAGGATGTCGCGTCGGTGGCGCAGTGGTTAGAGCGCTCGCCGACCATACACATGGTCCGGGGTTCGACCCCCGGCCGACGAACTCCTTTACCTCGCTAAGCCACAAATAATTCTGGTAAAGAGGAAAGGTTGGGCATGAGGCTAGCAACCCCTTCCTGTAAAAATAAACACTGCTACAGAAACATCAAGCCTCGAGCTTGAAGCCCTATGTTCCACTGGGGAACGTGGAGGAAAAAAAAGAAAAGAAGAAGACGTTAGGATGCACATAAAAGAAAAAAGCCTAACTGTGCAATCATTATACCAGTTATACAATGACCATCGGAAAGTGGAAATACATACTTATTCAAGAAGAATAAATCATTTTCCCTCCATCATACCAAAAATCCTGTTTCAAGTGGTTACTAAGCCATCTAGTTAACCTAGAACAATAAATCAGTATTATGACTTTAAACATAACTCCTATTACTCATGACTGTACATCTTCAGATATGATAGAGAAGATTTGTAGCTCAGGTGAATGATTTTGCTATGGTTGTGTTCTCTGAGCTGGATAGTTAATTTGCGAAGCTTTCATCGCCCTACTAGGCGACATCTTCAACGAATACTTCAGTTTGAAGTGAGCTTTTAGATTTCTCTACGAGTTTATTAGTCCTCTCTCCTGGCGACCTTGGAAGTGATTGGTTGTTTTTGTGTGTTTTCACACCTTCTAGGTTATTTGTATTGGAACTGATTGTTTCTTCGATTTGAACTTTGACCCTTTGTGTGTGAGATTTCTTTCTTATCGGTTGATAAATTTTGTCTATCTCGATGTGTCTATTGATTGATGATTCACTGGAATACCAGGCAAGCTTCTAGAAACTCTCTAGCATTCTTGTTGTTTCCCCTGTCTAATATTTGAACGTTGTCCCAGTTGAATTGATGTCCGAGGTTGTTTGTATGTAGTGATATGAAGGAGTGGATATCATGTCTTTTGACGGCTAGCTTATGTTTGTGGATACGAAGACAAAAGGGACGTCCACTTTGGGCAATAGGTTGTTTTTCGCAGTTGTTACAACTACTCAAAGACGAGGATATATATCAAAAACTCCCAAAAAATCCCATACAAACATTGGACAACCGCATCCAAAGGACCTGAAACAAGCTCGCCAAAATTGGACAGATCACAAAACAAAACCAATGGCGAATGAAATCCAATGGACCAGTCCTACCTCGATTCTACGGTAGACCCAAAAATACATAAGGCAAATATCCCGTTACGACCAATTGTATCACTCCCAGGAACTCCAACATATAATTTATCCAAAGAATCATACAGAAAACTGAAACACTTACCGGAATCTTGTGACCACTCAATCAACTCTGCTATCCAATTTTTAGAGAAAATCAGAGGCATCCAAATAGATGAACAAGAAATAATGACATCCTTCAACGTCACAGCATTATATTCTTCAATCGGATAAAAACTAGCGAAAGAAACCATGGAGAAATTACTCAGCAACGACAAACACCTCCCAAAACAATCAAAAATGAAACACACAAGCTGGATGGAATGCATAAACCTATGCCTGCCAACATACTTTCAATTCAACAGCCAAATATATGAACAAGTTGAAGGAACACCCATAGGATCGCCAAGATCAGGTTTGATTGCAGAAGCTGTGATGCAAAGGCTCGAAAACATAATTCTACCAAAGATCAAACCCAAGATTTAGATACGCTACGTCGACGACACATTTGTAATAATCAAAAGAAACGAGTTAGATAAAACTCACAACTTAATAAACAACGTCTTGAACGACATCAAATTCACAAGAGAAAGGAATCCGAGAACAAAATCCCATTATTGGACGTCTTAGTCAAGCGAACAACCACAGGGGAATTAGAAACTCAAGTTTATAGAAAATCAACTCACACAGACCAAATACTGAATTACAACAGCAACAATCCAATAACACACAAAAGGAATTGCATACAAACACTATTCAAGAGAGCAAGGACTCACTGCAGCACTCCCACCTTAAGGAAAATTGAAGAAAAGTATCTCATGGACGTCTTCCAAAAGAATGGATATCCACGAAACTCCATCAAAAGACATATACCCCCAAGCCAACCTATCAAACCAAAAGCCCTCAAGGAAAGCACAAAGAAAATCGCACTGTCATATATAAAAAATATTTTAGAAATCACTGCAAGACTCTTCAAACCTTTAGGAATCGACGTCGTACACAAACCGATAAATACGCTTCACTCAGTTCTGTGTCAACCAAAAGACTCAAGAACAAAACAAAGCACTGCGAAAAACAACACATTGTCCAAAGTGGACGTCCCTTTTGTCTTCGTATCCACAAACATAAGCTAGCCGTCAAAAGACATGATATCCACTCCTTCATATCACTACATACAAACAACCTCGGACATCAATTCAACTGGGACAACGTTCAAATATTAGACAGGGGAAACAACAAGAATGCTAGAGAGTTTCTAGAAGCTTGCCTGGTATTCCAGTGAATCATCAATCAATAGACACATCGAGATAGACAAAATTTATCAACCGATAAGAAAGAAATCTCACACACAAAGGGTCAAAGTTCAAATCAAAGAAACAATCAGTTCCAATACAAATAACCTAGAAGGTGTGAAAACACACAAAAACAACCAATCACGTCCAAGGTCGCCAGGAGAGAGGACTAATAAACTCGTAGAGAAATCTAAAAGCTCACTTCAAACTGAAGTATTCGTTGAAGATGTCGCCTAGTAGGGCGATGAAAGCTTCGCAAATTAACTATCCAGCTCAGAGAACACAACCACAGAAAAAACTGTGCAGCTTATTTTCCTAATCACGAATGTGAAATATAAGCACGATTCATGCTGACTGCATTGATTTCCATTCTGAAATTCTGCTGAAATTTGTTCCACAGAATGCTTTTGTTGTTTAATGAACTGGATGGTTCTGAAGTTATTTAGTTCCCCATAGACATCAGTTGACAAACAGGCATCATTAATCATTTGTAAACCTGTGAACCAGCATACCATGAACAAAGAGGTGATGGGTGGAGGATATCATATTTAATCATTAATATAAGTGATAAGATAACGTGAAGAGCTACAGACAGCTCCCACACATAGAATCTCCAAATTATTGACTGCATTATTCAACTAAATTCATGATTACTGTTTAACTCCTATGGCTATCATATTTTAAGCAAACAAATCGCTTTACTTATGAGTAGTGAGGGATTTATAGCAAATTTATAAGTATTGCTTTCATGCCAAACTTGAACTTCATACCTTCTCTCCAAAAAGTTCTCAACAACAGTATGAAAGATAGAGAAATGTTACCTATTTTTATTAATGGGAAACTCAAATTAACTTAAACAATAATAATTGATACCCACTGTACAAGAGGTGAATCCTTTAGATGACGAATTGGCGTTTCAGACAACGAATGTACGGTTTGAGTCTCAGTAAAAACATAGGAGATGCAATCATATTCAGCTGACAAGTCACATGCAGGATGGAATGTGCATACCTGTGCCAGTTACCAATCACTGAAATCCTTCTACACATTTCTCAACCAAGTTCCCACATCATAGTTTGGAACGGTCTGGATACTGAATAAAGGGTATTTGTAACTTCAAGTAGTATCCTTCCTTTTTTATCTTTCAATTCTTATTTTATTCCTTTTGGTTGCCGATGGAATAAGGGGCTTCAGGCTTCGAGATGTGATTAGATGTGGTGTTATTCTTTTTCAGCCTTCCCTCTCTACCGGGTTTACTACCAGATAAGCGACACCAAGGAGTGGGTAGAAAAAGAGTTAAGGCCCGGACCACATGGGTGGTTGGCAAGTATTGTACCGATGAACCGCAGATGCACATTTTTCCTAATAGACTGGAAAAAGTAAAACAAGAATATTTCACTGGCATTCCGCTGCTCATTTCCAATAACTTTAACAAATTTACAATCTAGTACGAAAGTTTTTTCACCTTAATTCGATCAATATCGCCAGATGAATGCTTCTGCGTCGGTAAAGATAGCAAATATGTATAAAAACATGTATGTTATACGTGACAAATGTATGAGTTGTCAGATTAATATGACTGCTACCAAGTTCAATTTTTATGGCACAAGTTTTGATAAAAAGAGTTTATTTTTAGGTATCCGTTTTTGTAAGGATTTTGTTTGACTGATCGGAGGATTTCATCATAAGCTGATATCTGTTAGAGAACCATTGAAAAACCTGGGAGAATGGAACAGCTGTTTCTTCGGCCGAGTTTGAAACTCTTCATCAGTACACACCAACACTACTGGGCTCGAACCCAGGACCTTCTGGTTACAAGTCCAGCGAGCTCGCAGACCATTAAGCCACTGGGACCCAATCCATGGTCAGCCTATCAATTCGAACTTCTGTCAATTCATGACATAGTGCCACCACTAGCCAATATCTTCTTCGACGAGTTAATGCCTCACCTTCAACCTGCTGCACCCTACTGGTCACAGCCTCCCATCAGAACCCAAGGTCACTGGCTGCCAGCCACTAATGAACATCAGATCAATTTTCAAGTATTGGTTTTTGTAGGGACTTTGTTTGCTTGGCTGGAGGACTTTATGTTATGTTGATGGATTCAAAGCATCCCAAGTTGGCACTTATTCTCACCCCCCCCAATCAAATTTCTGAGACTTTCAATCCATCTCACCCAGAGAGATCCTATTAATTGGTCAGATTCCCAATTCGCAAATTACTTGGCGATTTTCAATTTACACAGATCCTGTAGGTGAAATTCCTCCACAGTTTCTTTGGAAACAGAGATTATGCAGAGCATACACAATATGTGAATTGCTTCATATCACAGATCATATCTTCACTCTCCGACAGATCCTAGAGCATAGACACACTTTCCGGTGTCCAACAATTGCCATATTTCTTGACTTGAAGGCGGCCTTCGACTCCGTGGATCGAAAGCTACTATGGCAATCAATATTTGACTGTGAAGGGAGTGTCAAGAAAGTACATTGCACTAATCAAGGCACTCTATTCAAACTCACATAGTCGTGTAAGGGCTTATGGCGAAATGTCATCTGAATTGGTAACAACCAGTGGTGTCCGTTAGAGATATCCACTTTCCCCATTTCTGTTTAACTTCATCATAGATGTGCTAATGGAAATATCCTTAACTGAACGTAACGACTTAGGAATCGACTTGTTACCAGGGAATAGTCTTATGGACTTAGAATATGCAGATGACATAGTCCTGTTAGGGGAGGATGCTGACAAAATCCAGCAGAGTCTTCTGAACACCTTGAGCAGCAATCTTCGTATGTTTGGCATGCGATTTGCCCCTGCAAAATGTAAGATGCTGCTACAGGACTGGACAACGTCAACTCCTAGCTTAGTGATAGGGAGTGAAGTGATAGAACATGTTGACCACTTCACCTATTTGGGAAGTTGTATCAACACCAACGGACTGATTGGCGACGAAATCTCAGCACGGATCCAAAAAGCTCGAGCTGCCTTCGCTGACTTACACCATCTCTGGCGCAGGCGTGATATCCGGCTATCAACCAAGGGACGTGTGTACTGCTCAGCAGTTCACTCCATCCTTCTCTATGGCTCTGAAACATGGCCAATACGAGTTGAAGATATGCAAAGGTTGATTGTTTTTGATCATAGATGTTTACGATCTCTTTCTCATGTTAGGTGGTATAATAAGGTAAGTAATGTTGACGTTAGGCGTAGAGTGTTGGGCAAAGAGGGAAAATCAGTCGACGAGGCTATAAAGTTACATAGATTGAGATGGCTAGGTCACGTGCTGCGCATGCCTAACCATCGCCTCCTCCGACGGGCATTACTAGCTGACATAGGTGTACGTTAGAAAACAGTAAGTGGTGGCCAAACAAAAACATGGCATCAATCCATGAAATCCTTGACAGTTAAACTGAGTCAGGTGGGGAGATGCAGACTTCCGGGTCAGGGACCTCGGGACTCTAAGAATCAATGGCTGGAGACAATAGGTGACATGGCTCAAAATCGCTGTCAATGGCGCAGATGTATTCAGTCTCTTCAATCTTTCATATTCCTTTCTACCATTACTAATTGTTTCACTCTTATACTTGTCAAACTCTATTGATTCCCTTCAGTCATCTTCTTGTCTACCTTTGAGTGCTATTTGGAACGCGGCAACTCGAACTGCTGCACTTGGGTGCCAAGTTCTATGTTGAACCCAGACAAACAGTCATATCATAAGTCACAATCAGAAAACAAGAGTAATTGCATGATGTCATTTGCTAATGATTGCACGACATGAGAAATTTGGATACCACTCATATCAGTAAGTAAGTAGTGCCTGCTTTCTTCATTGTGATTTCTAGCATCAAACAGATCACATATTGTGCCTCATCTGAGTGATCTCTGTTTCTAAAAGAAACTGTGGTGGAATTTCAACTCCAGGGTCTGTGTAGATTGCAGATCGGAAATAAATTTTCAAATTACGAAATTAATTCAACGTATTACTAGTTCGCCTAAATAGCTACCCGAAAACCAAGCGGTTTGAACTGACTCGGCTCTCTGAACTGAATAAGATAGACCATACGCTGTTTTAGATCACTCATATCTGACCAGGGAGGAATAATAGTTTATTTGAGTGTAGTATCTAACTACTCATACCTAGCTAGCAGGAGTATGTAGCATTCCTATTAATTTTTAAACAACAATTTCCATGCCAAAATGAAATCCTGGTGTGCAAACTTATTACTGAAGAAATTGCCTTTTTTAAATCCTTAGAAGGCTATATAGATGAGATATTGATTTGCTTTATGTAAACTGCCTTAAGCATAAAAAATGTGTCCCGTCTGATTAATATCCCCCCCCCAGATCTTAACTGGGGACACCGGAATAGTTTGATGGTGAGGTGTGTCTGCAGGACTGAATGATGTGAGTTCGAATTTCTGAGGAGCTGCAAATATGTCAAACCCCATAACTGACCTAGCATGATTGTAGGTGTGCAGACCCCAGTCTTCCTCGCGAAATGATCTCATATGGACAAGAGGTCATTAGCTAGCCCTCCCAAGTAACTCCTATTCACTGTCTTCGAGCGGTAACGTTTGCTCTCATAAAAGTGAAAAGACGAATACGAATGTTTGATGGGTGTATAAGGGGAGTTGGAAAACCCTAATATAAACTCCAGAATCCGAAAAGATCGACAGTCGTACCAATATGATTCGGTCACCATCAACGTAGCTCCTGACGCTGCTCCAAAGACTTGTGGACCAGAACTCAAGCGAAAGGCTCTAGGAATAATTTAAAATAATCACCTGCTTCGACCTCAGCGTTCAATCACTATATTATTCAGAATTCTTGTTGACACATACATACAACATACTTAGATGGAACAAAACAGAATAGCATTTAATCAAAATGCACATCACGATAGATTACTGGATTAACATGGGGAAAGTAAAACAGCAGATGTAAATTTCATTAACGGGATTTACAAAGCCATTAGGGTTATCAACTGAACAATTCAGAATGCATTCTTCTAGCCAATGTGCTTGATGGAACCACCCCACCCCCACCCCGGCGAATACACACATGATGTACGTTTACAAAAACGTCAGCAGACAAAATGTCTTCACTCGAAATGCAAACCGAATCTTATCTTTCACCGAGATCGTTATATCACACACATAAGCAAAACTTTTAAGATACCTGTGATCGCATTGCCACAGCACATATTTTTGGGTTCATTCTTGTTAAGCCAAAGTATACCTTAGTCTCCATTTGAATAGCTTACGAATTGGATCTTTAAGAAAAAACCTGCATCCGATACTTTTCTAATAGTATCACAACTAAGGAGGCCTGACACAGTCACTGTACGTCCCGTGGAGGCTGATTTCAGTATTCAGGTGATAAATACAGATTCAATGTTAATATGCTATGTGGTGACAAAACGGTGATGGAATAAACAAGCTGGAAAATGTCGTCCTGAGACCGAAACAAATAAATAAATAAATACGACTTTTAAACATCCTCGGATTTCTGAATATGTTTTCCCACCCCCGTTTAATGTAAAAACTGCGCCATATATTATGCAACAATCAATCAATGGATGACTAAGAAGCTTGGAGCCACAAAACCATAGAAACTTTCTTCACTTAAGGTCAGTCAAAGCTACATATCACCCAGATAGAGAGAGAAAAAGTACCACGTAAGAAAATGTATTATAAATTACACAAGAATTCACACAAGAATTAGATTCTGATTCCTGAGAATTAATCGTGAGTTAAACTGTTTTACCAGGATCTGCTTTCAGGGCCACTGTTCGATTAAATACCATCTGAAAGGTAAAAGCAAAGAAGAAGAAATAAGACTGAATACAAATGTGGAAATGACTAGAACCTTTCAATAGATTTATAGGAGTAATTTATTTTTCAATTGACAAAAAAACATTCTTTTTGGTGGTTGTTTTAAAAACAATAAAACTGGTAGCGTATTCCCAGTAGTATTGAGTCCACTTTTCAGGACAAATATCAACAATGTAAGATCTGATCACGTGTACATTATAATTATTATTATTATCCATACACAAACGGTGCAGTATGGGCACCATACGATGGACCAAACAGAAATAAAACAATATAAAGAGACAGGATTTCATCATAAGCTGACATTAGTTAGAGAACCATTGGAAAACCTGGGAGTACTGGGCAGCTGTTTCGTCCCAATTTGGGACTCTTCATCAATGGTGGCGCTATATCGTAAATTGGCAGAAGTTGGTATTCATGTGCCATTGGATCTGATCCCAGTGGCTTAATAGTCTACGAGCTCACCTTTTAACCAGAAGGTCCTAGGTTCGAAACCCCAATGGGTACATAATGACGCAGAGTTCCAAACTAGAACGAAACGGCTGTACAGTACTCGCAGGTTTTCCAATGGTTCTCTAACCAATGTCAGCTCATAACGAAGTTCTGTAACCAATCAAATCCCCGCAAACCAACACCTGACTATGAGGAAAATAGAATGAAATAAATGAGACAACATCCAGAAAACAAGTATTCATAACTATCGTGAGCATTGAAAAGATGGTTCGTTACTTCATGTTACTTTCACAAACAGAAAAAATAAAGGAAATGAAGCGTGTTCGCCGTTGATTACAAATCTTAACTAAATCAAATAGCGTGTCGATCCACTGATTTGAATTATCTCTCTGAGACGCCAACAGATGCTAACCAAACAATACTATCCTTCATCCAAGGGCTCGACATCATGTGCTGACTCCACCTCCGCTTTACCCAACTAGTCCCACAGGTAGCAAAGAGAGAACGGTATGGAAGTCGTTAGGATAACATTCGTAACAAGTGTCCAAGATACCAAACTAGCATTGCAAGATGACAACACTGTGACGCAGGACCTCAGAATTACTGACATCATGATGCCACCAGTTACGAGCAATTCTACGGAGGCAATGATGATCGAACAGGCAGATTCACAACAAACTCTGAGCTCGGATACAAGGCTTCACAGAACTAGCATATGCCAACCTGGCTTTCATCAGCATACGGTCAGGGATCTCATCTAACACTCATACACAAATACCCATATATACGAGTTTATCGACTACCTCTAACGGTCTATCTGAAGGGGTGAGCGCAGGCACAGACTCCTACTGAGCTTGCGATAATACTTTACGCTTAGACAGCACAAAGGACATACCAAAGCACAAAACGTGGGACAATAAAACCACCCGCATTGTACTGGCAAAAATTACCAATACGGTGTTTCAAAGCAGAAAAGTCAACATACAACTGATCAGAACCGAATAAACTGGAGCTATTATACTTTGAAAGAGCGTGAAAACAACAAGAGAACAAACATGAAAGTGATATCAAACAGACAAGAATCATTTTTGTGTAGATGAAAATGAATGAAACTCAGGAAATATGTTTAAATCCTTTAAGATAAATAATGAATACACGTGCACCGTTTTGAACTATATTCCACCATATTCCACCATTAATGCCTGCATTAATGAAATTTCTTCATATAAGTATAAAACTTGGGCACTGTGGTAGAGTGTAACTCCATTATGGATAAGATTTTATTTTGATAACATCACACAGTGTTGTACAGTAATGTCTGTCTGTCTGTTTTCGACATAGAACTTTGCACAAATGTGCACCAGTTCAAGTCGCCACACTCCGTGTAGCACGCGAAGCAAGTAAGAGAAGAAAGTACAAGAAAAGCATAATAGAAACAGTGAGCAGAGGTGTGAGACAAAGGAGTAATAAAGAAATACAAAACAGTTTCATTGGAAATCATAAGTCACAAGGAGTGGATGCATCTGCGCCACTGAGAACGATTTTGAGCCATGTCACCAATTGTTTCCAACCATAGATTTTTACCGTCACGAGGACCCCAGCCTGGAAGTCTACACCTTCCTACGTGGCTTAGACCAACTGTTGTGGATTTCATTGACTGGTGAGGCCAAGTTTTTGTTTGACCGCCGCTAGCTTTTTTCCAGCCTGACCCTATATCCGCTAACATTGCTCGTCGAGGGAGGCGATGGCTTGGCATACGTAACACATGTCCTAACCATCTCAGTTGTACAGTAATATTAACCAATGACGTTTTGAGCAGAAACTATTGCTCATAATCATATGAAGCTACTCGCACAACTTTTTTACTTCATTTATATACATGTGTGGAATCAATTAGATATTGGAATGAAAATCAATATGAGATAATGTGCATTGAGAAATAATAACACGAGTGTTATTGATCAATTACAATCACATGGGAAATAATATGAGTGTTTTTTAGTCATAATAAGTAACTGGTTAGAATGTTGTGATGTGCTTGAATTGAAATAGAATTTTATGATTATTTATTACCCTCTTCTGATTTGACCGATGGTAATAATATTTTCCATATTTCAGGTATGAGTGATGAGTCATTCCTATTGCATGTGTTGGGTGTAGACTCGATGAACAAGGATTCAGTAATCAACCCCTCTCTCCACCTAGATAGATTACTTCTTAGAATCTTAACCTTCTCCCACCCTATTGTGTGGTTGTGTGTTAATGCATGCAGCGCGACTGCTGAGTGTTTTTCTAAATTACTCATCTTCTCGGGGTCAATCATTTTAGTCTTAGCTAAATTCTTATGTTCTGATAATCTCACTAATCCTGCCTGATCTACTAGTTTGACCTATGTAGTTGACTTAACTCACAGTCATTGCAAGTTATTTTGTAAATTATATTATTTTGTTTAATTGGGTCCCTTTAGCCTACAGAGCTTGTCTCTGAGTGAGTTTGTAGGTTTAAATGCCACCCTAATTCATGCTTTATTCGGAATCCTACGTAGGACCTCAGATGTCCCCTCCTTATATGGTATTAACAGCAGATGACTTATATTCTTTCCTATTTATGTTATCATTCCTAGTTTGACAATTATTTTTAATTTGCTTTTGGCCTTTTTTGATCTTCCTAATGAATTTTATAGGATAGTTATTTAACACCAAAGCCTCTTCGATCTGTTTTATTTCTTCATTTAGGTCTTTTTTGTGCTACTTGGAGTTCTTACTGATAAAAACTTTGCGGTTGCTCATTTTCTATATCCAATTAGGTTGTGACACATAAGTATACAAAAACAAAAAACAGAAGTAATCTTCTATAAATCTCCTTCGTTTGTAACAATATCAAAATGATCTATCCATGTCACAGACTTGATCTCAACAGTTAGAAAGTGATACATGATTTCCCTTTATGTTTCAAGTTAATACTGATCATCAACAAGTGATTACCTCAGCAGAACTGTAAATAACGATTATCGCCGTCAGTTCATTTATTTGGTAAGATGATTTTAAAAAACCAGGAATGATGCTTTGCTGGTTAAATTTATTAGCCATGGCCACAATGCTAAGGACGAACAGAAGGAAGTGAATGGGGAACAGTACTAGTAATGAGAAGAGGCAACAACAATCGGGTCCCAGTGGTTCAATGGTCTACGAGCTGGCTCGCCTTGTAACCAGAAGGTCCTGGGTTTAAACCCCGGTGGGTTTGGACTTATGAAGAGTCCCAAACTAGGACGAAACAACTGTCCAGTACTCCCAGGCTTTCCAGTGGTTCTCCAAATGATGCCAGCTTATGATAAAATCCTCCATGCAATCAAAAAAGAAAGAGATGATTGGAAGGGTAAATGACAAACATGTAAGCATTGTGTACTACTAATGGAAACACGTTGAAGGTCCACGTTTCCTAGTTCCCCACACTGTAGATAACCCCTGATAAGAGTACTCGAGAAATACAAAGCACAAGTTTAAAGTTATCACATAACAAAAGGAAATATTTATCTGAAGTCAGTCACGCATAATGTGTTTGAGACTACTGAGATTTATGGAGTACTTACTTACTTTTTACTTTACTTCGGCTATCTCCTACGGGAGGATGAGCCGGCTTCATGAACGTCTCGAATCATCGCTGCCCAGGCGCGGCGATCTGAAGCAAGGTTTTGTGATAGGGATATCCAATTCTTGTTCCACATACGGAGTCCGTAGACCGTTTGTAGCCCCAGGCACTCCATATCTGCCTTGACTGTACCAAGCCATGTCTTCAGCTGTCCGCCTCTGCGACATCGCCAAGATGGTAATGGCGAGGGATTTAGAACTGATTTGACCAGATCGTCATCTGGTCGGCGCAGAACATGGCCAAACCACCGAAGGCGGCGTTGTTGGACCAGTACTGGAATTTGGTTGATGTTGTAGCAACGCCGACGCACTTCTTCGTTGGAGAGTTTGTCCTGCCAACGAACATGCAGAATGTACCTGAGACACCAATGGTCTAATACCTCGAGTCTGCGTAAATCTTCCGCGCGAAGAGGCCAGGTTTCACAGCCATACAGCAGAACGGGTCGTATGGAAGCTTGGTAGATCCGAATTTTAGTCCTGAGACTGATTTCTCTCTTGCTCCATAGAACGCTCCTCAGCTGTAGAAACGCATTCCGGGCGTTGGAGATTCGCGCATTCACTTCGTTTTTCGCTTGGCCGTTGGGGAGCATTATGGATCCCAGATATCTGAAGGATGGCACAATTTCAATAGGTGCTCCATTTAAGGATAAGATTTCATCATTGCCGGTGGATGTGTTCGAAAACATTTTGGTTTTGGAAGTGTTAATTTTCAAACCGATAGTAGACGCGAGGTGGTTTATCTGGTCGAGCGCCTGTTGCATATCGGGGAAGTTTTCAGCTAACAGCACGACGTCGTCGGCGAATTCGAGGTCGGTTATGTGAATATCGGGCGAAAGTTGGACGCCGTGGTGCTCGGTTAGGGCGTGCCGCAAAATCCAATCAACTGTGAAATTGAACAGGATGGGGGATGCTGGACAACCTTGCCGGACACCGCTGGTTACCTCAAAAGTGCGGGACTCTTCACCGTTCACTCGGACTCGAGCTTTGGTGTTGGAGTAGTATGACCTGAGCAGGTTGATTAGCTTGGTCGGAACTCCGTCGAGCTCCATTAGATACCAGAGTGCTCCTCGATCAACTGAGTCGAATGCCGCTTGGAAGTCGATGAAGCAAGCAACCGTCGGCTGTTGGAATTTGTCCCTGTGTTCCAAAATTCTTCGCAGTGTGAATAATTGATCAACACAGCCTCTTCCAGGTCGAAATCCGGCTTGATTTGGCCTTGTTCGCACGTGGCGTTCGGCCGCGAAGCGGTTCAGGAGAATGGAAACAAAAACCTTAGCAGCGATATCAATCAGACTTATGCCTCGGTAGTTCTCGCATATTGACCTGTCTCCCTTTTTGTGGAACGGTAGCAGAACTGAGGTGCTCCAATCGGAAGGAATGGTTTCGGACTCCCAAATTGAGCAGAACAGCGAGTGCAGTGCATCGATTAGCGCTGGAGTGCAGGCCTTGTATATTTCTGGGGGTAGACCATCTTCGCCCGGAGCTTTTTTGTTTCTGAGTGTGTTAATTGTTTTAGCTATTTCGGTTGGAGTGGGTGGATCGCAGTCAACTACGTAGGGTGTTGGTAAGTGTCGTATCGGTCGATGAGACGGTTGACCAGCGTCGCGATTGAGTAGCTGCTTGAAGTGTTCGGCCCATCGTTCCATCTTACCATTGGTGTCCGAAATAATTTCTCCTGATGCTGTGCGTAACACAGCATGACTGTTAAGGCGTTTGCCAGATGATTGGCGTAAGAGGCGATAAAGTTTTCCGAAATCGCCTACATTTGATGCTGCTTCCATGTTAGTCGCCACGTTAGACCAATAGCGATTTCTGTCGTTCCTAGCAGACTGTGTAGCTTTGCGCCTGAGGGAGCGATAAACTGGAGACTTTGCTAGGCGAGCGTCTCTGGCTTGCGAGGATAGAAGCATGGTGTGCTCTGAAATCCAGTCTTTCTGCTTCTTGGATGTGGTACCCAAATGCGTCATTGAAGCTTTAGAGACTACTTCTTTGAAATGATTCCATCGTGTCTCGGGTGTATTAGAAGATGTGGATGTTGGTTCATCTGCGGTGCTTAGTTCGGCCTGGATTTGTTTGGACAAGGCTTGTCGTCTTGTAGAACATTGAAGCGGGGCAACATTGATACGCTTCGGAGGTCGCGTCTTCTGGCGTGTCGTTAAACGAAGTTTGAATTTCGCCCTAACTAGAGTATGGTCTGATCCCCCTTTATTTCCGGCCTCTGCTCCACGATAGGATCGACAGTCTTCCACCGAGGAGATCCAGCGTGAGCGCACTAGGATGTAGTCGATCTGATGTGCAGTGCGACCGTCGTTCGAATACCAGGTGAGAAGATGTTTTCTGGGGTGTTGAAATCGAGTGTTGGTGATATATAATCGATTGTAATCAGAAAAAGATAAAAGTCTATCACCATTACGGCAGCGCTGATCGAGACCGTGTTTGCCTAGTATATGTTTTGTCGCGTCGTCTGAAGGGCCAGTGCGGGCGTTCCAATCGCCGGCTACTATGAGAACGTCACGCTTTGGGATTTTGTTGATTGCCTCTTGAAGATTGTCATAAAATTCGTCTTTGATACTTTCATCAGAGTCGAGGGTTGGGGCATAGACAGCGAGAACAGAAATGTCGAGCGGGGAACCCTTGAACCTAGCGACTGCAACTCTGGAGTTGACCGGTTCGAATGATATTAGGGCATTATTGGCTTTGTTACTGAGAGCAAATGCTACCCCATGTTGTCCCGAATTATTCTGGGGGCCACTATGAAGCAACCAGAATGAAGAATCTGTTCCAGGAACGGCTATTCGGCGGGAGCCATGATCGGGTAACCTCACTTCAGATAGACACGCTATGTCTACCTTGTAGTCATATAAAGAACGCATGGTGATAGACTGGCTACCAGGATCCAACAGCGTCCTAACATTCCAGCAGCCAACAAATAGTTGGTTTCTAAGTGTTAATTTCCCAGCTAGCTTACTTTTCACACTGGCCACCGGGTGAGCACAGGGCGCGTCGCTTACCGGGAACGCCGTAGCATGGTGAGAGTTGTTTGTAGGAGAGTTCATGAAGTTTCTTGGGAATTTGGTACGAGTGATGTCCCCAGCATCGCTCGGCCTTTTGTTTGAGAGTGCAGCTCTAGCCTTTACACAGCCAAGTGTGACCTACAAGGCAGTAGGAGTGGAGTAAGGAGTCCACTATCCATTGGCAGCCGGTGACCGGAGTTCGGTTCATACGCCTTTTTGAATGGGGCCAGACATCCAGGACATCCAACAAGCCCTTTGTCCATACGTCTGCCGGTGAGCTCCAGTGAGCTTCATACGCCAATCGTTGGAGGTTTGGAATCAGGGTTTAGCCATCTCCCCTAGACTGTCATCCAATGGACAGTCAACCCGGTGGAGAGCGCCGGGCATCCGCTTTTGCCCTCTCACTTTAGTGAGAAACACCTCCGCCACGTGAAGGCAGTGAGTAGGACTTCCTCAGGAGAGGCTATGTAAGACGCACGGTCATATGGGAGCATTTCAAGAGGTGTGCGGAGGGGTGGCCAACCCGCAGCGCAAGACACCCACCCCCGACCATCCTGAGGCTTTGGATGGAGTCCCGTCGTCAAACGACCCAAACACCGATTACGGATCGTCATAGTGTAAGTCGGGGTGTATAGTTTTGGAAATAGGTGTTTTACAACCTCCTAACTACAGATACATATGACAGAGAGACTGTTGGTGATTTGGATGAGCCATTTTCACACCGCCCATACCCAAAACTGTTATCATATCTCTGTGGACAAGCGGTATAGTTACCCGGGTCACTGAGATGTTCAATTCTGAACAGTGATTTCAAGATAACACATAAGGGAAGATTATTAGTTGTGAATACATAGAAGAATGTGGAACAAACTCTGAGAGACAACAATACATAGTTTAAGATTTGTCGAGGAAGAAAAACTTCACGTCAAGCAATGAGAAGACAGTGAGATGAAGTGAGTAAATATTATTTGCTCTGTAAAAAATTGGCAAAGCATGTTACTGACTGACGGGGTTTCAACACACAACATTACACAGAAGTGCAGCAGTTCCAGCTGCCACAATCTATGTAGCCCACAAAGGAAGACAAACAGATATTTGAAAGAACGATGATTACCAGAAATCTGAGAAAGAAAGAATAGTAACATGGGAAAACAAGAGGGTTTAATGGATATGGGAAAACACAAAGAGCAAGTGCATCTGCGCCATGAAGAACGATTTTGAGCCATATCACTAATCGTCTCCAGCCCTCATTGGTTCTTACCATCCCAAGGACCGCAACCAGTCAGGAAGTCTGCACCTCCCGACGTGGCTTGAACTGACTGTCATGGATTTCATTGACTGACGAAGCTATGTTTTGGTTTGACCACCGCTAGCTCTCTCTTTTCCAACCTGATCCTATATCCGTTAACATCGCTCATCAAAGAAGGTATTGGCTAGGCTAGGTATGAGTAACACATGGCCTAACCATCTTTCTAAATCCGTGTGACTTCCCAACCTCGTCGACTGATTTCCCCTACTTATTTAGCACTCAACGGCTAACCTCATCCTATTATACCACCTAACACGAGAAATAGGACTCATGCACATACGATTAAAGAAAGCTAGTCTTTTCTTATCTCCTACCTTCAATGGTCATGTCTCACAGCCACAAAGGAGAACGAAGCGAACTGCTAAGCAGTACACAGGTCCTTTGATCGATAGCCAGATAACAAGTCTACGCCAGAAATGGAGTCAGTTGGCAAATACCACACAAGCCTTTTGTACCCTTGCTGAGATTTTGGAAGGGTGTCATGAACACTGAAAATTTAAAGAGTGCTTAACGGTTCTTCATTTAACAGAAAACTGTTGTATCTAACTGGATCAGACTTCAAGTCAAAGGCTCGAGGAATGATCCATTAAAACAACCACCTGATTCGGTCTCAGCGTCCGGGAAGCAAGTACCCCAGTCATCGCACAAATTGTAAAATCTTGCGTGGAGCATCTTTTGGTGCCCATAAATGTCATGCGTTATAATCATACTATAATAATACCTATAGTCAACACATGAAAGTTAATAGCCCTAGCCAAATTCCCAAGCTGCAATAAATATAACAGACTGTAAAGCTGTGACTTTGTGCATCGACAGTTTCTTTTTCCTTCACGTTCCCTGTCTGTCTGTCTGTCTGTTTTCGACATAGAACTTTGCACAAATGTGCACCAGTTCAAGTCGCCACACTCCGTGTAGCACGCGAAGAGAAGAAAGTACAAGAAAAGCATAATAGAAACAGTGAGCAGAGGTGTGAGACAAAGGAGTAATAAAGAAATACAAAACAGTTTCATTGGAGATCATAAGACACAAGGAGTGGATGCATCTGCGCCACTGAGAACGATTTTGAGCCATGTCACCAATTGTTTCCAACCATAGATTTTTACCGTCACGAGGACCCCAGCCTGGAAGTCTACACCTTTCTACGTGGCTTAGACCAACTGTTGTGGATTTCATTGACTGGTAAGGCCAAGTTTTTGTTTGACCGCCGCTAGCTTTTTTCCAGCCTGACCCTATATCCGCTAACATTGCTCGTCGAGGGAGGCGATGACTTGGCATACGTAACACATGTCCTAACCATCTCAGTCTTTGTAGCTTCACGACTTTGTCGATTGATTTCCCCTGTTTACCTAGAACTCGACGCCTAACCTCAATGTTGCTCACCTTATTATGCCACTTTACAAGGGAAATAGAACGCAGGCACCTATCATCAAAGACAGCTAGTCTTTTCATGTCTTCCACTCTCAGTGGCCAGGTCTCACAACCATAAAGGAGGACGGAGCGGACTGATGAGCAGTACACCCGCCCTTTGGTCGATAGTCGAACACCTCGTCTACGCCAGAGTCGGCGTAAACTAACAAATGCGAAACGAGCCCCTTGTATTCGTGCTGAGATTTCGTCAGAGATCAGCCCGTTGGGGCTGATGGTACTTCCCAAATAAGTGAAGCGGTCAACGTGCTCTACCACTTCACTTCCTATTTTTAAACTAGGCGTCGATGTAGTCTAGTCCTGTAACATCATCTCGCATTTGGCGGGAGCGAATCGCATGCCAAACATTCGTAGATTGCGGCTCAGGGTGTTCAGAAGACTCTGCATTTCGTCAGCGTCTTCGCCTAGAAGGAGTATATCGTCTGCATATTCCAAGTCAACGAGATTATTCCCCGGTAGCAAGTCAATTCCTGAGTCACTGAAGTCACTTAGGGTTAAGTCCATTAACACATCTATGATGAAGTTGAATAGAAAAGGAGATAATGGGCATCCTTAACGGACACCACTGGTCGTCATCAGTTCAGATGACAGCTCGCCGTAAGCCTTCACCTGGCTGTATGAGTACGAATAGAGTGCCTTAATCAGTGCAATATATTTTCTCGGCATTCCCTTTACAGCCAAGCATCTCCAGAGAACCTCCCGATCGACAGAGTCACGTTCCCAGTGGAACATAGGGCCTCAAGCTAGTGGCTTGAAGTTTCTGTAGCAGTGTTTAATTTTACAGGATAGGAGGGGGTGCTAGCCCCATGCCCAACCTTTCCTCTTTACCAGAATTATTTCTGGCTTAGCCAGGAATGCGCCTGTGGCCGGGGATCGAACCCCGGACCATGTACATGATGGGCGAGAGTCCTAACCATTGTGCCACCGACGCATTGACAGTTAAACCTCACAAAATGGAAAACTGAATGATTGGGAAGTTATATATGTGAACTATAGAAATCAGTTTTAGGTCAGTTTTCATGAAATATTATTCATTAGATAGTATAATACTTACACGTTCAGAGTTTGTATCAGGATCCACAGAAAAGAAACCGATACGTTCAAATTGATATGCACTGAAAACTTTAGCATCTTTAACTGATTGTTCGACTAAAGCATCTGGAATTATAACTAATGAATTCTGTAAAATGGTTAAGAATGAAAAAAAAACCAAATTTAGTGCAAACAATAAAACAAAATCAGATTAATTAACATGAAGCATAAAGTTAGGCTTGAGCAATGTGCATATGATACCCTGTACGATAATCTCTCTCAAAATAAAATTATTATTATCATTATTATTTAAACGCAGAAAAACACTTGGTACAATATGGCGCCAAGAAAGATGCGCCACACAATAATAATAATAAAACAACATAGATCAAAAGTAAAAAAAAATACATAAGTAGAGAAGGGATAAAGAACTTCATCTGGAAAGAAAACAGTCATACTTAACAAGTTCAAACAGTATTCGTCAACTATCATCGGGAAAGAGGAGAAAGAAGGAAATTGCAGCACGTTCGCCATTGATGATTACGATTTTTGGCCATATTCGATAACGTTTCGAGCCATCGATTCGAGCTACCTCTCACGGACCCCAAACAGGGAGTCGTGACACACCAACCGATGCTAAATCTAGCACAAACATCTTTCGTCCCATGACGCGACGTCATGGACTGACCACTCCTCCGCCTTTTCCATCCTGTCCCAGGGCTGGCTAGCGAACAGAGACCTATACGGAAGCCTCTGGGATGACATTCTCAGCATACGTCCTTGGTTCAGTACTAACCGACCAAAATTATTTTTTCTCTTTTTGAAGCAAATTCAAAAACTAGTCAGAGGTTTGTAATTAATTTTCACCACAGTTCCCTTTGGGAACTAAATTATTTAGATCGCAATATGTGATCTGCTTGATAAGTATTAATGATAATCAAGAAAGCCAGCATATTTGTACAAAACTATATACTACTGATTGACTACTGAGATAAGTAGTTGTAAAACACACACATCAACCGAAGGGATTTAAACACCAGACGGACGCTTCGCTAGTTAGGGATCGAACTGATCACAGATGTGCCCGGTTTTGGCTCAGCTCAAAGAGTCGCATTATCATAGAACTTAGGAGCAAACTGACTCCGTCCTTTGAGATAAATAGTTCTGAGTGCAACACTGATGAACTCTACTCGTCCAGTGATTAGATCACTTTGATCTGGCTAGCAAGCAAGCACTGCCGGTTGATATGAGTGGTGTGTGCAGCTACTCATTTCAATCGGTCAGTAGTATATAAGTTTATGCGGGTTTTTTTTTCTTTTTAACTACAAACTATTAGTTCTGTGTCCGACAAAGAGCATCTGAACCGGCTTAAGTCCTAAATCGAACATCTAAGCACCGATTTCACTAACTACACTCAAAAGCTATATTATTACAAATAAGTGAAATTTGAAAACACAAAATAAGGTATGGATTAAGTATTTGTTTTTGTAAACGATGAATAGTGAGTGGTACAACTTTAATCAAAATGAAATCCCTACAAACTAACACTTGAAAACTGGTGTAAAGCTTACTAGTGACTGACTATAAGACAAAGTTGCCTGGAGATCTAGTGAGAAGCTGTGACCAGCTCAGTTCCCCAGATAAGGTAAGAGGGCGAAATGGCTGGCTGTCTCATTGAAAATCGCGAATCGACAGAAGTTAAAATTTATAGGCCATTGGATCGGGGTCTCAGACGCTAAGTGTTCTGCGCGGCTCATCTCGTAACTTGAAGGTCCTGGGTTCGAACGCCAGTAGATGGGTGCGTGCTGCCGATGAGTCCTAAAACAGGACGAAACCTCTGGTTTTCCAATGGTTCTTTAAGTGACATCAGCTCATGATCAAGCGTGAATGAGATACAACAGAAGCTGATGATACCCCTTAAAAAATATTCATCGGGACAGGCATTGTTACCTTGGTTTTTATCGCACTCCGATGGGCGAATGCGCAGTTTTAACAACAGAAATGCCTAAACCAATCCATTTAATTAATAAATACATGTAAGTAAAATGTGAAGCAAGTCTCTCATTATATATTTCAAGAGAGATAACTGACAAAAACAAAACATTCCACACAATTATTCCCTTTTATAAATTTGAACAAGGAAAGAAGAAACATTGGAGCAGAATAATCTGGATCCATTTTATTTCGTTGGTTCTCATCAGCTGCTATCAGCCTGATTTTTTTTAATAACAATAAAAAGTGTACAATTTTAACAAACCTTTGTCCATTAGCAAGCATACTGTCAGAGTCATAGTAAAATAAGGCGTTGAGATTTACAGGGTGTCTAAAGTGTTACGATATATATATATATATATATTGGTAGAGAGAAGTTTCTTGAAAAAAATTTTACTAACTGTTGTGTTGTTGGGATTGTAACAAAAGAAAAGAAAATTAGTGATAGTTGCGTAATTAGATAAGAGAAGATCAAAATTTCACAATTTCGGTGCATATGAGGTCAGACGAGAAGTTGATGATGTAATACAGTGAGCAGAACTCAGAAAATCAAGCGAAAAATAAAGGGAGGGGTGGGGTGAAAAGATAAGCTAACAAAATTAGAAAGCAAAGAGTTACTAAGAAGTGAGTCATCAGGGTAATTGAAGTCCAACAACGGATTCTTTTTGGACACATAAGTCAGGCTTCAATCGTTTTATTGCTATAGCTTCAGCAAATCTGAGAAGACTTGAGGTACTTTGTCTGTTAATTATTTTGAATGATTCCAACACATCTACTCGGTGTCCTGTGTGAATCAGGTGTTTGGCGATTGAAGAGCCTAAACAATTCGGTCCCTTTAACTGGAGGCTCCTTGGTACATGTTCGCAGAGTCTGACGTAGGGAGCAGTTACATTGGAAGAACAGAGAGGAGGGCCAAGATATATATATATATATCGTAACACTTTAGACACCCTGTAAATCTCAACGCCTTATTTTACTATGACTCTGACAGTATGCTTGCTAATGGACAAAGGTTTGTTAAAATTGTACACTTTTTATTGTTATTAAAAAAAGTTCAGGTTGTACGCAGCTGATGAGAACCAACGAAATAAAATGGATCCAGATTATTCTGCTCCAATGTTTCTTCTTTCTTTGTTCAAAAACAAAACAAATTCAATAAATAGCAAGAGTAATATAAGCATATAAACATACTGGATTTATCACAGACATGAATCCACCCTTTTCACTTTCTGGTTCTTTGGAGGTAAATCTAAAAAAAAGTGTTAAGGAAAAATTAACAGTGCATTTATTACTGACAGATTTTTCTAAAATGATTTATATTTCAGATACATCCTGTAAGATTTCTTTTTTATAGATACTTACAGACGATCGTATAATCGAGCCTCAAATTTAAGAGGATTCGACACCCAATGAATGAAAGCCTTTGGTTTTGTAGTGTCTTCAACCTTCCGACCCTTTACAAATAAATGGACAATTTTTCCACTGGAATCCTAAATGCGGAATAAAAAGAATAATGAATAAATTAGGCGTCTTCAAAAGCTGTAAAAGTTAACTATTTATTTATTTTTTTTATTTTATTTTTGATTACAGCTTGATTCCACACCGTATTTTTGGTACAAGTATGGAATTTTCAGCGTGGATATCGGTAGCCCAAAATTTGCAGGCCGACCATAGATATCAGGTGTGCGTCGGCAAGGGCTCGAACCCAGGACCATGTGCATGGTCGGCATGAGTCCTAACCACTGTGCCACCGACGCACAGGTTGTAAATGACTGCTTTAATTAAACATACTATTACCATGTACATTTCAGTTACATAATGCAAAACACCGCCTTATCGCTTATTGATTTAGCTGTATTCAACAGAACACCACAACATCGGTTCATCAAATATATCTATGTTCATTGTGAATATTTACTCCTACAGTTGAGTAAGGGAATGACCAGAACATAAATTATTATTATTTTATCCTCTAGTTCCTAGAGGAACATATGGCTTCAGCCACGCGTCTCCATTGCGTTCGGTTTTCAGCCAACTTTCTCACCCCGCTCCAAGTCTGCCAACACGTTTTCATCTCCTCTTCACATCACCTCCTCCAAGTCACCCTTGCACTAACGACCAACTCGCCGCTTCCCTTTAGGGTTCCACTCGAGCAATGGCTTGTCTAGCGAAGTCACTTGATGGTTTGCTTCCTCAGAGTATGGCCAATCCACCTTCCCGCCTGTTTGTTTCACAATCGGTTCCTGGTTGCTTCACTCATTGCCAGAGATCCCTGTTGGTGATCTTTTCTGACCGGCCACCTGATCTTGAGTATTGAGCGAAGACAACTGTTAATGAAGGTCTGTAGCTTGTTTGAGATGCTCTTTATGACGCACCGAGTCTCTGATCCGTAAGTAGCACTGACTTTACATTGGAGTTGAAAATCTGGATCTTAATTTTGATGCTGAGTACTGTTGACCTCCACACAGACTTAAAAGTAATGAAAGCTTGTCTCGCTTTTCCGATTCTTGCTTTCATATCCTCACCAGTCCCGCCTGTAGTTGAAACGATGCTTCCCAGGTAGGTAAAGGAGGTTGTTTCTTTCAGGTTTCTCTAATTTGGTGGATAACAACTATCAGTGGAATCTAGGATGGGCATTTCATCTTATTTATAACTCGTTAGTCACCACCAGCAGTGAATGGTGGCGTTCCCGTTGAGACTGGGAATAAACACCCTGGATTCCACTGAAAATCCACATCTACCGAATAAAAACATTATATCGATCCTCAGACATTGTCGAAGCGTCTGTAATAGCAGCTGACATGTCAATACAGACTAAACATTTCGGTTAAATCCAATCAATTAACGCAAAGAATACAAATAACTCAAATGAGTGAGTCAAGATGACTTGTGCTGAAGAACAAAACAGTTGTTATGCAACAAGATAACTGAGATTAGAAAATAACCAGCATAACTCCCGTGATGTTATTTCATGATGGGTTAAATAACCGCAGAACAGTGAGTACTGTACTACAACCAAATGAAAGTATTCTCCTGGTCAGGGTAAATACAGTTAAACTATTTTTTCAACGCTTCAACCCTTAACAGCACTATCATACTCTTGTCAAATGTAAATGTAGTTGCGTTTAGGGCAGTGGGTCATTAGTGCAGGTGCTCAACTCCCAACTAGCGGGTCACATGCTCAGACATCGTTCCACGCACCGAGGTTTGGTCAGCTCCAGGTAGTAAAACCAAACCTCACAAAATAGGTTGGGCTTATCGCCAACTGCATGGAATCGCAAATGGTTGTTGAGTAACATTATGGTTGTATTTCAAATAAAATTACCATACACTTGATCTGTAAACCCAAACTGTTTCGATTAGCTGATTTTCAGTTTAAATTAATACGACCGGAACTGACGGGTGACATCATCATCACAAGGGGAAAACATATTACAAATACGAACAAAAACCACTGGATGAATGATTATTTCATGATATCTATGGTCAACAAAACCAAAATGTATTCTGTTGAAAATGTCTTACACACTACTTTACCTTTCTCAATTCGGTAAACTCTAAAACAAGACCTGTGTAACGAAGACCAACTGATTGGCTGGGGGTTAAACGGCGATAGCCTTTATCAGCTACTTCTTGGAAATCTGTACTTTCTATATACAATTCTGGTTGTAAGATAACACTGTGTGTGCTGCCGTCCGGAATGGCTGGAAAATCGGCCACTGTTAGCTATAAATGGATAACAGGAAAAGAAAGGCTTTGGTTAGCTTTGAACTATTTAAGAAAACACAAAATAATTGAGCAAAGAATATCCTTTTCGATGAATTCCTCTTCCGGCTCTACAATTATATATACATGTTTATATACATAGAATATTCTAGATTAGTAGTTAATAACAGTAGTGTTTATTAGATAATATCGATTTGTAAAGTAAGATCAATGAGGAGGAAGCAAAGAACATCCTGGACAAATTTAACGAGGTTCATCCTGCAATAAATTTTACTATTGAGAAAGAAAAAGACTCTAGTATCTGATTTCTAGACGTCCTTATGATCAGAAAAGAGGATGGTACTATAAGAAGAAGTGTACATAGAAAACCTACATCAACGGGCCAGTATAATAATTTTTCAATTTCGTGCCCTTGAAATACAAATGCAATCTGATAAAGTGCTTGGTTCACAGAGCAAGAGCAATTTGCTCGGATGAATGTCTTGATGAGGAACTTAATAATATTAAACGGTTGCTGAGTAAAAATGCTTATCTAGAAAAGTTTATTGATAAGAATACGAATCACAAATCAAGGCAGCCCAAGGTACCAACAGTTCCTAAAAACGCCTTATTTTTACAAATTCAGTTCCTTGGGGACAACATCAGCGAGATACTAACAAAGCGCCTTAGAAATGAGGCGGTAAAAAGAGCATTCTCTGCTGCCCAATAACGCTGTGTCTTCAAAACCACTCCTCTATTGCGTTCGGGAGCAAAAGACAAACTGCCTAATTTCCCCTCTTCCATGTGTATCTACCAATTTAACTGCTCCTGTGAAGACAGTTAAATAGGCCGTAAAATTAGGCGTGTTTCTCGTCGAATTTCCGAACATCACCCTGCGTGGTTAAGCAAAAGACAAACAAAATCCATTCGCAACGCTATTCTGTCTCATCTTGAGCATACAGAATACAAGATTGACGTTAACCATTCTTTCAGGGTCATTTACCGCATACCAACGAATCTCAGTTTTGCCTTAAGAGTTCGACTACTAAATATTGCTGAGGCTGGCTGTTGGGATCGATATTAACAAGCCTAATTTGTGCATCTAAAAGAAGTTAGTTCAGACATTATCATTACCTTGGCCCTTTGTGAAATTTTCCCAATTTTAGTTGATATTCTATTCGTCACTATATCTTTCTTAGTATTATAATTTAAGCATCTTTGATGAACTGTAATTCCATTGATCTTACTTTACAAATCGATATTATTTAAAAAACACTAATATTGTTATTGACTACTAATCTAGAATATTCTATGTATATAAACATATATATATATATATGTATATATATATATATATATATATATATATATATATATATATAATTGTAGAGGCAGAAGAGGAATTTATCGAAAAGGATATTCTTTGCTCAATTATTTTGTGTTTTATAGATGTCTGAATGAATATTTTTGCTATATTTAAGAAAAAATAATCTAATAATACACGGAAAATATGTCATGTTGTTATTCTCCATCATATCATGGCTGTTTTCACTGAAGAGCTCAAGCTACGGGTTTCTCTCACCCTACCACTTATACTACCATAAATGGTCATTGAAATTATGAAGACCGGTTGAAATATCCCTTATGTGCCCGACCGAAAGCTGCTACCTTGACGTGGTGGTCGGGCTTGAACACCGCAATGATCTATTCAAGCTATACTGGCTGAGACTTATGTCTCTTGAGGTCCTACCATGCCAGGCAGGTTGTTTGGATAGCGGTTAAACAAAAAGCAGCTACCCAATCCAACATCATGTCCAATACAAAATCACAAAATTTCATGCCGGATCGGCCGTGGCCCGGATTAACAACGACCGCGCTTCCTGCTGCCGTGTCACAGGGCAGGAGTGATAAATCTGCTACTGAGACACACCAAACAAAAAAGAACGAACAAAAACAGGCCGCGTGTGACCGGCCTCAAGCAGTTGTCCCCTGGGCTCTGCGGTCACGCAACCAACTTCCACGGTGTGGGCAGCCGGGAAGTAACAATCGCCCTCACAATCCGAAATGCACACGAAACCTCTCTATTACTCACTCATCTTTGTCTTCATCTTCATCTCTATCATCTTGCCTTCCTTCCACTGATGCAACTCCTCGACTTGATAGCTCTCCACTTCCTCTCCACTCTGCGTCCACTAAAAACGATGGAAGCCAAAAAACCACCACCGACAGCCTCTTAAAGCCGCGCCACCAATTTCATATAGGAGCTCTTAATGTTAGGACACTTTGCCAAATAGGACAACAAGCATCACTAGCCAAGACCCTGGCATCACGAGCCATTGATGTATGCTGTGTTTCAGAAACACGCATACAAGACCCAAGTGTGGTTATTCACCTAACCCCACCTGGCCAACAGGTTGAATCTGCAAAATTCACCTTGAGGGTGTCAGGAGATGCCACAGCTAGTTCACGAGGATTAGCTGGCGTAGGGATAGCTTTGAGTACTAGGGCAGAAAAGACATTGCTTGACTGGATCCCGGTAGATAGCCGAATGTGTGCTGTCCGCCTGAACGGATCAGTAAGAAGGAGGAAGGACTGCACTACTCGCCGATGCCTTTTCGTAATCTCCGCCTACGCCCCCACTGACTGCAGTTCAGATGAAACGAAGGATGAGTTCTACCAAAAGCTGTCTAGTTTGGTGCGAAAGGCTAAACGCTCAGACATAGTCGTTCTAGCTGGTGACTTTAACGCTCAAGTAGGGAAATTGTGTCAATCTGAGAAGGATGTCGGTGGCACCTATGGAGTTCCGTGCCAGCGAACCGACAACGGTGACCGTCTCCTACAGTTCTGCTCTGATAATCATTTGTTTCTTGTAAGCACTAACTTTAAACACAAGGAGAGACACTGTTTGACTTGGAGACCCCCTTCATCAAACCAACGCTGGACACAAATAGACCACATAGCAATAAGCTATCGTTGGCGTGGGTCGGTAGGAGATTGTCGCTCCTTCTGGAACACGTGCGTAGATACCGACCATGCACTGGTCCGCGCTCGGGTGTGCTTACGACTGAACGGACGTAGGAAACAGCTGGCGGTAAAACCATCACGTCCCCAGCTCGATCAGGAAACTAAATCCGTATTTGAGGAAGAACTAGCTAAACACATATCTGTGTTCGACAGCTGTGCTCACCCTGAAGAAGCTTGGAAAAATATCCAGGCAGCCATAGATACAGCTGTAAAAGCTGTGAATAAGGTAAACCCAAAGGTGAGTAAAAACCACTGGATCTCCACCGCCTCATCCGAACTGATAGATGCTAGAAGACTTATTCCGGCGAGCTCCGAATTCAATGAGGAGCGAAAGCTGCACAAGAGGAAACTTACGAAAAGTCTCCGCAAGGACCGTGAACAGTGGTGGGCGACAAAAGCCAAAGAGATGGAGAAAGCTTCGAGGATAGGCAACACCAGGCAACTCTTTGGACTCATCAGGGAAACGGGTGGGAGAAGACAAATCATCAGTGAGACAATCTCGGAAAAAATGGCACTATAATTAGCTCCCAGGATAGACGACTGGATCGTTGGAAAGAGCATTATGAGGAGCAGTTTAATTTGCCCACAGCCACGCTCAACCTTCCGAGCATCCAACACCTCCCTGAATGGGATATAAACACAGGTCCTCCGTCACTAACTGAGGTTACTAAAGCTGTCACCAATCTGAAACTAGGCAAAGCAGCGGGACCTGATGGAATGACTCCAGAGGTATTTAAGTACGGTGGAGACAGCTTACTGTCCGGATTAACTGAGGTACTAGGCAGCGTCTGGGAATCAGAAGAAGTCCCATCGGGTTGGTGTAAGTCACTGATTATCCCCATATACAAGAAGGGAGACAAGTCTTCCTGTGATAATCACAGAGGGATTAGCTTGACTAATATAGTATCTAAAGTCTTAGGCTCAATAATCATGCGTAGACTGAGTGGTGCTCGGGAAGCACAAACACGAGAGAGCCAGGCAGGCTTTAGACCAGGAAGAGGGTGTATTGATCATATCTTCACCCTCCGACAGATTCTAGAACATAGGCATTCCTACCGGCGTCCAACAGTCATTATATTTCTTGACCTAAAGGCAGCATTCGACTCTGTCGATCGGGAAGTTCTCTGGAGATGCTTGGCTGTAAAGGGAATTCCAAGAAAATATATTGCACTGATTAAGGCACTCTACTCGTACTCATACAGCCAGGTGAGGGCTTACGGCGAGCTGTCATCTGAACTGATGACGACCAGTGGTGTCCGTCAAGGATGCCCATTATCTCCTTTTCTATTCAACTTCATCATAGATGTGTTAATGGACTTAACCCTAGGTGACTTCAGCGACTCAGGGATTGACTTGCTACCGGGGAATAATCTCGTTGACTTGGAATATGCAGACGATATAGTCCTTCTAGGCGAAGACGCTGACGAAATGCAGAGTCTTCTAAACACCTTGAACAGCAATCTACGAATGTTTGGCATGCGATTCGCTCCCGCCAAATGCAAGATGATGTTACAGGACTGGACTACATCGACGCCTAGTTTAAAAATAGGAAGTGAAGTGGTAGAGCACGTTGACCGCTTCACTTATTTGGGAAGTACCATCAGCCCCAACGGGCTGATCTCTGACGAAATCTCAGCACGAATACAAGGGGCTCGTTTCGCATTTGTTAGTTTACGCCGACTCTGGCGTAGACGAGATGTTCGACTATCGACCAAAGGGCGGGTGTACTGCTCATCAGTCCGCTCCGTCCTCCTTTATGGTTGTGAGACCTGGCCACTGAGAGTGGAAGACATGAAAAGACTAGCTGTCTTTGATCATAGGTGCCTGCGTTCTATTTCCCGTGTAAAGTGGCATAATAAGGTGAGCAACATTGAGGTTAGGCGTAGAGTTCTAGGTAAACAGGGGAAATCAATCGACGAAGTCGTGAAGCTACAAAGACTGAGATGGTTAGGACATGTGTTACGTATGCCAAGCCATCGCCTCCCTCGACGAGCAATGTTAGCGGATATAGGGTCAGGCTGGAAAAAAGCTAGCGGCGGTCAAACAAAAACTTGGCATCAGTCAATGAAATCCACAACAGTTGGTCTAAGCCACGTAGAAAGGTGTAGACTTCCAGGCTGGGGTCCTCGGGACGGTAAAAATCTATGGTTGGAAACAATTGGTGACATGGCTCAAAACCGTTCTCAGTGGCGCAGATGCATCCACTCCCTGTGACTTATGATCTTCAATGAAACTGTTTTGTATTTCTTTATTACTCCTTTGTCTCACACCTCTGCTCACTGTTTCTATTATGCTTTTCTTGTACTTTCTTCTCTTGCTTCGCGTGCTACACGGAATGTGGCGACTTGAACTTCCGCACATTTGTGCAAAGTTCTATGTCGAAAACAGACAGACAGATCCCTTATGTGAATGAATGATCTCCAAAGTCGATGAAATAATGTCGAATAAAATCTATAGCTATAAAATGTGAAGAATTATCTCAAATATAAACTCTGTACTGATGAATACAAAATATAATTACCACCGTTCCTGAACTAGCCAGTTCAATGTCCATTTGCAAACCAGTATTATGCAGAAATTCAGTCAATATCAAGTGCTGGGGAATCATTTTATCATAGTGATCAACCAGTTCCCCACAAACCTTCTGATTTGGAACTGACTGCAAAATACACTTCTCTAATGCACTTCTTATAAGAATCTGCGGCTGATGAGGTCAATCAAGTTGAACAAACAGATAGAAATAAGAAAGCCAAATCAATGAATGCAAATTGATTATATGGTGCTTGATTTTGAGTGACGTCGGCACACAGTGCTTAAACTATGAAATAGAGTGAGACAGCAGTCAATTCCTATTTGGTCTTCAGTGGTCGTCTAACCGAAGTTATTGTAGTAAGAACGAGAACTACACTGAATTCGATTTACCATAAACCCTACAGTTATGCTTAAAGAAGTGTCAAGATTAGTGCAGAAACAATGAGGACTCAATAATAAAAACAAGTCCACCTGCTATTTCTGATAATCCAGAGATATGGTAACTTGGAATATTTAATGGCAGGTTCTAGTGAATATATATATGCAAAATTAAGTTAGAATGAAAGTGGGAAAATCGCGGGAGTAATTCATGAACAGTTGCACTAACAAGTGAAATCACTTGCTCAGATTAGTCTAGAATGTAAATTTTCGGAGTGATGGCAAAGTACAATAACTTCAGAATATAAAACTAACTTTCAGTCAGAATATTAGAAAAATGAAAATTTACCCACCTCAATAGAAGATTTATCGCCATATAATTCAGACCAATTTGTAATTGTTACACAAATAGGTTCTAAAACAGCCATTACGCGTGGAGCATGATCATTTAAATAATCTCGTACACAAGCATCTAAAGCAGATGGATCAAGAGTTGTCTGAGCCATGGTAACACCAATGCGTTCACAAAATGTGTTAATAGCTTGAGGTGGGAAACCACGACGACGAAGTGCTGTTAGAGTTACTAGTCGTGGATCATCCCAATCATTTACAATACCAGATTCAATCAACTTTAAAATTTTGCGTTTAGATACTACACTATAGTACAAATTTAAACGGCCATACTCCCACTGAACTGGACAGTAAATATCTAGAGAATTACAAAGCCAATAATAAGCAGGACGCCTGGAATTACAAAGTTGTAAAAGAAAACAATTCAATGAATGTCAACGAATATCATGTTGTAAAACTAATGCAAGACAAAAAGACAATCACCTTTAGTATTACCGTAATAAGACAATAAGTAACGACTATAGAATTAAAATAGAATTTGACTGCTTAACTTGAAAGAACATTTATTCCTTGTTGGTCATACAAACTTAATCATGTTTCATGATATTACGCTATCTCCAAGGAAATTCTGCAGTATAAATAAGTGAACTTCCATTGCAGACAGTTCACTTAGGTGTGACAGTTTTCAGTATGTCAGTTTACGCCGTCTCTGGCGTAGACGTGATATCTGGCTGGCTATCGACCAAAGGGCGGGTGTACTCCTCAGCAGTCCGCTCCGTCCTCCTATATGACTGTAAGACCTGACTATTGACAGCGGAAGACATGAAAAGATTTGCTGTCTTTGATCATAGGTGCCTGCGCTCTATCTCCCGTGTGAAGTGGTATAATGGGGTGAGCAATATTGAGGTTAGGCGTCGGTCGAGTGCTAGGTAAGGAGGGGAAATCAGGAGACGAGGGTGTGAAGCTACATCGGCTAAAATGTTTAGGACATGTGTCACGTATGCCTAACCATCGATCGCCTTCCTCGACGGTCAATGTTAGCTGATATAGGGTCAGGCTGGAAAAGAGCTAACAGCGGTCAAACCAAAACATGGCACCAGTCAATGAAATCCACAACAGTTAGGTTAAGCCACGTAGGAAGGTGTAGACTTCCTGACTCGTTTGGGCCCTCGGGACGGTAAAAACAAATGGTTGGAAACAACTGGTAACATGGCTCAAAATCGTTCTCAATGGCCGTCGCAGATCCATCCACTCCTTGTGACTTATGATTTCCAATGAAACTATATTGTTATTATTACTATTCCTTTGTTTCACACCTCTATTTACTCTCTCTATTATGCATTTCTTCTACTTTCTTCTCTTGCTTTGTGTGCTACATGGAGGGAGTGTGGCGACTCGAAATGCCGCATATATGTGCAAAGTTCTATGTCGAAAACAGACAGATGTCAAATTAAGCAGTATGAGAATATTTCGATCACATCGTAAATTTCTTGACTCCACTTTTAAAAGGACAAAGCGAGGTTGATATTCCTCAGCAGAAACTGAAACTCTTGTTTGGAGCAGCAAAAACATACACAATGAAGATTGCTAAAATAAAAACCCAAACTTTAGAGTATACGACTAGATAATTAAGGCAGTTATAATACCGTGAAAGGTCTAACATAGATACAGTCATTATCAAATCTCAACCCTTCCATAGACTGCACATTTTTCGTTAGACTAATGCTAAAAAATGACTTTTAGACACCTCGTCATTTTCTTAAAAATGTAAGTGGATGTAGGCTACCTAATAAATCCCACAGAATTTAACACAAAAAATGCCAAAATAGTTCTCGTTTATTATTCAATACGTGCAACCAATGAAGACTAATGGTCTGGAAAAAAACCTGAGAATTATAAAACACCGGCCTTTTTGTTTTTTACAGATCTGCATACAGGAAAGCTAAGACCAAAGAGTAACTCGAAATGTTAATATATAAAAACATCTAAGTGGAAGGATTGGAATACCAGTTGCTCCAATTCAAATTTTACTATGATTAAAGTGATCTTCCTATACTAATAAAGTTAATTACAATTATTCAAAGCAAAATTTTAATGGTAAATATCCATTACAGTGCACACCGATAACTCACCTGGATTGGAACTCTTTAGTGCATAATGAATGTGTAATATTTTCGATGGAGTCACACAAGCAATGTGTATAATCGTAAGTAGGATAAATACACCTAGAAAGAGTAAGGAAGTATGACAGAAGGCAAATTGCTTACCAAGTAGTACCGGTACGATGATGGGGTGTCATTTTTATTCGATAAGCTACTGGATCAACTTTACCATCTCCCAGTGTTACTTTCATACGCAAAGTAGCTTTTCCTTCTTCAATCTAGAGAAAGGGAATGAAAAATGAATTACACGAAAATATATCAACTGATGTGATTTTTTAAAAATAACTTCCCAACACTCATTAAGGGGAATAAAATGAAATTATGGATGTCTAAAATTATGTATGCATGGTAGTTGATTTGCGAAGAAATAAACAGGAGTTTTGGAGAAATATCACTTATAATCAAATCAATAACAGCTATCTCTACATATACCGTGATTATACAGTTACAGGACAATAGTGAGCATAACTAATTTTATATATGACAACATTACGGCAACAGTAAAGAATAAACACCAAAATTAAATGACATTGAATCAACCAATAAGATGGCTAGGCACTACACATGCATGGTGTTTATAATCTTCGTTGCGAGTTTCACTTAGATGTTTTAATACCAATAATACAACTAGTCCTCCTAGGCACTACAGCTTATACACTCGAGTGGAAGGGTTCATCGCAACCATAATCATTAGACCATATCATAAAGTCAATCATACTTCTGAATTAGTAGATCGTGTAAGTGGAATTCATACAAATTCTACTGAAGGATTCTGAGTGCATCTAAATAAAAGTATTACAACAATTATTGGTTAACGATATGATATGAGATACAGCCACTTAGATCTTTTGTGTCGACATTGGTTCCATATGTCTGCAGATACTCCTGTGGCGAACTGGGACCAGTTTTTACAGCATCTTACAAATATATACCCTGTATAATTCAGTTTTATTACATGTATGCCTCATAAATGAACTTTTTTCAAAATAAATGCCACTTTTTACCTAGAAGAATATAAATGGTAGATTCAACGTCATTTGACTTTCGTGTCTATTTCTTACTCTTGCCCACATTACAACACAGAAATGAATATAACTCAGGAACAAGGCACACGCCTGTTTTAGAGTAAAAAGGTTTCATCTACCCTGTGACAGTCAATGACTGAAAATACTCATAAACACTGTACATTAGGATCAAATATGTAGGATCACGATAAATGTCCTATTTACAGCGTCTTAAACACCGTATATGGACGTTTCGTAGTACAATCCAGTTTCAATGCTATTTATTTTAAAAGATGGTGGAAATTAGGTACCTTTTGTGAAAACATATCGATAAACCGAAAACGGTTACCGGTGAAGAAAATTAGCCACACATTACGCCTGTCCACAATATAGACTGTCAAAAAACTGTAGCATCGAGAGAATGACCTTTACCACGCGAAAATATTAAACGCAGTGAAAAGTCTAAATAAATAGATCGTATATGCATAATAAACTGATTACAAGTTGCATAACGAATATCACCTATCACACATAAGTGGAATACCAATTTTTCTCGCAGCACACCAGAACAAACTGCTTTACTACTATTAACCCCTCAGATGTTGAGTAAACCATAATTTGATAAAGACGCTTAACAATAACTTAAGAACAAACTGAAAATGATGCAGATAATGAGACAATTACATCAGGTGTTTTATATAATATCGACACTAAATGACACCAATAACTTCTAGTTTGGATATACTCAAAGAGTCTCCTATGTAAGCTTCGACAACCAGGATCTCTTTTTACTATGATAAGTTTAAGAGGCTGTTTATTAGGAGTGGTTTGGAACGTGAATACATACCTTGCCATTCTTCATGTCTTCAAAAAGTTGTAAGGACTCCTCAACTGGTCTATCCCTCCATGGCGATGGTGGAGGATTAAAACCTCGTATTTCTTCAACGGCCTGATGACAAACATATGCTAGTTTCAGTTTAATCAACTTAATTGCCCATTCGTATAGCTGCTGGAAATTGTCAGAAGCATGAGTAATTTTGTAAGGAGTAAGTCCTATCCAACATTAGTCTTAAATAAACTTACCTAGCCATCTAACCATATCCTCTATGGCCTCAAAAAACTCCGCTTCTTCCTTTTCGGGATTGGTATCATCATACCGCAGATAAGTTATGCCACCATTTTTCTAAAATCGAAAAGTCGAAAATAGCACACAATTACCTTTGCGTAACCAAAATTGAAGTTAATCGCTTTGGCATGACCAATGTGCAAAATACCATTCGGTTCTGGTGGAAATCTGGTAACCACTTTACCACCTGTCTGCTTCAGATGCTCTTTCAGAAGTCGCATTGTGTTCTTAGTTACTACATATCCGGGAGAATTATAATTTTCTCCTGGCTTGTGAAACTTAGCTGCATCACCAACAACATCACTATCACCGTTAAGTAACATACTGTTAACAAGAACACCGAGTACTCGTGAGGTAGCAACCTTGGTAAAGTTCCGCGGGTATCTTGAGAGACATTGTACACTGAAAAGCAGACAGCATAAAAATTCGCCTCACAATTTAACTGATTCTAGCTAAACTGGGAGCGAAATGTTATCACAAGCACAAATACCAACTAATTTTCTATCAATAACGATTTGATTCGGAAAGCTAGATAGAATTTAAAGGAAGACAAATGTTTACATATCGTATATAAAATATGTCCCCTTTTTGTCCAAACATTTGTTCGATAGAGACGTATGAGTATCTTAACTACGGACAGTGATTTCTGTGTAATAATTACAGGCACTTAAACAAGATATTATGTGTAAAAGCACGTTATCTGCAAATTCAACACTCCAGAGCTATATCAACATGAAATGTAGGGTTCCAAGCCGTATTTTTTCCTTCTAAAGACGTCCGTTGTGCACATCTACCAATTCATGCATTATGATGCCATGCCTGGTTTCCTTCCTGTGATCCTGAGCTGGGTGTATGTTCTGATTTCCGCAGATACGCTTTGTTTTGCACGACTAGGTGGCTCTGTCCTAGCGTCGTACCGATACACTTCATTATACAGTCATGCTGCGGGAAATTACTGCTAAGAAACCATAAACCAATAACTTCAAGTACAATATTGATAATATTACTAATACAAACTAGTGGAATTTGAGCTTTACGAGCCCAAATGACAAATGAAGACTACTCTATTCGCTAATCCCGAAGTCCAACAATAGAAACACAACCATTCAGACGCGGAAGTGAAACAGACCGTTGATGGGAGAGCCTGCGTTGTCTCAAAATAGTGTCTTCCTTCTTGTTTCTCTGTGAGGGTGATATTGTTTTCAGGATGGTATTCGTTATCTCGCTGGATCCGCACAGCTTTCAGCCTTTTATGTCGCACCACTGGTAATACCAAGTTTGGTGATGGCTAGAATGTGGATATATGTTGTCAATGGAGTTGAAGATTGAACGATCAATTCTTGGTTGTTTGCTCAAAATCAACTTCCTCGATTTTCGCGGAGGCATCAATACGACAGTCATCGTCTCATCGGTCGCTGTTCAGAAAGAAGAGTTAAACATCGTTAGAAGTAACATAACGATTTATTATTGTAATATTTGTTTACAGACCTTAGTTTTCTTAGTTTGCTTATTTTATATGCTGGTGTAACAATACATAATACTCAAGCAACAATTGGTGTTCTGGTTTTTTCGTCCGTTATAACTAAGCGTTTCTAAGATATCTTCTAAGAACAGCGTGGGCCCGAGCGTAGCGAGAGCTGGGCATTAACGGTTTATGAGACTTGGCTGACAGTTTCTGACGATAGAAACAGATCTGGCGGATTCAAACAGTTGGTGAAAGTTTGGATAGTCACCGTTCATCTTTCCTGGTGCCGGTCAAGTCCTCTTTGAACAAGCAATATCTGGAACTTTTTGGAATTGGGTCAAGTTCAACAATGCCTGGGTCAAAGAAGGGACAGAGTGTCTTGGATACAAACAGGAAAGTAAGTCATGGTGACTTGTCTGTTAATTGTAACGATGTGTCTGATGTTAAGCATGACATGGTTGATGTTACTGTTTCGCCGTTCAGGGATAATAGGAACATCAAACTCCCTAAGTTTGAACCACGGTGTTTTGATGGAAACCCGGCCGATTATTTACAGTTTGTTAAGGAGTTTGAGATCATGCTGAGTAGTTTTTCATTAAGTGATGAATTGAAATTGATGTATTTGATGAGGTATTGCACTGGAGATGCTTCAAGAGCTATACAGTGCTGTAAGCTCATGCCCCCTAATGAGGGATACGCTGAGGCTATGAGCATATTACGTCAAAGGTTTGGAAGGCCTTCGATGATTGTAAGGAACGTATACGAAGCTGTCAAGGGTAATGGCAGTCAACTTCAAGATGACTCCAAGGCACTCACTGAGTTTTTAGACAATCTTATGACTTACAAGAATACCTTGATTTCTATGAATTTCATGAGTGACCTCAACTCCAGCTCAGTCCTAGAGGTAATTGCAAGACGCCTACCTACGCGGCTGCAAAGGAAATGGGTAAAAATAAGCTCTCGTATAGAGGAGGAGGGTATCGAGCCAAGGTTCGATGATATTCTTAGACTGGTGAAGGACAGTGTCAACCAGGCGATGGGCAAATTCGCCAGCATTTTGCATTCTAAGGTAGAACCTAAGGAACCAGTGAATATAAGGAAGGCATTTGTGGTGAAGTCTCAAGACACAACGAGAAAGGATGAGTGTATTGTCTGCCATAACATGCATCAATTGAGTGATTGTAATCGCTTTATCGCTATGTCACCCGTAGAAAGGTTAAAAATGGCAAAGCAGAAGCGGCTGTGTTTCAGTTGTTTAAAGATTGGGCATACAAAGTGGAATTGTAAGGCGACAAATAAAGGAAGTAGTGGTTTAACGGATATGCACCCACTTCTGAGAACAGTGAACGAACCTGGGAGTTCGGTTAATTGTAATAGTATCTCTAGACCCCTTGACATCCCACAAGTTTTCTTAGGGGTATTACCAGTTAAGGTGAAAGGACCGAAATCTTCAGTAGAGACTTATGCATTGTTGGATAATGGTTCAGACGTTACATTGATAGATGCTGAACTGGCTGGTTGCTTGGGTATTAAAGGCCCAAAGCAACCCTTGGTTGTAAATACTTTCAATTCTGCGAAAACAGTAGTATGTGAGCGAGTGTCATTTCAGTTAGAATCCTTGGCTACTGGGGAGACCGTGGAAGTGGATACTGCTTACACTACCTCCAGTATGAAACTTGGCGAAGCTATAGTACCTAGTCGTGAAACGGTTGTCGGTAAGCCATACCTGTGTGACATACCTCTTCCAACATTGCAAGATGGAAGAGTGAGAGTACTCATTGGATGTAGTGTGCCAGAAGCTCACAAGGTATTAGAAGAGAGATTTGGAGGTAGAGATGATCTGTTTGCGACAAAAACACCACTGGGATGGACAGTGAGAGGACCTATACCCATAGTCCACATATCATCATTAGTTACAAACGATGGGGACAAACTAGAAACTATGATTAAAAATATGTATGACAAGGAGTTTTGTGACTGCGGTGTCCCAGGGAAAGGTCGTTCTGTAGAAGACTTGAAAGCAGTTAAAATAGCCGAGGACTCTTGTAAATACGAAAACGGGCGTTTCAGCGTTGGCCTACCATGGAGATTCAAAGATAGACAGTTGATTTGTAATAGGAAAGTTGCTCTTAAGAGACTAATGGGTTTACAGAAGAAATTCCTGTCAGATGCAGAACTCTGGTCCAAATATAAGGAAGTCGTCGATAAACATATAGTGAAGGGTTACGTTGAAAGACTAGTTGATCAAAGTGAGCCAGGGAAGTGGTATTTGCCCCATCATCCCGTCTTTAACCCGAGGAAGCCAGGTAAACTCCGTGTGGTGTTTGATTGTTCTGCGAAACACGAAGGAGTCTCTTTAAATGATAATCTGTATAGTGGCCCAGATTGCGTGAGCTCATTAGTGGGACTGCTATTGAGATTCAGAAAGTTTACAGTTGCTGTCGCGGCGGATATTGAGGAAATGTTCCTTCAGGTGAAGGTGCCAGAGAGTGACAGAGATCACTTGAGGTTTTTGTGGTTTGATGACGGTCCTTGTGGTAAGGTGTCAGAATATAGGATGACAGTGCATCCATTTGGTGCCACATCCTCCCCATTTTGTGCTAATTTTGCTCTACGAAAGGCAGTGTCCACATTTGGTTCTAATGATTTGCTGGACGTCATAGATTGTTGCTTCTACGTGGATGATTGTTTAGCCTCCTTCGATGATGATAAGTCTGCAGTTAGATTTGCAACAAGCATTACTGAAGTGTTAGCTAAGGCCGGCTTTCGTCTAACTAAGTGGGTCTCGAACAGCCTAGACGTTTTGAAGCATATAGATCCAGAAGACAGAGCACCTACCGTACGAGATTTGCCTGTTGATACTCTACCAGTTGAACGCACATTAGGTATGCGATGGGATGTGAACTCTGATACCTTTGGATTTAGTGTTGGTGATATTGATAAGCCAGTTACTCGGAGAGGTGTGCTCTCTGTGTTGTCGTCCGTGTTTGACCCACTTGGATTAGTAGCACCTTATCTACTTCCGGCTAGGAGGTTATTTCAAGAGACATGCAGGAAAGGGTTACAGTGGGATGAACCATTAAGTGAGAGGCAGAGAGAAGAGTGGAAGGGGTGGGTTAACAGTTTAAGAATGCTGAATCTACATTCCGTCTCACGTCCACTTAAGCCGTCGAGAAATCATGATATAATTGACTTCCATGTTTTTTCTGATGCCTCTGAGGTTGGATTTGGTGCAGCCGTATACATCAGAACCACCTTAAGGAATGATATAGATGTTAGCCTGGTGATGGGTAAATCCAGAGTTGCACCTCTAAAGACGGTTTCGATTCCGAGATTAGAACTTAATGCCGCCTTACTAGCTGCGCAGTTATTCACAACAGTGTGTAAAGAGTTGGATTACCCCAAGCATCCCGTAACGTTTTGGACTGATTCGATGTCTGTGATATATTATATACGCAACGAGTCAGCAAGATATGCATGTTTTGTAGCTAACAGAGTATCTCAAATTCGTGAACTAACAACTGTTGAGCAGTGGAGGTACGTACCGTCTGGAAAAAATCCAGCTGATCTAGCATCGCGAGGAGTTATTGATATGAATGTTGTTAAAAATAAGTGGTGGAAAGGTCCAGAGTTCTTGCTAAGGGCTGATAGTATGTGGCCTCGTAGAGAAGATGAACCACCGATAAACGAGTGTGCCTTGGAGTTGAAGACAAGTGTCAGTTTAACATCTACTCAAGAAAGACATTCAGGTTTACATCCACTTTTTAAATATTATTCTTCTTGGTACAAACTACTGAAAGCTGTTGCGTGGTTGACACGATATGTTACGTATTTAAAGGTCATGCATCTTGCGGGATACGAAAATATGAATGTGGGGCCTTTGAGAGTCGAAGATATTAGAAATGCAGAGTTAGCGATTTTGAGGGCTGCTCAGTGGGAAGCGTGGGGTGAGATTGCCAAGGAGGATAGTCCCGATTTCGCAGATTTCAAGGTGCGGTTAGATAGATTATCTCCGATAGTTTCCGAAGGGATCGCTAGAGTTGGTGGACGTCTACAAATGTTAGAATCGTCATATGAGACCCGTCATCCGGCTTTATTACCTTGCTACCATCCAGTCACTGATCTCATTATAAGACACTACCATGTTCTTGAAGGTCATTTGGGTACTTCGCAAGTACTATCAAGTATTCGATGTAAGTTCTGGATAGTGAAGGGAGGTACTGCTGTCCGTAAAATAATTGATAAGTGCATGGAATGTAAACTCCGAAATGCTCGTCCAGTACAGCAGATAATGGCACCACTCCAGCGTGGCAAGCTTCTGAAGGGAATTATCCATTTGAGTACGTTGGGGTGGATTTGTTCGGACCTTTTGTAGTGAAGAGAGGCAGAACCCTATGTAAAAGATATGGCTGTTTATTCACCTGTTTGAAAATGAGAGCTGTGCATATTGAGATGGTTCATTCGCTAACTACTGATTCATTCGTGCTAGCATTACATAGATTTATAAATCGCCGGGGTGTACCGAAGATGATGTTCAGCGACAGAGGGACTAATTTTGTTGGCTGTCACGCCGAGCTTAAAGAATACTTCGAAGGTCCTCAAACGAGAGTTCAGGAAGAGTTACTGAAAAGGAACATCGAGTGGCACTTCAACCCACCACATGCCAGCCATAGAGGTGGGCTATGGGAAAGACTTATAGGAATTATCAAGCGTATTTTAAGCTCCATAATTAAAAACCAGAGTTTGAATGACGAAACGCTGGAGACATTTTTTTGTGAAGCTGAACGAATATTAAATGACCGGCCGTTATCACCTGTGAGGGACGACGTCAAGGATTTTGATGTGTTAACCCCAAATAAATTATTGTTATTGAGAGGCAACCCTGGCATAGAGGACGCAAGCGGGGAAGGAATACCTACGATTAAAAGATGGAAACAAGCCAGGCACATGAAAGATATATTTTGGAAAAGATGGTTAAAGGAGTATGTTCTAACATTGCAGACCAGGGACAAGTGGAAAAAGTTGTGCCGAAACTTAAAGGTTGGTGACATAGTATTAGTAGCAGATAAATGTGCCACAGGTAGGTGGCCTTTGGGAGTGGTAGTAAGGCTGATCTGTAGTGGTGATGGATTGGTGAGGACGGTTGAGGTGAGAACTAGTTGTGGCATGTTGGTGCGAGATATCAGAAAACTGTGTCTCCTGGAAGGTGCTGAGAGTAGAGAGTCGGAGGATGAAACACTAGATGATTTTCCAACCTAGAGCGTCAACCTGAGAAGGGTTGTAGGCGTACTGCTGTAAGTCCTACAATTCTTCAAAGGGTAGCGCATCAATGAGCAGTCCAATGTGCTTGGTGTGTGATTTTGTACATATGTTCATATTGTATATACTGAATTGATATCATCTGTCATCTAGCTGTTGGTAATTCTGTTTGTGTCCGGACATTCCACAACTTACAATCGTCAACCTGTGAAGGGTTGTAGGCGTACTGGTGTAAGTCCTGCAATTCTTCAAAGGAATTCCATCAAGACATGAACTGCGAGTTTGTGTGTACTGTTTGTATATACGTGTGGTGTGTCATATCAATTGGTGTTTTTGGATTCATTGTGTTTACTTGTTGTTTTCGTACCTTGTTGTTATTGCATAATTTTGTTAAAATTTTCGTCGTGATTACTTCTGAAGTTGTTTCCAGTCTTCTACATCCGTGAATGAATTGATTGATGTTAAGGACAGCAGATGGGTCGTATACGCCGGGGAGGCTAGGCTATTGCTGAGAATGAAATGCACACGGAGATAATTGTTAGCTGCGGTCCGACACGCCGGGGAGAAAGAGTGTAAACGACTGAGGCTCGCATGCGTCACCGCTACTAGAACTGAGGCAGAATGAGTGACAAGCGATTTCAGTGGTAATTGGTAGTGAGTAGATAAGAGGATGCGTGAAGAGTATCATGAGGTGCTGCTATGGTCACGTTGCATTCTGCAAGAGTCATTCTAGCAAGTGGCGATTGTGTTGCAAGATGTCAAGAGGAGGTCTCTGTCTGGAGGCGCAGGTCGTCAGCGATGTGTGAGATTGTGCTGTGGGTATGCTTGTGGTGTGTTGGCTTTTCTGTTTGTTTTCCATTTCAGCTCTGTCCGTGTGACCCAGGTTCTCGCAATGGCATCCAAGTCAACGTGTATTGGTCGTGAAGGAAAAAAGGGTTGGATCCCTTTTTTGCCGGGGAGTGTCAATGGAGTTGAAGATTGAACGATCAATTCTTGGTTGTTTGCTCAAAATCAACTTCCCCAATTTTCGCGGAGGCATCAATACGACAGTCATCGTCTCATCGGTCGCTGTTCAGAAAGAAGAGTTAAACATCGTTAGAAGTAACATAACGATTTATTATTGTAATATTTGTTTACAGACCTTAGTTTTCTTAGTTTGCTTAGTGATTTTTTATATGCTGGTGTAACAATACATAATACTCAAGCAACAATTGGTGTTCTGGTTTTTCGTCCGTTATAACTAAGCGTTTCTAAGATATCTTCTAAGAACAGCGTGGGCCCGAGCGTAGCGAGAGCTGGGCATTAACGGTTTATGAGACTTTGGCTGACATATGTCTTTGACACTTGGAGGAACTGATGAAACAGAGATCTAAAATATTGAATCGCTTGTCATTTACACATATTGTCCCTTACTTACTCAGGTCCCTTCAGTGAATATGTTGAAACCAGAATCTCAGAATTAATTTTGTAACCCAGATGCAAACTTCACGTTCGGTTGCTGATGCCAGAGTTACTAAGACCTCTTTAAAATCGATCTTCTGAGAGGAGGCGATGATTCGGATGTTGGACTCCCACTTCAAATAAGCTATACACATTCTGCAATGCATTTTCTCCTTAAGGGTTAACTCAAATAATATAACCTCAACAGTTCAGTGACCACAGATCTTTCTCATCCTTCGGTACCATTATGTGAAACTCATAATGAACAAAAACGAACTTATTCATAGTCTGCCAAATACAAATAAATTACAATTATATTTAAATTGTTTTTTCAATTAGAAAACATTCACAACACCTGGTGTGACCACGGGCATTAATTTCGCTTGATGTGTTACCAAGACAAAAAGCCTACCATTGTGTGTAGACTATTGAAACATGATTATATATAATTTATGTGATCTATTCCACAATTCCATATAAGTTTGTTTATTAGATGTATCACACAGTGAAACAGTATTATTTATTATTATTTATTGTCCAATCGATAATACTGTTTCACTGTGCGGTAAACAAACTAATATGAAATTACATATTACCACAGTGCTCAAGTTTTACACATATATTACTATTCCACAACGATAACTGTGCTAAATACACTTAACTACAAACCTGAACTATTCATGGTGAGGTCGCTTACAGAACAGCAGTTTAAAGTGATAATCTTCACACAGAGTTTACAGTTTCCCGCTATAAGAACACTAATTCTCAACAGATTAATTGGAGACGAATGTTGGTGACTAAAGGACCTTCACAGAGATTCCACAACAGTACTGTGTGACAGTCAGGACGCAACAAATGCACAGGAAGTGCCGCTGACGTCACACCTACCTCATTATTCTCAGAGGAAGCCACCCTGAGCGCCCAGCACAACGTGGTGACGACACCGCATCATTTGAAAGGACAGTGAGCACTGTAAGCAAACTAATCGATCACGCCTATATCTGACACTTAAAACCTCGAGAGTTTGGTGGGAAGCGGACGGTTGGTCATTGCTTTCAGAGTTTATCGTATGAATATATTAGACTGCCTGGACAGATTCGAGCTCTCCTCAGGTTGGCTTCAACTAGAACCAACTCGTGATTGTTGTATGGCTGTCTATCCTTCTAGACCAAAGCTTTGGTCATACTGCCTACTGACTCTCTAGTATGGTCTGCATACCTTGATGGCTAGGTTGTTCCTAAAAGTGCCCCATCTAGCGAAGGCATAATTTAACTCTCATGACAATTCGGAGGTGTATTTATTAGCGATGATATAGAAACGTCATAAAGATACACAAACGCATCACAACACCACACTTCAACTCTTTTCCCTTGGGAATTATTTTGCCTACCACGTGTTTAATCCGTATGGATAAATAAAGTGATCATTGACAGTGAGACAGCTAAGGTTCAACTGGCTTGAAAAAATATTTTAATCCCCTACAGGCTTACACACAAAGACGTGATTCGAAAAGTACATATCAGCGTTAGATGGAATACATTTCACCCAACAATTTATGATTCCAAAAATCACTTAGGAAATGTTAATAAGTCTATAATCATCACCAACGCAGTAGTGGACATTATTTCACGTGGGCGAATTCCGATTGGTTTGTTTCCAAATTGGCCTTGATAACTACATAGCTAAGGGATAATCCATTGTTTATCTGTCTACATATCAGTAAGATATTCCACTGAGAGATAAATCTAATTTCTACCAAGGTTCGATGAGGCGGAATCATTCACGTCCTCCGAGGTCAATTTGGAGATTTCACCCCAGTAACCTTGTCTAGAATTTTAGTGTTGATTTCACTGCCCTGAATATCTATTCCGACGACAAATTATCGAACAGGACTCTTAGTAATATAAGGACTGCAGATTTATGACTCGAAAAAGCCTTCAGATTATTTTCGCTTGCGGATTACTGGTCTTACAGAGGTGAAGTTGACTTTGAGTCTCCTTATTTCCACTTGTGATGCGGAACAAAGCACCCACTGACGGGACATAAATAGTCACAGAATAGGCTGCCATTTTTTGTAGCTGAGCTACTCACAAAGTCAGGACTCCACTTTGGACTGAGCTAAGCCGACTGAAGATTAATAGGATTAGCATATTTGTGGATATTCATTGGCTTCTTGTGATGAGCTCATTCTAAGATGTATGCGGGATGTCACATACATAGTATAGTAACTTCAATTTACCTAAAAGTGTTTACTTACTCTTCACTAGCTCCCTTTTTGCTACGCGAATACGTACATTGTGGAAGTAGGCCTAAGGACTGACTTTCAAAGTCTTCATTAATTGTCCTTGGGTAGTGTAGCAGAAACGAACTCATTGATAATCACGGCAGAAAGAAATATTTAAATAAAGCAAGCTTACACTTTATAACTTAGTAGGAGCTGCATTCTGTGAGGGCTAACTTCGTTGGCGTTCCACACTCTGTGAAGCGACTTGATAGCTTAGGCTCCCAAGTGTAATTAAGCATTTGTTTCAATGAAGGCTGCTGACTAAAAGATAAATTGACAGCCATTTTCGTCATCTAAACCTAAACCATAGTTAATTGTAGACTTACGAATGAACCTCTGGATTTCGGGGTTTTCAGTGACTCTTCCAGTTGGCTTAACTCTTCTTCAGTTGCCAAAGGGAATTCCAGCTGACTATTGTCAATGGAGTACTTACTGGTTCCTAAGGCGGACACCTTGCTCGACCTATTGGGTGAAACCAACTGCGTCACCACTTCAATATGGGGCTGCACCTCTTCTTTAAGGGACTGTAACCGGCTAACCACTTTATAAAGGGAATCCGTGTTTTTCTTACCGCAAAATAACCAGTAATTAGAAACAACATACACAAACTTCAGAATTAACTGTGTGACTGGTGATGACGTCGCTATTGGCATCTGTTGACTGGAAGTGCTGGAGGAATGAGAATGTTAAATGAGTGCGCTACCTGGCTATCGGTGACAATAGTCTCCATGAAATTGGCGTTAGGGCATTCTGGTGGCCTCCAACTAGTCTTGACTCACAAGAGCCACACATTCTCAGTGCACTTCTAATATAAAACAATTAGTCCCTTTTATAAATTATGATAACGTTATTAGAAGACGGAGATTATGTTAATATCTCCATCTTCTAATAATGTTATCAAAAAAACACTTCTAACAGTTGTAGGTATTTGAGGCCATCTCCCACGGAAGATCTCCAAGACTTTGTTACCGATTGCTTGTGACATATTCGTGGTAACCATAATTCTGAGTAGCTACTTGTAATTTCATCACTTTCAGAAGACACTTATGGGCACATTTGTGAAGTACTAAGAGTTGGTGTTAGGCTGCTGCAAGGTGGCGATTGCACTACCTCGGTTTCCATGGTCATTAAATCAGTGTTTACTGAAGAAGGCTTAGCGTCCACAGGGAGGACAGCAGGTGTGACAGCCTCCGTTAACGTCGACGTAAACGGGATCTTGGTCATTAACCTCTCATGGATACGTTTGTACCTTCTGCAAAATGTGCTGTTATGGCAGTACAAACTTTAACATCGACGTTATCTTTTCATACTTAATAAAGGGTATTTATTGTCATCCAACTAAACAAAAAGATTTGTTATGCTGAGATTAACATTGACCAATTATGTTTTCATCAACTCCACTGACTGGTCAGTAAGCATAAACCCAAATATAACACCTTCTTTGTTAAACGACGAGTCACTTGAATGACATTATTAGCAAGTACAATGACCTCTTATATTATCACAGTCAAAATGACAGTTTCTGGAACACAAACTTTACGCAGACGGAAATCGTCAAGGAATAACCTTGTCACTGTCGGTACTAACAACTGTAGGCTTTTATAATTATGGAAAAAAATGTGATTGTCAAATATTTTATCTTTGACATTAGGTCATTTTAGATGACATAGAGTAGGGATCATGGAAGAACTGTATAGTTGAAGAGTGCCACCTTTCAAAACGAGCAATTTACTTATGTTACCATTTACGTGTACAGCTGATGTTGACATATTCAAAGATGTATCAGATGATTGAAAATATTCACTAGAAGAGGATTAGCAGATAGTTTAATTTTTTTCATGTTTCAAACCTTGTCCGATTGATATTGGAATGTGACCTTGAAAGATATTTTGCGGGAATTTATCCTGTTGGTTTACCTTAGCGATAATGGATTCAGGTGTGTTATAATATGTGTTTGTTTGTACTCTAAGTAGAATTCATTCGTATTTGCTTCTGGTATTCCGTTTTAAGAGTGCCTCGCTGATTAGCAACAACTTACGACTGACATATATATTTTCCAGTATTAAAGTTAGAAGGTTCTTCAAGTCCATCGAGATATGGGTAAAATCAGCAAGTAACCTAGTTTTCTCTCACAAATATCAGGGTGAAATGTAATCACGTATTTCTCGCTTTTGAATTCTTCACATCTAATATTATCAATAGATTGCAGTCTATAACATGTTTATAACATGTTATAAACATACGGCAGATACATTCATTCCAGTAAAAGTGAATTATTAATTAGGTCTTATAAGGCATTCTATGAGAAGCTATGGTGGTTCGGTCTCACGACAGTTATATGTCCTAAATAAATAGGTATTACCTACACGACCTAGTCTTATTACGTAGTTTTTATTATTCTTTTACGTTCCCAGTGGAACATAGGGCTTCAAGCTAGATCTTTGAAGTTTCAGTAGCAGCTGTTTTTGCGGGTTGGATTTGCTAGCCTAACGCTCAACCCTCCCTATTTATCAGGATTGTGACCGACTAGGGATGGTAAAGGTGTGTGCTGGTCCGGACCACGTGCATGGTCGGTCAGTGCTCTACTGCTGAACCATCAACGCACTTATAACGCAGTAGAATCGCTCAGTAAAGTTACACTATAATACTTAAAAGGAGTATCTAAAATGAACAATGTGTGAATGCGTATGTGCCACTACAGCCGACTGCTTCATACCTCAAACAGTCCCCAACCAAAAGTATTTATGATCACATGTCTATCAGCTTACTGACTGAAATATCAAGGTAGAGCCCTGCACACTTCAAGCTTCGGATTAACTGAAAGCACAAAAAAAGACTTAAAGTATGGAACAAAACTTCAATAAATAGAAGTATGAGGAAGAAAGATTATTGAGGATTTGGTGGACCTGGAAGATGTCGGAAAGTAAATGCTCTACACCATTGAGAACGATTTTCAGCCATATCACCAACAGTCTCCAACCTTTGATTTCTTGCATCTCAAGGACGACAGCCAGGCAGTGTATGCGCGTCGCCCTACACGGCTCACACCAACAGACAGACTTCATAGATTATGCCACATTTTCATTTTTTCCGTCCCGATCCTACTTTAGCTGACATCGCCCATCGACTAAGAAAGAGGTGTGCATGCGTATGACATGTCCTAGCCATCTAAATGGATGTAGCTTCACAAATTCACGGACTGGATTTCTTTTCCTATGAAATACCCCTTCACTACTCAGTCAGCCAGTAACATAGGTTTGTGCCACGCTCTGATCTGATTATGTTACAATCTCTTCCTAATCCTGGTGATATAACTCATCCAGTTAAATAGTGGCAGAGAAAGTGAAATACATGATCCGACCTTCTCGTTCGACGAAAGTTTGTAATTCCCTAGATTGTTACCAAAAATGTTGACATTGTCCACATAGTGATTCTATCCATCATAGACAACACTAGGATAGGATGAGTCAAATAACTGAAGTTCTACTATATCTTCTGATCTGTACAATTACGAAAACCACACAAATCTGTCATGTGCATATCGGCGTTTCATCAAACGAAGTCTTAAGGCTTTGAATTAATTTTTTTCTCTTCTAGGGATAGGGACGCACTTCTTAAACAACTGAAAAGATTTCATGGTCAACATCCTCCAATATGACCGTGTGTTCTGCTAGAAGGTCCTTCTTTGTTAATCCAGATGTCTTGAAGCTATTTCTAAGCGGATATATATATATATATATATATATATATATATATATATTAGGGTTCACTAGAAATGAAGGGAGTCAACATCGTCGATGGATGCAAACACATGTAGATATCGTCCAGGATAGCTCCTCACATGGTTTAACAAGTTTCTGATTATATAGCTCTCATTGATGAGGTGTATCTGACGGAGTCAAGTGCTGCCTTCAGATAAAAAGCAGGTAGTGTTGGGCATCGGTAAACTTTCTTGTGTTCTAATATCTAAGGAAGTGGAAGTAACTAGTTAAAATACCCAGTATCAGGTTTGAAATGTTTCTTTTTTTAACCACTCTTGTTTCCTAGCTTTAGTTCGGCGGTGTAGGACTACAAGTTGTAGAAGTTTAAATGCTAGATTTGTCAAAGTAATTCCTCTGTGCTTATTGCTTGAAAAATTCCCACAGTTTTGAAGACCAGAACAACTGTAATTAAGTTAAAACCCAATTTCCTGACAGGATATTATTTGACGTAGTACACGGTGACACAGTATTGCTTATTTACTCATGGTGTTTTGATCGTAATTTATTTCTCATAATCGCATCACGGTACCTAAATATTTTCCAAACTTATAATCCCAAACACATACAGCAGCAATAACGTAACACCGATTCCGGAAACATGGTAAATATGGTTACCAACAGAATCAATGGATAAAAATTATTATTTATATAAACTATATCAGGAAATTATGTGCTCCAAACGCCATCAGTAAACACTTATGTCGTCCTACTTTCTGAATTAGTAATTCATACCCTTGGCCTGTCCATATGACTGAATCTGAGATATCAGGCTTAAGTGAAGTACGTTGGAGTCAAATTGCAGCAAAAACATCAAAGTGTCTGTATATTCTTCAATACTCAGTGGTTTATAAAAAGATCAAACTTTAGATTTCTGCTCAAAGAGTTTGCAACTCTTTTACTTTTATTTTCAGTGAAACTATTGTCATAACACATCATTCTGTTGATTCCATTCAACACAAATACCATGTTTCATAAATACAATTAATAGCTGTTATTTTGTACTTTCTATAGGTATTACAGATAACATTCGACGTCGTAAACGAAGAGAACTGACTCCAGAACAAAAGCAGGAAATTGTTGAGGCTTTCGATCTTTTTGATACAGACAAAGATCAGGAGATCAGTTATTATGAATTTAAGGTAAGTAGAAATTTATTCCTGACAATTATTCCTTTATGTGTATCAGGTTGCACTTCGAGCACTTGGGTTCGAACTGAAAAAGCAAGAGGTACTGAAAACTTTAGAAGATTATAATATCAAAGAAGATTCTGGAAAACTTCGATTTGAAGATTTTAATGAAATAGGTAAGAATGACTTCTTTCAAAAAAAACTTGCCCACTGCTAGAGTTCTGAAATGGGTGTAAAAAAACAACTTTTTTAAAACTTCATCTATGATTTATATTATTTCTGAAGATATTATTTCTCAAATGTACGGTAGAAAGGTTGTCTAGTCCACTAATTTGATGGATTAGTCAGGATATATAATATTGGTTTGAAAACTTTTTATATAAATGCGATTGTATAGGAAAGGAAAATGAATTCACCGGAAAAGGTCTTTTCTGTGAAATACTTTTTTTGCTTTCATTATTCATGGGTCATTGGATCGGGTCCCAGTGGCTTAATCGTATAAGAGCGCGCCTCGTAACCAGAAGGTCCTCGGTTCGAACCCCGGTGGGTGCGTACTGATGAAGAGTCCCAAACTAGGACGAAACAGCTGTCCAGTACTCCCGGGTTTTCCAATGGTCCTTTAACTGATATCGGCTCATGATGAAATCATGTAACCAATCAAATCCCTACAAACCAATACTTAAAAAGTTTTTGGCAGAATTTTGGCGTTGATTACGGAATTGACTCTCAACTAATTGATCTTCAGGTTACAGCCATATCCGCGTACCTTCTCTTACACCGTCAGATATTATCATAAACTCTTCCACAAGAGGTATAAGCCATAGCCCAGTACGGAGTAGATGAACTACAACAATTCTTTATTATTACTGTTTGGTTGTATTACAAAAACAGTTTTTGTGGACAATAACACTGTGAAGATGTTCACCAGTTGACCGCTGGTTTACTAATGGAAGTATTACCTGAATTGGCTAAGTAAAATTTTGGCAGGTTATTTTTCACCGTACAGGTGACTTTAAAGGCAGAGACTTTGGAGATTAGGTGACCAGTATCAACATCTTACAATCCTACTTCCATCAAATCGTAACCATGATGGACAGTGTTTTTGTGGCTTTTTGGATAAAACTGGCATCGGGAGATCACGTTATCTAGTTCCACAGGAACAGGTGAATTGGTAGACACACACACAGACTTGGTTAGCTGTGGAATCTTTTCCTTGAGGTTATTTAGCAGTGATGATTGGCTAAAAAACACTATTCCCAGGGACGCTACAATGAAGGTCCTTTTCAAGGGGCTATGAGATGCTCCTTTTAAGGGTGTCAGCAGCTAAGTCACCTTTGAATTCAAGATTAATAAGTAGCATTTTCTTGGGTACAAACGTTAAATTAAAACTCATAGGTTCTGACGGCATCTGAAGAAAAGGTCGTTCAACTACTTCTTTCATGGCCTTAATTCATCTGTACTAAACTGTAAATGAAATTCTGAATAAATGCTTGCACTTCAAGAAAAACCATTGTGAATTTAACCTAGAAAATTTACTTTAGATTCAATCAAAAATTAGCCTCCTTTTGACCACTAAACAAAAAATCATATTCTTTGGTTTTGAATGATTATTTTTATAGACTTGAAAAGATTAGATACTGGCTAGTAATTAGTGTTATGCGTCTAGCCCTTCGTTTGGCGCGAATTGAATCCTCTTGGTCAAAAGTTTTCAGTGTGGCTACCGTGCTACGTGACTCGCCATCAAAATGCGTTCTGAATTGTTTTTATTGGACAGTTGAAGACAGTCGGTAGGAAGTCTTGAACCTAGGTTTCGGGTTTCTTGACAATCACCATTCAGGAAGGGGTATCTGCATTCTTAGAGGAAAGCGTGTTCCTTCTGAGATTCGAACCCGTGTCATCCAGTGCTGGATTCAGAGACGTTATCACTGAGAATTGTCTTTTTTAATAATGCATTTTTACAACTTTATACTACATGCGTTTACCGTTCGTTGTCACTACGTCCCACCACTGCCTATCTCCAGCTTTGAGGAGGTTTCACTTGGAAAATGATTCGAAGTCATATCACTAAATGCTATGAACGTATACTAATCTTCTGTATTTAGTCAACCTTTGTTGGTAAATTAATGCCAATTACTTCATTTGAGTATATAGTAATATATACATCAAAATGTCACTGGTTTCAAGGTGAATGCTTTTTAAAAATGACTACCTAAGTAGCATTTGTAATGTTAAATAAAGTAATCTAGTTAGTAAGACGTGACCACCAGAATAGTTTGCAATTTTATATTAGATACACCACATAACGAAACTATCATTTACTAAATGACGTTTTGAACTCTGTTTACTGTCCAGAATCAGGTCATAATTAGGGAATAAATACTGTTTCCAAGTATAGGATTTGTAGAGAATTTTTGTTTAATTGGTTAGAGAACCACTGGAAAATCTGCAAAGAGAATTGCACAGCTGTTTTGTCCTAACTCATCGGGACTCTTCAGCGGTACGCATACACCACCAGTTCGAACCCAGGACCTTCTGGTTACAAGGTGAGCTCGTAGATGATATCAGGTCATGATGAAATCCTCCAACCAATCAAACAAAAATCCTTACAAAATCAATACTTGAAAATTGAGCTGATGCTCACTGGTGACTGGTCCTATTCAGGCAGTGACCTAGAGTTCTGTTGGAAAGCTGTGACCAGTATGGTGCAACAGGTTAAAGGTGAGGCAGTAACTCATCGAAGAAGACATTACGAAGTGGTCGCACTATGTTATGAATTGACAGAAGTTAGAATTCATGGGTTGGCCACTGGATCGGGTCCCAGTGGCTTAATGTTCTGCTAGGTCACCTTGTAACCAGAAGGTCCTGTGTTCGAACCCTGACGGTGGATGCGTACTTCTGAGGAGTCCCGATGAGCCAAGACAAAACAGCTATCTAGTTCTCCTTGTGGGTTTTCCAATGGTTCTTTAACCGATGTCAGCTCATGAAGAAGTCTTCCAACAAATTCTGTTTTAACTCCCTTTATGTAGTGTACTTAGTAAATAAATGAACTACTCTGGAAAGGTAATTTTAGGTTTGAATTTCGCATATTACCCTCTCGTTTTTTTTCAAATTTTCAGTAACAGATATGATTTTGGATAGAGATCCTGTCACAGAACTTGTTCGTGCCTTTAAATTATTCGATGAAGATGATAATGGGAAAATTACTTATCGTAATTTAAAGAAAATTTCCAGGTAAATTTTCGTCTTGTTTTCTCTTGTTGCTTTTTTCATATTATTATTATTATTACTATCATTATTATTACTGGTACAAAATCAATGACTTCTAACACTGATTAGTATTTCGTAAAAAAGAAGGAAATAAAAGATCAGCAAAAGTGATAACAGAGTTTGTCATAGAATTCCCTCCCACCCACACACTTTAGTTATGTTCCTAGACGTTTAAATAAGTTATAAATGGAACCATAGATTACAGGATCCAATAGAATACCTTGTAATCTCAAATGCTTTCTAATACATATTGGTGATCTTTAAAACGGAAACCCCTAGGATGTTGCTTACTGCAAGCTATCTTCTCTAAAAAAATATTCCCATTTCCAAATCGTCTACAATCACCATTTCAACGATTTTTTCAGTTTCAGTCACATATTATTATTATTGTTCTCTTGGGTTCCTAGTGGAACATAGGGCTTCAACTGCACGTCTCCACTTGCTCCTGTCTTCTGCTGTACTTTTCACCTGCATCCATATTAGTCCATACTGTTTCAGCTCCTCTTCACACGATCTCCTCCATGTCAGCCTTCCACTGACGTCCCACTCGCCGCTTCCCTTTCAGCTTGGTTCCACTCGAGCAATGGCCTGACGCGCGCGTGATGTCACCCAGCCGCCTCCTCAGCCACGAGTGTCCAATCCATCTCCACTTTCTCCTGTATATTTTTTTTAAATTACAGCTTGATTCCACACCGTATTCTTCGGTACAGGCGATTGGTTCTTGTTTTGTTTGTTCCCAGCCATAGTTTCTTGTTGGTGATTCTTTCCGGCCCAGCCCGGTCCGGCCATCTGATCTTCAGTATAGAGCCAGCGAAGACAGTTAGTTGTCGATAAAGGTCTGGTCTGCAACAGGTTGTTGGAAATATTCTTTGTGACCCGCCCGCCAAGTTTCTGATCCGTATAGAAGAACTGACTGACTTGATGTGTTTGTTTTGAAAATCCGACCGAGTTTTGTTGTTGATGCTGGCTGAGTGACGAAGATTTCCAGATTGGTTGTTTCAGGTTGATGAATGTGTTTCTCGCCTACCTTCCCGATTCTCGCTCGATTTGACTGACATCCTCGTCCGTTCCGACTGTCTGTAGTTGAGACAATGCTCAATGCTAGATAAGTGAATGAAGTCACCTCTTTCGAATCCCTCCGTTGATGGTGATTGGTGCTGGATGTTTCTGTTGTTGTTGGCTGGTTATTTTCATAACCTCCGTCTTGTCTATGTTCACCTGAAGTCCTGTCTTCGCCGGCTGCTGCTTCGACCGGTTTGTCGGTTTTCGCTTGTAAGTCTTCGATATTGTGTGACATCAAAAATAAATCATCCACGCGCGAAATCCAGGTCTTCTAGGTTCTTCACGTCGGTCTAGGTTCAGTCACATAGAGGAGGTTCTGTGGTCAAAATGAATATACATGGTTCGATCATCTTAGTCTTTCAAACTTCCTCTTATATATATATATATATGTATATATATATACATATATATATATGCCATCATGTTTAGTTGCAATAAGTTGTTTTCGAAACAGTATCAATAAAAAACACATTGTTTACTTTATAATATAGCTCTAGTATATTAAAAATTCTGTTTATCATTTCACCATTGCATTTCTTAGGCGAAATGTTAGAATATGTGTGTCACAGTCACTTGCCTGATGATGAATAGTTTTCATTTTTTGAACAAGTTGTATGTGAAGTAGTATGGTATGCTGTGTAATTTCACCATTGTCTTTGTATTACTCCAAAATATCCTCAGCAGAATCGTACTACTTATAAGTAGTTAGAAGTAAATGTACTTAAATTTCTCGGCAGCTGTTTTTTTATGTATACTAAATGTCGCTTTTTTAGCACAAACACATCCCTACTAAACTGTTTGTCTAAAATTTAGTCGCATTTTGATAAAAGCTTGTTGTCCTACTTGTTATCCGATTCGTAAACAATAAATGAACTATTTTTGTTTAATTCGTTGTACAAGTAGAAAAAGGACCGACAATGTTAATGTATCCGAAATTAATTACCTATTTTCCCATTATATTTATATATAATTATCAATACATTATAACCATGAAATATACAATTAGCTGCTAATTGTTAAATAGCATTTCATTGAGTTTCGCTTGTTTAACTTGTTATAGCCATAGTCCTATGTATTATTTAGAAGCAATTATTATTATTATTCTCTTCGGTTCAGAATGGAATATAGGGCTTACACAAAACATTTTCTTCACTTTGTTCTCTGTAGTCTTCTTCAGGTGTCTCCATGATTGTCCTTATGCTTCGATCTGCTCTTCACACGACTTTTTCCATTTCACTCGGACCAATGCCCCAATTGTCGTTCCCTCTCCGGTTCCCATTCTAGGACTTGGAACGTTGTTATTCAACAGTCTCCTTAGCGTGTGTCTAAGCCACCTCAATTTCCTTATCCATATTCGTTAGGTGACAGTTTCTTGGTTGGTTTGTTGTCTACCAGAGTTCCTTACTGCTTATCCTCTCTGGCCACTTGATGTTCAGTATCGAGACAAGAAAGGTAGCTCTGTTGATGAAAGTCTCCAGGCTGTTGGAAATGCTTTTCGTATAGCGTGCCCCAAGTCTCTGAACAACATAGAAGAACTAACTGGTTTGATCTTAGTGTTGAAAATTTGAATCTTGTTCCTTATGCTGAGTGCAGAAATTAGATACATCATACTTACTTGCATGAAATCTTAACATAGTGGAGAGAATATTTAGCTCAGACGGATGTTTTTCGTCGTGTTGTATATTCTGAGTTGAATAGTTCAATTGCTGAACTTTCATTATCCTCTCCACAGAACACCTCTAGAGGTAACTTCAGTGTTACAAGTGTTATTGACAAGTATTTGAAAACATGTCATCTCTCGAAATTTATATTACTCAAATACAAACTATTTCTCTCACTCTTTACAAAAAGAGCACTAGTCTTTGGAAGATAGAGGCTTCTTGCATTAATTATTGTAATTCTAGCTTATGGTACAAAGCACGTTGAATTGTCTAGATACATGCCTTATATCACCAACCGTAATTTGTTACTTAAGAAAAGTGTGTCATTATAAACACTCAAGTCACATTCTCGATAATAGGTATCTCCTTTATTACAGTGGTCCTTTGTGGTGATGTAACTGACTGGCCCTATTCAGGCAGTTAACCTGGGGTTCTAGTGGGAAGCCGTGACCAGTAGGGTACAGCAGGTTGAAGATGAGGCAGTAGCTCATCGAAGAAGACATTACGAAGTGGTCGCGCTATGTCGTGAATTGGCAGAAGTTAGAATTCAAGGACAGTTGGATCGGGTCCCAGTGGCTCAATGGTCTACGAGCTGGCTCGCCTTGTAACCAGAAGGTCCTGGGTTCGAATCCCGGTGGGTGCGTACTGATGAAGAGTCCCAAACTGTGACGAAACAGCTGTCCAGTACTCCCTGCAGTTTTTCCAGTGGTTCTCTAACTGATGTCAGCTCATGATTAAATCCTCCATAGAATCAGTAATGTTGAGATTAGGATGAAAGTTCAACCAATGAGATTGTTAATCTTCATCTTCACCGGTGAGGATGCTGCCATGCGAACCCTGTTAGGTGATTTAGTGGATAATCTTGTCAACCTGTATTAATTGAACTGAGTTCAGATATTCATGGATATCTGAAGTAATGTTAGGTGGGGAAAAATCCAACAAGCGATCAATCCAAAAGACTACTTTTCTACTGCTCTGAGTTGTATATTTGTGCATCTGTGGTTCAAGAGTAAAATCCTTGCTAACCACGCATGTTGTCAGGGGTTCAGTCCCCCTCCGACGCCTAGTTTTCTACCTGACAGAAAAGACGGAAAGTTGAGTGTGAGGACAGCCACCCCAACCTTATAAAAACACCCAACTGTTAGTGACACTTCAAAGCTCTCAATCCTGAAGTCCTGTGTTCCACTCAGAATATAAGAAATGGAAGGAGAGCGGTACATTCATAGGTTTAACAGTTGTTATATCAATGTGTTTCATCATTCATATTTCAGTTTAGTGGAAAGAACAAACAACATTACAACTACTTTCATTGTTTTCTATGGGAGTTTAGCTAACTTGATTTTCAGCGAATTTTCCTCTCCTCAGTGTGTGACGTAACACAACCGCTAATCGGTTTAGTTATTTATCAGACACACTTCACTTGTCTATGATTTTATTCCTATGAAATGTTACTTCGGTTTATAAAAGGTTTAAGGCTTATCACTTTTCTACATTTCAAAGAGGTGCACTCAAGCACGACAACAAGCTATGCAACATCACAGGAAGAATTTCAATGTGGATTTAGTCACAGATAAACATTGGCTAGAGATCCCTGAAGACCAGTGGTCACTAGAAGGGCTGTTTCTTCCTAGTTTGGGACTCTTCGGCAGTACGCACCTACAAACCCACCAGGAATTGAACCCGGGATCTTTAGATTATGCAGACAGGCTCGTTGATCATTCAGCCACTTGGGTTGGAATCGAATGCTCCGTAAACTGCAACTTCTTACTAACTTACTTTTAAACTACAGGTTTACAAATGCTTCGGTGTGCACAGTCTAGCTTTACGTCTGTCAAACGTGTGGCCTCTCTGAACTGAGGCTGTGTGGTGACTCTGAGTATTAGACCATCAATATGTTCGTGGAATTGCTAACATCCACTGGCATCATCGTTTAAGTAATTCTGAGATCCTGCAATGGCGTGTGTTGTTAAATAGTGGAGATTTTCCTTCAATAACTGTTGTCATCTTGGGATACCAGATTCTGCAGCTACGTATTTGTCATCCTAGCGGCTCCTACACTGCTCATTGTTGCTGGCTCTGAGACTGGCTGGGTCAGCCAATGACATGGTGCTGTGGGATGAAGCATAGTAGTGTTGGTGTGCTTCAACACTGTGAGCAAGGTCCGATAGGTAATTTGAGTTAGTAGCTTGCGAGATTATCAGATATAGTTGGAATGATATTCACTGTCGGGTATACTACAGAAATGAACCATCCTTTGAATGATATGGGCAAGTATACTCGCTTGCTTGCTTTCTGGATGTTTTCTGCGATTTTCCCTCTCCCTATTCTCCTTATATTGTTGTTTTATTTTATTATTTCTTTGCATGTGTGGCGCATGTTTACTGTTATCTAACAAGTACAGTTCAGAGTCCTAATGAAGGGAAAAGTAAACCTTTCCAGATGTTAATATCTTGGAGTTAGTAAACTATAACTGCGTATGTACTTTAAAAAGATTAAAAGTTTACTGTATGTAAATGAGTTTGCGTATTCCTTAAAAGTCTCACAAACAATACAAAAAATAATTAGAAAACCAAAAAGAGGTACATTTTAATATTTCTTGTTTTTCACACTCAGGTCGAGAAAAAAATTACATAATTATAAGACCCATTTTCTTTATACTTGTATGCCTCTTTTACAATAACTTACCACTATTATCTACCTTGATTATCTGTAGGCTTTTTAACTATGGAAAAATTTAAGGAAAGTAGGAAACTTTATAGTTGTATACAACAACAACCTGGTGTTCTTTCATTTTCAGGATATTTGAATATTTATTGATGTTAAGAGGTTAAGTAACAGAAATCTCTTCTCTCAATTACAATTGGACTAGGCATATACGTCAGTCAGTGGTCCAGTTGTAATAAGTTCGCCAACCACGCATGTAGTTCGGGTTGGACTACTGGTTAGCACATTTATCTATCGCTTAGTTTGCTATCCGGTAGTCGTCCAGAAAAAGAGCTTCAAAATAAAGGAAGGAAAAGAAGAGGAATGACTAAATATTTCATGCTACTTGCGAATATGCCTCATTTTTTAACGAAGTGATTGATGCAGATGTCGTCAAGCCTATCGACTAAAGCCTCCACAAGCAAATGCCACAGAAAGAAGAATACTAAACGGTGCCCATCGTTATCCCAAGTTATAAGTCTTTTATATCAGATATTGGGAATATTTGTAGGTCATGACATAGCTCTTGACCAGCCGCAGATTTTAGGACCCCGGTTTTTGTCCTATTCGACGATCATCATCTGGATGTACATCTTCCCCGATGAGTAGTGAGGAGACTTAAACCCACTAATAACGCTTTCAAACATTAAAGCACCACACTTTGATCCACATCTTTTGTAACAGGTATGATTTGAAACTACTTAATCTTGCTAGTGATTTCCTACTGATATATCTGATCGCACTGGTCAGCTTCATTTTTGTATACAGAACGAATAGCGCGCCCAGGATTCTGTCGCTAACCACCACCAAACAAGTAACTTTGATTTCTTAATCCTAGTCATATCGAGACATCTGTTCAAGGAGGTCTTTTGTCGAAATGAAGCTGATCAATGCTCCCAGATATGTCAATGGGAAATCAAAAACATGATTCAATAATAGTTATCATGTTTCCTTTAGGTGTTTTGATAAAGTACTGTATGAATCCTTCTGAGTTCCATGAAATCTGCATCCCCTTGTTTGCATTAAAACTTAAACAGCCTACATGTATTCTTCAAGATATTGTGATTTATTGTAGTTGGCTCTTTGTAACAATGTATCACAGTCATATACTGTTGTTTAATGACTAATATTTTCAATACATTTTCGTGCTCGTAATCGATCCATCATGTGGTTATTATCAGGTTAACAATTATTTCTAAAAACAGCGTTCTCTCTATATGGGTTGAAAATGATTTCAAATTTATGTCGGTGTGAAATGCACTCGGTATTTGTGTAACTACTTGTTAGTAGTGTATTGCGTAAAGCGAAATAATCCAGATTTGTTCACCCTTAAAGGGTGATTACCTTTGTCAGATTTGCACCTCTCTTGACGTATAAAATGAACAAAAATGTCTCCTTGGAATGCATAACACTTTTATCATGTATTTACCACTGATTATATCGCATATACACTTTACATGACCACTATCAATGATTGTGCAGTTTCTCCTTTCAGTACATTGAAGTCGGGACAAAGTTTCACCGTATTTTCAAATAAATTAAACTTCTAATCGACTACTTGACTGATCATTCTTAATAATTACGAAACTTGTTATGTAACGTAATGCTATTTGATATAAACCATTTACAGTTTTTCTTGGAAGCTAAATGTGACTCAAGACCAGTTGCAACGTTTCTTTTTAGGTGAATTTACATATAGTTCTCCCTTCATGTCATAACTGGAAATTATCATTTTCTATACCAGTTCAAGAAAGGTTAATTCCTTAAATTACCCAAGAAGGGCGATTTAAACCTCTGTAAGGACTGGCGCAGAATGATGTTCTTGTACATGTCTAGTAAAATACTAAGTCACGTCATCCTAGAGAAAATAAAAGATGCACTTGATACAGAACTCCGCCAAACCGGAACAAGTTGGGTTCAGGAGAGTCAAATCATGTGCTGATCGAATTGCAACTCTACGCATCTTCATCGAACAAAGCATAGAATGACAGTCAAACCTATACCTTAACTTAATCGATGCCGAGAAGGTCTTCGGTAGCTCAACGTTAGCCGAGAAGTAATTTAGCAACTGCTTCAATACTACGGCGTGTCGCAAATCTTTATGAACCTTATTCAACAGCTGACTGACTATACGACGATGCCACGTGTCAGGTGATTCGCAATGGAAAAATCAGCAAAGCCTTTGAAGCAAAGACATGAGGAAGACAAGGCTGACTACTACCGATGATATTCCTAATTGTGTTGGACTGGATTGTGTGAAAAACTTGTCGGTAACGAGAAGACAGAGATAATCTGCACCGATAAAAAGAGTTTAGAAGATCTGAATTTCGCGCGTGGATGGTTTATGTTTAATGTCACGCAAACTAAAAAAATATACAAATGAAAAACAAAACGCTTTCAGAAGAATCAGAGAAGAAAAAACTTGAAGTGAAGATATAGGAGATGGAAATGAGAAAGATAACCACTACTACTTATCTAGTCAGCATCCTTTCAACTACAGGCGACGGTGTGAGGGTGTTGAAGCCAGCCATGGCCGTAAAGGCAAGGTAGACCTTCACTCTTCTGAAGTCGATTTGGAACTCCTCTTCAGTCTGTATAAGGAACAAGATTCAGATTTCCAATATCAGTGTTAAGTCAATCCTTCTATATGGGGGGTCAGAAACTTAGCACGTGTATCACGTAAATCATTTCCAAGAGGCTGCATATTTTAGTCAACATCTGCTTTTTCTCGCTCCATATTGAAGTTCAAATAGCCAGAAAGAATTGGAAACAAGAAACTCTTGTAACGAAACCAACCAATGGCCTATTGCTCAACATATATTCCTTCCGGTTCATTACACTAAACCAACTGGTTAACACTATTGTGGATAGACATATAATGTCATGTAAGAAACTAGCGAATACAATATTGTCAGACCCCGAGCATCCTCTGTACACGCAGCTGTCTCCTTTCATTTCATCTGGAAGAACTAGAAGCAGCTATAGGAGGCTATATGGTAGGACTACCAAGTGCAAAAACTCCATAATACCATATCTGGCACAGCTGTTATGTGATGAGAAATTCGTTAGGTATGATACGATCAACTTACTGCCGCATTCTAACAAATAGTCCCATTAGTTTTTGTTTTCCTTTCCTCGTTACTATTACACTGTTGTTCTCATCTTCTATTACACACCAATTTTATATTTCATATCCTGTGGTGCATTGTTTAAAATGTAAACGCAACGCTGTTTCTTTTTCTTTTTTATTTATCTTCTTTTTTGGGTGTTGCTTTTTGATTTTAAAATCTTATAAAAGTTATGAGGCAATTAGATTCAATGTATTGTAATGCACGCTGAAAATTCCATACCTGTACCACAAATACTGTTTGGAATAAAGCTGCTATTATTATTATTCACTCATTATCGAAGCTTATGATATGCTAAGTCCTTTTATCATACTATTCTAATTCGCAAGTATTGGTTTTGTAGGGATTTTTTTTATTGCATGGAGGATTTCATCATAACTGGCCCTATTCAGGCAGTGACCTGGGGTTCTAGTGGGAAGCTGTGACCAGTAGGGTACAGCAGGTTGAAGATGAGGCAGTAACTCATTGAAGAAAACATTGCGAAATGGTCGCACTATGTCGTGAATTGGCAGAAGTTAGAATTCAAGGACCATTGGATCGGGTCCCAGTGGCTCAATGGTCTACGAGCTGGCTCGCCTTGTAACCAAAAGGTCCCGGGTTCGAACCGTGGTGCTGGGGTGGGTGCGTACCGTTGAAGAGTCCCAAACTGTGACGAAACAGCTGTTCAGTACTCCCAGCAGTTTTTCCAGTGGTTCTCTAACTAATGTCAGCTCATTATGAAATCCTCTATTCTAATTCTATCCATCTTCTTTTGTCCGTCGTCTCACTTCTTGCCTTACCCTACAAATATGGCTCTTCTTTATACGTCTTCATATTTTTGAGTATCGTATCACTTCTAACCTATATGGATACATTACCATATTTGACTTGTATTCAGTCAACCAACTTATAAGTTTATCATCCACCAAAATTTATGCCTATCCCACCACCTAAATGATATAAATATATACAACACATATATGTCTGCCAATCGATAGTGATTCATTCCAGTTTGTTTTTGTCTGGCTGGTGGAATCAATATTGACAATATTTTTTTGTGTTTGTTGTCTAAAATGTTGTCTGTCTCAATCATATACATTAAAAGCAGATAGTTTTATATGCAGACCCAGTTTTAGGAAACATTATCAGACTTATCACATCCTATTGCATAAACTTGGGAGAGAAAAAACACATACACACGCACGCGCGCGCGCGCAAATACATCATTATGCGCAGTGTTATATTAACCGACCACACTAGTAATCCTGTTTTAAACATTTTTTTGACAAATATTGAGCGTTTTTCATACCTTTTACCTCTGAGTATTCAATTTTCGTAACACATTTGAATTTTCACTTTTCTTTCTCTCTTTTCATGTGTCTTATACATTAGGGAACTTGGAGAAAATTTATCCGATCAAGAACTTCGTGCTATGATAGAAGAATTCGATCGAGACGGAGATGGTGCACGTAAGTTTTAAGAGGGATTTATTAATTTCAGTGAGTGTTACCACTTACTTATTTTGCACAGCTAGTAGTACTGAATAGCGCTTTCCTTTCTCACGTTAAAGTATGTAATTTTTCTTCAAGCGAATATGAGATAAAAGATTATGACTGGGCTAAACTACTATTTATTTTTTCTCATTTTTGATTATAGCTTGATTCCACACAGTACTCTTTGGTAGAAGTATGAAATTTTCAGTATGTGATGTCGGTAGTCCAAATTTTTCAGGCCGACCATTGATATCAGGTGTGCGTCGGCAGGGGATCGAACCCTGGGCCATGTGCATGGTCGGCGAGAGTCCTAACCACTGTGCCACCGGATTTGAGATTTTCCCGTTGATTGATTGGACCGAAGTGGTCGGGTCTCTGGTTGACATGTTGGCTTCTTCTGCAGATGCTTCGACGATGTCTGGTTGGTGACTATTAGTGGAATCCAGGATGCGCATTTCGTCCTATTTGGGATTCGTCATCTGGCTGTACCTGCATTTCTCAGTGAGTGATGATGTTCCCACCGAAGCTCGAACTCAATGCCCTTAGTTTCAAACACCAAAGCGTTATCCACTAGACCATTTGGGCCAATTAAATTAATATGACCCGTTGCGTAAGAGGTGGCTCTTGTGGCCCAAGTGGTTTAATGGATAATACTTTGGTGTTTGAAACTAAGGGCTCTATGTTCGAGCTTCGATGGGAACATCATCACTCACTGAGAAATGCAGGTACATCCAGATGACGAGTCCCAAATAGGACGAAATGCGCTTTATCCTGGATTCCACTGCTAATCACCAACCACAAATTAAATAGGGCATACTGTCTTAATTTTCATTATTTGAGTGGTTTAACGGGAAAGCATAAATTTGTAACAGCTCTCAAATATATCCTGAACTGAGCTGAATTTCTAACTTAGATAGAGGAAAGCATTCTTCAGTGAAATATAATAAATAAAGATTTGTGCGTTGATGGTTTTAGTGATACAATGCCCGCCAACTGTGCACACATAATCCAGGGTTGGATTCCAGGTCGGTGCGCTCATAAACCTGACTTAGTTTACTAATAAGATTGAGTGTGAGGTTAACGACTCCACGCCGTGAAGTTAACACCATTGGTACTGAAATTTAAATGCGTCAAGTCTGAAGCCCTCCCTATGTCCCATTCGGGAGTCAAAGGGATGAGAAATAAATAAATAAAGGAGGTCTCAGGGGATCTAGGAGATCATGAAATGTGAATGCATCTACGCTATTGAGAATAACTTCGACTAATATTACCAATCGCCTCCAGTCATTGACCCTTAAAGCATTGAGGACCTCAAGCAGACAGTTTACAGCTCTCTATGTGACTCTGATTAACACCCAATGACATCATTGACACTGGCGTCATTGTTTTGGTTTGACTATCTTGAAATTTTCCTCTAGTGAACACTACCATACTCACATACTCTGCAGTCGAACACTTATATTTTCTACATTTTTGCGTATTTCATGTACAGTTTTTTTATTAGTTAGCATCAAAGTTTGATTTATGCATACTAAAAGCTTGGAAATTTTTATGACTTTATAGGATGTTGTAAACAGAGACACGCATACACCTAATCTGTCCTCTCAGTTCGTTGTTTTTATGAAGAGAAACCATGGGAAATGCAACTGTAATAATAATAATAATTATATTGTCCCATTGTACAATAAGATGTATCGTTTTTTTCTGTCATCATTTAACAATACTATTTTTATCCACTTATTATTATTATTATTCTCCAAGTGAATATACTCCATATAACAAAAATATTTTCATGTGTACATTCTAAGTGAATAGAGGTACATTTATTCATAATGAGTCGGAAATATTAGTATCCAACTAAACTATACCAAAACATCTATATATATAGCGTATCTGTGCTTTTATCTATCTATACATGGTAATAATTGTTATATTCATTATATACTACTAATTATTCCGATTATTGTCATTATTATCACTAACAGCAACATGCCTATCTAACGTCGTTCCATATATGTATTTTATTTATTACTTTTCACTGAATGAATGAATGAATGACTGACTGACTTACTATTCACGAGCACAATGCTGCATCACAGTTATCCTTTCATATTTTTGACTATTTTCTCTGTTTACTCCCTTTAATATCTACCTATTAGGCCTACCTACCCATCTATTTATCCATCTATCTATCTCTTTTGTATGCCTTTTTGACCATTAGTAGTACACTTGTTGGCTTATTTACTCTCTAGAGTGATGAATCAATCCAACTACCTCCACCCACCCACCTATCTATTTGTATTATACGCCTACGCTTTTTCCTGTGTGTGTGTGCGTTGATTCTTACGTCTGTATGCTTTGTTTTCGTAAGTATATGCGCATACATTATTTATAAATGATATTATTATTATTATATTACCATCATCTTCCTGTTATTTCTTTCTTCTTTTCCCTTGTTATTTGATTTACCGTGTTTTTTCCCTTATTTTGTTTTTCATTGTAAACAAGTGAATACGATTGCAGGGTTACCTGCAGTGCATGAATGAATTTCTTTCTTACTTTGTGCACTTTTTTCTCCGTCTCTCTCTCTCTCTCTCTCGTATAGTAAATAACCTCCATATTTGAAAGCAAAAAAAACACACGTTAATCTCTTATGCTGGTAAGGCATACATGTTTGTCAACCACACCGCAAGTGGCTCAAGTTTGACTCCCAAGTCGATGAATTCCTTAATCTTGCTTAGACAGTAAGTAAGTAGAGTAAGCCCGTTGAAGATGGAATGTTGTGTCTGGGACTATCAACCCCACTATCATGTAAACAAACAATCAACACCATGACTAGTGAGACTTTAAAGCTCAAGACTTGAAGCTCTGTGTTCTTTCACTCTCTGGGGCATATAAGGCACTAGGTCCGGTGTGAGGACAAATACTCACCACCGAAGACATTGGCTAGAGGTCGCGCTATACCGTGAATTGGCAGAAGTTAGAATTCATGGGCTAGCCATTGGATCGGGTCCCAGTGGCTCAATGGGATGCGAGCTCGCCTTGTAACCAGACATTTCTGGGTTCGAACCCCTAAGCGTGTGTGCGTACCGCTGAAGAGTCCCAAACTAGGACGAAACAGCTGTCCAGTACTCTCAGCTAGTTTTCTAATGGTTCTCTAACCAATGTCAGCTCATAATGAAATCCTGTAACCAATTAATCAAATCTCTACAAACCAACGCTTAAATATACATAAATATTATTATTATTCATTTGTCTTTCAGTTGTTCTCGTCTTTTTATACTTTTTTGTAATAAGAAAGAAAGAAAATCTACAAAACGTATTCTCATATGCGTCAGTGTATTGTAGATTGCTAAATAAAAAATTATCTGCTACCATCAAATTCCTTATTTTTTAGATTACAAAGTGAGGGAAATCAGAAATATTTAGATCACTGGGTCTACAATCTTCTTGATACCATATAAATTCCAATCAAGAAAGCGAGCGCTATACGCTGTACTACTCTGATTGACTCACTAGTATAAGTCGTTGAAAGCCTTTCATTTCAAACAATAGCGCTTACTTTCTTGATTGCCTTTTATACGGTGTTAGGAAGATCTCATATTGTGTTCTGCATATTCTTGGTACAGTGATTCCTCACCCTCTAAATTTGGTTATACTTGTTACTGATTCACTCAGATAGCTAATTTGAGCTCATTAATTCAGGTTGCACCACCACCACCACCACTGAATTTTGCTCCAAGAAAGTAAAACGGCTGTTCTGTGCTTAAATCACGTTTATCTGGCTACGCAGCACTACTTCTTAATGTAAGTGACTTCCAACTACTCATACCTGTTAATGAGTAGTATAGAGTGTTAGAAGTAAATTCCCCCTGTCTTCATGACACACGTTATTTAAAAAGATTAACTAATCTCTAAATTTCATATGAGAGAATCAAAATTATTGGAAAAATAATTTGTTTTAGTTCACAACTTTTGAATGTATTTCGGTTAAAACATTCAGGTGATACGAAGACTGAAATCTTTGTCACAGTAACCGCAAGGGGGAGTATTCCTACAAGCCAGCCACTTTAGTGAAACGGGAATATAAATTTCAGTGGGGCATAGAAATGAAATTATATAAGTCGTCACGCTATATCGTGCGTGTATTGGCAGAAGTTACAATTCATGGGCTGGCTATTGGATCGGGTCTCACTAGCTTAATGGTCTACGAGCTCGCTAGCCTTGTAACCAGACAGTCCTGGACTCGAACCCGACAGTGTGGGTGCGTACTGCTGAAATTCGGAAGCTAAGTTGGCGAAACAGCTTTCCAGTACTCCTTGCAGATTTTCCATTGGTTCTCTAACCGATGCTAGCCTATGGTGAAATCCTGCAACTAATCAAGCGAAATACTGGAAAATCACATAAGATTAAAAAATAGTCACATCATATGTCAAACAGTTTTTAGCGCAGACAAACAACTTTTGAGAATGAAATCACCAAAAAGATATCTTTGACTGCCTAAATTACCTAAGCTGATCAGAAAAACCTTTACAGTTGAGTCTCAAAGCTGAAACAGATTTAGGCAATCCTCACTCTGATCAGCCTAAACAACTAGTTAGTTTCGAATAATTTTTAGTTGTAACACAATTCCACCCAGCATTAGAAAATATAATCTATGCATTGTTTTAACTACCAGGTATTTAAGCACGATAATCATTGAAATCATTGTAAATTTAACTGCTCCTATGGAGCCAGTTACATAAGACGTACAATTAGACGTGTTTCTCGTCGAATTTCCGAACATCACCCTGCGTGGTTCAGGAAAAGGACAAACAAAATCTATTCTCAGCGCCATTCTGTCTCATCTTGTGGATACAGAATACAAGATTGACGTTAACCATGCTTTCAGGGTCATTTACCGCATACCAACGAATCTCAATTTTCCCTTAAGAGTTCGACTACTAAATATTGCTGAGGCTGGCTGTTGGGATCGATATTAACAAGCCTAATTTGTGCGTCCAAAAGAAGTTAGTTCAGACATTATCCTTATCTTGGCCATCTAGGTTTGAATGATCCTGTGGAATTTTCCTAATTTTGGTTGATATTCTATTTGCTATTATATCTTTATTATTATTATTATAATTTAAGCATCTTTAATCAACTATAATTGCATTGATCATACTTGATAAATCGATATTATTTAAAAAACACTAATACTGTTATTGACTACTAATCTAGAATATTCTGTGTATATAAACATATATATGTATATATAATTGTAGAGCCAGAAAAGGAATTTATCGAAAAGAATATTCATTGCTCGATTATTTTGCATTGGAAATTTTTATTTTGTTTTTCTTTGCCTTTTTACACTTCTTTAGTTAATTTGGAAGAATTTATGGCACTGATGACAAAGGAGATATAGTTCGGAGAGCTCCTTTTTTTCAACTCGAGGGAAAGCACGAACAAAAATGCTGTTCTCTCACCTGTATCTTTTTGCTTACTAACAAGTATTTCAATTAGTACTTTGAGCATAATTTACGTCTTTTTTTTCCTGAAGTTTATATCATCCCCTGTATATACATGTATAGGTAATATGTTTGTGTAAGTGATTGGTGGACTTCTATGTGGTTGAAGGATTTTAATTCCATTTGAAGTATAACGAGGAGTGGTTTTAGCACTGATAATCAGTCGTCATTCACACACACTTTTACCTGATGATTCAATCAAAAGAAAGGAGACGAAATGCGTTTCTTCTTCGCGTTCTTCCTCTCCTATTGTTCATATTCAACTTACACATATATATACATATACACATGGTACTTTTATATTTGAATCACTATGCCTGTGTATACAAACCTGCCTAGCCATATATTCTGTTCATTGTTCATTGTATTCCTTTTGTAAATTGTTATACATATATCTATCTATACATATAATATCGAATTACACTATATTACCAACATCTATTGACGTTGTGTTTATGCTTCATTTATTGATATGAAAGTGATATATATACCATATATGCCGTTGAAATGATGTACACGCTTGCATGAAAAGGAATAAAATATCATTATTATTTCCTTTGTAGCATTCTGTTGTGTTTGTTGTCTATTCTTCCCTCATAGATGCCTGTTTTTCTTCTTCCTTATGATTAGTCAGTGGAAGTATGCATTTTCAAGGTCAGCGAATAAATATACATGTTTGTAGTGTATGACACAGTCAACTCCTGTAGACACTGGTTAAGGTATTGGTTGAGTTGTCTGTTATTTTCAGGAATATGCTTCTCAATATATATATATATATATATATATATATATATGAAGAGAGAGAAGTCTTCAGACTACAGCTCCGAAAGTACTCATTCTAGCCTAACTTATTTAGGCAGGCTTAGTTAAGTGTCTAACAAACCGAGTCATAGCACTAAGTAGCACAAAAAAAGACCTACATGATGAAATAAAACAGATAGAAGAAAGCGTTGGTGTTGAATAACTATAAATTCATTAGGAAGATCAGTAGAGGTCAAAAACAAAATAAAAATAATTATGGAACTAGTAATGATAACATAAATAAGAGAGAATATAAGTCATCCACTGTTATACCATATAACATCCACATGAGACCTTACGTAGGATTCTTAATAAAGCAGGAATTAGGGTGGCATTCAAGCCTACAAACTCTCTCAGGGACAAGCTCTGTAGGCTAAAGGACCTCGTCGGTGGACCCAATTAAACAAAATAATACAGTTTACAGAATACCTTGCAATGACTGTGAGTCAAGTCAACTACATAGTTCAGTCAAACTAGTAGATCAGGCAGGAGTAGTCAGATTATGAGAACATAAGAATTTAGTTAAGGTTAGAATGGTTGACCCTGAAAAGATAAGTAGTTTAGAAAAAAGCTCAGCAATAGCACTTCACATATTAACAAGCAACCACACAATAGGATGGGATAGGGTTAAAATTCTAAAAAGTAATATAGATAGGTGGAAAGAGAGGTTGATTGCGGAATCCTTGTTCATCGAGTCTACACCCAACACAACACATGCAACAGAATTGACTCAATGCAAATACCAGAGATATGGAAGATATTATTACCACCAGTCAGTCAAATCAGAGGAGGATAATAAATAATCTCAAATTTCTATTTCAATTCAAGCACATCACAACATTCTAACAAGTTACTTATTATGACTATAAAAACACTCGTCTCATTTCCCATCTAATTATAATTGGTCAATAACACTCGTATTATTATTCCTGAATGTACATTATCTCATATTGAATTTTTTTCCAATATCTTATCGATTCCACACATGTATATAGATGAAGGAAAAAGTTGTGTGAGTAACTTGGTATAACTTCTTATTATTTATCAAGTATTGGTTTGCAAGGATTTTATTGGCTACAAGTTTCATCATGAGTTGACATTGGTTAGAGAACGACTGGAAACCGTGAGAGCACTGGACACCTGTTTCGTCCTAGTTTGGAACTCTTCGGAGGTACGCACCCACCTTGTGGGTTTGAACCCAGGAACTTTCGGTCACAAGGCAAGCTCTTAGATCATTCAGCCACTGGGACTCGATTCAATTGTCAGCCCATGAATTCTAATTTCTGCCACTTCGCTCTCTATATATATACCTAACTTGGTGGATCCTGCTGTGTACGACTTCTCCCCAGAACTCTAGGTAACTTTCTGTATAGAGTCGGTCACTAATTAGCATCAGGTTGTTAGCCATTAATTGTTGGTTTGGAGGGATTTGATTATTTTCCCAACAGTAAAAAAGATCAGTGCTTCCAGGTTTTCCTTGGCCTACATTTTTTTAAAATTATTGACAGTAGTAGAAATATTGTTATTATTCTCTTGTCTTCCGAATGGAACACAGGGCTTGAAAAAACATATCTCCATTTCATTATGTTCTCTGTAGTTGTTTTAAATTGGCTCCACGGTTGCCCACAAGCTTTCATTCATTCCGTCTTCACTCGATCTCCTTCACGTCACCCACAGATTCCAAATCCTCCAAAAAATTCGTTTCCCATTAGGGTTTTCTTCGAGGGTCTCTGCCTGACGTGTGACACTACCCAACAGCTTTCTCAGCTCAGCATGTGTCCTATACATCACCATTCTCTTCCGCATAATTTTTTCGTCAACAAGTCGTTGTCGGAGTTCATTACTGCTAATTTTTTCTGGTCATCTAATCGTCAGTCTGCAGCAAAAACAGCTATTGATAAAAGTCTGCTATAGCCTATTGGAAATGTTTTTCGTGACGCCTAGTTTACATGGTAGGTGTTTGTCTAGAAGAAGAGGAAAGGTTGGCAATGAGGCTAGTGAACCTACCTGGCGAAAACAGTACAATCACTACTGAAAGCATAGAAAAAGTGTTGTAGAAATATACCCACCTTATTTTCTTTCTAAATATTGAATTTATTATTTAATCTACGTCTTATACTTTCTATCACATCTTGTCTTCCTGGCTATTTTTCCACTTTATCAGTGCTTTAGAAAGTTTTCATTTTTCTCGCCTAAGAAGTCGTCAACAAGGCTTTACGTTTGTGAATTCACAACACAAGGATGAGAATTTTCCAGAACTATTTCCGGTCAGAGGTCGAAGTATAGCGAATAATACGGTGAAGTTACATAATACAAATAGGGATTCAAAAAAATAAACAGGAAGTTCGGATGATGAACTTGAGTAAATAATTTTTTTGTCTGGAAAGTAGATTGGTCATGATGGTCATGGTCAAGACAAAGGTTAAACGTAACTCTTCAGGATACATACTGTCGGATTGAAATTCGGGTTTTCTAACAACTCAGCCGTGCCCAGTTGTCTTGGTCTCACTCCCTATGAGATTATACAAAACTTTTAAGGATTTCTGAAGTGAATCCGAGTGGCCTCAGTTCATTAGATGTATTGCCGTCGAAATACACAACCCCGTTCTCCCTTTGCTAGCTTGGTTGGATATTGTCACCGAGCGCGTTTTACTAGTAGACGCATGGTATGACCGATAAATTCAAGTCTACAGAGGCAAATTGATGTGTCCCAATTGTGACTGCTATCCGAACAATAGTTTGCAAGAAAATATTATTCGCAAGCAAAACACCAACAAAATCAACCCTGACATTAAATATGGTCGAAAACGTATTCCGAAGACATGAACCTCAACGGTTGTCATTCCATCTATATCACAGACATCAGACGGTATCAGAAGAGTACTCAATCAACTCGACATTAAAGTTTTCTTTAAAACATCAGACACACTACGAAACAACCTTGTCCATATAAAATGCTAAATCCCTAAAGATTCTCTATTTAATTGTGTCTATAAAATAAAATGCTTGCAATGTGATGCGATATACATCAGACAAACTTCGCGAGAAATGAAAATTAGAAGAAGTGAACACCGTAGGGCGTCTGTTCGACCACCGAGAAATCCATTTGAACTAAAAAAGCTTGAAAAATTATCAGCCATGGGTCTGCACGCTATAGAACCAGGTCTCAAAATTTATTCTGACTATTGAAATCATCATCCAGAAAAATTTCACCAGAAGCACTTCATATCAAATGGAATCCAAATTGCCTGAATAGGAATGATGGACTAAAACAGAATTTTACCCAGTCCCCCTTGAAATGACAAAACACGAATGTGATAAGCAAGTTCACCATGTAAACACACGCTACTTTTATAATTTTACACACTTATCAAATTCAACAATCTACACCTGGTTTAGTTATCTTTACCAATTGGTCAACTTGACAAGGGAAAAATGACCCCATGCTGATGAACGATGATTAAGCTGTTATATATAAGCTAAGATTTTGTAAATTCTGGTTTGATAATGCTATTAGCAGCAGCATTAAATAGCGAAACATCAGTAAAAACAACAATATCGTTTTGTTTTTCATTCATTGGGAAATACAAGAAAACCTTTATTATAATGAAGATCATATGACATAGGCATTTGTTTGCTGGAAAGGTTTATTTATCTTCCTCCTTAAGAAAGTAGCTTTTAACAAGAAATTCCATATATACAGGTTAGACTTTGTCTGACATAAAATATTTGAAGATTGCTACCAAAAGGAAAATGATAACCGCTAACTTTTTGGATTCAGTGTTAGATTTAAACAAGAATGCTTACAAAGTTATTATTATTTTTTGCACCTGTTGGAATTTTGCTGTAACATTCTAAACAGTTTACTTGCCATCGTATATAATAGACTAATTGTCTCCTTTATTATTGAGACTTTATATTACCTGTTATTTAAAATAGAAGGCGGTCTGCTTAAATCACTGGGCTACAGGGGACTGCTTTCCACCAAAATGCTTAATTTCATCTGGATTTATCATTGGTTTAGTCATCCAGTTATATCAAATGACCTATACATGAACTTGCGCGCTGATTTAACTTGCTCCCAAATAAACACTGTTCAATTCTTCAACACAGTGAAAATATACTTCAGATTATTACTTTACATGTAAATTGTGCATGAAGAAAAAAGTATTGGTAACTCTAAACTATAGAAGCTCAAACCGAAACTACCTAGCGAACGGAAAAATGACCTTGAGCAGCCAGTCATGTGACTCTGTTTTATCCATACGTATTTTGCGTTGGAAATTCGCTCCAGATCTTGTTTTCGATTACAGTTTGGAGAACGGACTGATAGGAAGGTCGAAAAATTGTCAATGTGGAGGTGTTATGCATATACAAAGATACACTAGCTGCATTGATGGGTTTGTTTACAGGTGCAGTGAGCGCCGAAGCGGAAAATCAGTTCGAGAAGGTATGTCGTTCTTTTTTAGTTTTAACAGATTCCTTAGGTACTTTTTCCGCAAAGTCTAAATTACCTCTAACGAAATCTTAATGATGTGTCATTTCTGAATACTGAAAAGACCAGTAACAGCTTATGAAGTAGAAAATTCGGAAGCATCTGCAGTGCAATGGTACCAGGACTGAAGAGACTATTCATACAGATAAATGGAGTAGTTACAGTCAGTTATCAAATCTGGACCATATTCATCAAGTCGTCAACCATACAAATGGTTTTATCAATCGTTTTGATGGAACTAACACTAATTCCATCGAAAGATTTTGGAGTCGCCTAAAAAAACGGATCAGATCGGTGAATGGATCAAGGAATGCAATGATTTACAGTTATCTCTATGAGTTTATGTACAGGACTTGGTTTAACATGAGTATCAAGACTCCTTTGAGAAATTGGGAGGTTTTTTTGGAACATATACGAGAAGGTTATCCTTTGTAACTATTTGCTAACATTGCATTACTTATATATAAACGATTTATTAAAATTATGCGCCTTTTTTGAGCCTTCTGATTGGTCAAAGTTGTTCTTGTCAAGGTCAAATATCCGTTCGCTCGGTAGTTTCGGTTTGAGCTCGTATAGTTAAGAGTTACCAAAGTATTTTGGAACTGAATACGCTGAAAATTTTTGTACCATATGTTCGCATATTGTCTCAAACAAAGCCTTATTATTATCAATATTATTATTTGCTATTATTGGACCGAAATGATCGATCTGTTTTGATACATCGAAATATTTCATTTCAGTGATGCATTTTTATCTTAGACAGATTATTTATCTTCTATGTAAGATTTATATTGAGAATAAATAAGGTGATGGTAATGGGACAGCTTATTATTTACAGCAGATTGTCATAAACGCTGCCTCAACACAACGGAGTACCCTGAATCTTTATCAGCCTCATTCAACAATTATATGGCGATACCACTTGTAAAGTGGTTCATTCAGAAGTCTATGAGAGGAAGACAGGAATAAGACAAGGCTGCTCACTATCATGGATGATATTTCTACTTATGATGGACTGGAACGAGAAGACAAGAATACGTTGGACTACCGATAAGAAGACTCTAGAAGATCTGGACTTCGTGGGTGATTTATGTCTAGTGTCATACAGACTCGAGAAATCTAACAGACGAATACCAAGAAGTTGTCAGAAAAAGCAGATAGCGAAGACAGAACTACAGGTGAACACAGAGGAGACAGATTTGGTGGAGATATCTAACCAACTACAACAACTAATGAATCACTGTCTTTGGGAGAAATGCGAAGGAAGTCACTTTTGTTCCACTTACTTCGACAGTATCTTTTCCACTACAGATAATGAATATGAAATAGCATGGAGAATTTCATCGTGAGCTGACATCATTTGGAGAACCACTGGAAAACCTGGGAGTACTGGACGACTGTTTTGTCCTAGTTTGGGACTCTTCAAAAGTACGCGCCCGCAATGTGGGGCTCGAGCCCAAGACCTTCTGGTTACAAGGCGAGCTCGTAGACCATTGGGTGCGTACTGTTGAAGAGTCCCAAACCAGGACAAAACAGCTGTCCAGTACCCCCAGGTTTTCTAGTGGTTCTCTAACTGATGTCAACTCATGATGAAATCTTCCATGCAATCAAACAAAATCCCTTCAAAATCAATACTTGAAAGCATATGAAATTCTCAAAGTTAGGGTAGGAAAGACAAGATGGAGATTCATTAATTCGAAATTAGCTTGGAAATCGACTGCAATCAGTATAAAAACAAAGAGATTCAGATTTTCGTCACTAATGTCAGATCACTCCTTTCGAATGAATGGTTCACAGACTTGACGTGTTATGAAAACAACCTGCTGCAGACTCTCATCAATATTCATCTTCTCTCCGCACTGAAGATCATATTGTTGGTCAGAAAGGATATGCAACAAGGAACTCTGCCAGGCAGCTAACCAACCAAGAACCCATCGCCCAACAAATATGTAGAAGGGAAAGGAAATGGACTGAAGATATGTTAAGCTATGGAGACCGTTGATTGACATCTCATTATTTTCTGCGTAGTTATCTACCCTTTCATGTGTTTCCTTTTATTGTAATTTCTTTGCATTTCTTTTTTTTCCGGTTTTATGTGGATTGAGTAGGTCTCTGCTTGAGATGAACCTGAATTGGATACAACGAGTTGAGCATAGGTCCGAAGGTGTCACGAAGGAGAGATAAAATCTTATAAGCAGTCGTGGGTCTAGCTATGACAGAATGTACAGAACAGAGTGGAATGGAGTTGTGCTGCTGAGGACATTTGTCCAACTTGGAATCCATGAGAATAATAATAATAATACGCATTATACATATATACACATTATAATTTTTTGATGAAGATGATGCAGTTTTCAGTGAGATGACGGTAAGACAAGTTTATACTGAGTGGCTGGAGGATTTCATCATGAGCTGACATAAGTTAGAGAACCATTTGAAAACCTACAGGGAGTACTGGACAGGTGTTTTGTCCAGTTAGCTTTGAACTCTTCACAAGTAAACATCCACTGAAGTTCGAACCTAGAATACAGCGGGTTGAATGTGAGGTAGTAAGTCATCGAAAAAGACATTACGAAGTGGTCGCGCTATGTCATGAACTGGCAGAAGTAAGAATTCATGAGCTGGCCACCGGATCGGGTTCCAGTGGCTTAACTGTCTACGAGCTCGCCTTGTGGCCAGAAGGTCCTGGATTCGAATCCCGCAGTGTGAGTGCGTACAGATGAGGAATCCAAAATAGGGCGAAGTGGCTGTCCAGTACTCCCTGCAGATTTTACAGTGGTTCTCTAACCGATGTCAGCTCACGATGAAATCCTCCATGCAATCAAACAAAATCCCTACAAAACCAATACTTGAAAATTTATACTGAGAGAAAAAATCTGTGGTGCCTCACTAACAAACAAGCATAAAACACTAACAGCATACTGAACTCATCATCCAAATTCTGTGTTTGACTCAGAGACCAACTGTGAAGTACTTTTGTTCAACCTTGTGCTGAACACTTGATCAGTCACATTCACAAACAACTGTAGTTGTGAAAAATATCGTCCAACCGGTCATTTCAACGATTAGTCACCTATTTTGAAAGTGTCGTCCAAATAATGATGCTATAGGTGGTATGACTAAGGGATTGTCTTCTTCCAGGAACTACCATTTCCCAAAGGTACTAGAATCAATAGACCAATAAAGATGTCCTTTTTCCAAACTAACATTAATGGATGCAATGTTTCACACATCACACGCCTACTCTAAATTTTCACAACCACTTTCCATTTACCAACCATCTAGATTATGCCACGTACTGACTGATGCACTTTGAAAAAGAAAAAGTATGACATATCTGTAAACAAGAAGCCACTTTATATACGACTACAATTCAAGGGCGACATACCAAGTGAGATAATTACGAGGAAATTAAGAAAATCAGTTCAAAGAACCACAAATACTGTTTGGAATAAAGCTGTTATTATTATTAATGCTGGCGAAACGCAAGTCTTATTCTTAACACAACCTATGGTGATTCCTCGACTGAAAGATGAAGTGTCTAGACTAGCCACTCCAAATTGTATCTACTAATTCAACTGCGCCTGGGGAGCGAGTTATATCGGCCGTTGCTCTAGGATCTTGATTTTTCTTGCTCGAGAACATCTCCCACTATGGCTAAGTAAAGGTGTAGTGAAAACCATTAACAGCTCGATACTGGACCATCTGGTGCAAACCGGCCACAAAGCCAGCCAGCATTGAAGTATCTTTCTCTATAATCCACCGGGTGCCTAATAAATTGACAAAATCATCGAAGCACCGCATGCTCTAAACAGCAGAGGCTATTGCGATTCGCCTCAAACAACCAGTGCTCTGTGTTCACAAGAAGCAAGTCCAGCCCCTACTATTGCTTTGGCCCTCAGTAGAGACCATAAATTCCTTCCTTCCTAATTTTTCTGACATTCAGCTTATTTTATGTTGATGCTATTGAGCAGCTTTAATCTATCAATATTGTTGATTCGATGTTATTTAAATAGCATTAATGTTGTTCATAACACTAATTCATTCATTTATTCACTATAATGTATGTATAACTGTAGAGTCTGATGATGAAGGGGTTATCAAAAAGAGTACTCTTTGTACAGTATCCATTCTTTTCCAAAATATTATGAAATATTTGATTTGCTAGGTAAGAAATCGAAAGAAAATGTCCTAAAATTGTAATATTCCCTCTTTTCATTTCCAATCACTTATTGATCATATGAAATTTGATCTTTTACGACATCACTGTAACAGTGTTACTCCACAAAAATTTGCACAACGGTGTTATAAAAAAAATTAATTGGACGTTGCGTAATTATGGATTACCAATGCCCTCTAAATCAGTCTTGCTCCCACTGGCTTCTATTCATATAATATAGTGAATATAAGCGAAAAATACAGAATCACGTAACACACAAATGAGTCATTGAATTATTCATAATCGCTGTTATCGATTTCGATCTAAACAGATGTTTTTAATTCAATAATTGATATTTACAATACACAATAAGAAGTTTAATTGACTGAATTAAATTATAGATTAGAAAATCAATAAAAAAAACAACAGCTGAGCAACAATGATAGTTTACTCTAATTGACAAAAGCCTTTTGTTAAATTTATCGTGTATTGCATATTGTCTGTAAATGGGAATAACTGTAAACCTCACCAGTTTTGTATGAAGTTTAAACTTAGTATAGTATATTTAGTATGATTATGAGAACTAATCACTTCTGTTACTACTCTCTTTCGTTGAAAAATTGTGCATAAATGCCAGTGTACAGCTCAAAAAACCTGAGTTCAACGAAAGCAGCCTGTTCACTGAACCACTTGATTTATTCCTTTCATTAATGCCTCAGTTCGTCGGTGGCATAGCGGTTAGGATGCTCGCCGACCTTGTACATGGTCCAGGGTTCGATCCCCGACTGACCCACTCCTTTACCTTGCTAAGCCAGATATAATACTGGTAAAGAGGCTAGTAACCCCACACTGTAAAATAAACACTGCTACAGAAACTTCAAACCACTAGCTTGAACCCCCCTGTGTTCCACTGGGGAACGTGAAGGAATAAAAAAATTTTAGAAAATATAGTTATGTTATGAATGTGAAAGAAAAAAAATGCCTCAATGGCGATTGCTCACCAATATTCAATATCTTGAGGTAGATTTCGTCACGAACTAGCATCAGTCAAAAAGATTATTGAAAACTGGAGAGCAGTAGACCGCTGCCTAGTCCTTGATTCAGACTCTTGATCAGTAGGCACCCACTACCCCGCGCCCAGGCTATAAGATCAAGCTTTCTGACCATTCAGCGATTAGGGCCAGAATTCATTGAGGGCGACTTATAACTTCGTCAACCAGGGTGGATATAGCCCTAAGCTCAATCAATGCCTTCAATAAGCACTCGCTCCATATTGACATGGTGGATTTCGCCGATTATGATTTCTCAGGACATCCATCAAGTAGATATGAGTAAACTGGACATCAATATTTACATTATTGATCACTGAATTCTGTCCCGAATGGCTGAATGGTCAACAAGATTTGTATCATCACCTGAAGGTCCCAGGTTTCATCGCTGTTGAAATTGTGGGTCTGCAAAGCTGAAGAGCCCCAAGCTAAGACGAAACAGATGTCTAGTGTCTCCTAGTCTCTAAATTATGTTGGTCCGTGACAGAATTTGCAATGAAATTAATCCTAACCCCTATAAGAGTCCATAATCATAGTATTCAATATCTGTGAACTGATTTTTAAAGTAACTGAATCATCTTCATTTTTTTATTCTCCAGCAAAATCAGTCAGTGTGTGATTGACTTTATTTTTTAAAATTTAATCCTTTACGTTCCCAGTGGAACAGAGGGTTTCAGGCTAGATGCTTGAAGTTTCGGTAGCAGTGGTGTTTATTTTTACAGGATGGGGTTGCTAGCTTCATGCCCAACCTTCCGTCTTTACCAGTCTAATTACTGCCTTAGCGAGGCAAAGGAGTGCGTTGGCCATGGATCAAACCCCGGACCACATGAAGCGTGGTCAGCGAGCATACTACCACTGTGCCACCGATGCGATTGACATCAGGTTGACGGTATTATTACAACAAAATCGTGCATTAACAAGACTTCTGGCATTCTCTACAAAAGTAGCTCCCAAGTCATTGATTGGATGTCGATATGGGGATAAACTCTTGCTTGCCAGAAGTCCTTCGTTACTTCAACTCATACTTCAGGTTCGTTTAGGTAACTGAATGCGGTCATCCTTGTTCTGTAATCGAACAATACTTTTTTTTTCTCTCTCTCTCTCTAAAGCTTGTTTTTTTGGATGATTCGTTTAGCCTTTGTAGATTCATTAATCACCCGAGTTTAGTTGACAGTGATTGAAAATTAACGAAATCCTGGAAAATGTATATACTGCATAAATAAGCTAGTTATAGAGACATTTGCTCCTAAATAATACTAAATAACATGAGTTGGAAAACACGAGTGAATTGTTTGTGACTTAACATCTGACTGATGATATTTTATATGAGGAATAGAATGGATACTCGACATGTTAACTCTACATGGTTTTATACTGTTAGGAAATTCAAAATAACACAACACTTAATAACTGTAGTATGAAACTGCTTACATATTATTATAATATTATATTATTTCCTTGGGCTTCAAGTGATACATGCAACTTCGGAAGCACATCTCCATTTCAGTCTATTCTCTCCCATCTTGCCCATTAGCTCTCATCTCCTCTCTACGCGACCCCCCCCCCATATCATCCTGGAATCCATGCCCAATTCTTCGTTTCCTGCTAAGGTCCAACTTGAGGGCCAGTTTGGCGTGTGGTGTCACTCAACATATCCACATCAATCCAACTTCATTTTCTTCTTCATATTGACACAATACACAATAGTTTTCAGTACTTTCCTAGTCAATATGGTGAAATTCACAACTTTTACAAATTACGAAGTTCTTCGGGAGACTTTTATAAATTTAGTGCATTCTGTCTGTCTGTCTGGATTCAATATAGAACTTGGCATTCTAATCTATCCTTGGCGGGTGGGGAAGATTCAGCAGAAAAATGCCATCCAACCACGAAGGAAGTTTGGCTTCGATTCCCCGCCAACTTACTTCCAAACCTCGCCCAGTTTACTAGCCAACAGTAAGGCCAAAAAATAAGGAAGATGTAAGGTGTAAGGCTAACAAACCGAACACGTAAGAAGACAACACAATCACTACTGAAACAATAAAAGTTTTAAGCCCTCTGTTCCAGTCGGAAAACCCAAAAGTAAGAAACACAAATCCATATTATCAATATCTTTATTCTGGACAGTATTTATAAAATGGGTCGCAAACTGATTGCATTCCTATTTCTAAAACAGAATGCAGTACACTGTATACAAAGGTAAGTCCTCCTCTGCTGTACTCACTGAAACTGGTGTCCCCCAAGGCGCCGTACTCTCCCCACTTTCCTTTCTTTCTACATGACTTACCATCTTCAAATGCTATTAATTTTGTTAAATATGCTGACGATCTGACTGTATCTTCGCCTGTCAAGTGTCAAAGTGACTGCTCCAAACTAAATGGCATTTTCTCAAAAATCAGCCAGTGGTCCAAGGAAAACGGTCTTACCTTAAATCCCTCTAAATGTCAAACAGTCAATTTCACCTTTAGGCATAAATCTGACCTAAACAAACTGGTTAACACTCATGTGGTGTGCAACATAGATAACACTTCAATAGAGACCAAGTCGGAAATTAAATACCTAGGCGTCATTCTATCTGCTGATCTTTCCTGGTCGTCTCATATCTTGATGATTTCTAAGAAAATATTCCGTCTTACCTTCTACATCAAGAAGTTAAGACATTCTGGAATAACCCAACCTTTACTCTTACGATTCGTTAACTCTTGCATCCTACCTATTATTTTCCATTGTTCCCCCTTAGTTTTTCCAGGGCTACTGAAGAAGAACTATATCTTATTACGTAGGGTGTTAAAGGTTGTCAGTATGGTAAGCAACGTGCCACTTATTCAGCTTGTTAATATTCTGGTTGACAGGCACTTGGACCTATGTGAAAAATGGGCTAAATCCATTTAATCTAACTCACACCACACTCTTCATTCACAACTCTCCCCTTGTATCTCATCAGGCAAAACCAGAAGCCTATATAGAAAACTTTATGCTCGTACTAGCAAGTACAAAAACTCAACCATACCCTACTTAGCCCTGTTCTATGTGATAAAGAAATCATTAGGCGTGAAACTTATAACTTATTAAATAGCCAGTAGAACAATTGGATCTCGTCTTTCCAACTCATATCATTTATAGGTCCAACGTTTTCTTTCTTTTCTTTTTTTGTTATGTGTTGTTTTGTTTCTCTCTTCCTCACGAACCCTACTTAAAAAATTCTTCTTCTTTCTTTCAAACTCTGTATATATCAGCCCTTTTGTTACCGCTTATCCAGTAAATATGCTAGTAGTATCTACTTTTCTAACACCTTCAAACATTCTGTTCACTTTTGGCTTTGCTACCGATATGCTAATATGTTGTTGTCAAAATTAACTAAAACTATTTATAATCTATGTAGAATTTTATTTATTGTTAATGTACTAACTGGATGCAATACTGTAGTGAAATGCTGAGAATTCCATTCTGTATCACAAGTACTGTTTTGGAATAAAGCAAATTATTGTTATTATTAAAAATGTATAGACTTTTCAGAGGAATTTATTGCATAATATTTTCGCTTCGTACAATATCTTCAAGTAAAATATTAATTGACAGTATACACTGTGACACAATGTTCTCTGAGCTGAAGCACAAACCATTCCATTATGATATATCTGCTTTGTCTCCTTCAATAAATCCATGATATTTAGTTGAAAGCCAGTTGTAAGATGTTCAGAAGTACATTGCGTCGGTGGCACAGTGGTTAGGACTCTCGCCGACCATGCACTTGGTCCGAGGTTCAATCCCCTGCCGACGTACACCTGATATCTATGGTGGGCCTACGAAATTTGGGCTACCGATATCCATGCTGAAAATTCCATACTTGTACCAAAATACAGTGTGGAATCAAGCTGTAATCAAAAATAAATAAATAAATAATAAACTGAAGAACAGTTACCTCATGTATTGGGATACGTTGCCATTGACAATCAGGCCATTGCTCGAGTTTAGTAGGAACTTGATAATCAGGAGCTTGTAAACATCTTAAATGCCCACAATAATAGATAATACCACCAGAGGTCATATCTCAGTCGGTTAAAACGAACCGAACGAGATAAAATATATGCAGTAGCGACAGAGTTGGAAGTTTTTGGTAGACCAAGTTTTAAACAGGCCGCCAACTAGCCATTTGAATGGAAATCAGCTCTTCAATGACAATGTAACCTTAAAATACAAAACTTAAAAGCGATTTCTTTTAGAAATAATATTTGCATGAATAATCAAAAGCTCTAATCATCTATCAGCTGCATAAATGTCCATTTTCAAGCTGGAACAAATCAATGCCAGCAACCATTGTAACACACAAAAAGAGGCAATCTTTGCTAGCCAGCCTGTTTAGAAAAGAAAACAAACCAACGAAATAAATAAAAATGAGAAGAATAACCGAAATGTTACCAAGTCATTGAAAAAATAATAATGCAAAGTTAGATTTAAAAGACTACACACACACACACACACACCATCATTGTAGTACAGCCAACTAGCCCAGCAACATTTCATGTGATGTGACACTAATGCGAAAAACAAATAGGATTTTAATACCATACAATTGATAGGCATAATTTTAAAACACAAGGTCAAAAGGTCATTTGTTTGTTATCTGATTAGTTTAGGTCATTTATAATTCAGATTATTCAAAAAGATTTACTAAAATTTAGTAAATTAATTTGGTTAGGCGTTTGTTCTGTCTCTGACTAGGTGTTGGAATAGTAAAAAGTATTATAACATTCGTTGTTGAAAGTTCAATGGTATAATTTATTGGACTGTAATGTTAATAGGTTACAGTATTTATAGAATTCATTGTAGCTTTGGTGATTAACTAACACGAAGGTTGTACACATCTTGTGTTTAATTCTAGTTGCAGACTATTCAGCAATACATTATAATATGATTACCACTCATACTGATATTATCGCCTTCCTCGACGGGCAATGTTAGCTTACATAGGGTCAGGTTGGAAAAGAGCTAGCGGCGGTCAAACCAAAACATTGCCTCACCAGTCAATGAAATCCACAGCAGTTATCTAAAGGCAGCCACGTAGGAAGGTGTAGACTTCCTGACAGGTTGGGGTCCTCGGGACGGTAAAAACCAATGGCTGAAAATCGTTCTCAATGGATCCACTCCTAATGACTTATGATTTCCAATGTAACTATATTGTTCTTCGTTATTACTATTCCTTTGTCTCACACCTCTGTTTACTGTCTCTATTATGCATTTCTTCTACTTTTTTCTCTTGCTTTGTGTGCTACAAGGAGGGAGCCTGGCGACTTCAACTTCTGCACATCGGTGCAAAGTTCTATGTCGAAGATAGATAGACAGACATACTGATATTCTGCTTCTCTGTTTCACTAAGTGACTGAATCTGCGAAGTAAAATTCATTGAGTTTTTTCCGAGGTAGACAGATTGTAGCTGACTACTCTTCAGGAGATTTAAAAATATTCCTCGTTTATATTCCACATAATGACTACAGCATATATTTATTAAGAGGAGAGAGAACAAAATACCAGCGTAGGGTTCCTAATTCTTCTTTCTTTGTTTTTTTTTGAAGAGTTCTGTCAATATCAGTGTTAATATAACGTATTGTGAATATGGCAACATGCTGTGAGGTTTCATTTATCGTTGCCTGCCAAATGACTAAAATATTCCAAGCGGTATAGCTTACAAGGGATTCAGCAGGGTAGTTATATTCACATTTGATCTTTATTTGTAGCCTAATAAGACCTTCATTAACAGCTGTCTTTGCTCAATACTCAAGATCAGATGGCCGGCCAGAAATGATCAGCACCACAGGGATCTCTGGCAATGGGCGAACCAACCAGGAACCGATTGTGAAACAAATATGCAGGAAGAAATGGAGATGGATTGGCCATACTCTGAGAAAAAGAGCCATCAAGTGACATCACTAGACAAGCCATTGTTTGAGTGGAACCCGGAAGGGAAGCGGCGAGTTGGTCGTCGGAGTGAGGGTGACTTGGAGGAGGGGATGTGAAGAGGAGATGAAAGCATGTGGACAGACTTGGAGCGCGGTGAAAAAGTTGGCAGAAAACCGAACGCAGTGGAGACGTTTGGCTGAAGCCCTATGTTCCTCTAGGAATTAAAGGATATAATAATAATAATATAATTACTTAACCACTCATTATGATGATGTTTGGAAATTCAACGAGAAACACGCCTAACTGTACGACCTATGTAACTGGCTCACTCCACAGGAGAAGTCGAATTGGTAGATACACTGACATGGAAGAGGAGAAATTAGGGAGTTCATCTTTTACTCCCGAGCGCAAAATACGGGTGGTTTTGAAGACAGCGTAATTCATCAGCACTAAATTATCTTTTTACAACACTCCTCAGGCATTGTGTTGTTTAATATCTCATCGATGTTATCCCCTAGGAGCTGAATTTGTAAGAATGAGGCCTTTTTCGGAACTGTTGGTAACTTGGCTAGTCTTGATTTGTGATTCATAGTTTTATCGACTATATTTTCTGGATAACCTTTCTCACTCAACAACTGTTTAATACATATTAAGCTCCTCATTAAGACATTCATGAGAGCAGATTTCTCTTGCTCTGTGGACCAAGCACTTTATCAGATTGCACTTGCATTTCAAAGGTACGAAGCTGAAAAAATTGGTATACTGACCATTTGATGTAGGTTTTCTATATACACTTTTTCTTATTGTACAGTCCTCTTTTCTGGTCATAAGGTCTTCTAAGATTTTTTTAAAAAATCCTCCAAAAATTGTTTTAATTAACTAGAATTTTTCTAAAGCTCCCCTCCCCCCGCAAAAAAAGGAAAAATTAGCGGATCTCTTCATACAAATCTGACACACACACACACACACTGACAGTGTTAATGCCCAATTTAAGCTGTTCTATCACACATACATAGAGATAGACACAACATTGGCTTGCCTTTTTCTCCATGTAGTTGCAAATAACACTCTATGCATTTATATAAACCTTTATGTATACATATAATTTTGGCACGAGTCCAAAACTACCCAGTAATTATTTTAGAATTATTATTATTATTATTTATGTGAAACATACTGAGGTTGAACACATTGTAACTTTTGCAATATGTCATTAATTTGCTACTATTTTACAAACGATTTCAGATCTATACGTTTATTCAACACCAGATAGAAAGAAAGATAAGTTGCTGTTAAAAAAAATTTTTTTAATTACTAGTTAGCATTTCAACCGGTAAATCATTAAATTGTGATTTAGTGCATAGAACAATATGCGTGTGTTCACATTATTCTATGACCATCGACTTGATCATGCTATGTGCATCGGTGGCACAGTGGTTAGGACTCTCGCTAACCATGCACATGGTCCGGGGTTCGATCCCCTGCCGACGCCAACTTGATATGTATGGTCGGCCTGCGAAATTCGGGCTACCGATATCACATGCTGAAAATTCCATACCTGTACCGAAAAATACAGTGTGGAATCAAGCTGTAAATCAAAACAAACAAATAATCTACAGCTGGAAAGTTTTGATATTATTGAAACTGTTGTGATCATGATCATAAATAGAGTAGTCAATTAACTGATTGTGCGTCGGTGGTATAGCGGTTAGGATGCTCGCCGACCATGCACATGGTCCGGGGTTCGACCCGCAGCCAACGCACTCCTTTACCTCGACAAGCCAGAAATAATGCTGGTGGAGAGGAAAGGTTGGGCATGAGGCTAGCAACCCCATCCTGTAAAAATTAAACACTGCTACAGAATCTTCAAGCCACTAGCTTGAAGCCCTATGTTCCACTGGGGAACGTGAAGGAAAAAACAAACAATTAACTGATTGACTTTTGATTTTTCTAAAGACATCCATAGGCTTTTTTTTCTGTCAGTACTGTTTTTTCGGTATATTTCGTTAGAAATGAAGACAAGACTCCAGGTGAACATAGAGGAGACGGAGGGGATGGAGGTAACGAACCTATAGCAGCAACAACAACAACAACAACCAGCACCAATTACCATCAACGGGAGAGATTTGAATGAGGTTACTACCTTCACTTATCTGGGAAGCATCGTATCAACCACAGGCAGTTGGAACGCATGAAGATGTCAATGTCAGACAGAATCAGAAAAGCAAGACACGCCTTCGTCAATCTGAAACCAGGTTGCAAAACTTCTACCCTGCACTGCATAGCATAAGGAACAAGACTGGGATTTTCAACACCAACTTGGAGTTGGTTCTTCTTTATACGGGTCAGAAACTTGCACCGCAGTGTCACAAAAAGGATTTCCAACAAATTACAGACATTTATCATCAGCTGCCACCTTCACTGGCACCATACTCTGGATAACATGGCCAGCTGTCGACTAAAAAGAATTAGTAACATTAAACTCTGGCTGGTAATAAAACCAACGGAGCAAGAGCCGATCGCTCAACAAATATGTAGAAGAAAATGGAGATGGATGGACCGGGCACACGTTGAGGACGTCGTCGAAGGATATGGCCTGGAATGCAGGCGTTCGCCCGAATGGAATCCCAGTGGGAAGCGACGACTAGGTCGTTGGTATGAGAGTGACATGGAGAAGATCGTATGTTGGAGAGGAGGAGGTAAGAGAGTTTGGGCAATCGTGAACCCAGATGAAGAAGACAGAAGAGAATAGAAGAAGGTGGAGATGTGTTTTGTTGAAGCCCTTTGTTTCACTTGGAATCCAACGGAATAATAATAATAATGATAACACTGATTTTCGTTTCTTTCGTTAGAAATCTTGACAAAGTTTATTTTCACCTGGGAGTACTATCTTCATTTTCTCTAAAGAAATCCTTTTGGTAAACCTGGATTTCAAGGGAGACATGAGCTATTATTTGCTTAAAAGAAGAATTTCAATATTTTTGTGAAGAACATTCCTCGCAGCTACTCTACAGTCGTCCATTGGTTTAAAGTAACCTGAAGTTCAAGATTTCGCATCTCACCACTTCTGTGTGCATATACTCGTTCAACCGTTTCTGTAGAGCCAGGTATATTTGTCTTTCGATATGTATTCTGTCTAAAAGGTTTCAAGAAGACTATCCTACATGGTTATAAGAAGGCAACAGAGACTCTATAAGGAGTGAGCTAATTAAATACCTTGTCAACACTGTTCATTCCATTTTAACAAACATCTTCTTCAAAGTAACCTACAAAGTGAAGAACAACCTGCCAAAGGCAATACTCTTTTGTCTCCTTTACAGCTCTGAAGATCTAGCCATTCAGTTATAAAAACCGGAGCTGTACATACAAAATATTCAAAAGAATGTTTACTGAACAAAGAATATTCTTTTCGATAACTTCTTCATCAGGTTCTATATATATATATATATATAATGGTAAATGGATTAGTGTTATTAACAACATTACAAGTCTCTACATCGAAGCAGAGTTCATCCCAGTAAGAAGATGCTGAGACGATATGAATTAAACTAAACAGACTGTTTATCTACATACATAAAATATCAGGTAGATGAACTGCTAGAAGATCTTAGAACGCCTTTTATGGAATACGTTAGTCAAGCTAGTGAAGGAAGAGCACAGAAGAAGCTGATAAAGCTTATGAAAGAACTTAAAAGCAAACCAGAGTCTAGTAAACTTCCAGTAGATCATAAAAAGTTCATCTACAATTATAGTAGTGTTGAATTTGAGATCTAGTTCCATCATCCACCCTGGAACTAGAACACTTCAAACGATCTAGTCCAGCGGTTTGTTGTTATCAGTACAGAAAAATCAAATACTACAGTAAAAGTTTCTTGACAAAAGAAAACAGAAAAAAACTAAAGAAACTGATAAATGACGAAATACTGATAATCACAAAGTATGATAAAGGATCAGGAGTAGTCCTCCTCTACAGAAGTGACTATATTAAAAAGATGCGAGGTGTGTTGAAAGACACACAGAAGTTTCAAAAACTTGAGGAAATACTTCGGCGATATACCAAGTGAGATAATTACGAGGAAATTAAGAAAATCAGTTCAAAGAACTTTTAATGCTGGCGAACTACACGTCTTATTTTCTACATGACTGATAGGGCTACCTCGACTGAAAGATGAAGTGCCTAGACTAGCTGGCCACTTCACATTGTATCTACCGATTTAACTGTGCCTGGGGAGCGAGTTATATTGGCCGTTGCTCTAGGAACTTGATTTTTCGTGCTCGCTAGGGAACATCTCCCACTATGGCTAAGTAAAGGTGTAGTGAAAACCATTAACAGTTTGATATTGGACCATCTGGTGCAAACCGGCCAAAAAGCCAGTGTGGAAGAATCCTTCTCTATCATCTACCAAAATTATCGAAGCCCGGATGCTCCAAACAGCAGAGGCTATTGCAATTCGCCTCAAATAACGAGTGCTCTGTGTTCAAAAGAAGCAAGTCCAGCCCCTATTACTGCCCTGGACGGTCTTCAGTAGAGACTATAAACTCATGAATTTGTACTATTATCTTTCCTATTTTTTCTGACATTCAGCTTATTTTATGTTGGTGCTACTGAGCTGTAATCTATCAATATTATTATTGATTCGATGTTATTTGAACAGCATTAATGTTGTTCATAACACTAATTCATTCATTCACTACTATTATGTATATATAACTGTAGAGCCTGATGATGAAGGGGTTATCGAAACGAGTACTCTTTGTTCAGTACCCATTCTTTTGAGAAATACAAAACTTTTATAATAATGAATATCATATACCCAATGCATCCATTTTTTTTCAGACTGTTGAAAGCGAACTTGGTTTGGATATATTTACAAAATGAACATCGCTGTAAGAAGCCTCTTCATTGTACTACTTTTTGTGTAGTTTGAAGCGATTTCATTACAGACATTTAATTAAACGGATTATAATTTTATTCTTGAGTTAGGGCTTTTTTATGAAGAAGCTTGTCGTTTACAGAACAGTTGAGAGAAACTTTTATATTCAAACTGTGAAAATAAAAAAAAGTTTAAGAGATTGTTCGTGATGAGTCACTTGTTATCTTGAGTTGTTTTTCCTGATTATTTTAGCTAGATTTTAGACAGACACACCTTATTTTGTAACATAAGAATTGAGAAAGAGAAATTTTAAAGGGGAGACAGTTTCTTTCACACTCTTCATTAATTTCTCCATTAGCATTTTCACTAATATTTAACATTAGAGAAAACTTATTATTATTCCCTTGGGTTCCTAGTGGAACATAGGGCTTCAACTGCACGTCTCCACTTGCTTCCGTCTTCCTTCTGCTGTACTCCTCACCTGCATCCATGTTAGTCCATACTCTTTCAACTCCTCTTCACACGATTTCCTCCATGTCACCCTTGCATTGACGTCCCACTCACCGCTTCCCTTTCAGCTTGGTTCCACTCGAGCAATGGCCTGACGCGACCGTGATGTCACCCAGCCGCCTCCTCAGCCACGAGTGTCCAATCCATCTCCACTTTCTCCTGCATATTTCTTGGTTGGCGATTGTTTCTTGCTTTGTTTGTTCCCAGCCATAGTTTCTTGTTGGTGATTCTTTCCGGCCCAGCCCGGTCCGGCCATCTGATCTTCAGTATAGAGCCAGAGAAGACAGTTAGTTGTCGATAAAGGTCTAGTCTGCAACAGGTTGTTGGAAATATTCTTTGTGACTCACCCGCCAAGTTTCTGATCCGTATAGAAGAACCGACTGACTTGACGTTATTTGTATTGAAAATCTGACCGAATTTTGTTGTTGATGCTGGCTGAGTGACGAAGATTTCCAGATTGGTTTCAGGTTGATGAATGTGTTCCTCGCCTACCTTCCCGATTCTCGCTCGATTTGACATCCTCGTCCGTTCCTCCTGTAGTTGAGACGATGCTCAATGCCAGACAAGTGAATGAAGTAACCTCTTTCAAATCCCTCCCATTGATGGTGATTGGCGCTGGATGTCGCTGTTGTTGTTGTTGGTTGTTTGGTTATTTTCATAACCTCCATCTTGTCTATGTTCACTTGGAGTCCTGTCTTCACCGGCTTCTTCTTCGACCAGTTTATCGGTCGGTTTTCGCTTGTAAGTCTTCGATTTTGTGTGACATCAAACAAGAATCATCGCCGCGCGAAATCCAGGTCTTCTAGGTTCTTCACGTCTGTCCAGGATATCCCTGTCTACAGAAAACTTAAATTAACTTGTATGGTGGCGTGTGCCAGTGATTAGGTTTTGTAAGTAGTATATTGTATTCGATGTCTTCTGCAAGAATACTGAATAGGGGGAGTGACGAATTAAATTGCGAAGAAGAAAAATGAAAGATCATTGTAAAATGACATAGAAAACTTGTAAAGAAGACCGAAGAAGTCAGTATATAGATCATTTGCAAGTAGAAATTTCAATGTAAGGCTACTCTATTTCTCCGTAACTCAACATCATTTTCCGAAAAGACATTTTCGCTGCTAAATATTACCGTTTGATTGGATGGAGGATTTCATAATGAGCTGACATTAGTTAGAGAACCATTGGAAAACCTGGAAGGAATACTGAAAACCTCTTTCGCCAGCCTAGTTTTGGAATTTTTGTCAATATGCACCCACACTGCCGGGTTCGAACCCAGGACTTTCGGATTACTAGGCGAGCAAGCTAGGTAGCTCGTAGACCATTAAGCCACTGGAACCCGATCCAATGGTCAGTTCATGAATTCTAACTTCTGCCCATTGACGACACAGCGCGACCATTTTGAACTATTTTCTTCGATGAGTTACTGCCTCATCTTCAACCTACTGCACCACACTGGTTACGGCTTCCTACTGGAACCTCGGGTTAACTGCCTGAATAGAGCCAGTCGATAGTGAGCATTTATGCAATCAAACAAAAATCCCTACAAAACCAATACCTGAAAATATTACCGTTTCCTACTGTTACAGTATAATATCTGTTTTTTTTTATCGGGATATGTACCCTTATAATTTCACTAAGAGATTTACTAGAAACCTTAAAAAACAGGAGATTAACAATTTTATTGTTTGAAAAAGACTTCAGGGTGCTCCCAAAAATAAATTACATTAGTGAATCACATGAGATATTTCTCAGATTTACGTGCCTAATGAAAGCACTACAAATATGAAACAGTAGTTTGTACCGAAAGATATGTCACCATGCTCTCACCTTAGTGATTCTGAGTCAGTGTCCCTACTTTATATGCGTCAATTTCGGACAGATTTAACCAAAATAAACCAGTCTTGATTTACAGATCAGTTTTAACAAGATAAAGAAATAAGGTAATTCGACATAAATTTCTTTACAAACTGATGACATTTTACTGGCTAAAATAGAAGTCTCGTATGATGACTAGTTATCAGTGTTAATTTATTAACACGAAGTTTGATTGAGTGGTTATACAAAAGACTACTCATGTTCAACTTTTCGTTGATAAGAAAGCTAAATGTTTAGCCGAGAACCTATCACCCAACAAATGTGTAGATGGATTGGATATACTCTGCGGTGGAGAGACTTCCAAATGACATCACGCTCATGAAAGGCCCTCAAGAGGAACCTGGATAGGAGACAACAACGAGTTGGGCGTGATCCTCTGGGTGACAGTGAAAGGAGGTCATGTAATGAGGAAATGAAAGCTTATGGCTAATCATGAAGCCAGCTAAAGAGGTCTACAGAGAACACGATAAAATGGAGATGCTTTGTTTTTACCTTATGTTCCACGTAGAACCCAGAGGAATAATAATAATGTTTAACCAAGTAAATGAAACCGTATGTACAGCTGACTGCTGGTTTATTTGTGGTGAGAGTAGGCCGCTAGCTAAATTGGTAGACAGTAATTTACGTCAATGTGTATGTCCCAAATATTGGTCATGAGAAAATATGAACAAAGACTGACTCGACAAATAACCACAGCACACTTTGCGTAGGCGGATACAGTTAACATAGATGATCTGACAATCAAGAAACAGCTACAGAGAGATGCAAGGTTAACTTTCTGTGAGAAAGAACCAATCAGAAGACTGTGTTTGTTTGTTTGAATAAGCTATAATAATGTACATGAAAATATATAAATACGTGTTGATTTCCTTGATAAACGATCTGTTGCCTAACTCTTGCCTTCTGTTGTTACATATTAAGTAAAGTTGTAGATTATTATTAATGCACACACCTGTATGTAGCATATGGTTATGAGTTATATTCATGTTTTTATATTCATTTTTTAAAATTCGTCTATCTCACGCTATTTTGTCAACTCACTAAGCCTTAAAAAGTAGGGCAATATAACTTTGGAAAAATAGTCACATCATTTTCTAATGATATTAACTGTATTGTTAGCTGATATGGAATTCGGCTAAAGATATCATCCTGAGTAAATCATTTACCGATTGTAAATATTAAACATCTGGAATTAGTCTTCAAGACTACCTTTATACAAGGTTGCATGTTTAGTGACACTTCAGTTGAACTTATCAAGAAACTTAAGGGAACTTTTATTTCCCTCATAGATCAATACCCAAGTTGTTAAACTATGATGTTATAGACCTTACCACTAAGTTGTTAAATTACTGGAATGTATATATATATATATATATATATATATATATATATATATATATATATATATATATATATATATAGTTTGGATAATGAGACAGACAACGGCAACCAACGAGGGAACAGGCATAAAATGGACTCACACAAAAAACAACTTGGAGGATCTGGACTTTGCCGATGATATATGTCTGATTTCCCCACAAACTGGAAGATATGCAAGTCAAAAGCAACAAGTTGGCAGAAGAAGCATCAAAAGTAGGAAGTAATTCAGGTGAACATAGAGAAAACAGAGGTGATGAAGATTCCTGGCCAACACCAACAACAGCAACAACAACAGACAACAATCGGCCAGCAAGAATGGAAGGAACCTGAAAGAAACAACCTCCTTTAACTACCTACCTACCTACCTGGGAAGCATCGTTTCAACTATAGGCGGATATCAAAGCAAGGATAGGGGAAGCAATGCAAGCTTTCACTTCTCTCAAGTCTGTGTGGAGGTCAACAGCACTCAGAATGAAAAATAAGATCTGGATTTTCAACTCCAATGTGAAGTCAGTGCTACCATACGGATGAATTAGAGACTTGGCGCGTCATAAAGAGCACCTCAAACAAACTACAGACCTTCATTAACAGTTGTCTTCGCTCAATACTCAAGATCAGATGGCCGGCCAGAAAAGATCATCAACAGGGATCTCCGGCAATGAGCGAACCAACTCAGCAGGAACCGATTGTGAAACAAATAGGCAGGAAGAAGTGGAGATGGAATGGCCATACTCTGAGGAAACCATCAAGTGAGTGACATCACTAGACAAACGCTCGAGTGGAACCCAAAAGGGAAGTGGCGAGTTGGTCGCCGGAGTGAGGGTGACTTGGAGGAGGTGATGTGAAGAGGAGATGAAAGCGTGTGGGCAGACTTGGAGAGGGGTGAAAACGTTGGCGGAAAACAGAGGGCAATGGAGATGCGCAGATGAAGCCTTATTTTCCTCTAGGAATTAAAGGATATAATAATAATAAATTATATATATATATATGTATATATATAGACAGACAGACAGAGAGGGTTGGAGCGAGGTAGAGAAAGACATCATCATAGTCCCTTTTGTTTGTTCAGTGTACGTACACAAACAGGTATTTACATGCTTAAATAATGTGTGAAACCTTGCTAGAAAAAACACTACAGTCGTACATGAATCTAATATCTCTTATTTCTCTCTTATCTACAAAAGTATTCCCTGTATACAATCTACCAACCTAGATCCAGGGTTATTCAGACCCTGCTGCACCCCCTCCCGCCTCATGCAGTGATGAAGAAATGGAGAAATTAATTAAGCAAAGAAAATGTGAAGAAAAAGCTATATATATATATATATATAGGACAGACAAAAATGCACAAAACTACTATAAGTGAAAACGTATGAGTAATCGGTACCCTGGTCTACTTGACTAAAGGAAATACAAGTTTTCTTTATGAGAAAAAAAAACAACAACACTTTATGTAAATTAGATGACATTTCTAATACTCGTTATTTTCTAGCAGATTTTGTTCTGACTTTTGGTTATCTAAGGTGAAATGATAACACTTGGTAAACACACACAAACACACACAAAAACGCTTTTTCAGACAAATTTGTCTTGTCACCCACCTCTCCGGGGGATTCCAACTGACTTAACTTTTGGACATTTTTATGTGAATGATTGTGTAATATGACAATACATTGTAGGGAAAAAGGTGTTCAATCTAGGGGCGATGGATTTTCCGTTTGGGCATAGACCCATATAAGTCATATAATTTTTTTTAATTTATTAAATTATTGTAAAAAACATATTTGTAAAATCTCAGCTAAATTGAAATCATTAATTCCAAAGTTTCGTTCGGCAATCTGGTACGAACTTCTCCAAGGTAATTCATCGAAATTAACATAACAGAGGCTTATATATAAAAGGAACACCTCTTGTTTTTAAAAATAATAAATTATTGGTTGAATTCATTACTCTGTAGGTAAGATTATCTGAAATAAACTTAGGTTAGTAGATGTAATGTCAACTTTATGGCCGACAGCCAAAGGCCTAGTAATTTTTGGACAACTGGTTTTCATTTCTTGCTTCGGTCATTACTATTCCATAAAGACTATAAATATCCAGGCCAGAAATGTTGCTAAATTCCTGGAATAATTTGAGCTCCAAATCAAATTGAATCATTGGACAATTAGGCCGATTTCGATGAATGATGACTAGCAGTGGAATCCTGGAGGCACATTTCGTCCTGTATGGGACTAGTCAACTGGATGCACCTGCATTTCCTAGTAAGTGATGGTGTTTCTAATGACACACAAAACCAGTAGCCGTTGTTTCAAACTCTAAAGCCTTATCCACTAGACCACCTAGGCCAACAGAAATCAGTTAAAATTTGTTTCTAATCTAATTTTGACTTTTCCATTGATTGACTGGACCGAAATGTTCGCCTTTTGTTGACATTTCAGCTCCTAACTACGAAGTATTCGATGATTTCTGAGTAATGACTTAAAGTGACCATAATTGTCTAATAGATAATAAATACTTTGGCATTCCAAACGATGGGTACTGGTTTGGAGCCTCAGGGGAAACACGATCACTCACCTGGAAAATGAAGGTATATCCAGATGACAATTCTCAGATGGGACTAAAATAGGCATTCTGGATTCCACTGCTAATCACCATCCATGAAAATTAATTCAAATTATTACGCATCTGTTGTTGAAGCATGCGTTCTAGGCGCTGACATGTCAACGGAGGTCAGTCAATCAACGGAAAAATTAAAATTCAATTAGAAACAAACATTTCACAATTATTTATATAATGTCCATTAGTTTAAAAAAGTCAAAACAATTTTTTTTTAACATTTCACTGAGTAAGCCATAAATTTTACAGAAGAATTACTCAGATTTTGTATACTCTTTGAACATATATATATATATGCATTGATGTGTAATGAAGTCTGAATAATTCTACTGAAGAAGCTGTGGCTTACGTAGCAAAACCTTCAGAAAAGTCTCGTTCTAATTATCTAAACACTCTGGGATTATTTTTGACAGTTTTATAAATTTACAGTTAAACTTGTTGTACAGTTTTTACGCATTGATCAGTTGAATAGTTTACTTTTACTTTCCGGTTATTTATTGTCTCAAAGAAGTAAATTGCACTCTGGAGAGAACACATGTGACATAAGTTTACGAAGTAAGTAATACAATTAGTAAGTTCAGATGAATTGGATGTTGATATAAGAGGATAGTAACAAAAGTGATGAGTTGTCATAAATGATTGTTAAATAAGAGTTACGTAATGGCATGAATAGTTTGATGAATGAGTTGTGCTCAAAGGGTGTACATGGAAACAAAATAATATGCAGAATTACACAAGGGTTTTAAGTTAGAAAAATAAGCACACAAACAGAAGTAAGGTCAAATCAAACAAACAAAGAAAAGTTAGGTCAAATCAACGGAGTTGTTGCCATGAGAGTAGAAGTGGTTGGATAATTTTCTTTCCTATGTATAGTTCTGGTTCCACCAACTGGATGGCTAGGGCTTCTGCGATGCAAAGAAGACGGAATCGTACTGTCTTTGGAAGGTTGTTCTTCACTTTGTAGATTACTTTGAAGGAGGCGTTCGTTGAGATGGAATGACCAGTGTTGACGGGATGTTCGATTATTGCACTCCTTATATGGCCATTATTTCCTTTCTGTAGCCACGCTGGATGGTGTTCTTTGACCCTTTTTGACAGGATGCGCGTTGAACGACCGATGTACCTGGCTCCACAGCAACAGGTGAACTGATATATACACATAGAAGTGGTCATGTGCGGAATCTTGTCCTTTGGGTTTCTGCAGATCAGCGGGCGACTGGAGAACACTATTCTTTGTGTTGCCGCAGGGAAAGTTCTTCCTAAAGAGGTGGAAATTCTCCTTCTGAGGACGTCACTAAGTAGGTCTCCTTTGAAGTCTAGGTTCATATAAAATATCTTTTTTTGGCATGGATGGTGTCTCTTGCTTTTGGTTTTTCTGTTTGATGTTTTTCTCTACGAATCTTGGTGGGTAGCCATTTTGTATGAAGATCCTTGTTTGGGAATCTTCAGCAGTACGCATTCATAATCGCACTAGAGGTCAAACCTAGAATGTTCAGGGGTAAAAAGCGAGCCCTTTGGTCACTCAGCCACTTGAGTGGAATCCAGTGACTCATGAATCATAAATTCTGCTAATTCACGATATGTACTACAGTATTCATTATGGGTAAAATTTTGTTTTGATAAAATCACACAGTGTTATGCAGTAGTACTATTAACTGATGACGACGTTTCGAACACTAATTATTGCCACTCATAATCATATCAAGGTACTCACTCACACAACTTTCTTGCTTCGTTTATATACATGAGTCGGTGCGTCGGTGGCACAGTGGTTAGGACTCTCGCCGACCATGCACATGGTCCGGGGTTCGAGCCCACGCCGACGCACACCTGATATCTATGGTCGGCCTGCGAATTTTGGGCTACCGATATCCACGCGGAAAATTCCACACTTGTCCCAAAAATACGGTGTGGAATCAAGCTGTAATCAAAAATAAAAAAATATAAGATAGAGTACATTCGGAAATAATTTAAGTGTTATTAATAAAATACAATCAGATGGGAAATAAGATCTTTTTATAGTAAAAATAGACAACTTATTAGATCCTTTATAATCCTCTGATTTGACTGATGGTAATCATATCTTCCATACCTCTGACATTAGGATTGAGTCAATTCTGTGTCGGGTGTGTAGACTCAATGAACCAGGATTCAGTAATCAGTCTCTTTCTCCACCTACTTATATTATTTTTTAAAATTTTCACTCTCTCCCACCCTATTGTATGGTTGTGTGTTAACGCATGCAGTGCGACTGCTGAGTTTATTTTTCTAATTTACTTATCTTTGTGGGATCAATCATTGTAACCTAAGCTACATTCTCATGTTCTGATAATCTCAATACACCTGATCTACTGGTTTGACTGGTCTATGTAGTTGACTTAACTCAAAGTCATTGCAAGGTATTTTGTAAATCATATTTTTTTTTCTTTAATTGGGTCCACCGACGGGTCGTTTAGCCTACAGAGCTTGTTCTCTCTGATTGAGTTTGTTGGTTTGAATGGTACTCTAATTCCTGCTTTATTGAAAATCCTACGTAGGGAGGGTTTCAGATGTCCCCTACTTATATGATAGGACTTTATATGCCTTATATTCTCTCTTATTTATGTTATCACTATTAGTTTCACCACCATGTTTATTTTGCTTTTGACCTGTTTTTGATATCCTAATGATTTTCACAGGGTAGTTATTTGACACCAGCCAGCAATTCTTCTATCTGTTTCATTTCATCATTTTAAATTTCTCTTATACTACTTAGTGTTACAGCTCGTTTTTTTTTGTTTAACTAACCCTGCCTAAGCAGTTAACCAGTGAGATGAATTAAAGTCTAAATATATGTTAGAATACAAATATCCGAGATATGGAAGATATTATCACCATCAGTCAAATCAGAGGATTTGTATTTGATTGATAACAAGAATATTATTTCCAAATGTACTCTATCTTATATTGATTTTATTCATATGTCTAATCAACTTTTACTCATGTATATAAACGAAGCAAGAAAGTTGTGTGAGTGAGTACCTTGATATGATTATGAGTGGCAATAATTAGTGTTCGAAACGTCGTCAACAGTTAATAGTATTACTGCATAACACTGTGTGATTTTATCAAAATAAAATTTTATCCATAATGAAGTTAAACTCTACCATAGTGTCCAAGATATATCCTTATATCGATAGAACAGTATTCAGTTGTACAGAACTTCCTGCTTTTCAGTGGTTCTCTACCTGAAGTCAATTCGACATCAAACTTGTTAATTCACTCAACAAAATCTAAATTAGACATTTTATGCAAACAGGTGATCCCCAGTGGCATGTATAATTCGCCTTAATCTATAACTGTTGTTGTAAATATGTCTTGAATGTGATTAGGCGATCAAAAAGTTGTACATCGTGTAAATTTATTTAGTAATAGCACTCAATGACATAGTGGTGTTGTATCGGTGGCACAGCGGTTAGGACGCTTGCCAACCATGCACAAGGTCAGGGGTTCGATCCCCCGCCGACGCACCCTTTTCACCTCACCAAACCAGTAATAAAGCTGGTAAAAATAAAAACACTAATGCTACAGAAACTTCAAGCCTGTAGTTTGAAGCCGTATGTTCCACTAGGAACGTGAAGGAATTAAACATTTCAGAAAATGTAGTGATGTTAACTAGACGAAATTTCGAACACAAATTTTTGCTCATCATTATAACAGTCTTTCGTTGAATACTTAACTAGTTGTCGCATGATGTTAGAGGATTATGCATACATCCATGATGTACAAAATATATGTATATGGTATATTTATCATTTCGTCGTCAAGGTAAACATAGGATTACATTTTATTTCCAACATCCCTGTTAAAATATGTTAAGTGTTTCGTTAAAATTAATAACCTGACTATCGAAAGTCAGACAATTTCTTATATTGTAAAATCAATGGAAACCATATCAAACACTAAGATGCCAGTATATTCAATTGATGAGTCCCTAATACAAAAGAATATATTAGATGGTTGGAGTCAATCGGCCACAGGAAGCCAAGCCGGACCTAGGTTTTGAGATAGTTGGCACACGTCACCGGGGGGGGGGTATCTGCAACCTTGCCTCCAACTATCTAATATCATCAAATCAATGTGCACTGTGATGGCAAGCTACCTAGAATGGTGGCCACATTGCAAACCTGACTGATAGACTTCAGTCTGCACCAGAGAAAGAACTGGACACATTACATAAAAGAAAAGAATATGGATATCCGATATTTTACATTCAGCCACCGAAAATAGTATAAGAATAAATTCATTTTGTTTGCTGGTGACTAGGAGTGGGATCGAGGATGTTCATTTCACATCTTATTTCGGACTAGTCAGCCGGATATACCTCCATTCTCACTGAGGCCACGAGTGACCCTCATGGCCTAGTAACCACCAACTAAAATAACTTTAGATTATTCCTTAAGCCTCATCTAAGCGTACGTAGTAACAGCCGATAAGTTAACAAAGGCTGAGGATTTTGGTCCAACATAATTATTCAATCCAATTAGAATAAAGTATTTCATTCTCTACACGTTTGATTTAAAAAATAGTGACCCGATGTTCACGGAGTTGGTATTTGTATTAGATGATTAACGGCAAAGAATTTAAAACTTTTTCATCATCGCTCATCATATGACGATCCATTCAATACACATGTACATTACAAAACTAAATGAACTTTAATCTTTAAACAGTCATTGTCATCACGAACAATATTGATGATTGGCTTTGGCACTATACAACTTTCATCAGTGAATGACCTAAAATAAAGTCAAATTAAAAGGTTACATTTGTTCATCCTTACAAATCAAATAGCCATTTCAAAATCAAAATAGTGTGTTATTGAAATCGAGTCGTATATATGCATAACAAGCAGCAAAGGTTAATAAAACGAAAATATTAATTCAGACATATAGAAGAAGACAAAAAATTTGAGCAAAGAATATGACTTTCAATTATTACCTCTTTTGGCTCGACAATTATAGGTATTTTCAAGTATTGGTTTTGTAGGGATCTTTGTTTGATTGCATGGAGGATTTCATCATGAGCTGACATCAGTTAGAGAACCACTGGAAAACCTACAGGGAGTACTGTTTCATCCTAGTTTGGGAATCTTCAGGAGTACGCACCCACCGCCGGGGTTCAAACCCAGGACTCAATGATCTACGTGCTCGCCTTGTAACCAGAAACAGTACTCCCTGTAGGTTTTCCAGTGGTTCTGTGACTGATGTCAGCTCATGATGAAATCCTCCATGCAATTATATATATGTTTATGTACATAGAATATTCTAGAATAATCGCCATCTTAAATAATATCGATTTGACAAATACGATCAAGAGAATTACAGTTCACGAAAGATGCATAAGTTATAATAATCATGAAAATATAACAGCAAGTAGAGTATCAAATAAAATTAAGGAAAATTCCCACAGCAAACTGAAGATCATTAGAACCTTGATGGTCAACGTAAGGACTGCGTCTGAACCAGCTTCTTTGGATACATAAGTTAGGCTTCTCAATGTGGATCCCATCAGCCAGTCTCAGCATTATGTAGTAAACGAACTCTTAAGGTAAAGTTAAGATTAGTTGGTATACGGTAGATCAATTTGAAAGCCTCGTTGACATCAATCTTGTGTTCTGTATCCACAAAATAAGATGGAATAGAACTATGAATGGATTTTGTTTTTCCTTTACTTAACCAATCAGGATGATGATGTTTGGAAATCCGACGAGAAACACACCTAATTGTACGACCTATGTAACTGGCTCACTCCACAGAAACAGTCAAATTGGTAGACACACACACAGAAAAGAGAGGCGAAATTAGGGAGTTCATCTTTTACTCCCGAACGCAAAATACGGGTGGTTTTGAAGACACAGCGTAATTCATCAGCACTGAATTGTCTTTTTACAACACTCCTCAGGCATTGTGTTGTTTAATATCTCATCGATGTTATCCCCTAGAAGCTGGATTTGTAAGAATGAAGCCTTTTTCGGAACTGTTGGTAACTTGGCTAGTCTTGATTTTTGATTCATATTCTTATTGATTGAGTTTTCTGGATAACCGTTCTCACTCAACAACTGTTTAATAACATTAAACTCTTCATTAAGACATTCATGAGAGCAGATTTCTCTTGCTCTGTGGACCAAGCTCTTTATCAGATTGCGTTTGTATTTCAAATGCACGAATCTGAAAAAATGAGTATACTGACCATTTGATGTAGATTTTCTTTATACACTTCTTATTGAACAGACCTCTTTTCTTGTCATAAGGACGTCTAAGATGTACAGATTAGAGCAGGCTATAATGAACCTATTAACCTATTATAAACATTTGATGCTTGCTTTAAATTCGTATCAGGAAATAAATGTTTCCAATTATTATTATTTTTAAATATTGAAACGTCTGTACATGTGAATTTTGATGGTGTTAATCTGCCTAATGAAAGGACTCTAAAGGATTTATTTTAAAAAATATCTGCTAACTTTCATATTAGTTGATGTAGTGTAATAGTTTCAATGATTCAACACTTTAATGCACTTATCTCGTCTTACTACTGATTGAAGTAAAATTAGTAGTACAGCCTTACAATAAATGAAGGGAATAACGAAAATAAATGCGTCTATCAACTCATTTATTTATAATGAATTCATTCCATTGCATGATTTTCACTAAGTAGACCGACCACATGTACAAGTAAAATGTATGGTTTAGTTTGATCATTGTGCACTGGTGGTCAAATGATACAACATTCTCTAACCATACAAATGGTCTTTGTTCGATTCCTGACCGACACACTCTCAGACCTCATTCAGTTTACTGACCGACGGTAAGTCTGGAAAGGAGAGGAGGTCGGCTGTGAGGCTAACAACCACATCTTGTATAAAAAACAACACTGTCGCTACTGAAATTTCATCAGTTTGAAGCCCTAAGCTCTACTTGGGACACTAAAGAATTAAAAAAAAAAATTGAAGTAGAAATTTAATCATTTGAGTCGTGTAAACTTTCACATTAGTTTAATTACTCAAGTGATACTAATTAATCCATCAGCTGACTGACACCCACTCAGTGGTTCATATTAGAGCGTAAAAATATCAGGTTTTATTTTTCAGAGAATAAAGTTGTAGGTGATTTTTGTTTAAATAACTTGAGTGCATTTTAAATAAGGTCACTGTGTTAACTGTTTAAATTATAGAAAGTAATTTGATGAGAGAAAATTAATATATCATATTAATTAGAGCGCAATACCACAGAAATATCCAAAAACTATCCAACATTCTCCTAGTGACAAAAAGCTAAACAGTAACTGAAGACCTGTATTCATGTAAGCATTAAATTATAATGCGTATGTGTATTTATAAAATTTATATATTTATATATTCCATATGTAGTTTAGGCTTTCCTAATCTGTACTCAGGACATACCTGGCGCCGGGTTCAGGGTGAACAAGAATGCTCTGACCCCGGGTGGAGGCTCACCATCACACCTCGCTGGGTTGAAACTCACGACGAACCCTAATTAGGTACACTCGGGCGTAGGAAGAAATCCTCACGGTCCCCCCCTTTATATGTGCGTCGGTGGCACAGCGGTTAGGACACTCGCCGGGGTTTGATCTCTTGCCGATGCACATCTGATATCAATTGGTTGGACTGAAAAATTTGGGCTACCTATATCATATGCTGAAAAATGCATACTTGCATCAATAATACGGTGTGGAATGAAGCTGTAATCAGAAATTAAAAATAAAGCATATCTCGTAATTCCTGGCACTGGCTGCCTGCTTAAATCACTGAGGTACCGGAAAAAATGCTTAAGCTCTTTTACACTTCTTATTGTTTTAATCGTGCAATTATATCAGATGACCACTACATATGAACTCGCGCGGGTATTTAATTAGTTTCCCACTATACGCTATGCGATTCTTGAAGGAACTGTAGAAAAAAATATATACAGAATTAGTTTTTTTTCATATACATCAACACTACGACAAATGATTTACTTCAGATCCTACTGCTACATCTATAATTTAAAAGTGATGTTGAAGCAGAAATTCTCCGAAGATGGCTTTCAAAATCTCTTGGTAAAACATACTTCTCTACTAGCCTACGAGTAATATTTTCCTGCAAGAAACAATTCGGACATGCATGTGAAAGACAAACTCTTGCATTGGGCTACATTAACATGCATATACCAGTTCCTTTGCCCTAGTGAAGTTGGGTGGATTGGCTGTACCATGAGTTATCCAGACTGGCTAGCAAAAGGAAGAACACAGATGTGTCTATACCTCGGTAACGGAACACCTAGTGAGCTTAAGATACTGAGCTCCATTAGTAAAATTCCTATACAAGATCCGATCAAACTTGTCAAAGCGATTAAGATGAAGACATCTGGATACAGGTGAAGCATTAGTGATCTAAAGATTCAGGCTAACTCTATGTATCCAGAAGAAGTACGCCCTACTTTTATTTTCATCATGGCTATCACAAACAGTCAATTTCCTCCATAATTATTATCCCATTATGTTTCATTTCCGACCTTCTTGTATATATTTTTCATACCATTGCGTCTTTAATCCCTATTTGTATCACATAATTTTCTTTGACCTTCAACCGGAAATACTTAGAGAACTTTCTCACCTCTTTGTCATATATTCAGGAATGACTTCGTCGAGATTTTCTTCGCTGCAACCATCTTTTTTTCTTATGATCTAAAGTGTATATTTCGCATTGATAAATTTGTCTAAGCTATTTTGCATTTCCCGTTAACTGATCTATATTGGACCGAAACTCTAGATTTTTATTTTTGATTACAGCTTGATTCCACACTGTATTTTTCGTGCAAGTATGGAATTTTCAGCGTGAATATCGGTAGCCCAAATTTTGCAGGCCGACCATAGATATCAGGTGTGAGTCGGCAGGGGATCGAACTCCGGACCATGTGCATGGTCGGCGATAGTCCAAACCACTGTGCCACCGACCGAAACTCTAGATCCCTATAGATATGACGGCTCCTATCTAGTACGAAGATTTTAACGATGTTTGAAAATTAACTTAGATTCCACAGTTAACCCCTCTTAACCAAATAGCATCACTCTAACCATTAGATATCTTCGATTCCTCCATACTCCCAACAGAACTAAAGCACAGACTGCTTCACTACACCAAAATAACTACGTTTTAATTTTTATTCAACATTATGACCAAGTACATAGATCATGTAAATCAGATTGTTATTCTGCTCATAAAAATATAAACCCTTGAAACAAAGAAACAGGCGCTCACTCCCACACACAAACACACACACACACACGCAAACAAAAACCAAAATGACAAAAATTCTAGAAGAAGAAATGTTTTATTGTTTTTTGACGTCATTGTTTCAGTGAAAGCAAACTAAATGTCTGTTCTCCTAAGATGTATGAGAAAATTCAGGAAATTTTAAGAAATTGATTTTCAGATAATTGACTTCCTTCCTATTCATGTTTCATACAATCCTGTCCACTTTAAATTACCCACTAGTTATATATGTGGCTCCAGAAGATGGATCTAATTGTTTTTTATCTATTAGCAGTAGAAAGGTTCACTATTTCTACTTACACTTTTGAATGTCATCATAGAAACTTTATCTGTATGTAATTACACACACACACCATTACATAAACCAAAGTGGAATATGAAAAAGTTGAACAACAACAACAGGAATAGACTGATTCTTGAATGAAAACAATTTGGGAAGACTATAAATATATAATTGCGTCGGTGGCACAGCGGTTAGCATGCTCACCGACCATGCATATTGTCCGGGGTTCGATCCCCAGCCACCGACGCACTCCTTTACCTCACTTATCCAGTAATAAGACTGGTAAAGAGGGAAAGTTGGGCATGAGACTAGCAACCTCATCCTGTAAAAATAAATACTGCTGCAGAAACTTCAAGCCACTAGCTCGGAGCCCTATGTTCCACTGGGAACGTGAAGGAAATAAAAAAATACATATAATTGAAGATCTTAAAGTATGAAAGCTCTCAAGGTTATGTGGATTTCAGCTTAAGTCATACGAACATTAGTATACAAATGACTAGTCACAATATCTCGAACTCAGTTCATCTATAGGTGAGGACTTCCTCTTCTTCTGGAACTCTTCAACTTTGGAATTCCTAAATTCCAGGTTAAACTATTGAGTATGCACGAAGTGAAATTCTAGATTTGTTTCATTTCCTCATGCAGTATAACACTGATTACTGTGCATTATTAACCTCGAAAAGATAGCCATTGTTTCCTCAATATTCTGTCTGTGGGAACTTCATCACATCAGGTACATGACCGTAGGATCATTGCACCTTCTTTGTTTTCATCTCTTTGCATTCTGAGTGGAACATAGGACTTCAAGTCTCAGCTTTTTAAATTTCAGTAGATGTGGTGTTATTTTATTTTACGGCGTAGGATCGCTAGCCTGACACCCAACCTCTTTTTTTCCACTGGACTTATCACTGACTACTAGGCAAGATCTATGAGTGCGCCGGTAGGGAATCGAACTGGGAGTACGTAACTGATTGGCAAACGTTCTACCACTGAACAACCGACGTACATCCACACCTTCATAGCTATAAAAAATAGTCATTGTTTGCAATATTACTTTTAGTTTAATACCTTCTTATCTTATACTGAAGCACATTCATTGGGCTAACTTGACTAAACCAAGGCGAAATCATGGAGTAATTCGCGTATTATTTACAGTATGTTTAAATCTTGGTCCCTTGACCAATATATTCTCTTGGAATATACAGAACCCTGTCATTGTTTTATCTTAATCCCCACTTCCCGGTGATTGGTTATATCGGATAGAAATACTTGGCCTGTGTTGACATGTTGTTCTACTATAAGCACTTCGACGAAGTGTGCTGATTATTATTATTGTATCCTTTAGTTCCTAGAGGAACATAGGGCTTCAGCTGCGCACCTCCATTGCCTTCGGTTTTCTGACAACTTTTTCACCCTGCTCCAGGTATGTCCACATGCTTTCATCTCCTCCTCGCATGACCTCCTCCAAGTCACCCTTGCACCAACGACCAACTCGCCGCCTTCCTTTCGGGTTCCACTCGAGCAATGGCTTGTCTAGTGACGTCACTTGATGGTTTCCTCAGCGTATGGCCAATCCATCTCCATTTCTTTCTGCCTACTTGTTTCACAATCGGTTCCTGATTGGTTCGCTCCCAGAGATCCCTGTTGCTGATCGTTTCTGGCCGGCCATCTGATCTTGAATATTGAGCGGAGACAGCTGTTAATGAAGGTTTGAAGTTTGTTTGAGATGCTCTTTATGACTCGCCAAGTCTCTGATCCGTATAGTAGCACTGACTTCACATTGGAGTTGAAAATTCGGATCTTATTTTTGATGCTGAGTGCTGTTGACCTCCACACAGATTTGAGAGTAATGAAAGCTTGTCTTGCTTTTCCGATTCTGGCTTTGATGTCCTCGTCAGTTCCGCCTGTAGTTGAGACGATGCTTCCCAGGTAGGTGAAGGAGGTTGTTTCTTTCAGGTTCTTCCCACTTATGCTGATTGTTGTCTGTTGTTGTTTTTGTTGATGTTGGCTGATTAACAAGTTATTTTATTTCATGGAGACTAGCAGTGAAATGGAAAAAGCGCATTTCATCCCGTTTGGAACTCGTCGTCCGGAAGCCCTTGCATCCCCAGTGAGTGATTGTGTTTCCGTCAAGAATAAAACCCTCACCAATCGTTTCAAACGTCATTAAACTACTGGTCATAGTGACTACCTTTTAGGTAACGGGTGACATTTATTGTTATTTAAAGTTAATTTGTATTTCTCCTTGACTGATTACAGTGGACCGAAATACTCAATCTTTACCGAGATGGCTGAGAAGGTAGAAAACGAAGACTTCGTAAAGGAATATTTATTTGGAGATTGGTATCTCTGTATACCAAAATTATGTACATGTTATCCTTCAAAACACGTCATCTGCACAGATTTCCATGTTGTGGTACTTTTCGACTTGATATTGTATTTCTGTGTGTTCCTTTCACGTTTCCCATGTATCTCTGCAACGCTGTTCCATTTGCCTTCTCATAAATCAAATGTATCTCCCTGTTAATTTATGCTTTTATGCCGATGAACGTCTCTTTGTATACTACTGATATATCTTATCAGTAGCACTCTCGACACTGTATGTGCAAACACATTGTAGAACTGAAATTTGAAATGCTTCATAACGTGTCACTGAAAAATAATAATCCTTATGTCAGACTGAATGTTTAGAAATCAACATCTAAGTAAACAGAACGTGCTGTTATTTATTATTTTTATTTTTAGAGTCCTTCTGTTGATAACTTGTTTGTATATTAGTAAACTGTTTGATGATTGTAAACAAAATCAAGTGTCCCACTAAGTCTGTTTACTCTGTAAAAAGATCACTCATTCTCATCCAACCCCTATCCATTAAACAAATGATAAACTAGCATAAATTGAACTCTAAACTGACGAATCCTACTTTGGATGAATTCTAAATAATTTCTGCTATGAACTGTTGTCATATGAGTGAGGATCTATTTTTTTTTAATACTTAGTAATCAACAGTGATACCTTCATCAGGATCACAAAGAAAAGATCTTTCTCTTTTATAAAAGAGGAATAAAATCAACGTTATTTTTGGCTCAGAAGTAGAACCATTTTTGATCGATTTGTTTTTGGTTGTTTTCGTGGTCATTACTCCCCATTTTTTTTTCCTTATTTTCTTGAAAGGTTAACACGTCAACCCTCAACACAACAATCTGTCATGATTAAAGGAATTATAGCTTCATCAAATTAAAATTATTTTTAGCATGATTAAATCACGATTCACACACAAACTTTCTATTCTTTGTATTAAGTCAGAGTGGCATTAGGAAGTGAATATATAAAGTTGTACTGAACATAGGCCATAAGACTGTAAAGCGGGACTGTATGCCTGCCTCATTTAATGGAATATAAAACAAGCAATAAAGGTTAATAAAGCAGGATTTAATGAATTCATCAAATTTCGGTAGAACTCGTCAGCTGAATACTCTAAATACACAGATATATATACTTTTGAAATTACATTGGGAGATATAAGACTGATAAGTAAACAAACTACATTGAATTAGTCATGCAGAAAGATAGGTGCGAATGTTTTCTAGGCCATGCTCAAATAGATGAGGGGAGAGAGAGTATGAGAGATCAAAATTAAGATAAATTGCATTACGCTTCAATTACATCACTTAGATAAACAATTAGTCATTAGAGAATATAGCAAGAATTGCAAACAGACTAATATCAATAGTAATAGATGGTAATAGTTATAGTAACAATAATAATAGTGTTAAAGTGAGTTAAGATAATCCTACTGATAAAGGATAGTTTTAAATGAATCAATAATAATAAGAAGTAGAATAATAAGTAAAACGTATTACCATGGTAAATTCAGAGTCACAACCATCTCCTTTTGTACACAGAGACCTGGTTTGCAAACTCGAATTGCACAAGCCTCCTCCGCAGTTGCAAGCATCTTCTTGTTTCTTTGTCTGCTGACAATAGTGAATGACTTGATAGTGTCGGCATCATGTCCGTAATCCACAAGATGTTTTCTTATTGAGAATTTCGGCACTTTGCGTGGTATGTAGAGTATTCAGCTGATGAGTTCTACCGACATTTGATGAATTCATTAAATCCTGCTTTATTAACCTTTATTGCTTGTTTTAATGGAATAGCCTGTTAAATCTCCCAAATTCATAATTTCTGTGAGTATTGAATAGTAGATTACTTCTTCTAAAATGAACCACATTACATTGATTGAGTTTCTAAAAAGACTTTATTTCATTCATTGAAAAACGCTCTGAAATCATCATTTCGTCTGATAGGAACGAGGATTTGAATACATTTGACTTGATTCCACTGTATCAGATGAGACAGTCAGGGTATATTGCTTATGAGTTCGATCCCAATGAAGTGGAAATGCCATTCAATGTCCAGACTCCTTCGGTTTGATTAGATAGCAGTGTTGGTTGATGTGAGCGGTTGAGAACACTTATATCAATCAGTTTTATGTATATGCCATCTTTTAGTTTTGGCTACTTTCTAGATATAATTTATGGTATTACGATGATCATTAGTACTTCGGGCTTTCTTCAAGAATCTAAGCGAATTTTCACTTCCAAATGTTTAATGTGCAAATGACTAATTGTATATAACAAAAACCTACTGTAAAATAGCGATCGTCGCGTAGTGACATCAGGTAAGAAGCTCCTAGAAACTTTCAATTACTGGTCTCGCCTAAGTTTTGGACTCGTCAAAATAATAAAGTTAATAATTAAATTATTTGACGATTGACTCATGTATTTCTGCACAAATGTGTGTTGTTTCTGCGATCAAATTTATAAAGTAGAATTCATGTATAAAATTCTTTTACAATTGATGCCACCAAGTTTCAAAATTAAGACAAAGGGAAATAAGATAGGAATATGGAGTCAGTTTAATTTTTAGGATACATATTCTACCGATTTTCATCTGCTTTTGTACACATTTACGCCTCTTTATCAAACGCTGAAAGTCACTCTTCGATGTAACTTGTTCTGTGAAATCGAGTAAGGATAAAGGTAATCTTAGTGCGCATAGTATACGGCTCAACTGGGTAAAAAATTCACGAAACACTTTTAAAACACCCAAAAGTAACATTTAAAATGACCAAGATGTTCTTTTAGATACATAATGACGTAAAAATTCATATAAGACGGAAATTCAAATTGTAATCGACCGTCTCTCTCTTCTATCCCATCAGGGAAGCAAAAGTGAAAGGGAAATAAGCTTGCTTGCTGATCTTAACTTAGTGTCACTGTAAGTACTAAGCACGTTTACTAGATTTTTTGATAGAGAATAGCTGTTTTCTCATCACAACAGCCGTTCTGCTAGCTTCTGTCATCCCACTCCATAATACTCGGTGAGTAATGTAATAAATACCTAAACATGTATCCTGGAAGTATATGATTAAATAAGTTGGTGAAGCTCTCAGTCAGTAACAGTTAACACGACTTGATTCCCGTCTTCACACAGTTTTCATGAAAGCGATCTCACTTGTTTCTGAGATGAAAGTAAAGTATTGAACTATAACAAATAAAAGCAAACAAGCAAGTTGATTCTATTTTTATTGCTTGTCTTTATCTAAAGGTAGACAGTCGTGTTGTTGATAATTAGATGCTTTGCAGCGTATAATCAGTTTCTTTCATTCTTGAACATTTCATTATATTCATATGAGAGGAATACTATGATTAGACTATTTTACTATTTCACTATCGAAAATACTGCGCTGAAGATGTCCAGAAAGACGACGAAAGCTCCGCAGGTAAACCAACCAGCTCAGAGAACACTATTAACTGCAAATACTGAGCCCATTTAATTTATTTTTTTTAAATTTTCTTTATTTTTGATTACAGCTTGATTCCACACTGTATTTTTTGGTACAAGTATGGAATTTTCAGCATGTCATATCGGTAGCCCAAATTTTTCAGGCCGACCATAGATATCAGGTGTGAGTCGGCAGGGGATCGAACTCCGGACCATGTGTATGGTCGGCGAGAGTCCTAACTACAGTGCCACCGACGCACAGTGGTGGCCAACCGATCGGTCAGAAAGAATTAGCAACAAGAAACTCTGGTGATGAACAAACCAACGAAGCAAGAGCAGATCACTCAAGAAATATGTAGAAGAAAATGGAGATGCATGGACCGGGCACACGTTGAGGAGGTGGTCGAATGATATGGCGCGCAGCGCAGGTTATCGCTCGAATGGAATCTTGATGGGAAGTGACGATTGGGTCGTCGGTGCGAGGATGACATGGAGGAGATCGTGTGTTAGGGAGGATGAGATGAGAGATTATGGTCAGTCGTTGATCCAACTGAAGACGACAGCACAAAATAGAACGAAGTGGAGATGTGTTGTTCAGTCTCTATGTTCCACTGGCAACCCAAGGGAATAACAATAACACGTCTACTGTTGTCGATCACAATCCGAATCTTGTTCTTTATGCTGGCTGAATGAAGAAGATTTCCAAACTGGTTTCAGATTGATGAAGGCGTATCTTGCCTTTCCAATTCTGGCTGGCTGGCTTTCATATCTTCATCCGTTCCGACTGCCTGTGGTTGAAACCGAGCTTTCTAGAAGACATAGCTGAGTGACATTTGTGACAATAAATCAAGAGTAAATTATCATTCATTCTCATGACAACTGAGCAATACCTGTGATTGTAGTGGTGCAGTGATGGCCTCATTACCGGTTAGGTCTTGAGGCTGTCGACTAGTAATTCGAAGGTCACTGTTTCGCATGCTACACTAACTTAGATTTCCATAGTCTCGTCATTTAAAGACGGAATTCCTCTTAATAATAATAATAATAATAATAATAATAATAATAATAATAATAATTGTTTTATTCCAAAAACAGTACTAATGATACAGCAAGGAATTTTCAGCATTCAGTACAATATTGCACCTAATTTACCCAAAAACGACACAAAAAAATTAAAAATACACAATACATAATAGTAATAAAACGATTGTTGTAGCAGCTACGTAGCAAAATACTGTGTGCCATACGGAGAAAAATATGTATAAAGTAAAAAATTGTAGTAATAATAGTAATACCAACTAATATAAAATAGCAGAGTAACGATTTAAACGATAGAAAGTGTGACACCATAAAATACAGAAAGATGAACGATAAAAGGGTCGATTCACTGTGCTAATTACATAGTAACTTGTAAGTTTCACGTCTAACAGAGTCTTCGTCACATAAAGTACGCGCTAAATAGGGTATTGTAGAATTTCTATACTTAGTAGTACGAGCATATATCTTTTTATATTGACTTCTCGTCCTACCTGATGAGATACAAGGGGACAGGTGTGAATAAAGGGGGTGCAGAGGGTCTGACATTATAGCCTTTGCCCATTTCGTACAGGAATTTATATGCCTCTCGACTATAGCATTAGCGAGCTCATGCAGTGGCAGACCACAAGCTCTACTCACAGCATTTAATACTCTTCGTAATATGATATAATCTTTTTTGAGCAGCCCAGGAAAGATTAATGGAGAGCAGTAGAGTACAATAGGTAAAATACAGGAGTTTAAAAATTGCAAAACTAAAGGTTGGTTGATACCTGATTGTCTTAACTTTTTAATGTAAAAGGTAAGACGAAACATTTTCTTAGAGATAGATAAGATATGGGATGACCATGAAAGGTCAGAGGAAAAAACTAGTCCAAGGTATTTAATACTTGATTTGGTTTCAATTTCCGTGCCATCTATGCTACAGGGATCATGAGAGTTATTCATCAGGGATTAGTACTGAAATTGAATCACTTGAAACTAGTAATTAACTGATAGATGTCCTTTTTATGTCAAACATCTTGACAATGAATACCCACTAGGCTGAATTTTGAAAAACTAGGACATTGTGTAGCATTTTTATACCTACTTTTGCGATTAATTAGGTCAAAAACCAAAGAAACATTAAATGTCACAAGATAAATCTTAGTGGTAAATTGTGTTTTGTGGCGAATTTAAGATTAGTTTGTATGCTTTTGACTGAAAAAATTGGAGCCAAACAGGAAAACTAAAATCTGTCATCTAGATCTTGTGTTAAACAGCAGATGGGGAATTTTCAAAGAAAGCATTTGACCTGTTAGCCCAGCTTGATTATGCAATATTTCAGTCAGTCTATCCTAAATAAGATATTTATCTGAAAAGAGGGCTATCCGTCTACCACATATATCTGTCTTTTTGGTGGATGAAATTGTCAAAGAAACCTAACAGTAACAAGCTTTTTACGGTTAATTTCACTTGTAACATCGGTAGCCTCAACTATCTTAATCCTATTTTTCAGTTTAAAAGAATACATCATTTAAACGTAATTTTTAATGAAATATCCTCAATGATATAAGAATAGAACTTGTTCACTGTGGTAGAGGGTGCAAGTTCTTTTCTTATATCAGTGGTACATATGGTCTTCCTACTAGGAAGCTTATCAACAAACTCAGACGAATTTGTTAAACAGAAGCAAGATTCACAAACCATCGGATTTTCAATAGTCGATGTTTAAAAAACCATACAATTCACCCACAATGGAAATATCCTCAGATAAACTGACTGATCAAAAGATTTGTAAGTATTGGTTTTGTAGGGATTTTGTTTGATTGGTTAAAGGATTTCATCATGAGCTGACACCAGCATGAGAATCATTGGAAAACCTGCAAGGAGTACTGAAAACCTGTTTCGCTAGCCTGGTTTGGGACTCTTCAGAAATATGCACCCACCACCACGGTTCGAACCCAGGACCTCCTGTTTACAAGGCGAGCTCATAGAACATTAAGCCACTAGGACCTAATCCAATGTTCATATCATGAATTCTAACTTCTGTCAATACATACACGACACTTCGCAATGTCTTCTTCGATGAGTTTCTGCCTCACCTTCAACCTACTGCACCCTACTGGTCACGGCTTCCCACTAGAACCCCAAGTCACTGCCTGAATAGGGCCAGTCGCTAGTGAGCATCAGATCAATAGACCAAAGACCGTTATTCGTTGAAAACTTTTTAATTTTCTAGGTGGCGAATATTTGTTACATTCACTTCTAAATCTAAATTCTGAACTGTTGCAAAGAAAAGAAAGTGTAGCACATCGATTTAAAAACTTGACTGTCATTTGATTAGCCACGAGTTTAAACTCACTGTCCTTACTACACTATGGGAGGTGGATGGGATAGCAAATCTGACCGACTGATTGATACACGAGTAATTTGTTCCAGGTAAGTGAGTACTAGTCTAGTGTAAGGGAAAGCCAACTGCAAAACCTATCTGGACAGTAATTGTTAGTGATGTGTCGTTTTTTTTCCTTCGCGTTCCCAGTGGAACATAGGGCTTCAAGCTACAGGCTTCAAGTTTCTGTAGCAGTGGTCATTTTTACAGGATGGGGTTGCTAGCCCCGTGCCCAACCTCTCCTCTTTACTAGCATTATTTCTAGTTTAGCGAGGTAAAGGAGTAGGTCGGCTGGGAATCAAACCCCGGAACACATGCATGGTCGGCGAGCGTCCTAACCGCTGTGCCACCGACGCAAAAAGTGTCGTATTACTATTGAAATCCGTAAGAAAGTCTCAATAATTACCATACAAAGTCTTATGTTCATGGAATTTTCATTAAATTAATCACTCCTGAAAATGTATACCACTAATGCTTACGTCTCTATACAGCTCGTTAAAAAATAATCCACGTTTTCAATATTGATTCCATCTTTCTCTAAAACTGTTTTTTTTTGTATTGCATTTAAATTGCCTAGACATATGAATAACCTTATAAGATTGTTTTTAACTTTCTTCCCAGCATGAAATCAACATTAAAACGTCTACCATTATGAACTTGCAGATCAATTTGGCTCTCAGTTGGCTCTCTCTCTCTCAAACAAAACCCATCAATTTGTGAAGTGATCACAGCGCCAACTTGTACCGTTTGTATGACCACAATAACAATATGCCTTGATAACAAATTCATCATATGCACTGAACAGTAAATTGCACATTATATCTGTTATTCCCTTTATAACTGAAAACAACTGACGTCTGCCTTCGTTTTTTAGAAAAGAATAACGGTATTGTCAAATCAACTTCCTGTCTGAGTATTACTATAAAATGTATAAACAAAAACAAGGTTTTAACATTTTTGTCATATAATAATAATAATAATAATAATAATAATAATAATAATAAATTGTCAGGAATTTAACCAAAAATTTTATTTTATACACTAGGAGTACATTTTTATATAATTACGAATAAAATAATAGTTGAAAATACCTGACAATAAATGAAGTTTCTCATCAGTTTTTTTCTTTCTGTTTACACTATTTTTTCAAAATTCCCTATTGACTTGACTCAGTTTCTGAGTTTGATGTATATATTTTTCTACGGTTGGTTTGTAAGGGTTAGGGTATGTTTTTACGAGTTGATCACGGATTGATATTATATAGGGAACCATTGAAAACCAGAAAACAGTACTGGACAGCTGTTTCATCCTAGTTTGGGAGTCATCATCGGTAGTACGCACGTACACTGTGGGATTCGAACCCAGGACCTTCCAGTTGCAAGGAAAGCTCCTATACCATTCAGCCACTGGGACCCGATCCAGTGGCCAGCCCATGAATTCTAACTTCTATCGATTCGTGATTTAGTTTGACCACCAATCAGTGTCATCATTGAGAAATCCATCCTCACACCTGAATGGATGAACCTCACTGGTCACGACTTCTCACTAGTACTCCAGGAGACTCCATCTTGTAGCAAGTCACTAGTGAGCATCAGATTAATTTTCTATAGTTGGTTAGTAAGGATTAGATTTGTTCTTACGGGTTGATCATGGATTGATATCATTCAGAGAAACATTGAAAACCAGCAAACAGTACTGGACAGTTGTTTCATCCTAGTTTGGGAGTCATCATCGGTAGTACGCACCCACACTCTGGGTTTCGAACCCAGGACCTTTCTGGTATACACTTTTGGGGTGTCGGTGAATAGTTGAATAAAAGAGATGCATTCTATTCAGGGTCTGAAATGGTTGTAACTATATCATCAGTCATTGGTATGTGGGTAAACAGTTCAAGTGATTACCAACTATCCAGAATTCCAATGACTTCGACTATCAAATCAATAGTAAAATTCAGACATTGGTTGAAGATAAGCATATGTGAAAATATTTTTATAGTTCGGAATATAACTGTCAGTGGGAATTTACACATATATACACAAAGCTGGCTAGAGTGAGGCTAAAAGTAATCAGATGGTATGTTCGCACATTGTATAGTGAAGGTCACAACATATATCTAAGATGCGTAAGAAAAATCTATTAAACTCCTTTAAAACAGCCAAACTTGGCATTTGATATGATTACAGTATTCTTCTAAGCATGTAATACAAAATCAGATAAGGCCAACTAACTGAAGAAATTCAGATCGCATCTGACAGCCTCTTTTTTATCCGTTCAAGTAGGCAGAAACGAAAGGGTAGTAAATTTGTTTCCGGAATAATTAAAGCGGAAGAGGGAAAGAAAGAGAATATATATATATATATATGATTATGAGCAATAATTTATGCTCGAAATGTTATCCAGTTACCAATACTGCATCACTACGTGATGTCTGAAGTAAAATTATCTAAAAAGGAATCACACCCTAGTTATACTTGCATTTCTCAAGCGTCTTTCTCATATTAACTACTTAATCACATGGAATAATCGAATTAGCGCGAAAACTGAATTTGGATACCATACTCGAAGATAACTCCATCTTAAATAAGTTACAGGATTTCATCATGAGCTGACATCGGTTAGAGAAATCCTGTAATAAATCAATAAAATTCCTACAAACCAAGAATTTTGAATATCAATAAGATACTCACTATCGACTGGCTCAATCCAGGTAGGTAGTTACTTGGAGTTCTAGTGAGAAGTCGTGATCAAAAGGGTACAACAGGCCCGACGTTAGAACAAATACTTACCGAAGACATTGGCTAGTAGTTGTGCTATATCCTGAATTGACAGAAGTTACAATTCATGGGTCGGCCATTGGATTACATCCCAGTGGCTTAATGGTCTACCAGCTAGCTAGCTTGCTCACCTTGTAACCAGAAGGTCCTGAATTCGAACCGTGGTGGTAGGTGCTTACTGATGAAGAGTAGCAAACTAGGCTGGTGAAACCGGTTTTCAGTACTCCTTGCAGGCTTTCCAATGGTTCTCATGCTGATGTCAGCTTATGATAAAATCCTTCAACCAATCAAGCAAAATCCCCTATAAAATAACGCTTAAGTAGGTTTATTTGATATGATACACAATAATACAACCTCACCTAGTTTACTAGCTGGTCCTAATCCCGTAAAAAAGGAAAGGTTAGGTATAGGGCTAGCGACCCTATCGCGGAAAATTAACCTGATTACTACAGAACATTCAAAACATTGCACTCTTTTAACTGTAGGTAGCATAGATGATGATGTCAGAGTCAGTCAGAACCAGGAAAGCACGACAGACATTCACTAATCTGAAATCAGTACAGAAATCTGCTGCACTCAGTACTAAAGGATAAGATTTGCATTTTCAACAGTAGTGTGAAACCAGTGCTCCAGTGTGATTCAGAAACTCGGCCTTTGCGTAACCAAAGCATTTCCAGCAGCCACCTTAGCTTCATATTGAAGATCAGATGGCTGGCTAGAAAGAATAAGAAACGAGGAACTCTGGGAACAAACCAACCAAGAACGTTGTACACAACAAATATTCCACATAAAATGGAGATGGATCGGATACAATCTGAGACCGTAGAGTAACCTCTTGCCAGGCCCTTGACTGGAACATGAATGGGAAACGAAGAGTTGGGTGGGGAAGAGATCGTATAAAGAGGAATATGGAGCCATATAAAGACTACTGAAGAGGGCCAGCTGAAATGAGCACTAGATCATCCTTAAGTGACGAAGCTGAAAACATCTACTTCCATTCTCATTCTCAATTATACAAAGGCGTCAAAGTTTCTTTAGTACACTAAAACTTATTTAAATGCCAAAGTATTCTACTGTTCGTTGATGTGTCATGAATCTAAGCGTCTTATTGCCATGAGACTAACTTTTGTCGTTCGGAGTACTCATTTTGAAAGCGAAAACTTATCTGGCGCAGGGTTCAGGGGGGATCAAGAAGGCTCTGAACCCGAGTGGTGGCTTACCATTGCTCCTCGATGGGTTGAAACTCGCGAAGGACCCTAATCGGATGCGCTTGGATGTATGAGTTTTGTCAGCGGTTAGGCACCACGGTACCCCCTTTTTATTTTATTTTAACAAATGCTAAAAATTCCACACTGTATCGTTAGTAGTGCTTTGGACTAAAGCAAATTATTATTGCTATTTGGCTGACGTATTTACAAGCACCCCTACTGTAATGAAATGATTCATCGGTTACGGTATGACCAGATGGAAGTAAACATTTTGGACAGCAAAAATGTAACATAACCTTTATTTAGGTTTGAAAATAAATCTTTAAAGAGCTTGGAGCCAAAACTGTAAATGAAAAAATTTAAGCCCAAGAATGGAACATTTCAGACAAGCTATCAACAATGCTTCCTTCTTTCGTATCATTTACGTAAATAACTCTTTATTGTTTATGCAGAAATGGGCTGTTCTTCCAGACGTATTTCTATATAAATGAATATGTCTTCTGTTATTTTTGTTATCAGTAGTGAAATTTAAGTAGATTACTAATTGCATTGTTGATGACTGGCCGCGTTTTACGCCACTAAAACAACAACAGCAACACAGATAACTTCCACTGTCCTCGTAAGATGTGATGTTGTACCACATATGCTTTAATATGCCAGACATGTAAATAAATAAATAAGTAAGTAAAGGCGGGTTTACAAAGAATGAACATGATTTTTCAATTAATGCACTAAAACAAAAGCCAAAAACAACAAGAAATAATTTGTTTTATTTTAAAGAAAGAGATACATTCGCATCAAAAAAAATTTATAAACTACATTGTTTCTAACTTCACAATAGACAATATAACTTCTGGGGGAAGTTGGCTTTCATAAACTTCCTTTGTCTGTTAAATAAAAGCGTGTCATGATGACAAAGTCAACATTTTTATAAGATGCAGTTTTGCCTTGAATATTATTTTCAACAAAAAATCAAATGAACTGTCGTCAAGATTTGACAGAATAGTTCTAAAATATTTGGGCGCCGAGTGAGAAGTAGACATTTGTAAAAAATTATATTTGTAAAATCTGAGCGAGATTGAAATGAATAATTTCGACGTTTCGTTTGGCAATCTGGTCCCAACTTCTTCAGGGAAATTAATCGAAATTAACATAACAGAGGTTTATGTATGAAAGGAACATCTCTTATTATTAAAAAAACTTTGTCCAATCATGAGTCATAAAACAAGTATTAACAAGTATAATAAACAAAATTGTATAAGCTGTGATCAAGATTTGACTTCGAACTTACAAATATTGGTCTAGCTTTGTTAAACACGCGACAAGGCTGTCTACTATCACCAATGATCTTCCTGATTGCGATTGATTGGATAATGCAACAGACAACGGCAACCAACGAGGGAACAGACATAAAATGGACTGACACAAAAGACTTGGAGGATCTGGATTTCGCCGATGATATATGTCTGATTTCCCACAAACTGGAAGATATGCAAGTGAAAAGCAACAAGTTGGCAGAAGAAGCATCAAAGATAGGACTTCAAGTGAACATGGATAAAACAGAGGTAGGTGATGAAGATTCCTAGCCAACATCAACAGCAACAACAACAAAAGACAACAATCAGCCAACATAAATGGGAGGAACCTGAAAGAAACAGCCTCCTTCACCTACCTGGGAAGCATCGTCTCAACTACAGGCGGACGGGACTGACGAGGATATCAAAGCCAGAATCGGAAAAGCAAGACAAGCTTTCATTACTCTCAAATCTGTGTGGAGGTCAACAGCACTCAGCATCAAAAATAAGATCCGGATTTTCAACTCCAATGTGAAGTCAGTGCTACTCGCTATACGGATCAGAGACTTGGCGAGTCATAAAGAGCATCTCAAACAAACTTCAGACCTTCATTAACAGCTGTCTCCGCTCAATACTCAAGATCAGATGGCCAGAAAAGATCAGCAACAGGGATCTCTGGGAGCGAACCAATCAGGAACCGATTGTGAAACAAGTAGGCAGAAAGAAATGGAGATGGATTGGCCATACGCTGAGGAAACCATCAAGTGACGTCACTAGACAAGCCATTGCTCGAGTGGAACCCGAAAGGAAGGCGGCGAGTTGGTCGTTGGTGCAAGGGTGACTTGGAGGAGGTCATGCGAGGAGGAGATGAAAACATGTGGACATACCTGGAGCAGGGTGAAAAAGTTGTCAGAAAACCGAAGGCAATGGAGGTGCGCAGCTGAAGCCCTATGTTCCTCTAGGAACTAAAGGATACAATAATAATAATAATTTGTTAAACACTTTAAACACAGTGTGTATGTGTGTGTGTGTGGGGGGGGGGGTAAACAGTTGTAAAACATTTATTAACGTCTCCATAAGAAGATATAGACAGTCGGGAATTTTGACCAAGTATTATTAATCATTTATTTATTTTATTTATTTTGATTACAGCTTGATACCACACTGTATTTTTGGTACAAGTATGAAATTTTCAACATGCGATATTGGTAGCCCAAAATTCGCAGGCCAACCATTGATATGAGGTATGCGTTGGCAGTGGCTCGAACCCCGGACCATGTGCATGGTCGACGAGATTCCTAACCTCTGTGCCACCGGCGCACAGAGATACATATCCATTTTTATTTATTAATCAGGATTTCCTATGCATCCACTGACATCATACTTTCATGTCTGTTCAAACTGTTAGTATCTAGAATTTTATAATTAGTCGTATTTACAAAATTTAGAAGAAATACATATATGTGCAGAGGTAAATACAGATGATTTAATCACCAATTCACCGAGTTAGGCTTAAATATATTAATCATATTAAAGAGTTATAATAGAGTGAATTCGTGTAAATAGTCACTTTAGAATGATAATTCTTAAGGAAGCAGTAGACAGTAAGATCAGACCGTCTAGTTATTCGGAGAAGCTATCGTCACGCACAGGCAATGCATGCAGGTGCATCCAGTTGCTGAGTCATGATTTAGACGAAATATGAAACCTGGATTCCACTTTAAGGCATTACCAACCTAACCGCATATCTCCATTATTACCACAAAGTTTATTCTACTTCTGCAGGGCTAGGTACTTAAGTCATTCTACAAGCATCCTTTCAAAACATGTTAGAGCACAGTACCCAACATGACTACAAAGTAGCAGCACCCTAAACTAGAAACGCCACAAATGAACTCCTCTTCAGAACCAGCATCTCAACTGACTCATCATTCAGATTTATTTACAAAGTGAACAAATATCTACCAAAGGCAGTATGTTCCTGACTTCTCAGTACTGCAAAGGCGATTGCCTTGTGCATCGAAAATCCGGAGCTATGTATTCGGAAGAAACTAGTACGACCTCCCGCCAAATGCAAGATGATGTTACAGGACTGGACTACATCGACGCCTAGTTTAAAAATAGGAAGTGAAGTGGTAGAGCACGTTGACCGCTTCACTTATTTGGGAAGTACCATCAGCCAATGCCAACGGGTTGATCTCTGACGAAATCTCAGCACGAATACAAGGGGCTCGATTCGCATTTGCCAGTTTACGCCGACTCTGGCGTAGACGAGATGTTCGACTATCGACCAAAGGGCGGGTGTACTGCTCATCAGTCCGCTCCGTCCTCCTGTATGCTTGTGAGACCTGGCCACTGAGAGTGGAAGACATGAAAAGGCAAACTAGCTGTCTTTGATCATAGGTGCCTGCGTTCTATTTCCCGTGTAAAGTGGCATAATAAGGTGAGCAACATTGAGGTTAGGCGTAGAGTTCTAGGTAAACAGGGGAAATCAATCGATGAAGTCGTGAAGCTACAAAGACTGAGATGGTTAGGACATGTGTTACTTATGCCAAGCCATCGCCTCCCTCGATGAGCTATGTTAGCGGATATAAGGTCAGGCTGGAAAAAAGCTAGCGGCGGTCAAACAAAAACTTGGCACCAGTCAATGAAATCCACAACAGTTGGTCTAAGCCACGTAGGAAGGTGTAGACTTCCAGGCTGGGGTCCTCGGGACAGTAAAAACCAATGGTTGGAAACAATTGGTGACATGGCTCAAAACCGTTCTCAGTGGCGCAGATGCATCCACTCCCTGTGATTTATGATCTCCAATGAAACTGTTTTGTATTTCTTTATTACTCCTTTGTCTCACCCCTCTGCTCACTGTTTCTATTATGCTTTTCTTGTACTTTCTTCTCTTCGCGTGCTACACGGAATGTGGCGACTTGAACTGGCGCACATTTGTGTAAAGTTCTATGTCGAAAACAGACAGACAGACAGACAGACAGTACGACCTCCACATTTACCATGGACATAGTTCTGCTTGACTTCTTAGTTTCTATTTCTTCTTTTTTTTTCATTCCCCTCACTTTTCTCATTGTCAGTTGTAATCAAAACTATTACTTCAATCTGTTTCTATGCTCATCTCATTCACACTTGCCTTCGTTAAGAACTATTTTACATATTACTCAGCTACTTCTCAATCCTGTGCAATTTTGTTTCCATGCCCCCCTACAATTCTATATTCACACCTTCAAACTTTCATATTGAGCGTTGGTGGCGCTAGAACCACGCCTCATGTGGTCCAGGGTTCGATCCATGGCCAACGCAATAAGACTGGTAAAGATGAAAGGTTGGGCATGAGGCTATCAACCCTATCCTGTAAAAATAAAAAACACCACTGCTACCAAAACTTCAAGCCTCTAGCTTGAAGCCCCCTGTGTTCCACTGGGGAACGTGAAGGAATAAAACACTTTCATATTAAGTTGAAAATTATTATCTCCTCTAATCACCCTTTCTTACTATGTTGAATAAAGCAATAATTATAATTATGACAGAATGTATACAAAAATGCTACTATACAGCTTTTGAGGATGAAATCGCCGAAAACATATCTTTACTTAGTTGAATTTTAGATTTTCCCGTCGATTGATTGGACGGAAGTGCTCGGTCTCAGGTTGACATGTTGGTCTCTTGTGCAAATGCTTCGACGATGTCTGGGCATTTAAATAGAATTTAGTTGGTGGATGGCTCTGGCGTTCGAAACTATGGGCACTGGGTTTGAGCCTCGGTGGGAACATTATCACTCACTGGGAAATGCAGGTACATCCAGCTAACTAGTCCCTAATAGGACGAAATGCGCGTTATCCTGGATTTCACTGCTAGTCACCATCCACCAATTAAACATCTTTACTTAGTTTCTTGTTCTTTTCTTTCCAATGTCCTGATGGGTATTTTTGACGATTATTCTGATTGCACCATAATTTTTTTATACTTAATGTGCGTCGGTGGCATAGCGGTTAGGACGCTCGCCGACTATTCACATGGTCCAGGGTTCAATCACCGGCCGACGCACTCCTTCACCTCGCTAAGCCAGAAATAATACTGGTAATGGGGGAAGGTTGGGCATGAGGCTAGCAACCCCATCCTGTAAAATAAACACTGCTACAGAAACTTCAAGCCACTAGCTTGGAGCCCTATATTCCACTGGGGAACGTGGAGAAAAAAAATGTGAGTTCGACAGTAGAAGTCTAAATTACAAAAGTAAAACTGTGAACTAAATTTTTTCAACCCCGATAACACAGTACAGCCTTGTATGAGAAGAAGAAGAAGCTACAAACTATTCTCTAAACTAAATTCCTTTGTAAACAATAATTTACCTGTAAATTTTTTCCTGATGCATGACTAATATTGGAGTATACAAAGTATCCCTTTCACTACAATTGGTTTTCTTTATATATCAATATAAACACGCCACTTTAGTATTGTTAAACATACGAAAAAGATATTTTTTGCGCTCCCATATGTCTGCTGCATGTATGACAGACTAGCTTATTAGTCGTATTATAAATGACGGTAGTGTAAACGCCTGTGTCAGACAAAGAAAATCTACCTCACATCCTTTGCACTATACATCACTACTAACTTACTCTTTCTATTTTGTGTGTGCATGAGTTTGAAGATGAGAAAATCTGTGATTCTCATCCCAACCGCTTGACATTCTCATATATATATCGAAGAAAGAAGTATGTATGACTCATTCTTGCATGATTGTATACAACGAAATAGACGTTCTATGATAACTGCTTTGTGCATGCATCTTTTCAGACAAGATGAAGGTGAACAAAGAACAGTGTAGAATGTTTCCTGGTGTTTTCCGAGTATTTTTTTTATATCAATGTTATTTCAGAAAGTAAGCTATGTCACATCTACCAGTATCGTATATAAAAAAAAGTCTTAAGGTTTTCGCTTTTCAATGAAATTACTTGGAGCATGTCAGGTTATCGTCTAGAGAAACTAGTTAGTCAGAAAGGAAGGAAAATAATGTGTAGGGTATTCCATTTTACTATTAGTAGTGGTAAAAGTCAAGTTTTTTTTCTTTTCTCTCTGTCTTCCCCTTAAAGTCTGACAAAATTACAAACTCACTGTATGTGTGCCCAAAGAATTTGAATCGCGATAACTCATAAATTCATGGGGAAAAATTAGTTTATAATCTTTTCAGACAATATCTGACTATTACTCAACCTTTGAATGTCTCAGTGATTTCCATTAACATTCCGGATGATCATATTAGATAGTTGGCGGCAATCGGTCATGGGAAGCCTTCGACCTAGGTTTCGTGCTAGTTGGCACTCATCATCAAGGCATATCTGCAACCTTGAAGGAGCTCATGTCCCTTCTGACATGAAAGAATTCAGTCTGCACCAAAGAAAGGACTAGACACCTCACGCTAGTTACTAGTGTCCAATCAAAACATTCCGGATGATCATTGGTTTCGAAGCTTATTTTTCTGATTCTCTCTTTGATAATGTGTTTTAAATAACTGTCCTAACTTATATAGTGACACTATGTCTATCTCAATTTGAGAATTGAGGTATAAACCCAATGACTTAGTCATTAGAAGACTAATCACTAATCATTGGGTGTGATGTCTTAGCGATTTCTAAAAGAATATTTCATCTGAATTTTTACATTGAGAAGTTAAGGCACTCAGGAATGGCTCAGCCCCTCCTCCTCTTACAATTTGTGAACTCGTGTATCTTACCTATTCTTCTTTACTGTTCACCCTTATCGTCATACTTCGTAGAACTCTGAAGACTGTTAGTAGGACGGGTGGCATCCCATTGGGCCATATCATTGACATTGTCACTGAAAGGCACTTGATTTCATGCAACAAATTTGCTAAAGGAATTTTCTCAGACTCTGTACATCTACTTTACCCGCAGCTTCAACACTGTGTCGCCTCAGGTAAAACAGAATGTCTTTTCAGAAGACTTTATGCATGTACTTCTAAGTATAAAAATTCCACTATACCATATATGGCACGTATTTTATGTGGTGAAAATAGGGTCAGGCATGAACTAACTAACCTTCTTTGCAATAGTAAATAAGCCATTTCCTCCACCCTTACAGCATCAGCGTTTATTGTTATTGTTCTTCTCATATTTATAGTCCTCTCAATTTTTTGTTTTTATTTGTTTTTCATAAGTGTGAACATTAGATTCAACAATCTATAACATGCTAAAATTTCCAAACTGAATCGACTTTACTATTTGAAACAAACTCACTATTATTATTATTATTATTATATTTATTATGCTTATTTTGTACTTCGAATATTTCTGACTTTAGACCGTAAATGTAGACAAATTCCTCTGGTTAATTTTATTTTAATTTTATTTATATTTTGAGTAAATCAGGTGCAATATTGGGAGAATTCCATTCTGTATTATAAGGTACTGTTTCTGGAATAAAGTAGATTATTATTATTATTATTATCATTATTAATACCGGAAGGAACAACGCATACGCAATTTCCTTAAGGTTTAAAGCAAAGCTTTTATTTAAATTTTCATTGACTTGCTTTTCTAGCTGTTCAGAGAAGTACAAAAACAAAATGACGCACAACTCTGGTTAGAATATCCTTATTCACCAAAATGTTTCCTTTTTTTGGCTTGGATAAATGTTACTGAAAGATGTAAAATTACTGATAAACGGTAGACCATATTGTGAAACATCTATTAGGTAGTAGCAGGCATCATCTCTTCCACATATCAATTGATTTTACAACAGAAAAACTCAGTGAAGCTTTACCTATTAATTTGTATATTAGTTATATCACACAGTAAAAAAGTAGTATTTACTGGATAACGTTTCGAACAGGATCAATTATAATCACACAACTTCGAAATTTGATTTTTATAGTTTTCTTTGTCCTCTCCTATTCTTCATCGTAGTAGTAGTAGAATTTTCTAGATGTCACAGTGGACAGCTGTTGAATCATTCCTATTACATGTGTTTGTAGTTGATTCGATAAACGAAGCGTCCGTTTTCAATCTCTCCCTCCACCCTGGTGTTACATTAGATTTTAAAGCTGTCATCTTATCCCATCCAGCCTGTTGTATGGTTGTGTGTAATTTCATGTAGTGAATGGTATAGCTGAACTATTCTCCAAATTTCTTATGCTTCTATGGTAAACTAATCTTGATTTTGCTGCTAGGATTTTGTGCTCCGTTAATCTTACTGACCCTGTCTTACTAATTTGACCTATGTACTTGGCCTGAAGGTCATTACTGCGAAGCTTTTGAAGTACTGGCAGGAGTAAGAGAAGGCTGACTACTAATACTGATGCTATTCCTAATTTTGATGAACTGGGTCATGTAGCAGATCATAGGGAGAAAGACAACGGGAATACATTTGATCGACAGGTAGACTCCGGAGACCGGATCCTCGTGGACGGTTCATGTCCAATACCACAAAATCTTGAAGATCTACAAGTGAAAACCAAGAGTTTATCAGAAGCAGCAGAGAAGACAGGTCTTCAAGCGAACATGGCGAAGACAGAGGTGATAAAGATGTCCAACTAACAACAACAGCAACAAGCATCGGTCACTATCAGGTTGGCAAAATTTGAAAGAAGTCACTTTTTCCGCTTATCTAGGCATCATCGTTTTAACTATAGAAGGCAGAACCAGGATCAGAAAGATAAGACAGGCCGTCGATAATTTTGAATCAGTGTGGAAATCTACTGCCCTAAGCATAAGGAACAAGATTCAGATTTCAAAAACTGATGTCAAGTCACTTCACTAATGCCTTTTAAAGACTTGGTGCGAGCCTACGAGAAACCTTTCCAAGAGCCCTCTACAGACTTTTGTCAACACCTGCCTTCGTCTGATTGTGAAGGTAAGATAACCAGTCAGAAAGGATTAGTTACAAAGAACCCTGGTAGGTGTTGAACCACCCAAGAACCTATCACTCAACAAATACTCAGAAGGAAATGAAATCGAATTGAGCATAAGCTAAAATGACGTTCAAGTGGTGTCACAAGCATGCCCCTAGAGTGGGATCTATATAGAAAACGACTAGTTGGGAGTCCAAAAGTGACCTAGTGGAAGTCATATGAAAAGCAAATGAAAGATTGTAGATTTTCTGTTATGATTGATAAGTAATATTAAAAATCAAGACTTTAAATGCCATGTCACTTGTCGTAACACTAAACTACTTCAAAAAGAATCACGTTCACTCAACAACTGACTTACTTCCTGTAAAGTTGTGTCAACAGGCAGTCATAGTAGCCAAGGAGTGGATTTACCTTTAAGTATTATTTCTCGGTACATTTCTTGAACCAGGCACCTATAATCTGTAGTATGTTATTTAGCAATCAGGAAGGCAGAACGTGTTAAATACGAAATAACTGTGGGTTTGTTTTGGTCGGTACTTTTAAGTAATAGAAAGAATAATGGAAGTCTAGGGGAGAGGGTACTTTTAAGGAAATCAATGAAATTTTGAAAACTTAACTGAAAATGTATTTATTGAACACTTTAGCCTATTTTTCAACTGTTTTCAATTCGTATACAATAACTTCGTGTTCGAATAATCAATTTTATGTTTATGTTCCTTTGTTTCTGGGGGAAAAATAAGTCAATAAATTATTCAAACTAAAGGCCAGGGATTATTTTCATTGTCTAACAAGAAACAGCCCCAAATTTTACAGAAGTAAATGATTTATTGATTCGTTTGTAAGTCAAATAACCAATTGAATAGAAATTGTTTCCGTTGTATGTCAGACCAAGTATTCTAAACTATCCATTTAATTTTTCGAACTACCTGCAAACTTAATTGGTTATCACCTGACATATTACGCTGGTAGGTATCATGTAACACTGAGCAACCTGCTGCCCAACAAACATGCACAAGAATATAGAGATGGATTGGACACACGCCGAAGTGACCGTTGGATGACATCACGCTCCAAGCAGGCCTCTAAGTGGAACTCGAATCGGAAACGATGCATTGGGCTGCTGATTGTGACATGGAGGAGATTGTGTGAGAAGCGAATGGGAGAATATGGGCGGCCGTGGAGTCAGTTGGAGAGGATTACAGAGAATAGGATCAAAGAGAGATGTGCTGTTTATGCCCTTCGTTCCAGCCGGCACCCAAGGGAGTAATAACAATAGTACAACATTAAATAAGTCTGCTAAAAGATGTAGGCATACATTTGGTGCTAATTTGCACTTATCGGTAGGACATTGCTTTGATTCCTACAAATATTTTTTCATTAAGGACAAAAATAAGGTTTTGTACTTATTTTTGAGCGTCTATCGGTTACTCTTTGTCACTCTAGGTCTCCAGTACACAACGTATTTAAACCCTCGTGAACGAATAGACATGCGGAAGTTTTTCAGGAGTATATTTTGAAGCTAAATCGAACTGAGATTGGAGCACTATCAGTTGCATTGAAGTTCCATTTCCGAGAAAACTTGTGAATAAAGTAAGTCCTAACAGTGGTTAGGACTCTCGCCGACCATGTATATGGTCGGGCTTCGATCCCCTGCCGACGCACACCTGATAGCAATGGTCAGCCGGGAAAATTTGGCTACCGATACCACATGCTGAAAATTCCATACTTGTGCAATAAATACTGTGAGGTTTCAAGCATTAATCAAAATAAAATAAATAAAATACAGAGGTATTATGTTGTCACCACTTTTATATTTCACAGTAATACTGAGATTGAAATAGGGACCATGCCGAGTTGGACAGAGACGCAGTGATCATGAATACTGCTTGACTACGCCAAGCTACCTGTTTCCCCTGATCGCCATACTTAGGCAAGAACATATAACTATGTGAACTGAAAAGTATATTTCAATACCAGTCACAGTACATTATACGCTTAGTCGTATGATTCAAAAAAGCATCAAGGATGTGTCAATTGGTTTATAATTATGATCAATAAAATAGTGGGCGTTATTTCACTTAGGCCGATTCTGATTGGTTTATTTCCAGACTTATCCTCATCACCATATCACAAATAAAAGATAATTTACTGTTAAACTATATGCAGATAAAAACGTCCGATTTGAGAATCTACTCGACCAGCTGACGGAATTACATCCCGTCAGTGACAACAAGAAGTGCTGGTTGAAATGTTTTCAGTCAGTATTTATTTTCACCAATTCCATTGTCTGTAATTATGTCTAAATAATATCAAACAATGAGAAGATGGTTATATTAAGACTAGACAAAAGTTCAGGTATGGTAGCGATGAATAAGACTAACTATATGAAAAAATACACCTCATTCTAAGTGATACTCGACATATTACAGCTTGTTATGTACTTTACGCTATCTAAGTGCAAGGTACTGCTACAAAATTGACACGAACCTGTACCTGCACTCACTCTTGCAGGTGAACCGTTTGAATTTGCCGATTTCTTATTTCTGGCTATTTGCATGAGTGTTGGTGGGGATGCGACAGACAAGATTTCCAATCGGATCATGGAAGCTAGAGTGGCATACATCAACTTTAGCCATTTATGGCGCCGCCACGACGTTGTCTTGGCTGTCAGCGGTCGGGTTTACAGTGCTTAGGTGCGCTCTGTCTTGCTCCATGCCTGCGAAATCTTTCCTCTCCCATTGGACGATGTTCGGCAACTCTGAGTATTCGATCATCGCTGTCTCTTTAGGATTGCTTGCATTCGATGATATTATCGTTTGAGTAATTCTTAGGTCCGGCAGCATGTATTTGGACGCCATTTACTGAGTGTTACCATCTGGAAACACTAGCTCGGGTAGCGTGGACATATGCTACGAATGTCGCTTCAAAGGCTCCCGTGCCGATCTCTTTTGACTAGACCTGGAAAGGGACTGGAAAATTGGAGAGAATGTCAGCCCATGACATAGCATTCTGGGATGAAGGATATGCGTGATTGGTTGGCATAGGTTGCTAAGTCACGACTACCTGGTTGGGGTTCGAGAGATAGCTCAAAACGTTATCGGATACGGCCAAGAATCTCAATCAATGACGAACTTGCTGCAGTTCCCTTCTTGCACTCCCTTCTGATAATAATTTGACGAATGATGTTTAGTCTTGTCAAATATGATTGCTTTCTTCCCAGATGAAATCCTTTATTCATTCTCTACCTTTTTTCCTCAAATTTTGTTTTATTATAATTGTGTGGCACATCTTCTTGATGTCATATTGTACCAGGTTTTGTGCTTTATATATATAAAAAAAATTATTATTTGATAGATAATCAGTCGACCACCATTTATTATTCAGAATGGCATCAAATGTAACTTCGCAACTATGAAACTTAGTTTTTGCCATTCCAATTCCTAAAAGTTGTGTTGCCACACTTAATATTATTATAATCTATAAACTGTGTCCAAAGCACCATCCATCAAACAATAACATATCAATTCGTCAAGCATATAATTACAAATCAACTAATCTAGGAATTCTCCAAAATATATATATAAACGGAATTCCGGTAGTATTTCCCGTATTTTCATTCTGCTACACTTTATACACGAAAACTAGGTGTTACACACTTGAATAAGCCTACTGTCAAGCCTTACGAAGTATTTTTAATATTTTTTAAACACTTGTCTCAAACCTTTCAGTTGCTGTGATACATGTATTTTCTTGATTGATTAAAGGCTAAAAGGAGTCAGTTGTTTGCATGAGAATGTTAGAAAAGACCCAGGCATGTTAATCAATCCGCATCTCATTATATGGAGCGTTTTTAAATAATTTACATTGCGAAGTGCTCACACTATGTCATGAATTGGCAGAAGTTAAAATTCATGGGTCGGCTATTGAATTGGGTCCCAATGGCTTAATGGTCTACTAGTTTGCTTGCCTTGTAGCCAGGAGGTCTTGAATTCGAAGCGTAGTGGTGGGTGCGTACTGATAAAGAGTCGCAAACTAGGCTGGCGAAACAACTTTCTAGTACTGCCTGCAGGTTTTCCAATGGTTGTCTAACCGATATCAGCTCATGATGAAATCCTGTAACCAATCAAACAAAATCCATAATGATGATGATAGTAATAATAATACTTCAAGCTACAGCCATCACAACACAGAAAAGTTTGTAATATTTTAAATACAGCTTCAAGTTTGAGGACTTGAAATGTGTGAACTATCAGTTGGATGTTTCATCCTGTATTAGAGAATATAACGTTTGTGCAAATAAGTTTTGCTTTAAAACAAAAAATGAGAAAAAGAAAGCGATGTGTTTCCTCCTAATTTTTAGTTTCTGATGTGAACTAGTAAATACTTTGTAAATAAGACCTGAATTAATTCAAATTCCCCGTATGAAAAGTACACAAATGTTGGGAGATAAATCAAAATGGTAAACAAAGCAATAAAAATATGGAATTCATGGGGGCTAAATTCTGTTATAATAATAAATTTCTAGTACTGTTATTTATATTAGAATGAACTTTATAGAAATACACAAGACTGAATGTTGAAAAGTATGATTTTTCAGGTACCAAGTTTTCCTGACTTCCTTTCTCTCAAGATAAGGTAAGTAGCAGAGAGAAAGAGACTTTTCAGTTTTTCACATATCCCATAGTTTAGATATAAAATTAATTTGCTTTACAGTAATAATCTGAAGAATATGACATAAGACAATAGTAAAGCATCTAGTGATGCGAAAACCAGCCCCAGAACGAGGTTATTCACAGAACGGTTAAAATATTCAACACAATATAAACAGGTCTCGACAACAAGCATCAGCTACTATTAATTGGAGAAATATGAAAGCGGTCACTTCCCTAGGCAGTATCTTTTCAACTGCAGGCTGGGGAATTATTGAGGATTTCAAAACCCGAATTCGAAGAGCAGTGCAGACCTTTCTTACGCTGGAATCATCCTGGAAATCTTCTGTACTCAGTATAAACAGAAAGAATCGGATTTTAAACACGAATATTAAATCATTTCTTATACACGTGTAAGAAAAGGGCGTAAACTGCAAAGAGAATTGCCTTTTCGACGATTCATTTTTGTAATTATATTTAACAAAGAAATCTTTAGGCCAATCAGATACTGGTAAACTTTGTCCTTAAAAAATGTATAAAATAATCTAAGGTGTAAGAAGGGATGACTAATTGTAAGTTAGAAAAGAGACAGAAGTTGACATGACATAATAAGTGTGAGATAATGACTAATCAATAAACTGGTGTAGAATAGACAAAAAGCTAGTGGAAAGGCGATAAACTTGGCATGAAACTTGGCGCATGCATCACGAAAAGAATTTCTAACTACTTGCTGTAAACTTTTATGAACAGATGGCCAGAAAGGATAAGCAACAAAGTACTCTACGAACAAACTAATTAAGTACCTACTACCCAACCAATATGTAGAAGAAAATGGAAATATATTGATCACACGCTGAGGAGACCGTTGGGTGATATTGTGCTCTAGTTAGGTCTTCGAATGGAAACAGAAAGGGAAACGAGGAGTTAGGCTTCCGATAGTGACTTGAGAAACATCTTAGGGCCAGCTAAAGAGGACTGCAGAGAACAGGATGAAATGGAGATGTAGTGTTAAGGCCGATGCTCCTCTTAGAATTCAGGGGAATAACAATAATAACTAGCTGACTTGTAGATGGTGTTAACAAAGTAAAGCGATCTTTACAGTAGGTCACAAATCTCTGACCAACAGATTGTAAGGCACTTTTCTCGCCAGCATATTAAGAATGACATCACTCTTAGATATATGAAAAACAGCTGGGAGACAGGTCGACACGAAGAAATTATCTATGAAGTGTATCTTATACCTTTAGTCACAAATAGATTCTGGGAAAACAACTTCTGAACCCAGTGACATATGAATCTAATGAAAAATAGTGAAATGATGTAAACGTTGCATTCTAAAATATACGCATAAATATTTTTTGCAGCCAAATAAAACAATCGTGTGTCTCGGTTAGTGGATCATTTTAATTTGCCCACCAGATTAAATCACATACACGGAACGTAAACTTTGTCTTTGAAGTGAATATGTGATATTAAATTTGTAAATTTACAAATGTGCTTTTGGAATCTTTTCCTGAAGACTGTGAAACCTCATAATGTCGATCCTAATCAATCCCTTTTTTCCCTAACACTCCGATTTCCGACAGCTTGAAAAAAGTATAAATTATGCCGGACTTTTGTGCGTATAAAGTGCCCTTATCAGACGAATGACTAGACTCTAACAGGTGATCACAAATAGACGACTTCGCAGTTCTACGTTCGCCTTTCATTAACCCAACCAGATAGTGTCCAGCAACACGTTTTCGGAGAGTACGCTTACAACGTCCAATATATTCAGATCCACAAGAGCAGGTAAAAGATTAGATACACATAGATGTGGACATAAACGGTAATCTATCACTGACGCATTGTCTAATCATGTTTCGGCTGGTAAAACCTAGTTGCAAGTCAGCTGCAGGAAAAGTGCGTCTAATACATTTAGATAAACGATTTTTAATCAATTCAGAAATGGTATCACCTTTGAATGCTAGACTCATAAACATTTTTTTCTTTGGTACTGTGATTTCTCTAAAGGCGGATTCTTTCTTGATGTTACGCTCAATAAACCTTGTAGGATATACATTGTTAAGGAGATTTGATTGAAGGTTATCTAGTTCACTACTGATTGTCTCTGTAGAGTAGATTTTACGAATTCTGGAGAATAAGGAATGAATAAGATTTCTCTGTCTCTCTATTAGTGAGATGCACACTGAATGTGCAATTTGGATTTAATGAAGTAATTTACAATCAAAGAGATGAAGTTGCCATGGGGTCTCCTTTAGGACTGCTCTTAGGGAATGTCTTCATGGCAAGGTTAGAAAACGGCCCACTAAAGGAAACCATCGAGAGTTTGTTTATGTATAAAAGATATATCGATGATACGTTAATTGTCTGTGAGGAAAACTCTTCAACTGCCGAACTGCTTGGAATATTTAATGTTTCTCATCCATCTTTGCTTTTCATAGTAGAAGAAGAGTCGAATTCCTCGTTTCACTTCCTTGACGTCAAGCTAGATAGAAGATAGAATGGCACGCTGTTTAGGTCGATTTACCGAAAGTCAATATTCACAGGACAGGACACTAACTTCAACAGTTGGGTACCTTCAGTGAAAAAAAAGAAATCTTATTCATTCCTTATTCTCCAGAATTCGTAAAATCTACTCTACAGAGACAATCAGTAGTGAACTAGATAACCTTCAATCAAATCTCCTTAACAATGTATGTCCTACAAGGTTTATTGAGCGTAACATCAAGAAAGAATCCGCCTTTAGAGAAATCACAGTACCAAAGAAAAAAATGTTTATGAGTCTAGCATTCAAAGGTGATACCATTTCTGAATTGATTAAAAATCGTTTATCTAAATGTATTAGACGCACTTTTCCTGCAGCTGACTTGCAACTAGGTTTTACCAGCCGAAACATGATTAGACAATGCGTCAGTGATAGATTACCGTTTATGTCCACATCTATGTGTATCTAATCTTTTACCTGCTCTTGTGGATCTGAATATATTGGACGTTGTAAGCGTACTCTCCGAAAACGTGTAGCTGAACACTTTCAGACGAATTGTTTATAGAAATGAAGTAAAATACTTAATTACTTATAATTCCAGACTAGTTTGTTTATTAGATATTATCACCCAGTGTGACAATGCTATTTTCTGGTTGACATTTCGAACGCATGTAATATGGACGTGAATAATAAAATATGCTGGAAATGTTATCCAATAAATAATACTGTCTCACTGTATTATTTCTATAATAGCCAAATTAATATGAAGTTACATACTAACACAGCATCCATATGCATATATATATATATATATATATATATATATATATATAAGAGAGAGAGAGAGAGAGAGAGAGATTGTATCTGAAAGTATTTACATACGTATAATGACAATGGAGACGTGCTTGGTTGCTTTGGTCATTCAACCATCGAAATAACGGGGAAATTTCGTAGTTCAGTTGAATGTTCTAGATCAGATCAGTCAGATCAGAGAATACAACCACATTAAAAAAAATGCTTTACTTTCAGCCAACTGAACCCGGAGTCTTATCCCTATCTAAGCAACTGGGATAGAATCAACAGATCTGGTACAATAAGAGTGGCTCAAGAGTGGTTTTGACATGACAAAGGTCCGTCTCAGATAAGTGAGATTTTTAAGTAGAAGGGAGAAAATCAGGATGCATATTTTATCCTATTTAGGACTTGTCAGCTGGGTCTACCTGTGTTCCCTATTGGTTGGTGGTGTTTCCAGTGGCGCCCAATGGCCTATTGGATAGTGAGTGCATTGGCATTTGAAACGATGGGTGAAGTGTTAGAGCCTCACTGGGAACACTGTTGCTCACTAAGAACACAGGTACATCCAAGGGGTCAATCCCAAAATAGAATTGGATGAGCATTGCCGATTTCATTACCAGCCACTATCGGCTAAAAAAATAAGAGTATGTCAGTCTTCAGACATAGTTCCTACTGGGAGCCAACATGTTAACAGAGACCAGTCGTTTCTGTCCGACATAATCGAGCAACAGGAAAGAAAAAAAACAGACGAAATCATTAGGTCAGTTTATTTTTCCAAATTTTGTTTTCCTAGACACTTAGATCTTGAACCCTAAAGAGAGCAGAAGATATCTGCTGAATAAGTATATAACTGGAGATTTGCTTGAATATATATTCACAGGAAATTTCCAAAACATTATTTCAGATTTTGTTGAATTTTTTCTCCTAGTTTGGGAATCATCGGCAGTACGCACCCACTGGGATTCGAACCCAGGACAGCTGCTGTGAAGCACTCCCTGGTTTTCAATGGTTCTCTAACTGATACCAATCCCTGATCAACTCGGAAAAAGCAAAGCTAACCCTTACAAACCAAACTATAGAGAATTTTTTGTCATCAGAAAAGTACAGATGAGTGATAGTGTGGTAGACGTTGTGGAATTTGGCATCCAGGTATTCGTCGTTACATGTCTGTTTTAATGAACTGAACAAAGGTAAAGATGTGAGACGATCTACTGCTACAATAATACTGTTTAAAGGAATAATACGTCTTTACAGTCCATCTTCCTTTTTATGCATTTGAAACTTAAAAACAGATATGTCTATATAGTTCAGAGAATCCCTTTGTATCTCCCCTTTTCTTCACCAAATTGTGGTTTATAGACATGAATAGTTTTGGCACAGTGAATAAGGAATTTACAACACCAGCTTTCGCATATTCTTTTAAAAGTCCATTTTTTACTAGAGAAAATAAATCAGACATTATTTACGACACTAGCTATACATGTATAGTCACAAATACACACATATAAGCCTGCAGATAGTCCACAATCTGATTGGTCAATTCAAGTATGCCTAGACTGACCTTTGTTTAACAAATAAAACATATAATGGATTTTTATGACCTTTACATATGAATTTTTATTTTATCTTCACATCCTACTGTACACCTTATCGGTATCATTAGTTTTTTTTTCTGCATAGGCCTAATACGGAAGGAAGGCTAGTCATTTGTATGGTGATGGTGATGAGTGTAATTCCACTTTATTTCCACTTATATTTTAAGCATTAGGCAACAGTTGTGCTTTTGCACACATAAGGGCTTAACTTAACTGACTTATAGTTAAGTGGAAGCTTTTCACTTAAATGATGACACGACATTCAAGTATTATTTGCCGATAGCTATAAGACAAATGTTCATGAATTAGCATGCCCATATGTGAACCAAGAAATCGTCTATTAATCTGCATACTTTATTAAAATTTGAATAAAACGATAACATTGATATCTGCTGGATGAAAAGAACTCTTTTTATTTCATGGCTTTTTTTCAAATTGATCTAAACAACTGTAAATATGCCACATACTTAAGAGTGATTTCAAGAATGGATACTGAACAAAGAGTACTCTTTGCGATAACTTCATCATCAGGCTCTACAGTTATATATATTATAGTGAATAAATGAATGAATTAGTGTTATGAACAACATTAATGCTGTTTAAATAACACCGAATCAATAATATCAGTAGATTACAGCTCAATAGCATCAACATAAAGTAAGCTGAATGTCAGAAAAATTAAGAGAGATAATAATACAAATTCATGAATTTATAGTCTCTACTGAAGGGCAGTAGCAGGGGCTGGACTTGCTTCTTTTGAACACAGAGCACTGGTTCTTTGTGGTGAATTGCAATAGCCTCTGCTGTTTGGAGCATGCAATTTTTTAGGCATCCGGTAGATGATAGAGAGGGATTCTTCCACGCTGCCTTTGTGGCCGGTTTGCACCAGATGGGCCGATATCGAACTGTTAATGGTTTTCACTACAACTTTACTTAGCTATAGTGGGAGATGTTCTCGAGCGAGGACGAAAAATCAAGTTCCTAGAACAACGGCCAATATAACTCGCTCCACAAGCGCAGTTGAATTGGTAAATACAGTGAGAAGTGACTAGTCTAGGTACTTCATCTTTCAATCGAGGAATCACCATCGGTCATGTAGAGAATAATACGTGTAGTTCGCCAGCATTAAAAGTTCTTTGAAGTGATTTTCTTAATTTCCTCGTATTTATCTCACTTGGTATATCGCCCATGAACTGTAGTCGTATATAAAGCGGATTCTTGTTTACAGATAGTGAGTAGTCCTTTTCCGCTTTCTTTGTTATGTGTTTCTTGATAAATTTGTCGGGATAGTCATTTTCCATTAAAGTATTATATAATAATTCTTAATAAAGTGATGAAATAGAAGGTATGAATACAAGGTAGATAGTGTTTCACAGTTGAAGACAATCGACAGGTAGCCTCAAGTATAGGTTTCGTGCCAGTTGATACTCCTAAGGAAGGTGTACGTCCAATCTTGAAGGAAATGATACTGACTCGGCGATTTGAACCCGCGTTACCCAGTGCTGTAGTCAAGGACGTTACCGCTGAGCTATTCAGGCTGACGCTTGACATCCTGTAAGACCATGGAGAATACACTGGTCGATCACTAGGGAGTAAGCAGTTCCATCTTTCTAGTCATTGGCATTGGTGCTAAATGGATTTTATCCGTCAAGTTTGCAATGTGGTTACCAAGCCAGGTGACTCATTATCGCAATAAACTTTGAACTGATGCGTACCCCAAATATTCATCAACCTCATTCAACGGCTGTACGACAACCGCATATGTCAAGTGATCCACAACGGAAAACTCACCCAGGCATTTGGAGTAAACACAGGAGTCAGACAAGGGTGCTTATTATCATTAATGATATTCCTAATTGTGGTGGACTGGATTATGCGTCAGACAGTCAGTGGGAAACGAGAAGACAGGGATATCCTGGATCGACCGACGTGAAGAATCTAGAAGACCTGGATTTCGCACGTGGATGATTTGTGTTTGATGTCACACAAAATCGAAGACTTACAAGCGAAAACCAACAAACTGGTCGAAGAAGCAGCCGGCGAAGACAGGACTCCAGGTGAACATAAACAAGGCGGAGGTTATGAAAATAACCAACCAATCAACCAACAACAACATCCAGAGTTAATCACCATCAACGGGAGGGATTTGAAAGAGGTTACTTCATTCACTTATCTAGCATTGAGCATTGTCTCAACTACAGACACTTGGAACGGACGAGAATGTCAAATCGAGCGAGAATCGGGAAGACAGGCGAGAAACACATTCATCAACCTGAAACAACCAATCTGGAAATCTTCGTCACTCAGCCAGCTTCAACAACAAAACTCGATCGGATTTTCAAAACAAACACGTCAAGCCAGTCAGCTCTTCTATACGGATCAGAAACTTGACAGACGGGTCACAAAGAATACTTCCAACAGCCTGTTGCAGATGTTACCTTTATCAACAACTGTCTTCTCTGGCTCTATACTGAAGATCAGATGGCCGGGCCGGAAAGAATCACCAACAAGAAGAAACTATGGCTGAGAACAAACAAAACAAAAACCAATTGCCAACCAACAAATATGTAGGAGAAAGTGGATTGAGATGGATTGGACACTCGTGGCTAAGGAGACGGCTGGGTGACATCGTGCGCGCGTCAGACCATTGCTCGAGTGGAACCAAACCGAAAGAGAAGCAAGCAGCGAGTGGGACGTCAGTGCAAGGGTCACACGGAGGAGATCGTGTGAAGAGAGAGGAGTTGAAAGAGTATGGACTAACATGGATGCAGGTAAGAAGTACAGCATAAGAGAGAATCAAGTATATACGTGCAGTTGAAGCCCTATGTGCCACTAGGAACCCAAGAGAACAATAATAATAGTAAAGATGATAGTGGGCAGTAAGTAGTACTTAAAGAAACACACTAGTTACATTCAGAGTGTGGTAATGGCTCTTTTCCGAAGAGCAAGGATATTACGCTAAAAAAACAACTCTGATCAGGAGCTCAAGATTATTCCAAAGAATCTTATAGGTATGGATATTCCAGGAAGCTTACAATGTAGTATCGTAAACAAGAAGCATCCTACAAGTGTCTTCATTCTTTCTTTGCAAAACTGAATCAGTGTTAGAGATTTCAAAATTGGTTCTCAACAGACAAAAGATTTCCTCATTGGTATCATCCACTGGCTCATATATATATATATATATATATATATATATATATATATATATCCTTGATTTTGTAACTTCATCATAAGCTCACATCGGTTAGAGAACCATTGGAAAACCACCCGGGAGTACTAGATAGCTGTTTCGCCAGCCTAGTTTGGGACTCTTCACAGTACGCACCCACCACCACGGTTCGAACCCAGGACCTTCCGATTACAAGGCGAGCAAGCTAGCTAGCTTGTAGACCATTAAACCACTGGGACCCAATCCCATGGCCGACCCATAAATTCCAACTTCTGCCAATTCACGACCTAGCGCGACAGCTAACCAATGTCTTCGGTGAGTATTTGTCTTCATACCTGACCTGCTGCAGCCTACCAATGTCAGCTCATGATGAAATTCTGTAACTAATCACATAATTACCTATGAACTACTATATCAACCGACATCTGATAACACGCCAATAACTTCTCTTTTAGGATTAGTTGAATTACTTTCTGGAAGTAATGCATTAATTTTTTTCATTGTGACAAGGCAGAAAAACGTCAAATTTGTCGAACAACAAGACATTAGTTTTAATTTCCTACATTCTCATCAGTTGCAGAATTTATGAAGTTACAGTGGTAACAAAGAAAGTTCCATATTAATTTGTTTATTCGATATGTCACACAGTGAAACAGTATAATTTATTGGATGACGAAGTTTCGAACACAGTTTTTTGTTCATAATCATTTCATCAATTATAATCATACGACTTCGAAATTTGATTTTTATAGTTTTCTTTGTCCTCTCCTATTCTTCATCGTAGTAGTAGTAGTAGTAGTAGAACTTTACAGACATCCAACTGGACAGCTGTTGAATCATTCCTATTACATGTGTTTGTAGTTGATTCGATAAACGAAGCTTCCGTTTTCAATCTCTTCCTCCACCCTGGTGTTACATTAGATTTTAAAGCTGTCATCTTATCCAATCCATCCCATTGTATGATTGTGTGTAATTGCATGTAGTGAGTGGTATAGCTGAACTATTCTCTAGATTCCTTATCTTATTCGGTTCAACCAGTCTTGATTTTGCTGCTAGGACTTTGTGCTCCGCTAATCTAACTGACTCTGTTCTACTAATTTGCCCTATGCATTTGATCTGACAATCATTGGAGGGTATTAGATAAACTGAATTGTTTTGCTTTAAAGACCCCAGAGGATCCTTTAACCGACAAAGCTTGTTTCTAATTGAGTTTGGGGGGGGGTAGTTTGAATGCCAGCCACTTTTATTCCTATCTGTATTGTTAAGAATTCTCCCTAACGTTTCCGAGAGTCCTTCCTTGTATGGAATTAATACTGATGATTTACATCTCCAAGTGTTGATGTCATCGTCCTGTGCATATTTGACATGCATGTCATCACTAATATTATTACTAATATTATCATTATCACTACTGTTATTATGTATTCTATGTTTACGTTTTCCTACATACATCCTGATTTCTTTTGTGAGGGTAATTATTAAGTTTTAGAGATCCTCTTGTATGCCTCACTTCTTGTCTTAGATTTTCCTTGGTACTACTTAGTTTCTCTGTCCTATCATTTATGCATTTCGCCAATTCTATTTTTACTGACATAGGATGGGATGATCGGAAATCCAAATAACTAAGAAAGTGTTGTCAATAAGGGAATCTGAAATGTGGGAGAAAAAAACATCATAATTCTTTAGGATTTTAAACAAGAGGTTCAAGAATTGAATTTTTGATTTTCCCGTCGATTGATTGGACCGAAGTGCTCGGTCTCAGGTTGACATGTCGGCTTCTTGTGCAGATGCTTCGACGATGTCTGGGCATTTAATTAGTATACGATTGGTGGATGGTGGCTAGCAGTGGAATCCAGCTAGGATGCGCATTTCGTCCTATTTCGTCCAATAATTAATATGACCCGTTGCACAAGAGGTGGCTCTCGTGGCCCAAGTGGTCTAGTGGATAACGCTTTGGCGTTTGAAACTATGGGCACTGGGTTCGAGCCTCAGTGGGAACATCATCACTCACTGAGAAATGCAGGTACATCCAGCTGACGAGTCCCAAATAGGACGAAATGCGCATCCTGTATTCCACTGCTAGCCACCATCCACCAAGAGGTTCAAGAGTTAGACACAAAGGAAGAGGTAACTCAAAGGGACAGCACCTATAACACTACCTGAGCATAACATGTGACATACTAGGAAACTGAGGTCGACTTGAATAAAATCAACCAAGTAAGGAGAAAATAATAAGTGAGTAAGGATTATGCTTCTACATTAAATCGAAATCAAAATGCACTCACCAAAACAATGAAAGACTGATCACAGCTTCTTAAGGTACTCATAAGTTCGGGTGACGATGCCTAACCAACAATAACAAACACCAAACACTATCAACGGGATAAATATAAAGGCAGTCTCCTCTCTCATTTATATATTGGTATTATTGTTTCCATTACAGGCAATAGCATGGATGAGGATGTCAGAGCCAGCCATAATCGGAAAAGCAAGACACACTGTCACTGTGGCTGCATCCAGCATATGGCAGAAGATTCAGATTTTCAGTACTAATATCAAGTCAGTGACTGTGTATGATTTCAGAGATTTGGTGCTAGCGTAACGAAAGCGTTTAGAAAAGGCGGGAGATTTTTATCAGCATCTGCCTTCTCTTGCTCCACACTCAAAGTCAGATGGGATAAATGGCAGGAGACAAACCGACCAAGAACATATCGCCCAAAAAATATGCAGAAGTAAGTGGAAGAGGTGAACCCGATTGGAAAACGATGAGTTGGGCGTCCAAGGGTGACATGGATGAGATCGTGTGAGGCAGAAATAAGTGCCTATGGGAGACCATGGATCCAGCTAAAACAGACTGCAAAGAACAGAATGAAATGATGTGCTGCTGAAGTGTTATGTTCCACTCGGAACCCAAAGGAATAAAAATAATGATGAATAATAATAAATAAGTAAGTAAAGAGTAGTAATTAAGGTATTTTCGACACATTTCATTTTCTAAAAGCTTTCGAAATGTCAAGAAAATCTACAGGAACATGCCTGGTGATTGTACTGGTCAAAGGCATGTTAGCCCTTCTATCAGTGCTATGTACTTTTTTGTTGTTGTCGTAAACACAACTAGTTTGATGTTTGAAGGGTATTTATCCTCTCAACCCCACCTTTGAATTGATTTAAAAAGCCTGAGACATTTTCTACCACTGTAAGTTTGATTTTTGGGGATAAGCTTCTTTTCAGTGATTGCGTGATAACTGTATTCACTCTCCGATCCAATTTTGTCTCCCTTGAATAAAAGATGAATAAAATCTGTCTGCTCTTTGATGCATTGTTTTGTTGTTATTTCTATTCGTCTTTTTCGCTGTCTCAAGATGAATATCTTAAGATCCAAAATAAGATTAAATTCATCTTAATCAATATTCATGGTAATTTAGGAATGGAGGTGAGTCACCTTGATAATGTCAGTCAAACATTTGAAATGCATGAAGCATAGATTGCAAACGATAAAGTTGCCATCACTGTTCACGGCTGATTAGGTTTGATTATAACTACTGTGATACAACTCATAAGAATAAGATCATGACAGCTTAGTGACGAGTCCGTGATAAGTAAAGTAAATAGGGTTTTCGGTACTATACATGCTATTACCTCATTCATCAGATACATTAGGATAAATGTGTCAGAATTCTAGTTCTCTTACATAATCCTTTGCGTCTAAATGACTTAGCAACAACATGTTTTATAACATTGGTCGTGAATAATAGTCTTTAAAGGACTGAGTCAAATGCCATGTTACTAGGCTATTCAGATACACTGGAATAAATTCATTCAAATACTAGTTTTCATGTATTGGTTTTGCAGGGATCTTTGTTTGATTGCATGGAGGATTTCATCGTGAGCTGATATCAATTAAAGAACCATTGAAAAACCACCTGAGAGTACTAGACAGCTGTTTCGCCAGCCTAGTTTGGGGCTCTTCAGCAGTACTCACCTACACTGCGGCGTTAGAACTCAGGACTGTCTGGTTACAAGGCCAGCGAGCTCGTAGACCATTAAGTCAATATGACACGATCCAGTGGCCAGCCCATGAATTCTAACTTCTGCCAATACATGCCCGACATAGCACGACCACATCGTATTGCCTACTTCAATGAGTTACTGCCTCATCTTCAACCTGCTGTATCCTACTGGTCACGGCTTCCCACTAGAACCCCAAGCTAACTGCCTGAATAGGGCCAGTCGCTAGTGACCAGAAGGTCCTCGGTCCGAACCCCAGTGGGTGCGTACTGCTGAAAAGTTCCAAACTAGAACGGAACAGCTGTCCAGAACTCGCAGGTTTTCCAATGGTTCTCTAACCGACGTCAGCTCATCATGAATTCCTCCATGCAATCAAATACTGGTTCACATGTAATCCTGTGTATGCAAGATTAAAGAATATATACCACAGACTTTGAACCAACCAATCAGATCGCTAGACACATTAGAAATGAGTGCTTTCCATAATCCTTCTTCCAAGTTTTACACTGACTGAGGGTTAGATTTAGGATTGGATTAAGGTAGGGTTATGTTTGAGTTTAGGGTGGAACTTGCAACGATGGTTATCGGCAGCACCCACTTGAAATGCCGAATAATGTAACTTTATTTGTCATCATTAAGTTAGAATCATCAAGTTAATCATTCATCAGAATTAATTAATCCTATAACTGGTGCTCATACACATTCTGGTTTATTTTCTATGGCCACTCCCATGGAAAACTGAGATCTCTTGTAAGCATAGTAGAGACAGACACCCTGTATTTTTTGTTATACGTTTATCCAGTAAATATACTTTCCGCCTAGAAGCTCGTGATTGGCTGGTCCAAGGCCATTCGACCATGATATCGACTCTTTGCTGTTGCCTCTATGTCTTTTGAATAACATAGCTACTTGCAGTTTACTTTCAATCCAATCCAATCTTTGTGAAAGTTTAAATTACTAGCTACTATAATTATTGAAAATAAGTAAATATATCACAGAAGTAGAACAGGTATTAATACGGTTTAAAAGATGATTATGTAGTCTTAAGTAATACTAAGTGCCTTCCCATCATCTAGAAGAAAATAAAATGGATTTATATAGTGTATAGTGTAAATTTAGTCTCATAAATTGCCACTGATATTTACCAAGCCCTAAGAACAATCATTACTCTCAAGTCTGTAGGGAGATCAGCAGCACTCAGAATGATAAGATCCAGATTTTCATCTCTAATGTGTAGTCTGTGCTACTATACGGATCAGAGACTTGGCACGGCGTCACGAAAGGTACCTCGAACAAACTATAGACCTCCGTCAACAGCTTTATTTGTCCAACACTCAAGATAAGATGGCCGGCTAGAAAAGATCAGCAACAGGAAGGGACCTCTGGCAATGAGCAAACCAACCCAGGAGGATCCGACTGTGCAACAAATATGCAGGAAGAAATGGACGTGGATTGGCCATACTCTGAGGAAACAAACCATCAAGTGACATCCATCACACACCAGGCCATCACTTGAGAGGAATCTGAATGGGAAGCGGCGAGTTAGTTGGCTGTCAAGGCGAAGGTGACATGGAGGAAGATGTGATGAGAAGAGGATATGAAAGCATGTGGTCAGACGTGGAGTCAGGTGAAAACGTTGCCAGAGAACCAAACGCAATGAAGAAATGCTTCTGAAGCCCTATGTTCCTCTAGGAACTAAAGGAAGTAATAAATAAGAAGAAGAACAATCAGAAGTCATAGTGTAGTGAGAGCTGGCTGTTAGCCGAAATTCGTGGACAGTAATTTACGTCAATGTTTATGTCCCCAATATTGATCGTGAGAAAAATGAGAACAAGGGCTTTGCGTAGGCGGATACAGTTAACATATAGATGATCTGACATTGAAGAAACAGTCACAAAGAGATGCGAGGTTAACTTTCTGTGAGAAATAACGAATCAGAAGACTGTGTTTGTTTGCCTGAATAAGCTATCATAATGTACATGAAAATATATAAATACGTGTTGATTTCCTTAATAAACGATCTGTTGCCTGGTCCTTGTCTTCTGTTGTTACAATAGGACATTGAGTTGTGCAGTCGTCAACCAGTAAGTAATAGTTTGACAATCTAAGAGATAATTCAAGTATCCATTTTCTAATCTACGTCCAAATGAACGGTGGAGATGAAAGAATATTCCTGATCTTGGTTCAAGTGGAAGTCAGTACCAATTAATAACTGGAATTCAGACAGCTTGATTATGTGTCCATAGACATGAAACCCTGACATGTGAATTATTTTGTTTATTACACAATTGTATGTTAAAAGGCAATCCCACTGAGAAACTTTTCTATTTCACTTAGCGACTTAAAGAATTCGACATGCATAACATACTTGACCTCTTGTAAAACTTTAATGTATGCGCAAACTGGTAGTTGGCTGGCAACCAATGCAGCCTTAAGTTCTTTCTTCTAATTAAAATCAATCGATCCATTGTCTAATCTGGTCACAGAACTAATTAAGATTTTATCATGCATAAAGAAACACTCGATGTAAGTTGGCTTAAGCATGTTTATACTTTGTTTATGTATATACACCAGACTTACCAGACTTTTCTCAGTCATTCTGCCCTTCCTTTCTTATTAAACACAGACATTATCCACCCACAGAAGAAACAAGGGAATTTGACCTATTTTTTTATATACACATATATATAAACATATTTTGACATATAAGAAGCTAATAATCCATTTTTGTCAAAAGGAAACAGCAACACGAATATTTCTTTGGCTGTACATGAAATAACACAAAGTTTTCACTGGTACAATCCAAAAAAATATATCTATACAAAAATATTGCCATTTAAAAATTATCTTTTGATTGATGGAAAAATTGTAGTAGTAGTAGTTTATTTACACTGTAAAATACTGTTTATTGTAGACTTCACATTCTCATTAATTAAGTGAATATTAGTTAGATTCACTGTGCCTTGTGTTTATCTTATCCCATTGTCTGTTTAGTATAGTTTCTACTTTCAACTATTTACAGTGTATGCGGTATTGTATACCCTGTGAATGGGTATCTGTGTTCATGTGTATATAGTTGTAAATGTCCACTGATTGCTGATCATGGATATTGAGAAAGAAAATGACTCTAGTATCTAATTTCTAGACGTCTTTATGACCAGAAAAGAGGATGGCACAAAATAAGAAGAAGTGTTTATAGAAAACCTACATCAAACGGGTCAGTACACAAACATTTGCTCAACTTTCTGCCCTTGAAATACAAACGCAGTCTGTCTGATAAAGTGCTTGGTTCACAGAGAAAGAGATATTTGCTCGGATGAATGTCTTGATGAGGAGCTTAATAATACTAAACGGTTGCTAAGTGAGAATGGTTATCCTGAAAAGTTTATTGATTTGATAAGAATCTGAATCTGAAACCAAAGCAGCCCAGGTTACCAACAGTTCCAAAAAAGGCCTTATTCTTGCAGATACAATTCCTTGGGGAAAACACCAGCGAGATACTAACACAGCACCTTAGAAATGAGGCGGTAAAAAGAGCATTCCCTGCTGCCCAATAACGCTGTGTCATCAAAACCACCCCTCTATTGCGTTCGGGAGCAAAAGACAAACAGCCGAATTTCGCCTCTTCCATGTGTATCTACTCATTTGACTGCTCCTGTGGAGCCAGTTAGTTACATAGGCCATACAATTAGGCGTGTTTCTCGTCGAATTTCCGAACATCACCCTACCTGGTTAAGCAAAGGACAAACAAAATCTGTTCGGAGTGCTATTCTACTTCACTCATCTTGTGGATACAGAACACAAGATTGATGTTAACCATGCTTTCAGGGTCATTTACCGCATACCTACAAATCTCAATTTCGCCTTAAGAGTTCGACTACTAAATATTGCTGAGGCTGGCTGTTGGGATCGATACTAACAAGCCTAATTTATGCATCCAAAAGAAGTTAGTTCAGACACTGTCATTACCTTGGCCATCTAGGTTTGAATGATCATAAATTTTTGTGGAATTTCCCTAATTTTAGTTGATATTTTATTTGCTACTATATCTTTATTACTATTGTAATTTAAGTATCTTTAGTGAACTGTAATTCCTCTGATCATACTTTACCAATCGATATTATTTAAAAAACACTAATATTGTTATTGACTACTAATCTAGAATATTCTCTGTATATAAACATACATATAATTGTAGAGCCGTTCGAAGAATTTATCGGAAAGAACATTCTTCGCTCGATTATTTTGTGTTTTATAGATCATGGATAAGTCATTTGAAAGTTAATGGGGGCGTTGATGAATAATAATTTATTCGATTACGTCTTTGGACATGTTTTTATCTTTGCATTCGCAGTGGAACATAAGGCTTCAAGCTGTGAAGTTTCAGTAGCAGTGGCGTTGCTCTTCCTTGGTGAGATTGCTGATCTCCTCCGCGTGCACAGCTGGCGAGCACTATTGTTGACTATAACATGATACACGAAATTCATCACGTTATGTGGATGTATCTCGGAATCATGGTAATTCTAAACTGTACAAATTATTTCTATCCAACTCAGTCCACTAATTTCAGAGCAAAATATATAAACAAACTGATTGTGTAGCGATGGGATCACCAATATCTCCTATCGTAGCCGGTATCTTTATGGACAGCTGGGAAAATATTGCTCTAAATACACTCAGTCCTACTCCAAAAATATGATGGAGATAAGTGGATGACACACACTCACTAGTGAAGGTAATAAAATTCACATTTGAATCGGAAAATGAACAAGGAGAATTAGCTGTGTTAGACTGTGAAATAAAACAAACAAAAGAAGGTAAACTTCACACTAGCGTTTATAAAAAGCCAAAGCATTCTAATAGATATTTAGACTTGAATTCATCTCATCCGTTATCTATAAAGGCTGTCTTAGTTAAATGTCTAACAAACCGAGCAGTAGCACTAAGTAGTACAAGAAAAGACCTAAATGATGAAATGAAACAGATAGAAGAATAGCTGGTTGGTGTCAAATAACTATCCTATAAAATTCATTAGGATATCAAAAAGAGGTCAAAAGCAAAATAAAAATAACGGTAAAGCGAATAATGATAACATAAATAAGAAGGAATATGACGCATCTACAGTTTTACCATATAAGGAGTGGACATATGAAACCCTACGTTAGATTCTCAATAAGGCAGGAATTAGAGTAGCATTTAAATCTACAAACTCACTCAGGGACTAGCTCTGTAGTCTAAAGGACCTCGTCGGTGGACCCAATTAAACAAAATAATACAGTTTACAGAATACCTTGCAGTGACTGTGAGTCAAGTCAACTACAAAGTTCATTCAAACTAGTAGATCAGGCAGGAGTAGTCAGATTATGAGAACATAAGAACTTAGCTAAGGTAAGAATGACTGACCCCGAGAAGATACGTAATTTAGAAAAACAAACTCAGCAGTCGCACTGCATGCATTAACACACAACCATACAATAGGGTGGGAGAGAGTGAAAATTTTAAAAAGTAATATAGGTAGGTGGAGATAGAGAGAGATTGATTACTGAATCCTTGTTCATCGAGTCTACACACAACACAACACATGCAACAGAATTGACTCAATGCAAATACCAGAGATATGGAAGATATGATTACCATCAGTCAAATCAGAGGATTATAAAGGATCTAATAAGTTGTCTATTTTTACTATAAAAAGATCTTATTTCCCATCTGATTGTATTTTATTGATAACACTTAAATTATTTCCGAATGTACTTTATTTTATATTGGTTTTATTCATATGCCTAATCAACTTTTACTCGTGTATATAAGCGAAGCAAGAAAGTTGTATGAGTACCTTGATATGATTATGAGTGGCAATAATTTGTGCTCAAGGCATCATCAGTAAATATTGCTGTATAACACTGTGCGATTTTATCAAAATAAAAATTTTATCCATAATGGAGTTATACTCCACCACTTATATCAGTCCACCTGTCACTTACCTCATCCAAAAGTAACATAATTAATTCAACACAGACAGCGAACGAAACTGATAAATGACTAATTAAAAAATTGCATTCCGTGTCACCGAAGTACCATGCTTTTTCATGCTATTAAAAATGTCTAGACAGGCAATGAAAGCTATACAATCAAACCATTCAGCTTAGAAAAGGCAATAACACCAAAATAACATCAGCAGCCCATTTCACATCGGTAATTCCAAACTGCATCTTTCAACGCCACATTCAGATAAGGTGCCATTGAGCCATTCATGCGCATAATTGACGTCCTGTAGGACTGTAATGGACATACTGATTGATCACTAGGTGATAAACAATCCTATCTATCTAGTTATCGGTGTTGGGGCTAACTGGATTCTCTCAGTCAACTTTGCAATGTGGTTACCGAGTTGGGTGGCTTGCCATGGCGGTGCACTGTGAACTGAAAACTTGGTGGTCACACTGTAAATCTTAACAGGCAGAATTTATTCTGTACTAACACCAAGAAATAGACACATAACACTAGTTGCTTCCTGACCTGACTATCTTGCGTCTGATGAAGTAATTAAGAACACTGAATTAAGCAATCACAACAACAACAGCTATCCAGTTATCTTTGATTCTCAATAATCCTTTAGTTACAATTAATAGTGTTCTCTGAGCTGGTTGGTTTAGTTGTGGAGATTTCGTCGTCCTTCTGGACAACATGTTCAGCGCAATATTTAGCATAAAGTGAAATGATTTAAATTTCTTCATGAGTGATATAATTGTGTCTGCCGACAACCATCTTTACATATGTATTAACCACTTTCTATTTACTTGGATTTTAAACTTTCTCGTCACATGATTTACTTTTTAATAGTTGGTATATTTGGTCTATATTAATGTGTTTGTTAATCGCAGGTTCGCTTGAGTACCAGGTTTCTAGGGATTCCCTGGCACTTTTGGTGTTTCCTCTGTCTAAGATTTCGACATCATCCCAATCAAACTAATGTCCATAATTGTCTATATGCATTGATACTAAAGAATATATGTGGTGTCTTTTCACGGTTGATTTGTGTTCTTGGATTCTAATTCGAAGGGGATGCCCACTTCGTTGGGCGATGTAATGCCTGTTACAGTTCATACAGTTTATTTTGTAAATGGTTTTAATTTTATCTCCTTTTTCTGTTGGATTTTTCCGTTTTAACAATAAGGAATTAAGTGATTTGACTGACTAGTGTGGTGTATCTATTTCAAATGATTTCAGTATTCTAGCCGTTATTTCAGAGATATTTCTCATGTATGGTAGGATGAATTTTCTTCTGATCTTTGATGATGGTTCCTTGTTGGTGTTTTAATTCGACTTCAAAAACTTTCTGATGAAATTTTGTGGATAACCATTCTTTAGTTATTACGTACTTATGATGAAAAATTCATTAAAATCAGCTTATACCTTCTAAATCATCTGAATGGAAACACATTTCATTACTAGTTTTCCTAGAAAATCTTCTATAGGCGAAACTAGAAAGTATCACTAATTATTATAACTGATCACTCAGTCGTGAAATAGTCTGAAAAATATTGTATTTTCTTTCTCCATTATTATATAGTTTTCAGTTATCACTCGAGTAAACAGTTCAAATGAATCCATGGTATAATCAATATTGTATATCATTTCACGGGTTTTTTTTACCTTCAATGAAATATAGCCACATAAAATTTGAATTTTTACTTAATCGGCTCACATTTACTGTCCTCAAAATACTAACCACCCTTAAGAATAAGACCAACTGGAGAAGTTTCCACTTCACTTGATCCATTGTTATTTTATTTTATCTTTTTATTTTTGATTACAGCTTGATTCCACATTGTATTTTTGGTTCAAGTATGGAATTCTTAGCATGGATATTGGTAGCCCAAATTTTGCAGGCCGACCATAGATATCAGGTGAGAGTCAGCAGGGAATCGAACCTCGGCCCTGTGTGCATGGTCAACGAGAGTCCTAACCACTATGCCACCAACGCAATATTGATGCATTTAGTGCTGTTGTTTTTTATTGCTTTACGTTTTTTCAGTGGAACATGAGGTTTCAAGCTGGTGGCTTGAAGTTTCGATAGCAGTGATGTTTATTTTTATGGGATGGGGTTGCTAGCATAATGCCCAACCTCCCCTTTTTGCCGGCTTTTACTACTACCGGCTTAGCGAGGTAAAGTGCTAGAACTGATTTATATGAGGCAAAGAATACTGAATGTTTATATAATATAAGTGCGTTGGTGGCATAGTGGTTAGGACGCTCGCCGACCATGCACATGGTTCGGGGTTCGATCCCCGACCGATGCACTCCTTTACCTTGCTAAGCCAGAAATAAAAAGATGGTAAAGAGGAAAGGTTGGGCACGAGGCTAGCAACCCCATCCTCTAAAAAATAAACACTGCTACAGAAACTTCAAGCCACTAGCTTGAGGCCCACTGTTCCACTGGGGAAGGTGAAGGGAAAAAAATAGCGAGGTGCAGAAGTGAATCGACCGGGGATCGAATCCCGGACCAAATGAGGCGTGATCGGCGGGCATCCTGCGGCTGTACCAGCGACACACTTTAGTCTTATTTAACTCTGCCTAATGACATTACTATACATGGTTATACTACAACAAATAGACTATGAACCAATGATATCTTCGTCAAATCCGTATTTGAAATGGTTAACGAATAGCTAATTGAACAATCAGTGTTTACAAGTATTTACCACCGTGTTTGAAAAGTGATTCCCACTGTTTATTGCACTGAAAACACCATTATCTACTGTTATTTTTATTACCATTTATGATTAGGTAGATGAATTTTGACTTTATCGACATTATTATTATTATTATTATTATTATTATTATTATTATTATTATTTCGTTTACTAGTATAAAACAACTGGGATATAATCAAGAAGGAAAGACTGTGAAAAGTCACTTTTTCTGCATTCCCTCCCCCACCCACCCACTACGAAAAGTGTTTATTATTATCTTCTTTCAATTGAATAAAATGGGAAAATTAAGCGACACAGGGTGGTTGGCGACTGTCATTGTTAGCTCTGTTACTTACACACAGAGAGTTGTTTCTGTCCCCATACGAACAAATGACTCACTTCTCTTTTTTTTCCCTAGTGTTTTCGATATTCTCTTACCAGGCCTTTTTTTTCTTATCAGTACACTTCACTGTTGATGATGACTGTTTATGTTTATTTTTGGTGAAGAAATTCTCAACAATGGCAGCAGTAGCTGACTGTTCCTTTTCAGGTATAATCTGGTTTGTTTAATTAGTTGAGAGAATATATCCATTTTTTCTTTATTATACCCATCTTAATGTATGTATATACGTATATATGTATATGCATTCAATATCCATTTGAGACAGGCTTGAGGAAGAAGATAGAATCATATTGTTGAATCTAGTAAACAAACAATAAGAAGTGGGTAAATAATTAGCAGGAAAACAGCAATCAAAAGCCATGTATATATATATATATATATATATATATATATATATATTTCATGAAAGCAAAAAGAAGCTTGGCTTAATCATAGTTTCCTCTTGAATTGAACTGTTGATTGGACCAAAGTGCTCGGTCTCAGGCTGACATGTCTATTGGCTTCTTGTGCAGATGCTTCGACGATGTCTGGGCATTTAATTAGTATACAATTGGTGGATGGTGGCTAGCAGTGGAATCCAGCTAGGATGCGCATTTCATCCTATTTGGCACTCGTCAACTGGATGTACCTGCATTTCTCAGTCAGTGATAATGTTCCCACCGAGGCTCGAACCCAGTGCCCATAGTTTCCTCTTGCCTATAATATTACCAATTGGCGTATTGTTAAACGTTAATAAATATTCAAGTATTGGTTTTTAATCGATTTTTTATATTTCATCACTCACACTGACTTCATTTAGAGAACCATTAATAACCAAGGAGGGGGGGTACTAGATAATTATTTCGTCCTAGATCGGGAGTCTTCATTAATACACACCTATCACCCAAATGGGGATCGATCCCAGGAGCTATGGGGAGCAAGGCGAGAACTTTGACCACCGAGGTATGCGGGATAAATATTCTGTGATGATGAAGACATTTACTCATGACGTAAAACAACTATGTCTTGATTTTCTGTGGTTTCTACTCTTAATTTATAACCCATAGTTTAAAATTGAGTTCATTTTTAGCAAATAAACTCAGTATTCATCCGATTAATGTTCAAAAAATACAGAATATCAAAATGTATAAATTTCATCTGTAAGAAAAATAATAATCTGATTGATAATAAAGCGATGAAATGACTGTTGAAGCTGAAGTGGAAACGAAAGTGTCTTTAAGGGGGTATAAGCCATTGTCTATGGATTGATGCATGAAAGGTATCCACCTAGTGTGTCACGGTATACATTTCACATTGTTGTAATAACTCTGTCGTTAATAGTGAATGAAAGATTAGCAAATTTTGATTTAAATGCTTATATTATCACTAAGCAACTGAATGAAAGGATCAACAAACAATACAACCGATATTAGATAGTTGGAGGCAATCGGCAGGACCTAGGTTTCGTGCTAGTTGGCACTCATCAGCAAGGTGGATCTGCGACTAGCACGAAACCTAGGTTTCGTGTTTCCAAGGCTTCCTGTAGCCGATCGCCTCCAACTATCTTATATCATCAAATCAATGTGTGCAACGTGATGGTGAGCTACCTAGAATGGTGGCCACATTGTAAAACCTGACGGACAGAATTCAGTCTGCATCAAAGAAAAGGACTAGACATATTACACTAGTTACTGACTAGTGTCCAATCAAAGTATCCACTACAGTCCTACAGGAGGTCAATCGCGAGCCAGCCCGAATAGCTCAGTGGTAACGTCTCTGACTGCAGAACTCACTGGGTGACACGGGGTTGAATATCAGAAGAGACATGAGTTCTTTCAAGGTTGCAGGTAAGCCTTGCTGACCGGTGACTGACAACTAGCACGAAACCTAGGTTGAAGGCTTCCTGTGGCCTATTGTCTCCAACCATCTAATATCATCAAACAAGTGTATATTGTTTGCCAGGTGCCATCGGCTTAATACATATTATCAATGTTATTATTTTTGTAAAAATTGGCTTGATTTCCTCATTTACTTGGTGTAAGATGACAGCTAGACATTCAGGTGAATTGAAATTCTTCTGACCTTTTTTTAGTTATCTTATCCATTCCTTGGTTCTGTGTGCAGCGTAAGGACTGAGGGTAACTGACATATTGCAGAGTTATTCAAATAGATTAGAATGAATGTAACTAAATACTAGTTCACTCGTAATCTTATCTCTTTCAAGTAAAGTAGCAGCATGCTGTTTACTTTCAGTCGAACATAGGACTTCAATAAGAAATCTCCAGTGTATTATATTCTCTGAACTTATTGTCACCTTGTTCAACGATGGATGTCAGACAAGTTTGAAACTTTTCAGCAGTAAGCACCCTTGATTCTACCGCGTAAAGAACCCAGCACGTTCTAGTTACAAGGTGACCCCTCTCTGACTATTCATTCACTGAAATGGAGTTCAATGGCTCGTAAATTTTAACTGTATGATTTTTAGCCCTACTGCCGATCAATGTCGGTGAGAAATATTTGTTCTCATATCTGACCTGGTAGACCTTGCTGGTCACAGCTTCTCACTAGGTCTTCACGCAGCTTAATACTGTAGTCAATCACTAGTGAGCAATAGATAAACTTTCAGGTGTGTTGGTTTGCAGACATTTCATTGGTTTTACTAAAGTTTGGTTTGTAAGGGTTAGTTATGCTTTTTCCGAGTTGATCACGGATTGATATCAGTCAGAAAACCATGGAAAACCAGGGAGTACTGGACAGCTGCTGTTTCATCCTAGTTTGGAAATCATCAACAGTACGCACCCACTGCCAGGGTTCGAACCCAGGAGCTTCCATTTACAAGACCAGCGAGCTCGAATACCATTCAGCCAGTAGGACCCGATTCAATGGCTATTCCATGAATTCTAACTTCTACCAATTCGTGATTTAGCGCGACCCCAACCATTGTCGTTGGTGGGACATCCATCCACACACTTGACTTCTAATTGGACGTCACTGGTCACGACTTCTCACTAGAGTACCAGGAAACTCCAACCTGTAGCAAGTCACTAGCGAGCATCAGATTAATTTTCTATAGTTTGGTTTGTAAGGGTTAGTAGATGCGTACTACCGATGATTCTCAAACTAGGATGAAACAGCAGCTGTCCAGTACTCCCTGGTTTTCAATGGTTCTCTAACTGATATCAATCCGTGATCAACTCGGAAAAAGCATAACTAACCCTTACAAACCAAACTGTAGAAAATAAACTTACACTATGATGGAATTATGTTACACCATAGTGCTTCTTATATTCGGTAAGCCTCTCCTCATAACTCCCTCTATCTTAAGACAATAACTCAACCCAAACTATTCCCTTAAATTAACCTTTTCCACTTGTTAAATATTTACACATTTTTGAATTGATGAGTTCCACTGATTGTGAGGTAGATTATTTTATTATGAAGTAACATCAATTAAAAGACTATTGGAAACCAAAGCTCACCAAATAGTAGTTTCACCTTAGTAGGGGAATTTCTGAACACCTTTCGATCCTGATATCACTGAGGATCACAGTCCATTTGACTAGGTGAGTAGATTACAAACCAGCCATTGGTTTTGGTTCATTTATCATCTAAACTTGGCTCTATGATTGCTGCAAAGACAGATCTGACTATCATTTCTGTAGATTACAGAAACAACAGATTGTACAGTCATTTCTTAGAAATATAAATGTCTTTTTTAATGATTCACATATGAGAAGAATCTTGGCTTACTAAAACAAGATATGTGTATATCAAAGAAGTTTTTTTTTTTGAAGTACAACGGATTTTTGAAAATAGCCACCAATTCTCACACAAGAATACAACAAAAACGTTACCAAGTTTTTAAAAAAGCAAAAAAACATGTTGCACTATATTGAATTTCTACTCTAAAGACAAATAATAGCTCCTCTCTTGGTCTGGATGCTCTCTCTCTCTCTCTCGCTCACACACACACACACACACACAGTCATTCCTTCTCTCTTTGGTAAAAACATGTTAACTTCTTCTTTTCTTCACTTTCTTCCTTTATCGATTAGTCATGTCCTCGTTATCAAGTCTTGATGTGTTTGCATGACTCACCTTTTATTGTTTTTTTTGTTTTCAAATCTTGTCATATATGTCGTCTCCACAATGATGACCTTGTGTATGTGTACAAAGTGACACAGGTGTATTTTTCGTTCTACTTGGTCTGCATACAATGGTATATCGAGGTGAATTTTATGCCTTTCGGCATAATAACTATTCATAATCACTTACTAGGCATATATGCTTACTAATTTGATTTTTAACTAAACACTTAACTATGACATCCTCTCAAATGATTTAGCAGCAATCTTTCTGACTTAATAAACAAAGGTGCTCATAGAGCAGAGAGTTTAGTGTAAAAAACACTTTCTAGCATGTTGTAATGAATGGGACTGACTGTGTATGAAACATGTTGCTAGGCTATCTAAAATACATTAGGTGTCTAAATTCTAGTTCATACGTATAATCCAATGTTTTCGTATGCCTTAGCAACATGCCTTAAGCAGCTAATCATGTTTTTAGGAAATTTTATTCAAAATCCAATTCAATTGTAATTTTATCTGTTTGAATCGTTAAGAAATATGTTGAATATCGTCAGATAAAGTGAATTCAAAGTTTGGTAACATACCGTACACACTGTAGTAGACAGACATCATTAGATAGTTGGAGGCGATCGATAGGAAGCCTTGGACCTAGGTTTTGTGCAAGGCTTATCTGCAATCTTGAAAGAACTCATGTCCCTTCTGAGATTCGACCCCGCGTTACCCCGTGTGAACTGCAGTCAGAGACGTTACCACTGAGTTATTCGGGTTGGCTCGCGATTGACCTCCTGTAGGACTGTAGTGGATATTTTGATTGGACACTAGTAACTAGTGTGACGTGTCAAGTCCTTTCTTTGATGCAGACTGAATTCTATCAGTAAGGTTTCGCAATGTGGTCACCATTCTAGGTAGCTTGCCATCACGGTGCACAGTAATTGATCTCAGAAGGGACATGAGTTCCTTCAAGGTTGCAGATATGCCTTGCGGACCGGTTAGTGCCCAACCAGCACAAAACCTAGGTCCGGCGTGGCTTCCTGTGGTCGATTGCCTCCAACTATCTAATATCATCAAATCAATGTGCACCGTGACGGTTTGCTACCTAGACTGGTGGCCATATTGCAAACCTGACTGATAGAATTCATTCTGCGCCAAAGAAAGGACTAGACACGTCACACTAATTACTAGTGTCCAATCAAAATACAAATATCATTCTTCAGTCTTTCTCAAATACTTAAATTACAGGTATAATATGCATACACTAAGTAAGGAACTTTTTTAATCGATTTGTGAAAGTGTTATTTAGTGAAGCTAAAGTATGTTACTTATCTAATCATCTTTGAACCAATGGGTCATAACTCCAAACAGTTAATTTCCTGACAACATTAAGGGCAACCAGATAGCATAGCTGATCATTTCGTCAGTCACATAACTAAAGTTAAAGTTCCCCTCAGTATTGAGTCACTTGGGTTATTGACCACAATGCAAACTTGATTGATTGAATCCAATCAACACTAACACTACTAATGACTACACACATAATATTGATTACAACCTTGTGACTAGTAAATGTGTGCACTACAGCCCTATCGATGGTCAGTCATCAGCCAGAAGAGTTCAGCAGTACCATCTCTGATTCTAGCACTGGGTGACATGAGTTCCAATCTCTGAGTTGGCATTATTTCCCCTGAAGGTTGCACACATACACACCCTTGCTAATGAAGGCCAACAAGAACGAAACCAATATTCGAAGTTTCCTACCTACCGCCTCCCGCGACCTAACATCAGAAATGTCAGGGTAGAAGACTACTGCTAAATAAACAATAGTGAACACGTATTTCGTATACAACCCTCTTCGCCCAAAAGAAGAAGGCAAATGCCACCAAATCTCCACGTCACCATTCTACTATTGAATAAGAATACATTGACCCCCATTTAGTAACATCTAAATCTGAGGCTACTGATCATTAATGGCTTGTGTAAGAGTAGGAACTGAGCACTAAAGAAGAGTGTGATCATATACTGGAAAAGCATATTTTATGTAACACCCAATAATGAACTTGAGGAGAATGGAGGTGCCGAAGCAATTTCTGTCAAACACTTGAAACCAGATTTATGTGTTCAAAAAGAAGCAGTCATTAGTCTTTCCTTGCCTTGGTAACTGGATGTCTTTATTTTCTCATCTGATTACGTAATATTTGTCTTTAACCACACCCTCTTTTATAATCTGTAATTTTGCTTGTCTCTTGTTTCTATGATTTGAGTTCAACTCAGTACATTGTTACCTAACTTATTAGTCACTATGCATCTAACGCACATCTCACCTTTATTATGTAGCTCCTTTACCATTAAATGCATACATTTATTTTGTTTAAACTTGAACTGCCTATGTAAAAACTATATAAGCGCAAGTTTCTCAGCACTGTTCACTAACTGTGGAACTTTCTGTCAACTGACAACGTGTAAACTTTGCAAGTATGTTAAAACGTTTCTGTACTTAAAACTCATAATTTATTTAGGCTGTAAGCAGCTGATGAGAAGCCAAAAGCTATTTGTTATCACCTTAAACCTGACTTGGTAATCCAAGCTAGAACCAAGGACCAATTTACTTCATAATATTTTCAAACCCTTTCTCTGCCTTGTTTTTCTCTTTTCTCTTTTTATCTTTCTCACCCACACCTTTTGCGTCCCCCTACCCATTATCTGTGACCTTGACCTGTACACAATCTGACCTGTATTGTAATTATTCATGCCTTTTTGCCTTCTATAAAAACTGTGTATGACAAGTACGTGTGTGATCAGAATGTCAGAAATGTGTTGCGCCAATACATTACACGTTTCAGATCAACTACGTCTTCTTATTGTTTTGTCGAAATTCATAAAGGGAACCAATTGCTTTAAATCCCACTTTAGTCACATCTCCAAATACCCGAAATTCTAGAGTCAGACAACTAGGCCGAGGTAAAACATAAAATTCCCTGATGACCATCTTCTCTTAATTGATACCCCAACCGTTGTTTTTTTAAGATAACCTGGTGATTAACTGGAATAGTTCATGATTTTTTCACCAAATTCCTTCTGATCTTAGAAACGTAACCTAATGAGATAAAAGTTGTGTAACAGACAGACACTTATGAAGAGAAGAAAACAACATACATACTTTATCCACTTCTGGTACAACTCTTTTTGTTATTTAATAAATCATACTCAAAATAAATCATACTCTCCTACAGTTCTGTTCAGATAATCATTTGTTTCTTGTAAGCACTAACTTTAAACACAAGGAGAGACACTGTTTAACCTGGCGACCCCCATCATCAAACCAACGCTGGACACAAATAGACCACATAGCAATAAGCTATCGTTGGCGTGGGTCGGTAGGAGATTGTCGCTCCTTCTGGAACACGTGTGTAGATACCGATCACGCACTGGTCCGGGCTCGTGTGTGCTTACGACTGAACGGACGTAGGAAACAGCTGGCGGTAAAACCATCACGTCCCCAGCTCGATCAGGAAACTAAATCCCTATTTGAGGAAGAACTAGCTAAACGCATATCTGAATTCGACAGCTGTGCTCACCCTGGAGAAGCCTGGAAGAATATTCAGTCAGCTATAGATACAGCTGTAAAAGCTGTGAATAAGGCAAATCCAAAGGTGAGTAAAAACCACTGGATTTCGACTGCCTCATCCGAACTGATAGATGCTAGAAGACTTATTCCGGCGAGCTCCGAATTCAATGAGGAGCGAAAGCTGCACAAAAGGAAACTTACTAAAAGTCTCCGCAAGGACCGTGAACAGTGGTGGGTGACAAAGGCAAAAGAGATGGAAAAAGCATTGGCGATAGGCAACACTAGGCAACTCTTTAGACTCATCACAGAATCGGGCGGGAGAAGGCAATTCATAAGTGAGACTATTTCTGAGAAAAATGGCTCCTTAATTAGCTCTCAGGATAGACGCCTTGAACGCTGGAAAGAACACTTTGAGGAACAATTTAACTTGCCTACAGCCACACTGAACCTCCCCGACATCCACACACCCGAATGGGATATAGACACTGGTCCGCCGTCTGTAAGTGAGGTCACAAAAGCTATCAGTAATTTGAAACGAGGCAAAGCGGCAGGACCCGACGGAATTATTCCGGAGGTGTTTAAATATGGGGGTGACATACTAGTTTGTAGATTAACTGAGGTACTAGGCAAAGTCTGGGAATCAGAGACAGTGCCATCAGACTGGGGTAAGTCACTTATTATACCGATATTCAAGAAGGGAAACAAGTCCTCGTGTGATAATCATAGGGGGATCAGCCTAACGAACATAGTCTCTAAAATCCTAGGCTCAGTAATCATGCATAGACTAAGCAGAACTCGGGAGGAACAGACAAGGGAAAATCAAGCAGGCTTTAGACCAGGTAGAGGGTGCATAGATCATATCTTCACTCTTCGACAGATTCTAGAACATAGACACACTTTTCGGCGTCCAACAATTGTCATATTTCTTGACTTGAAGGCGGCCTTCGACTCCGTGGATCGAAAGGTACTATGGCAATGTCTGACTGTGAAGGGAGTGCCAAGAAAGTACATTGCACTAATCAAGGCACTCTATTCAAACTCACGTAGTCGTGTAAGGGCTTATGGGGAATTGTCATCTGAATTGGTAACAACCAGTGGTGTCCGACAGGGATGTCCACTTTCCCCATTTCTGTTTAACTTCATCATAGATATGCTGATGGAAGTATCCTTAACTGAACGTAATGACTTAGGAATCGACTTGTTACCAGGGAATAGTCTTATGGACTTAGAATATGCAGATGACATAGTCCTGTTAGGGGAGGATGCTGACAAAATGCAGAGTCTTCTGAACACCTTGAGCAGCAATCTTCGTATGTTTGGCATGCGATTCGCCCCTACAAAATGTAAGATGCTGCTACAGGACTGGACCACGTCAACTCCTAACTTAGTGATAGGGAGTGAAGTGATAGAACATGTTGACCACTTCACCTATTTGGGAAGTTGTATTAGCACCAACGGACTGATTGGCGATGAAATCTCAGCACGGATCCGAAAAGCTCGAGCTGCTTTCGCTGACTTACACCATCTCTGGCGTAGGCGTGACATCCGGTTATCAACCAAGGGACGTGTGTACTGCTCATCAGTTCGCTCCGTCCTTCTCTATGGCTCTGAAACATGGCCAATACGCGTTGAAGACATGAAAAGGTTGACTGCTTTCGATCATAGATGTCTGCGATCTCTGTCTCACGTTAGGTGGTTTAATAAGGTAAGTAATGTTGACGTTAGGCGTAGAGTGTTGGGCAAAGAGGGAAAATCAATCGACGAGGCTATAAAGTTACATAGACTAAGATGGCTAGGTCACGTGTTGCGCATGCCTAACCACCGCCTCCCCGACGGGCATTACTAGCTGATATAGGTGCAGGTTGGAAAAGAGCCAGTGGTGGCCAAACAAAAACATGGCATCAATCCATGAAATCCTTGACAGTTAAACTGAGTCAGGTAGGGAGATGCAGACTCCCGGGTTGGGGCCCTCGGGACTCTAGGAATCAATGGCTGGAGACAATAGGTGACATGGCTCAAAATCGTTGTCAATGGCGCAGATGTATTCAGTCTCTGTAATCTTTCATATTCCTTTCTACCATTACCCATTCTGTTTCACTCTTATAATTGTCAAACTCTATTGATTCTCTTCACTCATCTTCTTGTCTACCTCTGTGTGCTATTTGGAACGTGGCAACTCGAACTGGTGCACTTCGGTGCCAAGTTCTATGTTGAATCCAGACAGACAGACAGACTCAAAAGAAAGTAAATCGGTTTTCATTATGGTGTGACTCTGTGTGCATGGGGAGGTGCTATCTGTTATTATGCAATACTTTGGTACGGACCTTACTGAGGTTGCATAGATGAAATAAATAAACCACTGATTTTCGAAAGATTTATCATATGATAAGAGGATGAGAAGAAATCATCTACTCCTTCTACCTCTCTCTGTGATTTTTTATCGATTATCTCTACCTACTTTCGATTTTGTCTTTTCAATCAATTCTGATAACAAGAGTTAGGGTTTAAATTTAGACTGATATGATTCATATTAGTTTTTAAACTCACGGGATACTCTAATTCAATGCTTAAAAAGCATTACTCATAAAAATCATTTCGAATACGTGTAATTTGCGTATGTCTGTCTGTCAACACCTACTACAATTATTTACCAGCTAAAATAACTAACATTACATAACAGATCGATAGACATCGGTTTAATACAAACTTTTAATGAATGCTGTTGCAAAAATGTCAACTTTTTGAATAAAATTGTGCTCCCGCTAGATGTGATCTCATTGTTTACTATATGTTACATTTTTATTGAATTTTTGATTTTCCCGTCGATTGATTGCATCGAAATGCTTGGTCTCAGGTTGACATGTCGGCTTCTTGTGCAGATGCTTCGACGATGTCTGGGCATTTAATCAGTATTTAATTGGTGGATGGTGACTAGCAGTGGAATCCAGGGTGCACATTTCGTCCCATTTGGGACTCGTCAACTGGATGTACCTGCATTTCTCAGTGAGCGATGATGCTCCCACTGAGGCTCGAAACCAGTGACCCAGGTGGTCTAGTGAATAACGCTTCGGAGTTTGAAACTATGGGTACTGGGTTCGAGCCTCGGTGAGAACATCCTCACTCACTGGGAAATGTAGGTACATCTAGTTGACGAGTCCCAAATAGGACGAAATGCGCATCCTGGATTCCACTGCTAGCCACCATCCACCAATTGTATACTAATTAAATGCCCAGACATTGTCGAAGCATCTGCACAAGAAGCCAATAGACATGTCAACCTGAGATCGAGCACTTCGTTCCAATTAATCGACAGGAAAAAAATCTCAAATTCAATTAAATTAATATGAACCGTTGCACAAGAGATGGCTCTCGTGGCTCAAGTGGTCTAGTGGATAAAGCTTTGGTGTTTGAAATTATGGGCACTGGTTTTGGGCCTCAGTGGAGACCTCGTCCCTCACTGGGAAATCCAGGTGCATCCAGATGACGAGTCCCAAATAGGACGAAATGCGCACCTTGGATACCACTGCTAGTCACCATCCACCAATTAAATATATGCTACATTTGTGAACATATTGATTCAAAGGGATTAAAAAATTGGAATACCGACCTGTTATTGCAAAGGATTTTAGTTAGGATGTCCCTTGAATGTTCAGATATCTATCAGTAATGATATCTGACGACGAAAGGATGGTTTAGCTATGGGATCAACACTAGGTCCGATGCCTGCAGATTTCTTCATGTCAAAACTCAAAAATATACATGCTTAAAGGAAATGATCAAGAATTTAGGATTCTATAATAGATGTTAAAGTCGAAAAGTTGACAATGGAAAGTTGAAAAGACCCATCGTTAGCTGATAGCTGACTTTGAATGGACAGTTCATGACCTTCTACAGTGGGATGCTTTTATATATATAATAACGGAACCTAGTGCATTTAGTGAGTCACACAGAATCTAAAACATTTGAAGTCTTGACACCATAGAAGAGGAGCTAAGCACTCTAAAATGGTTTATTCTGGAAAAAGCTACCCTGAAGGTTTCATCACAAAAATCCATGAAGTCTACACCACCAGAACCAAACAGATGCATACACACACTTTCTGTTTGCAGAACCTTTTCTGTCTAGATCAACAATTCAATGGAGACTGATAGGCATAAAAACTAAGAAACTGTATGCCTCCTTTCTTGAGAAAAGCCTTTCTATCAAGTACTATTTCGCAGGAATTTTATAGGTTACAGGTTTCATCCTTAGTTGAAATCAATTAGAGAATCATTTGGAAGTTAAGGAGTGCTGCACAGTTATTTCGTCCTAGTTTTAGACTCTTCCTCAGTACGCGGCCATCCACTGCGGTTCAAACCAAGGACCGTCCTCAAGTATTGGTTTGTAGGGATTTGGTTGATTGGTTACAGGATTTCATCATGAGCTGACATTGGCAGAAGTTATAATTCATGGGCCATTGGATTGGGTCCCAGTGGTTTAATCATCTAACCAGAAGGTCCTGGGTTCGAACCCTGGTGGGTTCCTACTGATGGAGAGTCCCAAACTAGGACGAAACAGCTGTCCAGTACTCTCAGGTTTTCCAATGGTTCTCTAATTGATGTCGGCTCATGATGAAATCCTGTAACCAAGGGCCTTTCGGTTACAGGGCGAGCTTGTAGACCATTTAGCCACTGGGACCCGTGCGTCGGTGGCACAGTGGTTAGGACTCTCGCCGACCATGCACATGGTCCGGGGTTCGAGTCCGCACCGACGCACACCTGATATCTATGGTTGGCCTGCGAAATTTGGGCTACCGATATCCATGCTGAAAATTCCATACTTGTACCAAAAATACAGTGTGGAATGAAGCTGTAAATCAAAAATAAAAAAAATAAAAATTCAATAGTCCATGAATTCCAGCCATGACACATATATATATATATATATATATATATATATATATATATATATATATAGTTTGCATCTAATTAAGAATTTCATATTATACTGTTTTAAGCTTTAACCTTTTAATTTTCTATAGCCCTGTGTTGTTTTAACGGAATGGGGTTGCTAGTTTCATACCCAAACTTTCCTCTCCTCTGAACTTACTACTGGCTAGCAAACTAGACGAGATTAAGGAGTGTGTCCGTCAGGAAACACCTGACCTGAGAGGCTAAGGTGCATTCTGTCATTAAACCATCACGGTCTTATATTTTGAATTTATTAATTACCTTTCGCTTGTAACTTCTAGCATCCAAATATGAGTCATACAACGTTACTTAACATTCAACATCGAATGTGAATTTCTTATATCTGTTGTATATTCAGTAATTGATTAAATTAAATTAATTTAAGTAATGACTATCTTATGTTAGTTACTTCAATGATAAAATCTGTATGTCAGCTAAATTAGTTAATTCAAAAATATGAATGTAATCAATAGACTGATGAACAGGATAAAGGCGTTTGCTCTGTTTAATAAGTGACACAGTTTGTGGCTGGATAAACAAGATTAAATTTTAAGCTTATATATATATATATATATATATGACAGCAAACTGTAGGATAACAATTGAACATTGAAAGACGCTTTTGTATTAATTAATCATAATGAAATATGAAATAATGATCAAATTTGATGCTTGCGTGTTGACTGTCTGTAAAAACCAAAAACACTTTCAAGTAAACAGTGTCTTGACTATCATATTTTTGGCATGATTACTAATCAACAACTCTAGGGGGCATACAAACAATAGACAACTTATGTTAGATTGCCAAGCTCTACCAACTATATAACGATTAAATTAGTTGTGTTTTAATGGTCAATCCTATTTAATTTTGAGTTTGTGTTTTAGTATTATTATTATTATTATATCACGGGTAATTAGATACTAAGTCAAAATTTGAATCATAATGTCTACAGCTATTATCCTGAAGACCTTGATTTCAATCATTAGTGGAATCGTGAGTATAAATTGCTGACGAGATTCGAGCCGAGACGAAATGAATATCTGATGCTTCCTGAATTTTCCTGGATCTCTGGTTGATATTGGTTCATGACAAGGTTGACCTAATTCCTGCAATAGCTGCTTAACTGCTTTAGGTAAACCAGCTTCATTACACCTATATTTATCTAATAAGGTGATAATCAAAACTGAAAGGATTCGAACCCGTGACTTTTACGTTATGAATCTGGCCTCTACCGTTGATGTAAGAGCTTCTATGAGCTCTGTGTCTTATCATATGTAGAGTGTTTGATGGGCAAATAGAAAAACCCTAGTTTGAATTTGATGGTAATACTGAAAGTGTATTCATGACATTGATGAAATAATATATCTTCATTTCGACTACTTTTTCACAAGTCAGTGCAATTCGAAGGTTAAAACCTCATTTCTATATTCTATTTTTTTAAATTTTTGATTACAGCTTGATTCCACACTGTATTTTTGGTACAAGTATGGAATTTTTAGCATGTGATATCGGTAGCCCAAATTTTGTAGGCCTACCATAGATATCAGGTGTGAGTCGGCAGGGGATCGAACTCCGGACCATGTGCATGGTCGGCGATAGTCCAAACCGCTGTGCCACCGACGCATATTCAGAAATAGTCGGTGACTAACGTCCATTTACCCTAAGTAATGATATTAGAAACAGCATACCAGCATTTTCTACATATACCTGTTTCGCTTTTTGTAGCAGTACCTTTTTCAAGTAACTATGGTTACCGTTTACTTAACACCATCTTTATCTTCATTTCAAACACCACACCATTATCCAATGGACTACCAAACCACGGTAAGCACTCCTGTTGTCTGTTAAAACACTTCGGTGTTTGAAAACACAGATGTTAGATTCGAGTCCCAGTAGAAACACCGTCAATCACTGATGAGGCACGTACATCCAACCAGTGGGTCCGAAATAGGATGAAACACGTGTCCTGAATTCCACTGTTAGCAACATCATTTTAACCTCCAGTCACACTGTCGAAGCATCCTTAGTGGGAGAGGATATATCTATCAGGACCATGCATTTCAGTTCAATGAAATCGATCAGTTAACAGGAAATTAAGAATAATTTCAGCAAATATTGATAAAAACTATTCACGAAAAACTAATTATGTGTATATTATCTTATAGGATTGCTCTTCAAGCAGTTTTATTGTTACTTCATGACAACAGTATTACTTAAACTTCAGTAATTAACACGTAATTTCGTAGCTTGAATTCCCAGTTCTTATAGCTTGTACGCATCCAATGATGACATGATGAATTATAATGCATCTGTCATTTGTAAACTGTGTTCTAGTTTGCTGAAATCCTTGAAACGAACCAAACTTACTGAACACTTTATCATTCCCATTAAATTTCTACTCTTTTTATTCTTTTTTTAAAGCTGTATACTTTAAGTTAGTTTTCGACAAGAAGTTTACATGACTAATGAAGTTTGTTAGTGATTTAGTTCATCATAAACTGAATTCCCTTAGGTAATTTTTTTCGTTTTGATATATCCATTTATCTGACACCACTATGTTTTATTGTCAGACTGATACTTTTGAATTATGGGTCTCTTGGCAAATCACCTTTTAGTACGAAATTTTCAGTGGCACTTTGATGTCATCTTGACAATATCTGTTTGAGATGGAGGTACAATCAGATAAGGAGTTTCAAATAGGATGAAACGTACTTCATGAATTCCATTGCTAACCACTACTAATCTCATAAAACCACTATAGTGTAGTCATTATCTTCTCCATTAGATTAATTATGAGAAGTGAAATATTTGACCAGCATTTAGTCGTTCTTTCGTCACTGAGTCTGTCGGCGTGTGAATCACCTGAAAGCAAATAATATGTTTAGCCTACATTTCTAACAGAGAAGTGACAAAAAGGAAATCTAACGTGGAATAAATCGAAAAGCTGTAACCGATGTTTAACTGACTGAGTTTCACCACTGAACTTTACACACAAGTGCAACAGTTCAAGTTTTCACACTCCACATAGCACCCAAAGTTAGAGAAAAGAAAGAGAGAGAAGAGATTCACAAGAATTATAGTCAGCAGAAATGTATCATTAAAACAGAAGGATTTAATGAATATAGAGGGTTACAAAGACTGAATGAATCTACACCACTGAGAACGACTTTGGGTTGTATAACCAGCAGTCCCCAGCCATTGATTCTTAGCTTCCCTCAGATCCTAGATATGAGGTTTGTGGACTACCACCTTCCTACGAGGCTTAAACCAACAGTCATAGACTTCATGGACCGGTGTCAGGTTTTTGTTTGACCACTCCAACCCAGTTTGATGTCACCTGACGCTGCTTGTCGAGGAAAGCGGATTGGGCAGCACGTATCCTAGCCATCTCAATAGACTCGTATTCAAATGTTGGTTTGCAAGGATTTGATTGGTTGCAGGATTTCATCATTAGCTGACATCGGTTAGAGAACAGTTGGAAAACCGGGAAGTACCGGACAGCTGTTTCGTCCTAGCTCGTTGGTACTCTTCATCAGTGCGCAATCACACTGCGGGGTTCGAGCACAGGACCCTCTAGTTACAAGGTGAGCCCGTAGACCATTAAGACACTGGGACATGATTCAGTGGCCAACCCATGAATCCCAACTTCTGCCAGTTCACCATATGGCGCGATCACTAACCAGTCTTATCCATGACGAGTATTTGTTCTCACAGCCTGGGTTCTAGTGGGACGTCGTGACCACTAGGGTACAGCAGGTCGGGCGTAAGGATAAATACTCACCGTTGACATTCGTGGTCATGCCATATCATGAACTGGCGGAAGTTGGAATTCATGGACCATTCGATTGGGTCCCAGTAACTTAATGGTCTACGAGTTAGCTAGCCTTGTAACCGAAAGGTCTTGGGTTCGAATCCCACCGTGTGGATGAGTACTGCTGAAGAGTTCCAAACTAGCCTGGCGAAACAGCTGTCCAGTACTCCTTGCAGGTTTTGCAATGGTCCTCTAACCGATATCCGTTCAAAATGAAATTCTGAAATCAATCGATTGACTTCTAACCAGATTCTTAGATGATACAGTGCTAGGAGAAATTAAGGTGACTAGTATCAGATGTATAACTTTCATTTTATGTCCGGATTATATCATGAAGTTTGGTAAAAAAAAACTACTTCTTACCATCTTAGTAATCATATTTTTTAAAACATTAAAGTTAGACATTTGATTAGCATATACTTTAAGAATTTTCAGACAATTCAGACTAGACTGGTTATATAACTTTAATAAATTAACTATTAGTCGACCTTTTACAGTCTGAAATTTTGAAACATCTATGAACAGATGACTTTTGTTTCTAACACCCGGCATCTCATATATTACACATTAGTATTAGTTATTTATTTTTATTCATCAAGATTGATAATAGTATGTTGTAAACTAGTGTATACAGTCACTTCATCTGCTGAAGATGAATTACATCTTCCATTGCAAAAGAAGAAGAAGAAATGTACATCCATATACACAGCCACCATCCACCTACCTACCTACCTATTCATCATATACCTACATACGTACATCAACACACACACACACAAACGTGCTGTTCATTATAAGCACCATCAAGACAACCGGACAAGTCAAATCAAAAAACCTCATAAATCTACGCTTGTAAATGATGTGTGTACAGAAATAAATAAAACTGTGTTGTATAATTATTCATTCACCAGAAGCCATATACACATCTGTACAAAATGAAGCATGCAAGGACCCGTGGAATTCATGCACACACACACATACATACATAGATGCGTTCATATAATACACACAGAAGTGTATGATAGATACAATATTGGAATAACCATATGCCGACTAATAATACAACAATAATATTAATAATAACAAAGGACCAACGCCTAACATTCATTGAAGTCAAGGTAACAAATTTCAAAATACTTTTTGTCTATGATAAAAAACACAGTTTTTGTTCAGCGATAAAAAAGTCAAGTACATGCCAATAAATGTTAAGTTAGCACTACTTATTCTTAAAGCATATGGTCATTACTCTATATTAGAGACATAGTAACAAGATATTTGTCAGACAGAGAAGGCACAGTGGTATTATTGTATCTTCTTCAGTATTCCTGTCTCTAGAAGAAGCATGTATGCCCTATACGGCAACCAATCCCCATTTCTATTTATTATTAGTCATGTTTGTTTGTATACTTAAAGGAAGAAAAATGTTACTAAATCACTTATGATTCAGACGTATATGTAGGCAAACACTCTCTCTCTCTCTACCTTTCTGTGCATGAATGTGCACACCTTTGTTAGTCATGTATAAACTATACATTACATCACTGGAACACTCATGTATGTATGAGTCATACGAGTGACGTTATCATATATGATGAGGTCATCTATAATATTATGTTACTTGGATAGTTTTGTTTGTTTGATAGATAAATGTGGGTCAAATAAATAAATAAATACATGTAACCATGATAATATTAATATATTTGTTCTAACACCCTTTTATCGTAAATTGTGACGGTGTTATTGCGTAATGTTTTGATAGCTTTTGTAGAACAATATACATATATCATTGTTAGACAGTAATACTAATTTGAAAATAATAGAGATGATGCGTAACCCTGGTGTATATTTTTTGGCAAAGTTAAGCTTTAAGCACCGATAACTACCAATCAGCGAATGTCCTTTTGAGGTCCTTCTACAGATATTGTGTGAGCCCCTGTAATTGGATCCACAAAATCACTAGAATGGTTCACTCTATGATGAATATATCCAAGAGATGATGGCGAGTTATTATAACCTTTCCATTCATTGGTATGTATTATTGATCCGTGTTTCACAAGTCTAGTAAAAATAGTTACTAAAATAGTTGACTTTCTGTCTGGTATTCTCTTCACAAATCCTTTCCGCAGGGAGGTGTCATATAAACCGATCACTCAAACATTGTTAGCTCGCTCATAGCCACAGTTGTATTTTTTCTTCAGTAACACAGTTTCGTCCACGTGCATAACGATACCTTCTCCGCCAAACAGCGAAGTAATTCTCTCCATTTTCCATGATGTGATGTATCTGCGGTGCTGGTACCACTGAACTGTTGACGCAAGGCTATTTTAGGTTTCAGCAGCTGGGCCTCTCACAGGCTGTTTTAAAATCCAGTAGGAGGAGAGATGCGATCTAGCAAAAAGTGTTCCTACGAAATATTAAAATTATCAGCTCACCTTCTCTGATGCTAACCCGCCTCAAACGAATTGCACAAAGATGGACATATCCATCAATCGATCTGCTAAATCTTTTTAAACTCATCACACCACCCAATGGACAAATCCCCTCCTTCCTAAGTAACCCCAAATCCAGGAAATACTGCGAAATCTTCTCCACCTCGAAATGAAAGCGTAACTTCGTTAGAGCACTCATTTGAAACGAATCAAGCACTACACCATCTTGAACTCACGTTCATGAACTTCAATGGACCATTTGATATCGTTCACTGATTGGTGGTTAGTGGTGCTTAAAGTTTAACTTGGCCTATTTTTTAAAGGTGATTGTGTTATCTGAGCAGGTTGATTGAATCGTGAAGCTTACATTACTCATCCAGACAACATGTTCAGAGTCTACTTCAATATGCAGTAAGATTGTTATGTCATTCGAGAAGAATTCTAAGGAAAACTTACTAAAAAGGTTGTCTAGAAGGCTAATGAAAGCTTCTTAATTAGACCTGCTGGTTCAGAGAACGTAACCGAATCAAAAATTACTAATTTTAGTTAATTTTTATTCAAAAATAATTATTTATCTGTACGATGTTGAAGATTTATAAAATTTTTGCATTTAGGATAGGTCTGTGATTCTGAAAGTGTCTAGTGTCAGAGGTTTCAGTTTCCGTCAAAAACAGTTAGTAAAATATTCGATCAGACACGTATAGTTTACAAAATGATCTCAGACTACATTGTATTATTAGTATTCCCTTGGGTTCCTGTTGGGACATAGGGCTTCAACTGCACATCTCCACTTATTTATGTCTTTTTCTGTACTTTTCACCTGCATCCATGTTAGTCCATACTCTTTCAACTCCTCTCTCTTCACACAATCTACTCCATGTCACCCTTGCACTGACGTCCCACTCGCTGCTTGCTTCCCTTTCGGTCTGGTTCCACTCGAGCAATGGTCTGACGCGCGCACGATGTCACCCAGCCGCCTCCTTAGCCACGATTGTCCAATCCATCTCAATCCACTTTCTCCTACATATTTGTTGGTTGGCGATTGCTTCTTGTTTTGTTTGTTCCCAGCCATAGTTTCTTGTTGGTGATTCTCTCCAGCCCAAGCCGGCCATCTGATCTTCAGTATAGATCCAGCGAAGACAGTTGTCATTTGATGAAGGTCTGCAACAGGCTGTTGGAAATATTCTTTGTGACCCGCCTGCCCGCCAACTTTCTGATCCGTATAGAAGAGCTGACTAACTTGACGTGTTTGTTTTGAAAATCCGATCGAGTTTTGTTGTTGATGGTGGCTGAGTGACGAAGATTTCCAGATTGGTTGTTTCAGGTTGATGAATGTGTTTCTCGCCTGTCTTCCCGATTCTCGCTCGATTTGACATTCTCGTCCGTTCCAAGTGTCTGTAGTTGAGACAATGGTCCCTAGCTAGATAAGTGAATGAAGTAACCTTTTTCAAATCCCTCTCGTTGATGGTGAAGCATCTTAATGAATAAATAATAATGCTAATAATAGCCTTATTCTAAACTCTGTTTATATCATGTACAGAATTTTCAGCATAGTTTATTGCATGCTATTTTCTCTTCATCTAGGATCTTCAGATAAAATATTTATTGACAGCAGTTCGGGTGACACAGTCTTATCTGACTTAATAAAATTCAGGAGTACATTTTGCGAGCCGATTACACAACATAGGAACAATTATCTCATATATTGGGATACGTTGTCAACCGGGACTATGCTTTTTCTCATGAACTTGAAAAAACTGAACGAGAGAAATTGTATGCAATATATATTGATGTAGGTTTTTAGTAGCTCAAGTTTTAAGCAGGCTGCCTACTACTTAATAAGACCCATCTTAGAGATAAGTTTTTATTCAAATTATACAGTGAATCTGTAGAGCTCCATGGTATTGATGAATAAGAGTCATATTCTAGAGAAAAATTGACAATCAGTATGCTTTTCTCTTGTGAATCACCATAAGAAGCTCACTGTAGATTTTAAAAGTCTGTCTATATAATAACGTCATAAAGACTGAGAGAGTTTGCACTCCTTCAGAAACTCAGACTACAGTAAAAATGGTTGTTTAGTATGTTGTTTTATTTAACAGTTTTTCCAAACAAAGATATTTCATGATGAGGCCAGGATTAACGGATATATATGATACACAGAAGTTCTAAAAAGTCGGGATGATAATTTTTGTGAGTATCTTCTTCAGCATCTAACCCTTCTTCCACTTTGACAAATTTACTCATCGGCAGTACGAACCCCCTGGGATTCGAACCCAGGACGTTCCGGTTACAAGGCCAGAGAGCTCGTATACCATTCAGCCACTGGGGCCCAATTCAATGGTCAGTCCATGAATTCTAACTTCTACCAATTAGATGTCACGTGTGTGGATGGATGTCCCACCAACGAGAATGGTTGGGTCGCGCTAAATCACGAACTGGTAGAAGTTAGAATTCATGGACTGGCCACCGATTCGGGTCCCAGTGGCTGAATGGTATACGAGCTCGCCTTGTAACCAGAAAGTCCTGAGTTCGAAAGCTGCAGTGTGGGTGCGTACTTCTGAAGAGTCCCAAACTAGGCTGGCGAAACAACTTCCCAGTACTCCCAGGTTTTCCAATGGTTCTCTAACTATTGTCAGCTCATGATGGAACAAGCCTAATTATTACATTAGTTGTAAATCTACTTCAAGTCACTAATGATTTTTCTGAACTGTTATACCTTTTTGACAAAATAAGTTAGACAATTGTTTATCAATGAAAATTGAATGCGGTATGGTATGTTAACTTGATTATCAGGAAGTCCAGGAGAATAGAACCAATTTCACATAAGCATAAATTAAGTTGATAAACCTAACTCAGATGATAACGCAATTTCCAAGTGTTGGGTTCGTGTGAATTTCATTGCTACAAACCGACACTATTTGCAGAACCACTGGAAACTAGCTGGCACTGAACATCTGTATCGTTTTAGTATGGGACTCTTCATCAGGAAGTACCCACAACTCCACCAAGATACTGCACTCAGGGCGTTGTGGTTACAAGGTAAGAGTGTTCGGTCGACCTACAGCACAGGTACAAAAGGCTGGTTTGGCATACACTAACTTACGCCATCTCTGGTTTAGACGTGACATCCGGCTGTCTACCAAAGGAAGTATGTACTGCTCAGCAGCCTACTTCATCCTCCTTTATGGCTGTTAACGAGCGATATCCATTGAAAGTGGAAGACATGAAAAGTCTATCTGTCTTTGATCATAGGTGCCTGCCTTCTATCTTCCTTTTTAAGTGCTATAATAAGTTGATCAGTAGTGAGGTTAGGCCTCAGTCCATTACTGAGTAGGTGGGCGGGGAGATTAGTCATTCAACGTGGTTGTGAAGTTACGTCGATTGAGATGCTCAGGATATGTGTTACTTATCTCCTTCCTCGATGAGCAACGTTATCTGACAAACAACCAGGTTGGAAAAGAGCTAGTGGTGGTCAAACCAAAACATGGCTTCATCAGTCAATCAAATCCATAACAGTTAGTATAAGCTATGTGGGGAGGTGTTGACTGCCAATCTGGTTGGGGCCCTCTGGGTTATAGGAACCAATGAAGGCTGGAGATAATCGGTGATACAGCTTAAAATCGTTGTTCTCGATGATGGCGCACATGAATTCACTCCTTGTGATTTGTCACATCCAATCAAATTCTATTGTCCTTTTATATTACCATTGTTTTGCCCTCCCACTTCTGTTTATTATCTTTCTTTTGCTTTGTGTTCTACACGAAGTACGGCAACTCCAACTACTCCACTTCTATGCAAAGCTCTAGGTTGAAATTAGTCAGTTCAAGGGTCTACATTTAAATCGATGAAATTTCTACAAACTCTTCACTCGAAATCTTAATCCACTGCTTATTGGCAACTGATTATAAGGTGGACATTTTTATAATTCTAATAAGAATCTGCAAGTCATGGGGTTAACCAAATCAGGAACGAGGACATATACTCTCTGATTATATTAGGTTGAGGTAGTGATATATTGCAAATATATTGTCAAATACTTCACTTTGTGTGAACAAATTGCAATCAGTACTTTAACATGACTGTATTAAAATCCAGTTGCCAACTTCTTTAGAACACTTATCATGGATAGTGTAATATTCTCCTGGTAAATGATTCTAATGTAAACAAAAAACTATCAGGGAAATAAATGGAAATTTATTATTTGATTGCATGAGTTAACCTATTTTCAAAATGCTTATAATGGATACTAAATTAGTGTCTTCTTCAACAAGCATTAAATAACCCTTCCCTATGATGCGTTGATGTACACCACTTAAAGACAGCATGTATTGTGTCCCCTCTATGTTCCTACATTAACTGACTGAAGAAAAAACACACACGCAACAGAAGGCAATATTTCATGCCAATGCATATTTCATCGCTATTTCAAGTCATAAATTTCTCAATAAGATTAAAATTAACCAAAGGATTGAATGAATCACATTTCCTAACTTTCCCTTCTGTCTTTTGTTTTATAAGTTATTTTTCGCTTTCATTGGTGATATAATCTTGTCAATATTATGAATCACTGACTATGACGGAATCTGTCTGAAAAGATTTTAAAAAAAGAAATGAATAAACGAATAAAATAAAGCAAAGTGGAAATTATTGAAATGTTTATTTATGTAAATTAGATGACTAATGGATAAAGATATCTATCAACAACCGGCAAAAACAAGAAACATCAATTACCACCATCAACGAACGAAATCTTAAGGAAGTTACCTATTTTACTTACCTAGCTGGAACAGCATTGTTTCAGCTAATGGCAACAAGGATGAAGACGTTAAAGTCAGGATAGTAAGAGCAAGACAGACATTTATTACAATGAAATCAATTTGGAAAACTACTATAATCAGAATAGGAATTATTATTATTATTATTTCCTTTAATTCCTAGAGGAACATAGGACTTCAGCCGCACGTCTCAATTGCGTTCGGTTCTCTTCTAGAGCTTCCACCTAGCTCCAAGTCTTCCCACATGCTTTCATCTCTTCTTCACATGACCTCCAAGTCACCCTCGCACTGACGACCAACTCACCGCTTCCCTTTCGGCCTGGTTCCACTCGAGCGATGACCTGGCGTGTGATGTCATTTGATGGTTTTCTCAGAGTATGGCCAATCCACCTCCATTTTTTCCTGCATATTTGTTGCATAATCGGTTCCTGCTAGGTTGATTCGCTCCCAGAGATCTCTGTTGCTGCTCTCTTCCTGCCATCTGATCTTGAGTATTGAGTGAAGACAACTATGATGAAGGTCTGTAGTTTGTTCGAGGTGCTCTTTAGTACGCGCCAAGTCTCTGATCTGTATAGTAGCACTGACTTCACATTGTAGTTGAAAATCTGGATCTTATTTTCATTTTGATGCTGAGTACTGTTGACCTCCACACAGACTTCAGAGTAATGAAAGCTTGTCTTGCTTTCCAGATGCTTGCTTCGATATCCTCACCAGTTCCGTCTGCCTGTAGTCGAAACCATGCTTCCTAGGTAGGTAGTTAAATGAGGTTGTTTCTTTCAGGTTCCTGATTATTGTCTGTTGTTGTTGTTCTTGTCAGAATAGGAAACAACATCGGAATCTTCAACACTAATGTCAAATCAGTGCCTCTTTATGGTTCAGAGACTAAGCGCGTCAATGAAAGAATTCCTAATAAGTTACTGCTAACATTCATCAACAGTTGCCTTCTCTTATTTAGTAGTGTAGGTCAGGTGGCTGACCAGCGAACTGTGACAGGAAACGAATCAACTGAGAAACTGTTGCCGAACAGATATGCACTTGGAAATGGAGACAGACTGAGTACACATTGAGATGACTGCTCAATGACATTGCACACCAAACACGCCTTCGAGTGAAAACCCAAATGGGAAACGATGAGTTGAGCATGGGTCTGAGGGTGACATGGAAGAGAACATGTCAGTAAGAGATGAAAGATTATGGGCAATTGTGGAGCCACCAGCTATAAGAGACTAGAGAGGATAGGGTGAGATGGGGATACACTGCTGAAGCCGTAGGTTCCACTCGGAACCCAATAAGAGTAATGAAAATAATAATAAATGACTAATGACGAGTGTTGAAGGTAAATCATACAGATCTAGATAGAAATTTTTAAAAAATGTTGAGTTTGCTAAATTATCTGGTTATTCGACAATGGAATGGAATTATGATCAGTTCCACTGGTAATTTTTTCTAATGTGATCTCAAAATAAAGTTTACCCACAAGAATTGTTGTCAGTACTTCTTTTTGTTTCGAAAGTTAAGCTATTTTATCTCATAAAGTTTGTATTCTGTAATCTGATAGAAATTTTCGCGTACTGGACTGATTGGTGAGTTGTGATGTTGCCCACACTGAACAATACACTACTATATAGTTTCCTATCATGGTCACAGTGATGTCAGCATATGACCAAACTGATCTTGGAACTTTACACAAGCACAGAATTTTTCAATTTTAAGCTGTACAAACATCTTATATGTATATCTTTAATTCTGAAGAGTTGAAAGTCACTCAGCTAACTTCTCTGTCTCACTGGATAAGTAGGTATAGCGAGTGCTCATGTAGACTATTTTCTTACATATGGACAGCCTATGATGTAAGTCAAGGGCATCATGGTTAGAACACTTTTACTGAGTTATAAATTCGGTGTATTATTCATCAGAATTTATGAGAGAGGTATCTATGGGTTGTATAATCAGTGTGTTGGTAAAACGATTTCACATAACTCTCACTCGGCAAGCAAAGCAATGTTAAAGTTTCACCATAAATTGATGACACAACAAGAAAATGCAATATTATCATATCAAATGGACAGTATAGATGAGCAGCAATACTTCAGACAAGGTTTAGTTAACCATACTTGTTAAGGTGACAAAAAAGGGATGTGAAAGGATAGCAGTTGGAAGAAACTAAGTGATACAATGCCCTGTTTTTAGATTGTGAAACAAACATGGTGACTCCTGAGTAGCTTTTCAACACATATAATCATCAGATTAATTAACTAAAATGATAGAAATTGTGGAGTATTATTTAGTTATTCTCATTAATCAGGGAATTTTTTGTTATAGAGACTCATAAATCTTTAAAAACTAGAGCTAAATCTTTCAGGTATTACAATAAGTTGGTTACTATTCAGCCCTCACACTGATAATTGGTGTTTTATGTTGAGAAGTAGGATAATCATCATTTAGTGTCATTACCGAATAATTATCCTTATAGAAAACTTAAGCCAACCTATTAGTCACAACCAGGAAAAATTCATATTTAAACCTAAGATTATATTGAACTCAGTTAATTACATTCAGAGAGGATGATTTCAAACATAAGGTTTTGGTAAGACATGAAAGCTAAACTCCATTATATATGTAACAAACAAATAAACGGAAATAATTTTCGCGGATTAGCATAAATATGTGGTAATCAAATGTTGAACATTTTAGATTGTTTATTAGTGCTATTATGTGCGTCGGTGGCACAGTGGTTAGGACTCTCGCCGACCATGCACATGGTCCGAGGTTCGATCACCTGCCGACGCACACCTGATATCTATGGTCAGCCTGCAAAATTTGGGCCACCGATATCCATGCTGAAAATTCCATACTTGTACCAAAAATACAGTGTGGAATCGAGCTGTAATCAAAAATATAAAAAAATATTATTATTGGTATCAGCATGATTCCCTTGGGCTCCGAGTGGAACCTACGGCTTCAGCAGTGTATCCCCATCTCACTCTATCCTCTCTAGTCTCTTATAGCTGGTGGCTCCACAATTGCCCATAATCTTTCATCTCTTACTGACATGTTCTCTTCCATGTCACCCTCAGACCCATGCTCAACTCATCGTTTCCCATTTGGGTTTTCACTCGAAGGCGTGTTTGGTGTGCAATGTCATTCAGCAGTCTTCTCAGTGTGTAAGTCACTTACCTCCATTTCTAACTGCATATTTTTTAGACTTTAGGTTCATAGTTGATTCACTATCTACCACAGTCCGTTGTTGCTTATCCTTTCTGTCTGGCCATCTGGTCTTCACTATTGGATAAGAAAAGGCAGTTGTTGGTGAATATCTATAGCAATCGAATGGAATTGCTTTTGGTGAAACGTGTAAGCAGTGCCTAAAGCATATAGAAATACTGATTTGGCATTAGTGTTGAAAATCTAAATCTTGTCCCTTATGCTGACCTGCGGTAGATTTCCACCCTGGTTCTACAGTAGTGGATGTCCTGCTTTTCTGATCCTGACTTTCTTTGACGTCTTCATCCTTGTTTTCTGGCTGTGAAACGATGCTGCCGACATAAATGAAGGAAGTGACTTCTTTCAGATTTCTACCACTGAAGGTGATTGGTGCTTGTTGTTGTTAGTTGGTTGGTTGGTTGGGGATCTTCATCACCTATACGTCTACTTTATGTTCACTTGAAGTCCTGTCTCCGTTGCCTCTTTTCACGACTTATTGGTAATTGTTTATCACTATACTTTAACTCGTTGACTGATAGTGGCATTTCAGTGGTAGTCTTCTTTTTATGAAAAATTCCCATTCGAACATTAGTAGACAGAAGACCAGTAGTTCAGCGAAGAGTCGCTTTTCGGTGAATTCATTTTAATAGCTGTACAGTTGCAAATATATATATGGTTGTTTTGTATGTGTGTGTACATTAAATTTGCCAAAAGAAAATACAACTGGTAGGTTCAGATGGAATGGATGTTGATATAAGAGGGTAGTAACGAAAGTGATGAGTTGTCACAATTGATTGTTAAAGAAGGGTTACGTAATAACGTGAATAGTTTGATGAAAGAGTTGTGCTCAGGGTGTGTATGGAAGCGAAAAAACTACGGAATTAGGTAAGAGTTTCAAGTAATTAGAAAAGTAAGCATACAAAGAAAAGTCAAGTCAAATCAACAGAGTTGTTACCATGGCAGTAGAAGTGGTTGAATAATTTTCTTTTGTATGCATAGTTCTAGTTCTTCCAAATGAATGGCTAGGGCTTCTGCAATGCAAAGAAAACGGAAACGTATTATCTTAGGCAGGCTGTTCTTCGCTTTGTAGAATACTTTGAAGGAGACGTTTGTTGAGATGGAATGACCAGTGTTGACGAGATGTTCGATTATTGCACTCCTTATACGGCCACTACTTCCTTTTTGCAGCCACCCTGGATAGTGTTCTTTTACCCTTTTTACAGGATGCGCGTTGAACGACCGATGTACCTGGCTCCACAGCAACAGGTGAACTGATATATAGATCAAAATTTATCCACTTTCTACACTTTTTAAAATAATAAACCTATTTGTCCACTAATTACATTATTGGTTAGAGAGATGCGTTTTTTCCTGTGTTGATAAAGCCACCAAGTGAACTGAGGTACCGCTTATTAGTTAAAATGAATACAGATAACAAGTTATTACAGCCGCTTTCACTAGTTTTGCTCTGAATACTCTTACATGTTTATAGAATTTAACACAATCAAAGCGAGAAAAAAATACACCTTCTGCAAAATACATTGCGTGCATAGTTTTCTGAATGCGTATCTAATATAGTTGAACAACTGTGGTTGTCTAAGGTGAATCCAACATATGCGATAAACTCATGGTCTCCTTCGATGTGATTTCTCTGTTCACACAGGCCCCACTGCATAACACGTTAGACATTATGTGTCAACATTCTGACTTACTTCCCCTGCCAGAATTGGAATTTAGACAACTTCTCATATTATGTAACAAGGATATGCAATTCCAGTTCGACAACAAAATGTATCATCAGGTTGATGGAATGGCTGCTATGGAGAGTTCAGTGGGTCTTGTATTAGCTGATATTTTTCTATGGCCACTCTAGAACAAACTGAAGTCAAGTGTGCAGCTGATGAAACAACAGCCTATTACAGATATCTGTAAAACACAAAATAATCGAGCAAACAGTATTCTTTTCGATAAATTCCTCTTCCGGCTTAACAAATATCCAGAATATTCTAGATTAGTAGTCAATAACAATATTAGTGTTTTTTAAATAATATCGATTGGTAAAGTATGATCAGTGGAATTACAGTTCACTAAAGATACTTAAATTACAATAGTAATAAAGATATAGTAGCAAATAGAATATCAACTAAAATTAGGGGAATTCCACAAAAGTTTATGATCATTCAAACCTAGATGGCCAAGGTACTGATTATGTCTGAACTAACTTCTTTTGGATGCATAAATTAGGCTTGTTAATATGGATCCTTACAGCCAGCCTCAGCAATATTTAGTAGTCGAACTCTTAAGGCGAAATTGAGATTTGTAGGTATGCGGTAAATGACACTGAAAGCATGGTTAACATCAATCATGTGTTCTGTATCCACAAGATGAGTGAAGTCGAATAGCGCTCCGAACAGATTTTGTTTGTCCTTTGCATAACCAGGTAGGGTGATGTTCGGAAATTCGACGAGAAACACGCCTAATTGTATGGCCTATGTAACTAACTGGCTCCACAGGAGCAGTTAAATGAGTAGATACAAATGGATGAGGCGAAATTGGGCTGTTTGTCTTTTACTCCCGAATGCAAAAGTGAAGTGGTTTTGAAGACATAGTGTAATTCAGCAGCAGGGAATGCTCTTTTTACCGCCTCATTTCTAAGGCGCTGTGTTAGTATCTCGATGGTGTTTTCCCGAGGAACTGTATCTGCAAGAATAAGGCCTTTTTTGGAACTGTTGGTAACCTGGGCTGCTTTGGTTTCAGATTCAGATTCTTATCAAATCAATAAACTTTTCAGGATAACCATTCTCACTTAGCAACCGTTTAGTATTATTAGGCTCCTCATCAAGACATTCGTCCGAGCAAATATCTCTTTCTCTGTGAACTAAGCACTTTATCAGACAGACTGCGTTTGTATTTCAAGGGCAGAAAGTTGAGCAAATGTTTGTGCACTGACCCGTTGATGTAGGTTTTCCATAAACACTTCTTATTTTGTGCCATCTTCTTTTCTGGTCATAAAGACGTCTAGAAATTAGATACTAGAGTCATTTTCTTTTTCAATAGTAAAATTTATCGCAGGATGTACCTCGTTAAATTTATCCAGGATGCTCTTTGCTTCCTTCTCGTTTTTCATAATCAAAAAAGTATCATCCATGTACCGACAATAAAATTCGTATCCATTAATAACATCCTTCAAAGGCATATTTTCTAGATGATACATTCATTGTATGCAATGATTTAAATCATACTTCTTCTCTACTGGGCCTATTCAACAGTGTTCATAAGAATATCATTTCCACGATGGAGCACAAAGATGCTGATAGCTTTCACTTCCTAGATATAAACTTGGAGAGAAAATCGGATGGGACACTCGTGAGATCTATGTATATATCGTAAAGACACATAAAGTGGTCGGCGCTTAAACTTCAACAGCTTCTTCCTTGTCAGTTACAAAAGAACACTAGTGAAAACGCTTTTCTCCAGCAGTGTGAAAAGAATATATTCACCGGATAAATTAACCGGGTCAACTAATGCTGCTTGAGAATTGTTTGCTTGCAATTTTTGTCCACTAAATACTAATTGTAAATACATTGGTGAATTCTTGGCATTTTCTGTAAAAATCAACATGTTGCGAATATTATCTAAAGACTAATTTTAATAAACGTCATTCCCCTCCTTACAAGACGCATAGTATCTTTAATACTCTAAAAAAATGTAAATATCAGTGCAACTAATACTGAAACTGAAATAGCTTGCCCCATTTATTTCTACCTCTAAAACTAAACAAAATAAAACCTGGAAGGATTTGACGATAATGCAGATGATTAGTGGTTAGTGAGTGGGAATCCAGTTGTGTTGGCAATGTAGCATGGATACTATTAATTGCATCCGTTATTTAAGGAAAGCTAGGCAACTTAGAAACCTGACAAATGAAAACAACTGTTAACCACTTTTCTTTACACATCTGATAAATGATTCATTAAAAAAAAAAAGAAGAATACAATTGGTGGATGGTGGCTAGCAGTGGAATCCAGGATGCGCATTTCGTCCTATTTGGGACTCGTCAGTAATCGACGGGAAAATTAAAAATTAAATTCAATAAAGAAGAATAATAATAACAATTTTAAGTAGTCTTTCAAAATGTCACTGAATTGATTGAATATTTAATTGAACACTGTTCGTTCATTGAATTAATTAATCACAACAGTTTGTTTTTTTTAATTTAATTTAACAGCCTCTAATTATTGCAGTGGAATTGAACAGCCTAACTAACTCTTACTTATGTGAATTCCAGTTCATTTTCATAAATAAAGTTTTTTGACTGTTCACATAAATATATACAAAATATATGAGAGTTTTTTCCAGAATGTTTCAATTCTGTAAATGCTAAAGCCATGTGATTCAGTTTTCGTAATAGCCTAACAAGATAATAACAAGGATAACCAAACGGGAGAGGTGGGCGCACAGGGGGGGGGGAGAACCAGCGTCCACTTGGTTCCACATACTTGTTTACTTAATAATACCGAATTATTTAGATTTTTTTTAAAAAAAATTTGCTACCTTGAAGTATAAATATTTACTATCAGAAAAAAATAAACAGGTTGTGTATTTTTTTATCTTTGATACATTCAACTGAAGGTAGAACATAATTCGATTTGCGTAATATTGGTTAGATTAAATAACAAGTCATTTCGAAGTATGCAACAAATAGAAAATATATTTTCAAGTTACAGGATTTCATCATGAACTGACATTGGTTAGAGAACCATTGGAAAACCTTCAAGGGGTACTGGAGAGATGTTTCGTCAGCCTAGTATGGGAATCTTCAGCAGTACGCATGCACTTACTGAGGTTTGAACTCAGAACCTTCTGGTTACAAGGCAAGCTCGTAGACCATTGAGCCAATGGGACCCAATCCAATGGCCAGCCCATGAATTCTAACTTCTGCCAATTCACAACAGAGCGTGACCCTCTAGCCAATGTCTTCGGTGGGTATTTGTCCTCACACCTGACCTGCTTCACCCTACATGGTTAGAATTCATGGGTTGGCAATTGTTTCGGGACCCAGTGGCTTAATGGTCTACGAGCTAGCTAGATTGATAACCAGAAGGTCCTGGGTTCGAACCCCGGTGGGTGCGTACTGATGTAGAGTTCCAAACAGCTAGGACGAAACAACTGTCCAGTACTCCCAGGTGGTTTTCTAATGGTTCTCTAACTAATGTCAGCTCGTGATGAAATCTTGTAACCAATCAAATCCCTACAAACTAACATTTGAACATTTTCAGGTGTTGATCTGCGGGAATTCGACTGACTGCAAGTTTGATCACAAATTCACTCTAATTAGGTGACCAATAAAACCCTGAGAGTAGTGGACAACTGTTTCGTCCTAGTCTAGGACTCTTCACCGGTACGCACCCATCATGAGTACACCTTGAATTGAAACCAGAACCTAGGGTTTTTATAAGGTGGGCTTTTTGACCATTCAGCCCACTGAAACGGTGTCCAGTGGCCTATCAATTCTAACTTCTACAGTTGTTATGGTACTTAACGCTTTCATCATCACAAGGTAGATTTTGTTACGAGGTGATATCGTGCTGAGAGCTGCCTGCTAGCCATATTGGTGGACAGTAATTTACGTCAATGTTTATGTCCCCAATATTGGTCGTGAGAAAAATGAGAAGAAAGGCTTTGTGTAGGCGGGTACAGTTAACATATAGATGATCTGACATTCAAGAAACAGTCACAAAGAGATGCGAGGTTAACTTTCTGTGAGAAACAACCAATCAGAAGACTGTGTTTTCCTGCTAACAATAATCTATTATATGTACATGAAAATCTATAAATATGTGTTGATTTGCTTAATAAACGATTTGTTGCCTGGCCCTTGTCTTCTGTTGTTACAATATCATTTAGAGAAATGTTGGGAGCGATGGAGCACTAGACAGTTGTTTTGTCCTAATCTAAAGCCATTTAAAAGTCGTAGGTCTGATCAGTGACTCGAGTGTATGGCTAGAGGTATTGATGAATGGTCGTAAAACAGAACGAAACGACTATCCAGTGTGCTTTCATGTTTTCAGTAGTTTTCTAGCTGATATCAATCACTTCTGTACTTCTATATGGTCCATAGACTTGGTGCGTTCCTCATGAAAATCCTTACCAACAGCTTGCTGCAGACATTCATCAACAGTTGCCTTCGCTGACTCCATGCTGGAGGCTAGACGGCTGAAGTGAAAGAATAGATGAGTAGGAACTTTGACATGTAACGAATCAGCCAAAAAACCTATCCTAACCCAAAATGCAGAAGGAAAGGGACAGAGATGGATTGAACGCATGCTGAGAAGACTGTCCAGTGACATTCTACGTCAAGCAGGCTTCTAAGTGAAACCTCAGTGGGGAACTAAGAATTTGGCATAGGTCCAAGTGTGCCATGGAAGAGATCTAGTAATGTGGAAATGAAGGCTTATGTACAATCATGTAGCCAGCTGAAAGGGACTGCAGAGAATAAAGCAAAATTGACATATTTTAATAAAGCCCTGTCTTTTATTTCAAACCCAAGGGAATAATGATAATAATGCCCTGAATTAAATCAAAACCCTACAAATTCATCATTCACACTTTCTGAACTGATATGCTCAGATCAAATTACCTCAAAAATTCTTGTTTTATTTTGCGAAAATAGGTTAATAATACATTACTGACTACGATGGACAGAGGACATTCTCCTCTAATTTCACTGATTACTAGTCATTTGTTCATCAGTTGATGAGACATTACAGGAAAATTGTCCGAAATAAGCGATCATTTTGCATGATGGTATAATTGATTCTTATCATTAATATGATAATGTCACTTGAATGCTGATGTATATTTTAGTTTCAGCGTAATGAGTCTTCATTGGTAATTGTTATGCATGCTCGAGTTAACACATTATATTGGTAGTGTTGTTAAATACGGTAATTTTGATAACTAGTCATCTATGTGTTCACTATTTTTTTTGGTTTCTGAGTGTAAACTAGGGTTTCGGGCTTCAAGCCTGGAGGCTTTAGCAGCAGTGGTGAATTCTGCGAGGTGGGATTACCAGTCTCACACCAGACCTTTCCTCTTTACCAAGTTTACAACCCTCTAAGCGAGATTTTGAAGTGAGTCGGCCGAGAATCGAATCTGGTTGGCGTGCATGTCTGCAGAGAACCACATCCATTATGTTGCTGTTAACAAAAATATGTACAACTAATCAAATCTTTATAATATGTGGTGTTGAATTCTAGTAGATGAGTCATCATTTCAAGGTCAAAGATCCAGCCTAGTGAGTTGTTAATTTTACATTGTGTAAGGCAATAGCACCAGCTTTAATTCACTTTCTGTATCCATTTTATACAATACTGATACTATTCATTGGTTGACGGTATACGACATGTTACTAAGTCATACAGAATACATAACATTATACATGAAGGCGTATGTGAACACGAGTATTCAATTGTGTTTTTTTAAGTAGCCTAGCAACATGTCTTATACTGTCAACCCTATTCATTTAATTACAATGAAAAGTTGCATACAAATGTTTAACTTTCAAAGTCTAACAGTTTAATGAGTTTTAACCTGTTTTAAGCTTAAGTAAACCAGGGTAAGAGTAAATAACTTCACCCAGATACTTAGTGAAAAAAAGTTATTAAGAAGGTTCCTCAGTAGGCTAAATAACTGGAGTGTGCATTTCAAGAATATACAAAAATTTATGCTTGTCTAAGGGAAATCACGTTATTCATTCAATAATTTAGGCAAAACCTTATCATGAGCTGATATCAGTTAAAGAACCACTGGAAAACCTTGAAGTACTGGACATCTGTTTCGTCCTAGTTTGTGACTCTTCATCAGTACGAACCCACCACCACAGTTCGATCTCAAGACCTTCTGGTTACGAGGCCAGTGAGCTCACAGGCCATTGAGCCACCAGGACTCAATCCAATGGTCCTTGAATTCTAACTTCTGCCAACTGACAACATAGTGCGACCACTTCGTAATGTCTTCTTCGATGAGTTGCTGTCTCATCCTCAACCTGCTGTACCCCACTGATCACGGCTTACTGCTAGAACCCCAGATTAACTACCTGAATAGGGCCAGTCACTAGTGAGCATCAGATTAGTTTTCAAGTATTGGTTTATGTAGGGATTTTGTTTGATTGCATAGTTTACGAGCTCGTCTTCTAACCAGAAGGACTTGAGTTCGACCCTGGTGGTGGGTGCGTACTGATGACGAGTCCCAAACTAAGACGAAACAGCTGTCCAGTACTCCTAGGTTTTCCAGTGGTTCTTTAATTAAAGTCAGCTCATGATGAACTCCTCCATGCAATCCCTACAAAACTTAATCAGTCTCTTTGATAACCAGATTAATTATCCTGCTGTCATTCAGTATGAACAATGCTGATTTCAAGTTGAAGAATATTTGCATACATTTACTCATAACTAATCCTCTCGTTCTTTTGAGTTTCGAAGGGAGCACAGGGCCTCAATCCCTGAAGCTTCAGTATCAGTATTTATGCTTTTTGGTGGGGATGGTCACCCTCCGCATACCCAAACCTTCGTCTTATTTCTGAACTCACTATCAACCAGTAAAATGACTGAGGTTTAGGAATGCAGAGGCCGGAAATTGAACTGTTGACGAAGTGTGTTTGGTTGACCAGTATTCTATAATTGAACCAACGAATCACACTCATAACTAGTGTTCAGTGTCAATCCTCAAAATATATTGATTTCTTTATAGGAACACTGTACACACAAGACAGATAATGTAACTCAAGAGCCAGGTGAAAGTGGATGGATGGATATGATAGAGAAGATTTGTAGCTCAGGTGGATGATTTGATGTGGTTGTGTTCTCTGAGGTGGATGGTTGATTTACGAAGCTTTCATCACCCTATTAGGCGACATCTTCAGCGCATACTTCAATTCAATGAAGTGAGCTTTTAGGTTTCTCCACGAGTTTATTAATCATCTCTCTTGGTCGGTGACCTTAGACGTGATTGGTTGTTTTGTATGTTTTCACACCTTCTAGGCTACTTGTATTCGAACTGATTGTTTCTTTGACTTGAACTTTGACCCTTTGTGTATGAGGTTTCTTTCTTATCGGTTGATAAATTTTGTCTATCTCGATGTGTCTATTGTTTGAGGATTCACCGGAATATCAAGCTGGCTTCTAAAAATTCTCTAGCATTCTTGTTCTTTCCTCTGTCTAATATTTGAACGTTGTCCCAGTCGAATTGATGTCAGTGGTTGGCTGTATGTAGTGATATAAGCGAGGGAGTGTATGTCATGTCTTTTGATGGCTAGCTTATGATCGTGGATACGAAGACGAAGGGGACGTCCACTTTGACCAATGTAGTGTTTTTCGCAGTTGTTACAATTTATTTTGTAGATGATGTTAGTTTTATATTCTTTTGCTGTTGAGTCTTTCGGTTGACATAGAATTGAGCGAAGCGACTTTGTTGGTTTGTGCACGACGTCAATTCCTAAAGGTTTGAAGAGTCTTGTAGTGATTTCTGAGATATCCTTTATATATGTTAAGGCGATTTTCTTTGTGCTTTCCTTGAAGGCTTTTGCTCTGGTAGGTTGGCTTGAGGGTATATATCTTTTGATGAAATTCCATGGATATCCATTCTTTCGGAAGACCTCCATGAGATACTTTTCTTCAATTTTCCTTAAGGTGGAAGTGCTGCAATGAGTGGATGGATGGAATTGTCTAAATCTGATGTTATCTGACAGTCTCAATTAAATCTTTCACTCATTTAGATGTAAGCCTCCTTTCAATTTTTATCCTCACATAGGGTTATTAATCTCTACCATTAAAAAAATAAACAACAGTCTACTATAATGATAATATTCACCGAAAATTGTTACTTTGTAGAATTATTCTTGTCATAGTTATAAAACATTCTCCATATCTGTTTTACAGACATTTCCCATAAGTAGTAAAAGGATTTATTAATATATGCGTAAAACTTGGGCACTGTGATAGTAAGTAATTCCATATTAGTCTGTTTATTAGATGTATCACACAGTGAAACAGTATTATTTACTGGATGACGTTTCGAACAAAATTTATTCTTCATAATCATATCAATTGTAATCACACGACTTTGAAACTTGAGTTTTATAGTTTTCTTTGTCTTCTCCTATTTGTCGTCGTTGGGGTAGTAGAATTTTCCCGATATCAGGGACAGGTGATGAATCATTCCTATTACATGTATTTGCAGTTGATTCGATAAATAAAGCTTCCACTATCAGTCTCTCCCTCCCTCATCCTACCCCATCCTATTGTGTGGTTGTGTGTGATTGCATGTAGTGCTATAGCTGAACTATTCTCTATATTTCTTGTCTTATTCGGGTCAATTAGTCTAGATTTAGCTAGTCTGACTGCCCCTGTTCTACTAGTTTGACCTATGTATTTGACCTGACAATCATTCCAGGAGGGTATTAGATAAACTAAATTGTTTTGTTTTAAAGGCTCCACAGGATCCAATATTTAACCGACAAAGCATGTTTCTAATTGAGTTTGTGGGTGGTTTGAACACCAGCCACTTTTATTCCTGCCAGCATTGTTAAGAATTCTGTGCAAGGTTTACGAGGTTCCTTCCTTGTATGGAATTACTACTGATGATTTAGATGCCTTATTGTTGGTGTCGTCATTAATATTATTATTATCATTTTATTTTATTTTTTTTTGATTTTTGATTTACAGCTTGATTCCACACTGTATTTTTGGTACAAGTATGGAATTTTCAGCATGGATATCGGTGGCCCAAATTTTGCAGGCCGACCATAGATATCAGGTGTGCGCCGGCGTGGGCTCGAACCCCGGACCATGTGCATGGTCGGCGAGAGTCCTAACTACTGTGCCACCATTATTATTGTTATCACTACCGCTACTATCATTATTCATTTTATTTTTACATTTACTTACACATTTCCTGACTAATTTATCAGGGTAATTATTAAGTTTCAAGGCTTCTTTTATGTGTATCACTTCCTGTCTTAGATTTTCCTTGGTACTACTTAGTTTTTGTGCTCTGTCACCTAAACATTTTACCAATCCTATTTTTACTGACATAGGATGGGATGATCGGAAGTCTAAATATCTGTTTGAATGTGTGGGTTTTCTGTAAACACTAGTGTTTATCTTCCCATTTTATTTCGTTTTTACGTTGCAACCTAAAATTGGAAATCCCCCTCCTGACTTTCCAATTCAAAAGTGAATTGAATTGCCTTTACCTTCGAGTTGATGTGTTCGAAAAATCTATCTATATCTTGTGTTCTAAGTACAGTGAATGTGTCATCTACATATCTCCACCATACTTTTGGGCTGGGGGTAAAAGTTTCAATCGCTATGTTTTCCCATCTACCCATAAATATATATCTGCTACAACCGGGGATATTGGTGATCCCATGGCAACTCCTTCAGTTTGTTTGTATATTTTTCCTTGGAATTTAAATACTCTGGAAGTCAGGCATAGCTCTACTCCCAGCATTATGTCCTCAAGTGGCACTTTTGTCCTAAGTTCAAGTTCTTGATCAGAAATGAGTTCGTTTCTGACTTTACTTTATTTTCACTGAGCTCCAATAAAGTTTTTGAGTCTGATAAATTTTTAAAGAAATTGCATGGAGAGATTCATCATGAGCTGACATCAGTTAACGAACCATTCAAAACCTGGGAGTACTGGACAGCCGCTATTTCATCCTAGTTCGGGAATCATCGGCAGTACGCACCCAGTGGGATTCGAACCCAAGACCTTCTGGTTACAAGGCAAGCTCGTATACCATTCAGCCTCTGGGACCCGATCCAATGGTCCTTGAGTTCTAACTTCTGCCAATTCACGACACATACTAGGACGAATTAGCTGTCCAGTACTCCCAGGTTTTCCAGTGGTTCTCTGACTGATGTCAGCTCATGATAAAATCCTCCATGCAATGAAACAAAAATCTCTACAAAACCAATACTTGAAAATTTTAAGGAAATATTTTGTACCGGGATAAAAAAGTTTTTAATTTTCCCAAAAAAGTTAACAGCAGCAACTGCTGCTTAAAGATCACCCTAATGATAATCTTAACATGAGTGTCTATGTTAGCACTAAGAAAAACCTGAATAGAAACAAATGTTACATTTTTTTAAAGATTCGTCTTCAGTAGACAAAGTCTTGAAAACAACACACATATACACATATATGTGCATGTGAATGCACTCACTGTAAGAATGCATGTAAGCGGCGTTAACATGTCCAACTATTGTATGAAATGCTGAAATTGCAATCATATATTAATCATTTAAAATTAGAAGAATGTTTATTTCGATAGACTCTTTGCTTTATTATCTATCCTTTATTCATTATGTAATACCGCCATTCATTCTATGGGTTTTTCTTTATTCACTATTAAGGAATACAAAACACATATATGAGATGCATGCCACTGAACATATAGCTCCTTTTTATGGTATTATTCAACCAATAACAGAGACAACAAAGTACAAATTGTTTGATTTTTTTTTAAAATCCAGAATTAACATTAATGGATGTAAGGTGAAGTTATTTTTGACAAGACATACACTGTTTGGCTAGTAGATAATCATTCAAGAAGACATTGGTGATTTAAAGCCGATAAGGAAAAACCAATCAAATCCCTACAAACCAACACTTGAATATCAATGAGATGCTCACTAGCGACTTGCCCTATTCAGGTAGGTAGTTATCTGGGGTTCTGGTGAGAAGTCGTGATCAGTAGGGTGCAGCAGGTAGGGTGTGAGGACAAATACTCGCCACCGAAGACATTGGCTAGGAGTCGCGCTATGTCGTGAATTGGCAGAAGTTAGAATTCATGGGTTGGCCATTGGATCGGGTTCCAGTGGCTTATGGTGTACGAGCTAGCTAGCCTACTCACCTTGTAACCAGAAGGTCGTGGGTTTGAACAATGGTGGTGAGTTCGTACTGATGAAGAGTCGCAAACTAGGCTGGCGAACCAGTTGTTCAGTACTCCCTGCAGGTTTTCCAATGGTTCTCTAACTAATGTCAGCTCATGATGAAATCCTGTAACCAATCAAATCCCTACGAACCAACACTTGAAAAACAAATGATATTAACCTTAAGAAGGAGTTCAGTGAACAAGAATAAATAGGGGAGAGTATACTTTTTTCTCTTATCAAAATACTTCCATACAAACTAAAAATGCAAAATAGCTGAATGTATAGAACTCCTTTACTTCCTCTCGACAGAAAAATCAATAAAGACAGGACTTGAAGTGAACATAGGAAAGACAGAGATGAAGATGCCTAATCGTCATCATCATTATCACTGCCACCGCCACCACCAACAACAAGCGTCAATCACCATCAACAGACCAAATCTAAAGGAAGCCACTTCTTTTACTTACCTAGATGGGACGGCATCGCTTCAACTATAGATTGTATGGGTGAGGACATCAAAGTTGGACTAGTAAAAGCAAGACAAACATTACTCAGAAATCAGTGTGGAAGTTTACTGAATGTGGCACAAAGATTCAAGATCCAGAGCTTCAACACTGATGTCACATCACTACCTCTTTATGGTTTAGAGCCTTAGTGCATCACGAAAAGGATTACCTATAGGCCACCGGAGACGTTCATCAACAGATATCTTCACTAGTTCGTCAGTCAAGATTAGACACCTGTACTAGCACGAACTCCGGTGGATGCGTACCCATGAGAAGACCTAAACTAGGACGAAACGGCTGTCTACTATCTCTGTTGTATATTCATACGTACAGCTTTATACTCAATTATCTATAAACATCCATTAATTTATTTGCTTAACAGTGTACTAATTGAGTCTTTTATTGGCTTTAAGCTTCTCATTTTTAGTGACTTTAAATACTGAATCCAGTGCTTACTTCAATGAGCTCTATGCTTTCTCTATCACTGTCATCATTTTTAATACTTCTACTATTGCTATTGTTATTGCTTCCTGGAATTGTATATCCTTGGTACATAACATGAGAAGTTGTCTAAATTCCAGTTCTGACAGAGGAAGTAAGTCAGAATGTTGACACAATGTCTAACGCGTTATGCAGTGGGACTAGTGTGAACAGAGAAATCACATCAAAGGAGACTATGAGTTTATCACATACTTTAAGTTGACTCACTTTTTCGACGAATTTGAAAGAATCATTCTAGAGTGTGTTTGGCTAGTCGTTGTTTAGTAGGTTCCAACTTAACGGCCAACAAACGAGAAACTTTGTGGAACGGTGAACTCACCATTGACAGTATAGGTCTCACTGGTGCAGTTCTTTTTATTTATCTGGGCTAGATCACACATATACGGTAGATGAGAATCCTCGTTGTCAATCATTTTATTTTTTAACATCTCTCTGAGTCCTGTTGTGACTTTCTTTTCTGTCGAGTTTGTCATATCTTTCTTTTGGTTATCAATATTGAACCTCTACGTGTCACTGAGAATGGATTGCATTTTTTGGATACAGCCAGCTTTGTTCATCACCACCACGCCCGAACTTTTATCTGGTAGCAGTATGATGATATCTTCGTTACTCAACAAATGCTTAATTGCTTTTCGATGCTCTTTTGTCATGATTCTAGACCGTTGAATCGGTGAACAGAGGGATTCTTTGGTGATGTCAACCAGTTTGGATTTAAACCAGCCTTTCTTGTCTTTACTGATGGAATTCTCAAATTGCGCTTATGTGTCTATTTTACCCACATATTTTCTCGGAATATGGAACTTGAATCCGAGTGAAACCGCTTCAGTTTCAGTTTCATTTAGTTTTATACTCGAGTGACTGATAACATATTTTTCCGTGTTTTCACGGAAGCCTTCAAATAAATGCTCTGTTACCTATGTAATGGGTAGAATCGTAGAGAAGTTTTGACATGTTTTGTATTGAAGATGTTGAAGGAAATCTATGAATTTGACTGTTTAGACCATTGACAATGTTTGCAAACGAGCCAGCTTCCCTTTTCAGCTTTGAAATAAGCAGTTTCGTGGAGATTTTTATAGAGGGGGGGGGGGGAAGTTTGCACGAAAGAATATTTTTCATGAACTGATGAGGGAAACAGCCTGACTGTAAACATTGATCATAAAACTTGAGACGAGTAACTTCTCTTGATATTCTGCAACGCAAGGTCCCGACGTGATTCGGCAGGAAGACGTCTCTTCAGGAGTCTCATACGAGAATTCCCTTTCATAAGTTTAAGCAAAGAAAGAACAAACACTGGTGCAGAATAACTTTATTCCGTCGGTTCTAATCAGCTGCATGCAACCTATAATCTTTAATACTTTAAAGTCAGCTTAAAATTTAACATGCTTTTGTCATCAACAAGAGATTCACGGTGTATTTGTCGGCAACGAAAGGAAAATACCATAAGGGAATATTGTATTCTTCAGATCAGACAGCACTGCGTCACATGTGGTATTGTAGATGGTTGTTATTTTATTTGCAGATCCTGGGTGAAGAGAAAATACTGTGAGGTAAACTGTACTGAAAATTCAGGGTATTGTGTAAACTTTTTATGCAGAATGAAGCTATTATTATTATTACTAATCTTCATTATGCGAACCATATGAAATATTGGATTGAAGAAGCTTTTAAAGATAATATCTACTAACATCCAAGCTGACCGTTTCGCTAAGAAATGCTACGTAGTTCTTCCTATTGAGAAATTTGAACCAATCAAGAACAAAAAATTTAGGTACAAGCTGAACATTTCATTGAAGAGAACATACTCAGTTGTTAGGCTTGTATGTTTGTCTCAAACGAATTGTTGTTTAAGATAGTTGTAAGTGAATCTCACGTCATCTCCAACTGTAACTGCCAGTTTGCATACACATTCAGAAAAACAGAGAGAAGAGTTATTATCTGCATTTCTAAACACACATAAAAGAAAAAGGGCCTAAAGCACCTAAAGACACAAAACAGTGCGATCATGCACCACCTATCGGACACTGATCATATGATGGACACTGTGAAATAATCAAAAGATGACAGAAATCTAGCCTACCCTGTGTTTAACTGAACCGATTGCCATCAAACGCTTCAAAGCAAATCTATGCAAGCAGGAGGAAGGAATCGTCAACCTGGTATTATTATATCGTCTTTTTTAAGAACACCGCTTACTTTCTTCTTCTCGCTATTGCAAAATGTTTTGTGTAGTTGTGTAACCGTGTATACTAACTTACCATTCCTACTTAAACTTTGTTTCCATTCATATTTTGAACTCTCCATATGTTTTTCACGAACGCTTTACGCTTAATAATTTAACTACTTACACATCTGGACACTGTTGCATTCGAAATCCAATGGGATCTCCCCGCGTAGGCTCATATCCTGCTAGCGACGCTAATTTTATTTATGCGTCGGTGGTTCAGAGGTAGAGCGGTCGCCAACCACGCATGTGGTCAGAGGTTTGATCGTCGGCCGATGCACTCTTAACCCTCCCTTGGCCGGTAGTAGTAATGTCGGTAAAGAGGGAAGCTAGTGACTCCATCTTGTAGAATAAAACCACTACTATCGAAACTTCAAAGCTTTAGGTCGAAACCCTACGTTCCAGTGGGAACGTAATGGAATAAAATAAATAAATACATTTCTGGACTTATGTTACTTAGGTGTTCTTATCAATAACTGATTGTCAATATGACAAAAAGTAAATTCCCACCCTCTTTTTTGAACTAAAAATTTCTGGTATTGTTTTGGTTGTAAGCAGTTGAGAATTCGTGAAATTATTATTATTATTATAATAAATAAGCTCATATTATCCTACTACATTCGTCATTCCAACCCAGAAGAATGATGGTCTCAAACAAGTAGTAGGCATTGGACCTTTCTGATTCCCAACATCAATATATTTTTATGCATACTGCTCACTATGTGAGGAAATCAGGACAAGACATATTCTGTTATAAAAGGTTGCTTTTCTTCTCGATTCACAAAGAAAATCTTACTTTTAGTTTGACTCACAGTCTCTTTATTATCCATCTTATGTTAAATCCTTCCAAATGTCAGGCAATTGACTTTACTTTCAAGCATCAACGTGACTTACATGAACTAGTTAGTTCGCATGATGCCTGTAGCATAGATGACACAGAAATTGAAACCAAATCAAGCATTAAATACCTTGGACTAGTTTTTTCCTCTGACCTTTCATGGTCATCCCATATCTTATCTATCTCTAAGAAAATGTTTCGTCTTACCTTCTACATTAAAAAGTTAAGACAATCAGGTATCAACCAACCTTTAGTTTTGCAATTTTTAAACTCCTGTATTTTACCTGTTGTACTCTATTGCTCCACACTAATCTTTCCTGGGCTTCTCAAAAAAGATTATATCATATTACAAAGAGTATTAAATGCTGTGAGTAGGGCTTGTGGTCTACCACTGAATGAGCTCGCCAATACTATAGTCGAGAGGCATATAAATTCCTGTACGAAATGGGCAAAGGCTATACTGTCAGACCCTCTGCACCCCCTTTATTCACACCTATCCCCTTGTATCTCATCAGGTAGGACGAGAAGTCAATATAAAAAGTTATATGCTCGTACCACTAAGTACAGAAATTCTACAATACCCTATTTAGCCCGTACTTTATGTGATGAAGACTCGGTTAGACGTGAAACACATAAGTTACTATGTAATTAGCACAGTAAATCGACCCTTTCATTGTTCATCTTTCTGTATTTTATGGTGTCACCCTTTCTGTAGTTTAATTATTACTCTGCTATTTTATTTTAGTTGGTATTACTATTATTACTACAATTTTATACTTTATGCATATTTTTCTCCGTATTGCATACAGTATTTTGCTGTGTAGCTGCTGTAACAATCGTTTTATTATTATTATGTAATGTGTATTTATAATTTTATTTTGTCGTTTTTGAGTAAATTAGATGCAATATTGTACTGAATGCTGAAAATTCCTTGCTGTATCATTAGTACTGTTTTTGGAATAAAGCAAAAATTATTATTATTATTATTATCAGTCAGTTGGAATACAGGTAGCTAAACGAGTCCCAAATAGGAAGAAACGTGTGTCATGGATTCCACTGCTAGCCACCATCAATCAAGCAAGATATTAATAATCTAGACTGGAGAGTAGTTAAACTGACTTTTTGAGTTGAATTTTACCCGAAAGTCATTCCTAGGCAGTTAGTTGTTTGTCTATTTGACTATTTTCCAAATATTGTCAGTAATATCGTTCAAAAATGAAGTCATCGGTGTACATTTCAGTTAAGGTTATCTGAATTGGCAAGACCAATGATATACCTACCCTCTAAGAAGTGATGGTGAGAATCAACAGTTTTAAAAGATAAAATAGTATTCATTAAACGAAAAATCCTAATAAATATCTTTGATAAGACGCGTTATAGATGTTACTGTGATGGAAAGAATTTAATTTGTCGACTGACAGGATTATGTCTGCCAGCTTTGCTTATATAGACATTTGGTAGTGATGAAATAGGGAAAAGTGAACTTTAAGTACCCGAAAGGCGTGAACGTACCAATAACTCTGGAGGTCTTAGTCAGAGCAAGGTAGTGAAAGCGAAAAATTAACACTACATTCATGAAAGCAAGTGTTTTTAGTGAAATGTACCAATATTAAACAGGATATCTGGTTTGTTTTAACTTAGGATAGGAGAAAATAAACTGTGTATCTCCCAGAATCCAGTTCACTTCGGAATCAGAATCAGATGTCGGTGAACTACCATTTCTAGACTGCCTAGTTAAGAGGAAGGAAAACGGACATCTTAGTATATACATATTTAGGAAGAAAACCCACTCCAATAAATATTTAGACTTTAAATTATCACACCCCATCAGCGCAAAGATTTCAGTCGTTTCAAGTCTTCTTAAACGAGCACACTCTCTGATAACGGATGAGCAAGAAAATGCAGAAGAAATATCAGACATTACTGAAACTCTCAAGCAAAACAACTACCCAAGGAACTTCATCAACAAAATCAACACAGACATTAAGTATGACCGAAAACGCATTCCGAAAACATCAACAGTCGTCATTCCACATAGAGCAGAGACGTCAGACAATATCAGAAGAGTACTCAATCATCTTGACATCAGAGTTTTCTTCAAAACATCAGACACAACATTCATAGCAACCTTGTCCATATAAAAGACCAAATCCCTAAAGATTCTCTATCTAAACATGTCTATAAAATAAAATACTTCCTTGGAATGTGATGTGATATACATCGGACAAATATCTCGAGAAATCAAAATCAGAAGAAATGAACACCGTAGAGCCGCCTCTGTTTGACCACCAAGAAATCAGGTTGAACCAGAAAAACTTGAAAAATCATCAGCCATAGGTCTACATGTTATAGAATCAGGCCACAAAATTGATTCTGACAATATTGAAATAATCCAGAAAAACTTCAGAAATCACTAAGAACGTCTAATATCAGAAGTACTTCATATAAAGTGGAATTCAAATTGCCTGAATAGGAATGATGGACTAAAACAGAATCTGACCCGGTTACAACACCCCGCCACCACCATCACCCATAAAATGACAAAATCAACACGAATGTGATAAGCAAGTTCACTATGTAAACACACACTACCTTCATAATTCTACACACTGATAAAATCCAACAATCTACACTTGATTTTGTTATCTCTACCAATTAACCAATTTGACAACGAAAAATGACCCCATATTGACAAACGATGATCAAATTAGTAAAATTTGTCTTGATACCATAGCAGATGTACTATTACCTTTGTTATTTGGTTTAGTGATCTTCATTGCTATTTTGACTTTCAATATGCCCCTTTAACTTGACCTAAGTATAATTTCTCACCTCTTAACTCTTTATTATATATATGCTGAGATTTTGTAAATTCCGGTTTAATAGCGAAACGTTAGTAAAAACAACGATATCATTTTGTTTTTCATTCATTGGGAAATACAAAAACCTTTATTATAATGAATAAAAGAAATTTAGTCAAAATTTTAAAAAAAAGTTTTAAAAAATTTGGGGGCCCGGGGGGAAATAAAAATTTTTAAAAAATTTTATTTTTAAAAATTCAGGGAAATTTAAAAGGGTAATTCCAAAGTTTTGTTTGGGAAATTGGGCCCAAATTTTTTAGGGAAATTAAACGAAATTAAAAAAAAAAAGGTTTTTATATAAAAGGAACATCTCTTATTTTAAAAACTTTGTCCAATCATGAGTCATAAAACAGGCATCAACATGTACAATAAACAAAATTGTATGAGTTGTGATCAAAATTTGACCTCAGACTTACAAATATTGATCTACCTTTGTTAAACACTTTAAACACAGTGTGTGTATGTGTGCGGATAAACAGTTGTAAAACAATGTCTTAACGTCTCCATAAGTAGATATAGACAGTCAGGAACTTTGATCAAGTATTATTAGTTAGTGATACATATCCATTCTTATTTATTAATCAGGATTTCCTATGCGTCAGCTAACATTATAATGAATAGCATATACCCAATGCCCAAATTTTTTCAAACCGTTAAAAGTGAACTTGGTTTGGAAATATATGGGATAGGGAAAGTCTAGGGTAAATTTTAGTCTAGGGGCAGGTTAGGATATATAGGGTGAGGCTAGACACACATTTTAAGGTTAAGGTTGAGTTAGAGGACCAAATTTGCTTGTAAGCGCAAAATCTCGTCCAAAGTTCATTGGTGTGTCTGTGCTTTTTTGAGTGTCTAAAGTGTAACTTTAACCTTAAAATGAATCAATCAATATTTGCGATCTTATTATCTCAAAATTCCTTCAAAGTTCACTGAATTATTGAGTCAATTGAGAGAATTCTGTTTCAAAAATCCAGACGGGATCATTCTTACTGGAAAAGAAAATTTAGGAAGTTAAATTTTGAAAGGCACGAAATCATTTTTATTTCCAGGAACTATTAAAGGAGGATGCATGCATAATTCACAATTCCCAGAGGGAAGTAATTCACTTGTTTTGGATTAGTGTAAAAAACACTTTGAATTTCATACAACTAAAAGAAGGCGGAATAAAATTAAAACGGCGTCTTTCAAATAATTCTATGAATTATTCACAGTGGTTAGGACTCTCGCCGACTATGCAAATAGTCCGGGTTTCTATCCCCTGCCGACTCACACCTGATATCTATGGTCGGCCTGCAAAATTTGGGCTACCAATATCACATGCTGAAAATTCCATACCTGTACGAAAAAATACGGTGTGGAATCAAGCTGAAATAAAAAAATAATGATTATTTTTATAGAATACAAACTGTTTCTATATTCTGAACATTTGTGAAGAGTGGCACAACACGTTTATTATCTATATTCACTTCTTTAATGTAGTCGACGATTTTAAATTTGTCAAGAAGACAGTCTCTTAAAACCTGTCTAGAAGATCTGTCAATCATTTAGCAGTTGAATGCCACGGAGATTCAGATGCAACGAAAATTTTAGGAGCAAAGGTAATCTTTACAGCAGTAGTATTATTGAATAGGTTGGATGTATAGATTTATAGACATCTCCAGTGATTAACTGATCCGTCTTGATCTTCTTGTGTCAATGAAGTGTTGAAGAATGGGACTTTAAAAATTCATTGAACTTCACTGTCTTCGAAATACTTCAAATCTATACTCAAAATACTCTTTAAAGCTGATACTTATCAGCTGTAATATTTCTAGAAGCAGTGGTCATTTTTAATTGTACAAATCTATACTCCTATGGATAAATGGCAGTTTTACATTCACCTTGTCATTAACTTATAAACTTCATTCAGAGCTGAAGAAAGGCACCCAAGAGAAATGCAAATTTTCAAGTATTGGTTTTTGTAGGGATTTAGTTTGATTGGTTGGAGGATTTTAATCATGAGCTCACTAGTGACGGACCCGATTCATCAGGCAGTGACTTAGGGTTCTAGTCGGAAGCTGTGATCAGTAGGGTACAGAAGGTTGAAGGCAAGGCAGTAATTCATCGAAGAAGACGTTGCGAAGTGGTTGTGTTATTTTGTGCGTGTATTGGCAGAAGTTAGAATTGACGATATGGCCATTGGGTCGGGTCCTAGTGGCTCAATGATCTACGAGCTCGCCTTGTAATCAGAAGATCCTGGGTTCGAACCCTGGCGGTGGATGCGTGCTGATGAGGAGTCTCAAACTGTGACGAAACAGCTGTCCAGTACTCCCTGCAGGTTTTCCAATGGTTCTCTCAGTGACGTCAACTCATGATGAAATCCTCCAACCAAAGAAATACAAATTATCTAAAGTAAATCAAACAACTGACCCATTGTATACTCCTATTCAGTTTCAAATCAGACTGTTAATTATTCAACAAGTTTATATGAAGTGTTTGAAAATTATAAAACCTCTTGGTTTCTGGTATAATTTTAGCATGACTTCATGATTTGAATATTGTTCGCTATGAATGGTAGACTGAAATTTCAGTTCTTGTAAATCAAACACGAATACTAACAGGAAAGCTGCATTGTACTCTACTGCAATACGGAATGATACTAACCGAGATAAAAATGAATGATTCATTTAGAGACTGAATGAAGATTTTATTTTAATTTTTTCTCGTAAAATTTTCCATTAAGTCTGACAGACTTCAGTTAGTTTGACTGTATGCCAGTTTAAGTTATATCAAGTTACTGTAGAGGGATTTGATTTGTTTTTAGGCTCCATCTCATCCAACAGTTATACGAAAATGCTGCATGCCAAGTAATCCACAACAGGAAACTTACGGAAGCCTTCGAAGTGAAGACGGGAGTGAGGCAAGCTGGCTGTCTACTATCGCCAATGATCTTCCTGATTGCAGTAGATTGGATAATGTGACAGACAGCGGGCAATGACGAAACAGGCATAAAATGGACTAACACAAAAAACTTCGAGGATCTGGACTTCACCGATGATATATGTTTGATTTCCCACAAACTGGAAGATATGCAAGTGAAAAGCAACAAGCTGGCGGAAGAAGCATCCAAGATAGGGCTTAAGGTGGACACAGGGAATACAGAGGTGATGAAGATTCCTGGCCAACACCAACAGCAACAACAACAACAGACAACAATCAGCCAGAATAAATGGGAGGAACCTGAGGGAAACAACCTCCTTTAAGTACCTACCTAGGAAGCATCGTTTCAACTACAAGCATTCATTACTCTTAAGTCTGTTTGGAGGTCAACATCACTCAGCATAAAAAATAAGATCTGGATTTTCAACTCCAATGTGAAGTCAGTACCACTATACTTATCAGAGACTTGGCGCATCATGAAGAGCATCTCAAACAAAACTACAGACCTTCATTAACAGCTGTCTTCGCTCAATACTCAAGATCAGATGGCTGGCCAGAAAAGATCAGCAACAGGGATCTCTGGCAATAAGCGAACCAACCCAGCAGGGACCTATTGTGGAAAAATATGCGGGAAGAAATGGAGGTGGATTGGCCATGCACTGAGGAAACCATCAAATGACATCACTAGACAAGCCATTGCTCGAATGGAACTCTAATGGGAAGCAGTGAGTTGGTCGTCCAAGGGTAACACAGAGGAGGTCATGTGAAGAGGAGATGAAAGCATATGGTCAGACGTGGAGTGAAGTGAAAACGTTGTCAGAGAACCGAACGCAATGGAGACGTTTGGCTGAAGCCCTATGTTCCTCTAGGAATTAAAGGAAGTAATAATAATAATAAATAATAGGAGCTGATATCATTCAGACAACCACTGGAAAACCTGCAGGGAGTACTAGACAGCCGTTTCGCCCTAGTTTAGGACTCTCTAGTGGCATGCATCCACAGGGGTCAAACCAAGGACCTTCAGGTTACAAGGCAGGCCCGCGGACCATTAACCCACTGGGACCTGATCCAATGACCAGTCGATGAATTCTAACTTCCACCAATTCGTGATTTTAGCCCAACTACCAGCCAATGTCATCGGCGAGTATTTTTCCTCACGCCTGACACGTGACATAACCAGTGGAGTACATCTGTGACCGAATGGTCTACGAAGTTGACTTGCAACTGGAACATCCGGAGTTCAAACTCTGGTGGTGAGCGCTGTTGAAGAGTCCAAAACTAGGGTGAAACAGCTGTCCAGTATTCCCTGGTAATCAGTGGTTCTCTAAATGATTTCAGCTTGTGACTAAGCTTGTAAGTTATATCAGTTAAACTATACGAAGTACTCAGGGGGTTAATGTATTTCCAAACAGATAAATGCAACTTCTAAATATTCGTATCATTATCATTTGGTTAATGAAAACCAGTAGAAGACAAGTTCAGTCAATTTCTAATTAATCGTGTTATTGAGCTGTATATTGAGTACATCTATTAAGATTGGAAAATTCTAAAGCAACACTCAAAAATTAGTCTAGTTCTGACTAGTGACTGACTAAAATATGAAGTCGGCTGAAATTCGAGTGAAAAGTTGTGACCAATGACATCCACCAAGCTCGCTGTGATGACAACTACTCATTGATTACATTGACTTGCAGTTGCGCCATATATCTCAAACAAGAGGAAGTTAGAATTCATAGACCATTCCATTCCATTCCATTGGGTGAATGGCCAACGAGTTCGTCTTGTAGGGGGGGCAGGGTTGGGCTCCCCCCCCCCAGGGTTGGGGGTTGGCCCCCCCCCCCCCCCACCCAATTTTTGGGGGGCCCGCGAAAATTTGGGTACCCATATCCATGCTGAAAATTCCATACTTTTACCGAAAAAACAGTGTGGAAACAAGCTGTAAAACAAAAAAAAAAAAAAAAATAAAAATAAAATAAAAAATCCTGAAGGTCATGAATGAGCACTACTGAAGAGTGCCACACAGGAGCGAAACAACTGTCCATTACTCCATGGTTTTTAATGGTTCTCTGATTGAAGTCAGCTTTTTAATCAAAGCTGAAATTCTACACAGGATGTCTGGTCATACTAACTATAAATGCTTGGATTAACTATTTATTTATGGTAAATATAAATATTAAGGGCGGAAAATTAGAGAATAACTTCCTTTTTATAGAGAACAAAGTTAATCTGACTTTATCCACCGACAGGAGAAAATAATACTGAAATTTCATTTGACTAATTAAGCGTGTAGAAAAATTTTCAATTGGATTTTTAAACGTACCATTAACTTCTGTTAATTATCGTAAATTATCATTCCAAGTGGATAGATGAAAGTAAAATTATCAATGTTATTACTTTATACATTATCCATACATGACATATAATTGATGATGCTGCTCTTATTTCGTTGTTGGTGATAGCAGCAGCAGTAGTAGTAGTAGTAGGGGAATGCTGTAGGCGCTTTTCGTCCTAACTACAGCTATTTAGTTGGATTTACTTACATCCCAGTGAGCGATGATATTTCAACTAGGACTCGAACTCAGTGCCCGACGTTTAAAACTTCAAAGAGTTATCTACTAGACTATTTGGCTGTGGTGACCATCCCTTGTTATTTTTTTTAAACACGTTTTAGCATTGGAAAAGAACATGGGTGCTGGTTTCTAGCCTCACTGGGAGCACTACTCACTAGAATGCAGAAATAATTATAAATGTTTAATATTAGATGTGAAGTTATTTCTCTATTCCTAAGATAGAACTCAATAATTTTTTACAAGTATTCTATATTAAATAAGTTTACTTGATATAATTTATGGAAAATACCCATCCAGACATGAATATAAGGACAAAAAGTTCAGCAAATAGTCTCTTTTCGGTGAATATGATATTTGATGTAACACACAGTGATACAGTATTATTAACTGCCCACCGGGTTCAACTCAGAAATGTTTGAAGACCCAGAAAATCAATAAGAATAGTAACGTAAATAAAGAATATAATACAAGTAGTAAAGAATTCAGAGCCTCAATAGAATATTGCCATATAAAGAAATAACTACATAAGCCCTACATATGATTCTCAGTATGGTTGGAATTAGTGTGGCATTTAAAACAACCAACCAACCAACTCACTCAGATATAAACTTTGTCGGATTAGGGATCCCAACAGATCCAATTAAGGAAAATAATATAATTGGTTTGAGGATTTCAGGATGGGCTGGCATCGGTTAAGGAACCATTGGAAAACCTGCAGGGAGTACTGGATGGCTGTTTCTTACTAGTTGGGGACTCTTCAGAAGTACACACACACCCACTGAGGTTCGAACCCACAACCTTCTGGTTCAAGGTGAGCTAGCTTATAGACCATTAGGCCACTGGGACCCGATCCAATGGTCCTTGAATTCTAACTTCTGCCAATTCACGACATAGCGCGACCGCTAGCCAATGTCTTCGGTGAGTATTTGTCCTCACGCCCGACGTGCTGTAGCCTACTGGTCACGGCTTACCACTAGAAACCCAGGTAACTTCTTGGACAGAGCCAGTCGCTAGTAAGCATCGGAGTAGAGTATTGGTTTTTAGAGACAGTTACTCGTCGAAGACATTGCCTAGTGGTTGTGCTATGTCGTGAATTGGCAGAATTTGGAATTCATGGGCTGGCCATTGGATCCCGTCCTAGTGGCTTACTGGTTTTCGAGTTAGCTCGCCTTGTAACCAGAAGGTCATGGGTTCGAACCTCAGTGGGTGGGTGTGTGCTTCTGAAGAAAGAAACAGCTTTCCAGTACTCCCTGAAGGTTTTCCAATGGTTCTCTAACCGATTTCAGCTCATGCTGAATTCTTCCAACCAATTAAAAAAAAATCCCCACAAACCAGTACTTAATAATATAATTTACTAAATATCATGTAATGACTGTGATGTCAGTTACAAAAGTCAGACTAGTACATTGGAGTTAGTTAGATTATTGGAATAGAGGAATTTAGCTACATCTGGAATGACTGACCTTGTTAAGTTAAATGATCTAGAAAACAGCTCAACCACTGCAATGCATTCACTTGCATATAATCAGAAAATGGAATGTGATTGATTGAAAGTTTTAAAAAGTAGTATAGTTAGGTAGAGAGACAAACTAATCACCGAATCTTTGTTCCTCAAATCACCATAAAACACATGCAATCAAATAGAAGCAATAACTGTGCCGTATATAAATGGAAAACCTCAGTAAATAACAGGTATGTGTGGTAGTGGGGGGAGTGCAGATGTATAAAGCAAATTATGAAGCCGTGTGAAAACACTGATATGATTATTAGGAATAGGTTGTGCTCAAAACATTTTCCAGTTATTATTACAGTACACTGCATATTACGTAAAACAAGCTCATCTAATATGGAATCATTATTCTACCACACTGCCCGAAAGTTGTGAATTTTTGAAATACTTCGAACACATAGAGGTGAGGGGCCTTACTTCACTCTGTTGATGGTTATAATTAATGACTTGGTACTAGTTTCGTTTTTCTTAATATCTGACGTGAATTCTTGACTAGTAGAGTCAACCACTTGAGTTATGAGAACATAGAGAGAGTTTACATAGATTAATGTCACCACCTCTAGTATTCTCCAACTGAATCTCACTTCACTAAACTTTATTCCCATATGAATGTAACAACAGAAGACAAGGGCCAGGAAATCAACACATATTTATAGATTTTCATGTACATATAATAGATTATTGTTAGCAGGAAAACACAGTCTTCTGATTGGTTGTTTCTCACAGAAAGTTAACCTTGCATCTCTTTGTGGCTGTTTCTCGAATGTCAGATCATCTATATGTTGACCGTATCCGCCTACGCAAAGCCTTTCTTCTCATTTTTCTCACGACCAATATTGGGGACGTAAACATTGACGTAAATTACTGTCCACGAATTTCGGCTAACAGCCAACTCTCACCACACTAAGTGTACCATGGGGCTTCGGGCTTTGAATTTTCAGCAGAGATAGTGTTGTTTTACAAAATGAAAGGGGTTGCTAGACTCATATCCAAACTATCCTCTCTTCTGATAAAACTAGGTCAGGTTTATGAGCCCATCAGTGAGGAATCGAAACCGGCTGAGATATTCCAAATCTGACATAAAACAACAATAAACATTAATGACCAGTTGGCTTTTTATTTACTTTTTATAATACTTTCAGTCAGTGGGTAAAAATCACATACGAATTACTCATCTTTGTTTAACAAGAAGTTCAACGATAAATTTAAACTTTAGTCTATAGAAAAAGGGGAGTGAAGACTGTAGTTGTTTTCTTGGACGGCGGTGAGGGTGGGGGGGGGAGAAGATGGAAGTGGGAAGCATATATTTTCACATTATTCATGTTTAGAACAAATGGTGATACCTGTTTGTTTTTTTCAAAAAACAATCTGGAAGAGAAACAAGTACAATTAAAATGGTTGTGTTAGTGACTAACACTTTCGTGACATTTTGTCTTTGATAATGAATAAAGAAAACGAGAGAGCAAGAAGGAAAAGAAGTAGACGGGGGAAAGGGACAGGTTGTTTAACCAATTTTTCTTGAACATTCGAAAGGAATTTTTTTTTAAAAAAGGAGAGGCGAGGTGCATAATTAAATGTCTAGCCACACCATTTTAACAATAATAATAATAATATAGCGGTGACCTAATGCAGTTTTCAGTTAGCAGAAATCAACTTTTCCCCTTGATTTTATTTAACACGCTTACACAGCATAAAAACAACAACATGAAAGCGACAGAGTACTTAACTGATTTATGAGTGAGTGTGTTTTGTTATTACAGTTTAGCCCACTGTCTTAGTTTTTAAATAGTCAAAAAATTTTAGACAGCGATAAAGTAAAACGCGGTGAATAATATAAATAATTATCATTATAATAAAACCATTATTATTATAAGAAAGAAACTTTAAACTTCTGAAATTAGACAGTCTACTGTCCGTTAATTAAATTTCCTTAAGTTTTATGAGGCTAGATTTTAGCTGTCTAATTGTATATCCTATTCATTTGTTCATTAAAGAAAAGGAATACATGTATATACCACAAATAATGTTGAAATGAGGACAAGGTAGCTCATTATCTTCACTATTTTTTTGACTTTCAGCGATTGGGTTTTAGGTTCGATTCCCTCCAGACTTACTTCAACCTCGTATCGAGGGGTAGATATCATAAGTTTCTGTGCTATAGAAACCAATGAATTTATATTTGAAAGTATTGATTTGTTGTGATTTGGTTGATTGCAAGTTGCGTTTCATTCTAAGTGGACATCAGCTAGAGAACCATTGAAAACCACGGAGTATTGAAAAGCTGTTTCAACCCTGTTTGAGGCTGTTTGGAATTACGCAAACATAAAAGATCTGGCATAGCCTCGAGTGAGTAGACTTCTATCTTCCTCTGCAAATGCTCTCATATAGCCAGGTAAATCGTATTTACCGACTATTCGCGATGGGGTTATTCCTTATAAAAGCGAAAGGGTGAATGAGAACATCTAGTGGTTACAACTAGGTCAGGGGACATTTTGGTCTACCCAGGGTAGCGAAAAAACCCTGATTCCAAACCTATGGTAAAGATCAGCTACATAACCTAAAGAAATCAAATGATGTATAGACCTGTTTTAGTCACCGAAAACCATAGATGCGCTGTTCCATTACCTTGTGGATAAGACTTCAAGTTGGAGACTCGAGGAATGGCCCAATATAATAACCACCTGGTTCGGTGTGGGCATCCGGTCACTATTTGTGGAGCATCTTCTGGTACCCACAATATGCCAAGTTTGTGTTTTAATAACCATAGTTGTTATATGCAGCCGTGAGGCCACTGCTTAGGAAATCGAACCCGGGACCTTAAGGCTGGGAAGAGACCTCCTTGACCAGTCAACCATTGGAATATAATTCAACGGCCCATATATTCTAACTTCTTCAAATTCACAGTATGGATATCCATCTATATTTTCTCCCAGATGTCAGATTGGTTTTTAGCCATATAGAAATGTTTTCTGACCACCTGGTGGCGAGATATAAGCTAGTGCACCTGTAGTGTTCTAAGTGTTGACTAGATTCTACCAAGAATGTAGATCGGTCACTGCTATAATAACTTGATATTACTGGTTTGAAGCAGTCAATCGTCGGAAAGCCCCAGACGAAGCTTTTTACTTGAAGCAACTCGTATTCCCTCACTGATTCCAGAGACACAATAAAAGGTCAACCTTTGCCTAAATAGTTTAGCAGTACAGCCTCTGGCTTAGGTATCAGTCAATGCAGAATCAGATCACACAGCAAACAGGGGACAGGTGCTTAAGCTATTTCAGTCACTGAGTTAATTACCTTACTTAAAATTCTTTATCAATAATTTACAGAGACATATTCCACATAAAGCCAATTTTTAATTGATTTCTCAGTAGTTGAGACTGTAAGATAAAGTATGCCTGTGAGTTAGTTCATATTGCTAATTAGTTTCAGACTGACTTAAGTCTGCACTTCATTAGTTCACGTCGTCTTTAGTTGTAACGAGTCGGTACACTGACATAAACGTCATTTGTTTTTAAAATCTCACAATCTCACGATTTCCATACACACGGAAAGTATTTCTGATCTTATTTTGAATTGATAAATAGTGCTTTTCAGGAAGACGATGGAAATAAGCTACAGGTAATGTTTCTTTTCTTTGTTGAACACTATCCGGTTCTCCTTGAGTTCAAATTCCTTCGTAACTAGTTCATATAGAAGACAACATTTTTGAGAAATATATTATTATTTTTTATTAATGTTCCCTTGGGTTCCTAATGGAACATAGGGCTTCAACTGCACGTATCCACTTGCTTGCTCCTGTATTCTGCTGTGCTTTTCACCTGCATCCATGTTAGTCCATACTGTTTCAACTCCTCTCTCTTCACACAATCTACTCCATGTCACCCTTGCACTGACGTCCCACTCGCTGCTTGCTTCCCTTTCGGGTTCCACTTGAGCAATGGCCTGACGCGCGAGCGATGTCACCCAGCGGCGGTTTCCTCAGCGAGTGTTCAATCCATCTCCCTCCACTTTCTCCTGCATATTTGTTGGTTGGCGATTGGTTCTTCTTTCGTCTGTTCTCAGCCATAGTTTCTTCTTGTTGGTGATTCTTTCCGGCCCGGCCCGGCCATCTGATCTTCAGTATAGAGCCAGCGAAGACAGTTGTCATTTGATGAAGGTCTGCAACAGACTGTTGGAAATATTCTTTGTGACCCACCTGCCCGCCAAGTTTCTCATAGATCCGTATAGAAGAACTGACTGACTTGACGTGTTTGTTTTGAAAATCCGATCGAGTTTTGTTGTTGAAGCTGGCTGAGTGACGAAGATTTCCAGATTGGTTGTTTCAGGTTGATGAATGTGTTTCTCGCCTGTCTTCCCGATTCTCGCTCGGTTTGACATCCTCGTCCGTTCCTCCTGTAGTTGAGACGATGCTCAATGCTAGACAAGTGAATGAAGTAACCTCTTTCAAATCCCTCCCGTTGATGGTGATTGGCGCTGGATGTTGCTGTTGGTTGGTTGGTTATTTTCATAACCTCCGTCTTGTCTATGTTCACCTGGAGTCCTGTCTTCGCCGGCTGCTTCTTCGACCAGTTTGTCGGTTTTCGCTTGTAAGTCTTCGATTTTGTGACAGTGACATCAAACACAAATCATCCACGTGCGAAATCCAGGTCTTTTAGGTTCTTCACGTCGGTCCAGGATATTCCTGTCTTCTCGTTTCCCACTGACTGTCTGACGCATAATCTTGTCCACCACAATTAGGAACATCATTGGTGATAATAAGCCAGCACCCTTGTCTGACTGACTCCTGTGTTTACTCCAAACGCCTCGCTGAGTTTTCCGTTGTAGATGACATGTTCCGTTGTCGTACAGCTGTTGAATAAGGTTGATGAATATTTGGGCGCTGCACGCCGTAGTACTCTAGTAGTTTCCAGATTACTTCGCGGTCAACGCTATCGAAGGCCTTTTGAGAAATTTAATAACTATTAATTTGTATCAATTAAATCTCATTTAGATACTTAACTTATTCAGTATTATACTTCTGTAATAATTCCAGTAATTTCATACATTTATTCTCTTTATGAGTTTGAATAAAACAAGAACAACAGTGTATACAATTAGTGGGTGGTGGCTAGCAGTGGAATCCAGGATGCGCATTTCGTCCTATTTGGGACTCGTCATCTGGATGTACCTGCATTTCTCAGTGAGTGATGATGTTCAATTCAATAAAGAACAACAGTGGTTTGTGCATAATAATATGGTATCATCATTTATTTTGTTGGCTTCTCAACAGCTGCTGCTTACAGCCTAAATAAATTATTATTATGATTATTAAGTTCATGTACAGAAAAGTTTTAACATACCTGCAAATTTTACGCGATGTCCGTTGACACGAGGTTCTGGACTTAGTGAACAGTGTTCAGAAAATTACGCTTATATAGATTTTGTACAGGGAGTTCAAGCCTAAGTTTAAGGTTTTTTGTCCAAATATCTTTGAAGGAGCACTAGTCAAGACTCGACACTATAGAGCTAGGAGAATATACTCTGCAGAGAAATTAGAGGAATAATTTATGATTATGGAAAAGATGTTGAAAAACAACGGTTACCCTAAGAGATTCATTAACAAATTTGGAAAATGTGAAGGTTCAAACATCAAACAAATCATAGTGGGAAAAAACCGGTCTTCATTCGACTCGATTTTAAAGGTGAAAATATTGCTGCAGTAGTCAACACAAGATTGAGTATGTCACTAGTCAGAGCCTATCCTTCAGCTAAGTTGGTTCCCATCTATCGGACAAGATGTTCTTTGGTGCAGTCAAAGGTCGACAGATAACCTTCTCACGTCAACTCTAACTGGGTATACAAATTTACATGTATCAGGACGAGCGGTTAAATTGGGAGAACATGTGCTGGAAAGCCTATGTCTCAAGGGAAAAAATGCCCACAATAGTGCTATTATTAGACATCTCCTTGATACGGGTCATGAAGTGGAAACTGTGAAATCCTTTAAAATTATCAGCAGACAAAAAAGCTCAATTCTTCTCAGTTTTGCCGAAGCAGTCTCCATCAAACATTTGAAACCCGATTTATGTGTTCAGAAAGAAGCAGTTATCAGCCTTTTCTTGCTCTGATAATTGGATGTCATTATCCTTTCTTTCATCTGATTATATAATGTTCGGTTTTAACCTCACCCCCTTTGCATGTAATGTAATTTCGCTTGTATCTTGTTCCTACGATTTGAGTTGAACTCAGTACACTGTCAGTCAATTTATCAGTTGTTCATCATCTTATGCATTTCTTGTCCTTATTACATAACTCCTTCACCACTGTATGCATACACTCACTTTGTTTAAACTTGAGCTTCCTGTGCAAAAACTATACAAGGGTAGTTTTCTGAACACTGTTCACTAAGTCCAGAACCTCGTGTCAACGGACATCGCGTAAAATTTGCAAGTATGTTAAAACTTTTCTGTACATGAACATGATGATAATAATTTATTTAAGCTGTAAGCAGCAGCTGATGGGAAGCTAACGAAATGAATGATGGTACAATATTATTCTGCAGAAACCATTGTTGTTCTTGCTTTAGTCAAATTCCAGTAAGATACATATTATTTCATGTACTCAGAAGGCAAAAGCTTAACAATGAATTAAATCGGTTATAGGATTTCATCATGAGCTGACATTGGTTAGAGAACAATTGGAAAATCTGCTGGGAGTACTGGACAGTTGTTTCGTCCTAGTTTGGGACTCTTCAGCAGTACGCACCCGCACTGCGGGGTTCGAACCCAGGGCCTTCTGGTTACAAGGCGAGCTCGTAGACCATTAAGCCACTGGGACCCGATCCAATGGCCATATCATGAATTCTAACTTCTGCCAATTAACGATGTAGCGCTCATAATGAAATCCTGTAACCAATCAACCAGATCCCTACAAACCAATACTTGAATGAATTAAATCATTAGCTTCACTGAAAAAATGTTAACTAAACCATTTTTTGGCAACCAAATAATCTACACGTCAGCACTCGTGCAAAAATATCCCTTATTTACCTTTCCCTTTAACAAAACAAAATAAAAAATGGGACAGGAGAGTGGCAATGAAACCAGGTTAATTTTATGAATAACCAAAAAAAATCAAAATAAACAATGAAGTGAAGTGAACAGATGCTCTACATTTCCCCAGACAGGAAGAAGTAATGGAATTTTATATTATTTTAAACAAAAAATAGATTATGATTTGTTCTGACTTGTTTTGTTTTCTAAATGTCAGGGTACATGTTTAATTTGTTCATGTTCAATTAGTGGTTTTTTTTAAAAATATTTTGTTTCAATCCCTGAACATGCGAATCTTGGATTCCACTGCTAGTCAGCATCCACTAATTAACTTCTAATTACACGCCTAGCCATCATCGAAACATCTCCACAAGAAGCTAACAGACATGTCAACCTTAGACCCAGCACTTCGGTCCAATCAATCGATGGGAAAACCTAAAAGTGAATTCAATAACCGTTGCAAAAGAGGTGGCTCTCGTCACCCAAGTGGTCTAGCGGATAACGCTTTGGCATTCGAAACTATGGGCACTGGATTCGAGCCTCGGTGGCGACATCATCACTCACTGGGGAATGCAGGTACATCCAGCTGATGAATCCCAAATATAATGAAATACAAGTTGTCCTGGATCGCAGCTGCTAGTCACCATCCACCAATTGATCCCTGAACAGTTTACTTCCCTCCAGAAATTCCTACGTGCTTAGAAAATGTAAGCGAACAGATAGATTCGCGTACTGACAGTATACTAGATTAACTTAAGTAACTGAGAGTTCTCTATGACACTTTTCGTGAATGAAGTATACATAACTGTCATCATGAGTATCGTATTAGTCAACTCATCAGGCTTTGTTGTACCAGTTCCAATCAGAGTTAAGAAGACGTGGTGAGTGGGAAGTTAACGATTGGAAAATCTAATGTAAATCATGGTTTGAAAATGTGAGCGAAATTTTACAAGTTATAAGAAATTATGTGATTTACAAAAACTCATTTGCTGCTATCATCAGTGGTGACGGAATTCAGTCAATGAAGACATTACCATTGGTTACTTTGGTTACTTGACGATTATAAAGCATAAGCCTAAGTACAATGCGCTTTTATACTGAATTAGTCAAAATGACTTAGAACCTAAATAGCTCACTTGTAGTAGGGTCTCTGATTTCAGCAGCACTGGTTGACGTAGACTTGAGTCCCAGAGGGGACATAAATTCCTTGAAGACTGCCCAATAACTTTAAGTTCCACTGGTAATATGAGTATGCATAAATAACAAACCTTCAAGTGTTCAAAAAGTCCTTGATATAAGAATAAAACTTGTGCACTGTGGTAGAGTGTAATTCCATTATGGGTAAATTTTGTTTTGATAAAGTCTCACAGTAGAAAAGATTTGTAACTCAGGTGGATGGTAGAAAACGGTCAATAAATATCTAAAGATGGTTACCGGGAGACTCATGAAGAAATTTAAATCATTTCACTTTATCCTAAATACTGCGCTGAAAATGTCGTCCAGAAAGACGATGAAAGCTCCGCAATTAAACCAAGGAGCTCAGAGAACACTATCAATTCCAAAGTCTCACAGTGTTATACAGTAATGTTTACTGATGACGTTTCACCTTGTTATGATTATGAGCAATAAATTGTGCTCGAAACGTCATCAGTGAACATTACTGTATAACACTGTGAGACTTTATCAAAACAAAATTTACCCATAATGAAATTCAAAAAGTCCTCCCTAGATATATTAGTCTGACTCAACTCTATGAAGCTACAATAAAGATGAAACCAAAACTAGTCATAAAAAATATCTATCCAATAAGGTGTAAATAAAGTTGTAGCAACATAACACAATCTACAGATTTAAAAGAAAATAACTGTTACTCTCCTAAAGTATTTTACGCGTGCACAGATTATAACTAAAGGCTAGTCATCTAAAAAATTCGTGTGAATCATTTTAATTTCGGGATTTTACTAGCTGGCACAGTGGTTAGGACTCTCGCCGACCATGCACATGGTCCGGCAGGCTCGATCCCCTGCCGACGCACACCTAATATCTATGGTCGGTCTGCAAGATTTGGGCTACCGATATCCATGCTGAAAATTCTATACTTGTACCAAAAGTACAGTGTGGAATGAAGCTGTAATCAAAAATAGAAATTGGAAACTTATTTTTATCTCATTTTGAAATTATACAGACTATGGTGGACATGAAACATCCCATTAAACAACATACAGGTTGTTTTTGAGAAAAATTGTTTCAATAATATAGTGACTGAATGACCAGACGGAGAGAGGAATCGAAGCCAACAATCTTAGTCAATTAACTGACATATAGGCTAAGTATCTCAGTGATAAAAATTTGTAGGGTTGATTGAAACCATGAATCATATCCGCTAGTTCATTTGGAAGGAAATCTAGTATATTAGTAATGGAAGTTTAACTAACTTGTAGATATTCCCTGACCAGTTTACACAGACTCATATTATTAATGTGATGATTTACTAGGGAATGAATATAAATCATTCATGTGTCAATAAACCCCTTTATCTTTATACACTCTCAACTACATATAAGTTGGCGTAAAATACGTTTTCGTAGCATTCAGTCAGTTTTTTAACTGTAAAATAAAACAGTTCACATTACTTTCTCTTCCATAAATATAGAATGTAGGACAGTTATAGTTTGTTAGTCCTTGTTTGATACCAATAACATGTCTATCGTTTGTGTAAGCTTATTCATCTAGATATGATAGAGAAGATTTGTAGCTCAGGTGGATGATTTGATGTGGTTGTGTTCTCTGAGCTGGATGGTTAATTTGCGAGGCTTTCATCACACTACTGGGTGACATCTTCAGCGCATACTTCAATTCAATGAAGTGAGCTTTTAGATTTCTCCACGAGTTTATTAATCATCTCTCTTGGTCGGTGACCTTGGACGTGATTGGTTGTTTTGTATGTTTTCACACCTTCTAGGCTACTTGTATTGGAACTGATTGTTTCTTTGACTTGAACTTTGACCCTTTGTGTATGAGGTTTCTTTCTTATCGGTTGATAAATTTTGTCTATCTCAATGTGTCTATTGTTTGAGGATTCACTGGAATATCAAGCTGGCTTCTAAAAATTCTCTAGCATTCTTGTTGTTTCCTCTGTCTAATATTTGAACGCTGGTTGTCCCAGTCGAATTGATGTCTGTGGTTGTCTGTATGTAGTGATATAAGCGAGGGAGTGGATATCGTGTCTTTTGACGGCTAGCTTATGTTCGTGGATACGAAGACGAAGGGGACGTCCACTTTGACCAATGTAGTGTTTTTCTCAGTTGTTACAATTTATTTTGTAGATGATGTTGGTTTTATCTTCTTCTGCTAATGGTTCCTTATCCCATATTAGTCCGTGGTGAAAATAACCTATGACTTTTATTTGTACTTAAAACAGTGTGAATTTTTCATAAGGCTCAATTAACTTGTACAACAATTCTCAGAAGTAGTTGGAAAAGTACAAGTGACTGGTTAATTTTTTTTATTTTCATATTCATAATTATAAAGTTTTATTATAAGAAATCGATCTCCTTTAGGAGATCTAATAAGAAATTCAAAGAACACAGAGGACAAGTCGATGTTCAAAAGCGCTACACTTGTGATCACCATAAAAAAGGAAAGCAGTCTACTAAAGTATTAACACTTTTAAAGAAATTCAAAGTCTTAAGGTGAGGATAGATACTGCCTGTGATGTTCTCCTAGCTACGGCGGTTGATCATGTACGTCTCATCACCAGATTTGGTGACATCTTCATCACTGGCTTTATTATGAAGTGAGATGTATTTGCAGGTTACATGAATACTTAGATTTTCTCTTTCCTTGCTCTTGTCAAATTACTAACCACGGAAGAGATTTTTCATGTTATCCTTTGACTTCATGTCGTTTAGCATCACATTAGGGTAGTCACTGCTTACAGTGTGTTGTTTCATCTAATTACAATTCTAATTAATTGATTTTCCGGTTGCTTAAGGGATAATTTGCGTCGGTGGCATAGTGGTTAGGACGCTCACCGACCATGCACATGGTCCGGGTTTCGATCACCAGCCGACGAACTCCTTCCTCTACCTCGCTAAGCCAGATATAATACTGGTAAAGAGGAAAGGTTGGGCATGAGACTAGCAACCCCATCCTGTAAAATAAACACTGCTACAGAAACTTTAAGCCACTAGCTTGAAGCCTTATGTTCCACTGGGGAACGTGAAGGAAAGAAAAAAAGGGATACTTATTTTTCTTCTTAAGTAAACTGTAGATTGAGTCAATATCTACCCACCCTTTGTCTGACATTTTGTTCAAATGGCAGGTTTTTGAAATTTTTGCTGTTGTCTTTGAGTTTGTGCGTAGTTAGAAAACCATAATTTCTGAATCGATGTTGTCCTTTTAATTGTCTACATGTATTGATGATAATATCAAGCATGAAGTATCGTATCTTTATACTGTTAGTTTACGTTCGTCGACGCATTAGGCAATCCAATTACTGAACTGGTCAATTATTATTATATCCTTTTATTCCTAGAGGAACAAGGGGCTTCAGCTGCGCATCTCCATTGCCTTCTGTTTTCTGCCAACTTTTTCACTCCGCTCCAAGTCTGCCCACATGCTTTCATTTCCTCTTCACATGACCTCCTCCAAGTCACCCTCACTCCGACGACCAACTCGCCACTTCCCTTTTGGGTTCCATTCGAGCATTTGTCTAGTGATGTCACTCACTTGATGGTTTCCTCAGAGTATGGCCATTCCATCTCCACTTCTTCCTGCCTATTTGTTTCACAATCGGTTCCTGCTGAGTTGGTTCGCTCATTGCCGGAGATCCCTGTTGATGATCTTTTCTGGTCGGCCATCTGATCTTGAGTATTGAGCGAAGACAGCTGTTGATGAAGACCCGTAGTTTGTTTGGGATGCTCTTCATGACGCGCCAAGTCTCTGATCCATATAGCGAGTAGCACTGACTTCACATTGGAGTTGAAAATCCATATCTTATTTTTGATGCTGAGTGCTGAGTGACGTTGACCTCCACACAGACTTGAGAGTAATGAAAGCTTGTCTTGCTTTTCCGATTCTGGCTTTGATATCCTCACCAGTTCCATCCGCTTGTAGTTGAAACGATGCTTCCCAGGTAGGTGGGTAGGTAAAGGAGGTTGTTTCTCTCAGGTTCCTCCCATTTATTCTGGCTGATTGTTGTCTGTTGTTGTTGTTGCTGTTGGTGTTGGCCAGGAATCTTCATCACCTCTGTATTCCCTGTGTTCACCTTAAGCCCTATCTTTGATGCTTCTTCTGCCAACTTGTTGCTTTTCACTTGCATGTCATCCATTTTGGGGGAAATCAGATATATTTCATAGGTGAAGTCCAGATCCTCAAAGTTTTTTGTGTTAGTCCATTTTATGCCTGTTTCGTCATTGCCCGCTGTCTGTCACATTATCCAATCTACTGCAATCAGGAAGATCATTGGCGATAGTAGACAGCCAGCTTGCCTCACTCCCGTCTTCACTTCGAAGGCTTCCGTAAGTTTCCCGTTGTGGATTACTTGGAATGCAGCATTGTCGTACAACTGTTGGATGAGATGTATTATTGTCGGTGGCACCCCGTAGTAGCGAAGTAGTTGCCAAATGACCTCTCGATCGACACTGTCGAAGGCCTTTTCAAAGTCGATGAAGTTTAGTGAGGTGGAGAGGTGACTGCCATTCCAAGCTTTGTTCAATGATGATCCGTAGTGTGGCGATTTGATCAATACATGACTTGTTTCTCCTGAATCCTGCCTGTTCCGGTCGAAGTTTTTCATCCAGGGCCCGTTTGATTCTCTCCAGGATGATGCGGCTTAGTATTTTTCTTGGGCTGGACAGGAGCATAATTCCACGCCGAACTGGTCAATACGGTATTCAATGTAAATGTCTGCAGAAATACTGCAGATAATGACAGAATGGCATGCTATGTTTCAAAAACCATAAAAATGAATTTTTGAAGTGAACACTTATAAATTCGACTTGTGAAACTGTTGGGTTTTCTGTATTTCCAGAATTATAACGTTTCATCTGAGCTAAAACACCTCACAGAGAGTAATTTTATCCCTTCTCTGTACTTTGATTGCTGTAAAGAATGTTTCGATTTCATTTCTTTTTTTTAATTATTCCTTTATCTTTCCAGTGGAACATAGGGCTTCGAGCTAGAGGCTTGAAGTTTTGGTAGTACTGGTGTTGATTTTGACGGGATGGGGTTGTTAGCCTTTTACCCAATTTTCCCTCTTTACCAGTTTTATCATTGGGTTAATGAGGTAAAGGAGTGGGTCGTCTGGGAATTGAACCCTGAACCACCTGCATGTTCGGTGAGGATTCTACGGTTGTGCCACAGACGCACCGATTTCATTTGTTACCTGTCCAAAATCTAACACTCCAACTTCGTTGCCATAGCCAACTGCACGTAGTATAAAACCTGACAATATTCGATCAGATATTGAAAAAAAGACGTAGCTGAAGAATGATAAATACCAGGAAAGACACTCATCATTAGCAACTTAAGCTACCGATTTAAATACCATCAGTGCTTTTCACTATTAGAATAAATTCTCCTCAGTTATCTTAACAGGTGCCTTCGCTGTCTTGACAGAGAGATCTAGATAGTCAGAAAAGGATTAGCAACAAGCAGCTATGTCAACACGCCAGTCAAGAAACTATTGCCCAAAAAATATAATGAAGGTGATACAGATGGATAGGAGATACGCTGAGGAGACCGTTAAGTAACATCATGCGCTAGGCCTTCGAGTGTAAGCCGAATGGGGAATGACGAGTTAGGCATGGGTTGAAGGATGACATGGTGGAGATCATATAAGAAGTAGATGAGAGCGTAAGAACAGTCGTGTAGCTAGCTAAAGAGAACTGTAGAAAACATGATGAAATGAAATGAGTGAATGACACATTTATAAAAGGAAAATACCTTTGACTAATTCGCATTCGAACTAAAAAGGATACCTTGCATAATGCACTAGTAAACACAAACATACAGATCTTTCAGTAAAAAAATTAACGGAAGAACTGAGGTATTGTTGTCTGCACTTCAGTTAATACAACTCCATCAAGTACAGTAATGCGAAATCAAGATTACCAATAAATAACATTTAAAATGTCAAATATCAGGTTATATATGCGAAATATTTTTTTATAAACATACCAACTACCTGTCTCATATACTATGTTTAAAGAAATTGGATCGGGTCCCGATGGCTCAACGGTCTACGAACTTGCCTTGTAACCAGAAGGTCCTGGGTTCGAACCTTGTCAGTGGGGTTGGTGCGTACTGCTGAAGAGTCCCAAACTAGGCTGACGAAGCAGCTGTCCAGTACTCCCAGGTTTTCCAGTGGTTCTCTAACTGATGTCAGCTCATGATTAAATCCTCCATGCAATCAAACAAAATCCCTACAAAACCAATGCTTGAAAATTAATCTGATGCTCACTAGTGACTGGCCCTATTCAGGCAGTTAACCTGGGGTTCTAGTGGGAAACCGTGACCAGTAGGGTACAGCAGGTTGAAGATGAGGCAGTAACTCATCGAAGAAGACATTGCGAAGTGGTCGCGCTATGTCGTGAATTGGCAGAAGTTAGAATTCAAGGACCATTGGATCGGGTCCCAGTGACTCAATGGTCTGCGAGCTCGCCTTGTAACCAGAAGGTCCTGGCTTCGAATCCCGGTGGGTGCGTACTGCTGAAGAGTCCCAAACTAGGACGAAACAGCTGTCCAGTACCCCGAGGTTTTCCAGTGGTTCTCTATATGATATCAGCTCATGGTGAAATCCTCCATGAAATCAAACAAAAATCCCTACAAAACCAATACTTGAAAATTAATCTGATGCTCACTTGCGACTGGCCCTATTCAGATAGTTAACCTGGGATTCTAGTGGGAAGCCGTGACCACTAGGGCACAGCAGGTCAAAGATGAGGCAGTAACTCATCGAAGAAGACACTGAGAAATGGTCGCGCTATGTCGTGCGTGTATTGGCAGAAGTCAGAATTCAAGGACCATTGGACCGGGTCCCAGTGGCTTAATGGTCTACGAGCTCGCCTTGTAACCAGAAGGTCTTGGGTTTGAACCGTGTTGGTGAGTGCGTACTGATGAAGAGTCCCAAACTAGGCTGCCTAAAAAACCGTCTTGTACTCCCTGCGGTTATCCAATAGTTTTCTAAACGATGTCAGCTCATGATGAAATCCTCCATGTAATCAAATTTTATAAAGCACATAAAATTAAAAATGATGGAGTTTTCCTCAGCTCAGATGGATGATACTGGTGTAGTTGTGATCTCTGAGTTGGTTGATTTAATGTGTGAAAATTTTACTCCCTTTCCAGACAGCAGTTTCAAAAAGGAAGTCAGAGCTGAAGATGGGCAGACAATGAAAGCCTCTCTCTCTCAACCATCCAACTTAGAGAACACAACCATACATAATTTAATTGAATTTGAGATTTTTTCCCGTCGATTGATTGGACCGAAGTACTCGGTCTCAGGTTGACATGTCGGCTTCTTGTGCAGGTGCTTTGACAATGTCTGGGCATTTAATTCGTATTTAGTTGGTGGATGGTGACTAGCAGTGGAATCCAGGACATCGTGTATTTCATCCCATTTGGGACTCGTCAACTGGATTTACCTGCATTTCTCAATGAGTGATGATGTTCTCACCGAGGCTCGAACTCAGTACCCATAGTTTCAAACGCCAAAGCGTCATCCAATAGACCACGAGAGCCACGAGAGCCACCTCTTGTGCAACGGGTCATTCTAATTTAACTGAATTTGAAATTTTTTTCAATTAAATTAATATGACCCGTTGCACAAGAGGTGGCTCTCGTGGCTCAAGTGGTCCATTGGATGACGCTTTGGCGTTTGAAACTATGGGTACTGAGTTCGAGCCTCGGTGAGAACATCATCACTCACCGAGAAATGCAGGTAAATCCAGATGACGAGTCCCAAATAGGATGAAATACACGTTGTCCTGGATTCCGCTGCTAGTCACCATAGACCAATTAAATAACAAGCATACATACATACAAGCATTCATTATTGGTGTTTATCTTCCTTTCTACTTGGTATTTTTAGTTGCATTTTTTCTTTTGTTTTGTTTTGTTATTTCTATGTTTCTTTTTTGGTTTTTGCTGTGTTTGTTTATATTTATTTATTTTTTTGTAATACTCCTTTTAAATGTACGATGAAATTAGATGCAATATTGTAGATATGTGCTGAAAATTCCACACTGTACCACAAGTACCGTTTCTGGAATAAAGCGAAATTGTTATGTTATGTTATAAGATTCCATAGTACTTTTGAAATGATCTGTTAACAACTCTGAGAAGTATTCACTTCTCAATAAAAACATCACGTAAACACCGTGCACCTTTTTCTCAATCTTTATATTAATTATTCTACTGGAGAAATACTCTGTGTCACTTTCAACTTTGTAAGCGTTTACAACTGATAAGTGTGTTTTATTTCAACCTAATGACCTTTAATCTACACTTTCATTGTATATTAAGTAATTATTTTATCGTAATTACACATGTGTATAGAAATTATAATGTATCTAATTCACGAGTTAAAAACAATTAAATGATTTATGACTTTTTAACACTCTGAATGTATCTAACTTGTTTTGACCTTGTTAAAACTCAATCTATGAATATGATCAATATATGTGATATGCATAAGGTTTTCAGAATATACTTTCTGCTTTAAATTTGTACCCTATTATCAATTAAAGAATTTTTTAAAAACATGGGATATAAGTGATAATTTTTTGCATACAAATATAGCATAGGGGGAAAAAAGCACTACGACTGAGGCGAAGGGGAGTTTTCTTATGATGAAAAGTGTAATATATAATTATAAAATATCAAAAGCCCACCTTGAAGGGAATTCGAACAGATAATATACACATTCCTCCGCTGATGTGAATAGTCATTCATCTTCTACATCTGGTTCCTTTCTACAGAACACACTTCGACTTTGTGAAAAACACAGACTAGTTAGCATAAATCTTATTGATTAAAGGGCAAAGGATAGATGTTTCATCTAAATGTAAATCTTGATTTGTGGGTGTCCATATCATTCAGAAATACTCAGGATAGGAGTACCAGTGCACAGGAATTCAGTCGAGTCGGTGGCACAGCAGTAGAATGGACGCCACCCACTCAGGTGGTTCGGGATTCGATCCACGGCAGAGGTACTTGGAGATTCGGAGTAAAAAGGGGAAATCTATATTCAGGGTTTCCTGCTGATTTACTTCAAAACAAAAGTGGAGACTAGTTGGAACTGTTGAGAATCAAACTTAAATGAGTACCTTTCATATCTCATCAATAGTTTTTGACCAGTGCTTAGAATCAGACTGCTAAACTGTTTGTGATGCGGTAATCAGTTGTGCATCCGTAGAATACTCGCCGATCACTCCTCATGTTGTCCGGGGTTCGATCCTCCACCGACGCACTCCTTGACCTCGCTAAGCCAGTAATAAGACTGGTAAAGAGGGAAGGTTGGGTATGAGGCTAGCAACATATTCTGTAAAAATGAATACCACTGTTACGGGATCTTGAAGCTTGAAGCCCTATGTTCCCTTGGGAACATAATGGAACTGAAAAAAGAAATTCAGTCATCCTCAAGACCTGATTGTATAATTTTTTTATTCTTTCACTTTCCGAGTGGAACTTATTGCTTCAAGCTAGAGGCTTGAAGTTTCGGTAGGAGTTGTGTTTGTTTTTACTGGATAGGGTTACTAACCTCGTGTCCAACGTTCCCTCTTCACCAGTTTAATTACTGACTTAGTAGGGTAAAGGCGTGCATCGGCCGGGGATCGAATCCCGAACCACCTGCATGGTTGGTGAGCATTCTGCCGCTGTGCCACCGACGCGCATTGTATACTACTTAATTGTTATTTTAAGTAACATATTCATTTATTTGTTTTCACTTATATATACTAAACCATAAATCCAGCAGCAAAAGGAAATACTATTCTATTTAGAAGTTTAGAATCTAAAAAGAACTAACTTCAGTGAAATCCGTATACTAGCAGTGGAATACAGGACAACGTGTATTTTTTCATATTTGGGACTCGTCAGCTGGATGTACCTGCATTCCCCAGTGAGTGATGATGTCGCTACCGAGGCTCGAACCCAGCGCCCATAGAATCAAATGCCAAAGTGTTATCCACTAAACCACTTTGGCGACGAGAGCCACATCTTTTACAAAGGTTCATATTAATTATTGAATTCGATTTTAGATTTTCCCGTCGATTGATTGGACCGAAGTGCTCGGTCTCAGGTTGACATGTCGGCTTCTTGTGCAGATGTTTCGACGATGTCTGGGCATCCTGGATTCCACTGCTAGTCACCATCCACAAATTAAATTCTAATTACATGCCCAGCCATCACTGGAACATCTGCACAAGAAGCCAACAGACATGTCAACCTTAGAGCGAGCATTTCGGTCCAATCAATCGACGGGAAAATCTTAAATTCAGTTAAAGAAATCCATATACGTTTTAAGGTTCCCTAAGAGATGAATGAATTGTTATTAAGCACAAAGTCAAGATTTAAAAGACATGGGTGAGCAAGATAATTTCCTTTCCGTAAATTCACTTCAAATCTCTTCAGTATTGTGTTGTAAAGAATAGGAGAAATGCCTTTAAGGTCAGTTGTTCATATTAGCTGCTAACAAAATATATCAATGAATTACTTAACTACGAGGATCGCTCATTACAGATTACCACTAAAAAGCTACAGGGGCTTGGAAACATGAACTTTGTTCAAAAGAGTAAGAGATTCTTAATATTTATAAAGTATATTTTTTAAACTTAGGAGCATGAAAGGAAAACAAAAATCGAGTGGATATGTATTACACACCAAGTTATTGTACGAGTTTAATATTGAGAGGAAAGTTTAAGGTCATCGTTTTCCCTTGTATATGTCGACAGCTTCAGCTGTGGACGGAGGATATAGCCTAAAACCTTTCTCATGAATTAGCTTTACTTTTGAAAATTTTTCTGTTGACGCGGAATGATTTGCAAGAACAAGCTGGTCAAGAATCGGACCGTAGGTTCGTGTAATTTCTTTTATTAACAACCATATTAGAAGATATTCTTATACCTGTCTAGATAGTAGTATCTCATTGGTACAGCCAGTGTACTTAGCTCCACAGGAGCAAGTAAGTTGATATACGCACATGGATATTGTCAACAGTGGAACATTGTCTTTAACGTTTTGATGAATAAGAGGTTTCGTAGAGAAGGTGAGACGCAAAATGCGGAAGAAAATATTTTTTGAATCTCTCTCGATAATCTGTTTCAAAGAATTGCAGCTGTTGTATCACCCTTGAATTTCAGTTTTATCACCTTTTCTTTAGTACTTCTGTCTTTTGTGGATAATCTATCTTAGGTTTCATATGTTTACTGATGAATGCTGGTGGATAACCATTCTGAATTAGAGTCCTACGGAAAGATTCAAGTTCATCCGTTCATATGCGACTGGTTCTTGTAAGAAGGGATTTGTTGAGTTTTCTTCCTGTGTTTTTGGTGGAACAAAGCTGTAAAATTTAGTCAGCTACCCGTTCTATTTTATTATATGGTCAACTTATCTCCGGACTGACCCATCATTTCTCCTCAAAAGTTGAACACCAAGGTGTTTCGTGAAACAGTCAGCAAGTAGTGAATCAAGCGGAGAACCTACAGCTGTTCCACTCTTCAGCTAATATACTTCACTATTAAAAAGGAATTGAACGCTGAGGCTGCATCTTAGTATTGATTCTTGAATATACCTAGTAGGCATCCCAATATTAAAATTATTTGAATCAATAAATTTACATGAATAGCATCGTGTTTCTGTCGGAGGAGCGTTAGAGAACACAGACGTGATATATATATTGAAGACACAACCTTGCCAGACACATATTATTTATCGAGCTCTCAAATTTGAACTCATAATTTGAACAGTGTATCGTCATGATCTTTCTGACGATTTGTGAAATTTCTGCTTACCACTGAGCTACATAATGATAAGGTGATTTAAACATATCCAAAACTAAATACATAGGTAACTCTTCTTTGTGAATCTTCAGCAAACCTTATAGATATTAAATCGTTGGTCCAGAAGGTTTAATTCTTTTAGGAATCCTCTGTCCGCAGTAGAAGACCTCGCTATCCTCAAAGAAAACCATGACTTGTGTATACAGAAGCAGTTTGTCTAATCACTAACTATCATCGGCTTAGACTTTCCTCTCCTCATTAAACGAGTACAATAATCTAGTGTGTAGTCCATATTCATCATTCTGTTTTGTCTTCATTTTATTCTTTCCTTTGAAACTCTGACCTTAAAACATACTTTGGAAATATTCTGAATCTCTTAATCTTTTGACCAATGTTCTTATTTTCAAGCGCTTGAAGATTCTTAATGATGATCATTTTTGAGCGCTGCTTATCACTTATTTGTTTTTAGATTACGTAATCTACTGTTTTTTTTTCACATGTTACCAAATGATATGAACAGTTGACCTTATGGGGATTTCCCTAACCTTTTACAACACTGGATAAAACTGTACAAATTTGATGTGAAGTTACTGAAATGCATAAAATCGTCGTCGAAGGTTTAAAAAGTAAAATTGGATATTTAATACCAGTGAATGTAGTCAAAATGAATTAATTTTCAAGTATTGGTTTTGTAGGGATGTCAGTTCATGATTAAATCCTCCATGCAAAATGAATTAAGTATTTATTGTATTACTTATTGGTAAAGTTGAAAAATTTACCACTAAGTTGTTTAGACCCTAAGCAATATAATCCAGATCTGTAGTATTCTGTTAACTATGTCGTTAAAGACATACACCAAATCGAAATGCAACCCAATATTGTGTAACTGAGCTTTTTTGGTGGTACTGAAAACATCAGTATTAAATATTTATGAAGTACATTGGCTGCAATCTATCGATCTATTTATGATTCAACCTTTTACGCCTTCAAACTTTTTTCATCAACTTGTTGAAAAGAAATTTAAAAGAATTCTAAGTGTAGAAACTAAGTTTTCAAGAGACAAACTGTAGGGATTTGATTTGTTTGAATTTTACCTATGGATTCATATCAAGTAATGTTTTGTAGAGATTCGATTGGTTGGTTACAGCACTCCAATCATCAGCTGACATCGGTTAGTGAACTATTGGAAAATCTGCAGGGAGTACTGGATAGCTGTTCCATTCTAGTTAGGGACTCCTCAACAGTACACACCCACCGCCAGTGTTTGAACCCAGGACGTTTTGGCTACAAGGCGAACTCGTAGGCCATTAAGCCACTGGAACCTGATCTAATAGCCAACCAATGAATTCCAACCTCTGCCAATTCAAGACCAGTAACCTACCAATTCGTGACCATTAGGTTACAGCGGGTCAGTTGTGAGGATAAATACTTGCCACCGAAGACATTGGCTAGTGGTCCCGCTATGTTGTGGATTAGCAGCAGTTAGAATTCATGGGCTGATTTGCCTATGACCTTACCTTGTAACCAAAAGGTCCTGGGCTCAAAACCCGCTGTCTGAGTGATGACAGTGAGTTTCAAAGGACGATGGATGTAAGAGCCACTAAATATTGTAGAAAGAAGGCTTTAAATTCAATTTGATAAATACTGCACTTCTTACTAGGCTGATCTGAATAGCAGAGTAAATTTTCGCTTTACTAAAATTCCGTAATTAAGGATTAGGCAATGAATGCATTAAACTGTATGTCTGTCATCTAGAACGACTTTGATCGAGTCAAGTTGAACAGAAGCACTTTTAATCATTTCATATCGTTTATCCAACTTGTACAAACAACATGATTTTGCAATTAAAAAAGAAAGACCTAATGTGTTGACCAAACTGAGCAATACAGCTAAACTATAGTTTATACTCACTGATCATACTAATTATAAGCGTAGTCAACATAAAATTTAAGACAAAATATCGGCTTAAATACTTAAAATGCGCTTATGCCACTTTTGTGTTTGTAAATGTAACATAAATATACATTTAGTATGCATAACTTTTAATGAAACGTTAACTGGACTGAATCAGACTTTATTATTTATGTAAACAGTGATTTGTTTTCTATATTTGTAGTAAAAAGAATTCTACCTACATACCGATATCACATAAATAAGAGAAAATAAAAGCGCATTATACTATTGTCTGAACTTGTTTTTACCCCACCTATTCACGAAAGAAAGAAAGAAATATTAGATGGTTGGAGGCGATCGGCAACAGGAAGTCTTGGACCTAGGTTTCATGCTAGTTGACACTCACCAGTCAGGAGGGCGTATCTGCAACCTTGAAGGAACTCGTGTCCCTCCTGAGATTCGAACCCGCGTCACCCAGTGCTGCAATCAAAGACGCTACCACTGAGCTATTCGGGCTCGTGATTGACCTCCTGTAGGACTGACTAGTGTGCAATCAAAAATATCCAATACAGTCCTACAGGAGGTCAATCGCGAGCCAGCCTGAATAGCTCAGTGGTAACGTCTCTGACTGCAGCATTGGGTGACTCGAGTTCGAATCTCAGAAGGGACATGAGTTCCTTCAACGTTGCAGATACGCCCTCCTGACTGGTGAGTGCCAACTAGCACGAAACCTAGGTCCAAGGCTTCATGTGGCCGTTTGCCTCCAACCATCTAATACCAACATTTCACAGTACACCGTAATGGCGAGCCACCTAGCATGATGGCCATATTGCAAGCTTGACTGATAGAATTCAGTCTGCACCAAAGATAGGACTAGACACATTACACTAGTTACTGACTAGTGTGCAATCAAAAAGAAAGAAATAACTGGTAGCCAACAGCCCTATTCAGCTACCAGCTTGAAATTAAATTTAAAACGAGAGGGACTGAGCGAAGTTAAAGACATATCCTTAAATTCACCAGTTTTTCAATGAATAATTCTTGCTAGTCTGTGAAAGTAAATGCTGTTCGACAATCATATCTAGGCAGCAAACTTCAGAGTTAAAGGTATAAAAAATGCATCTTAATTGTTTCATACTAATGTATTTGGCCTATCGCATTATAAATACTTTATTTCTGCCTGTATCCTAGTTGCGCTCATTCAAACGGGTGTATTTTGTGGTGGTTGGATGGAAGTATGCTTTAACATCACTCGATGAGTTCCTTAAAAACGTGATTCGTCAGATAAGAATAATTATATGTCATCCTGTGCATAAAAGTCGTGGAGCAATACCTGAATGATAAGGATCCGCCGACAAAAAAAAGTCAAATGAAACATCTATTCCGTCCTAATGTGGGACTTTGATATAAGAATAAAACTTGTGCACTTTGGGAAAGTATAATTCCATTATGAGTAAAATTTTTATTTTGATAAAGTCTCACAGTCTTATACAGTAATATTTACTGATGACGTTTTAAGCACAATTTATTGCTCATAATCATATCAATGTGGTCATATAACTTTCTTGCTTCATTTATATAATTCCATTATTTTCCATCGCTTGATTTGATTGGTATTAGTATTTTCCATATTTCCGGTATGAGTAATGAGTCATTCCTATTGCATGTGTTGGGTGAAGAATCGATGAATAAGGATTCAGTAATTCAGTCAGGAATAATGTGGGACTTAGTAGGCGTAAGTTATCACAATCCGGAACAGTAACCGAGTGAACACATCATAGTTTAGCCAATAAGCTGAAGTTTAATTATGGTTTACAAATACCTGCCAATTAGAGGAATAGTGCGGACGCTTTATGGGCATTGTTGCATCCAATTGTTGACACTAATGGTTCTTTCTAACTGTTTACATCTTACAGTAGTTTTCAGATTGTGTTAGGAAATTTATACGCACTTTTGTGGTGAGAGCTGGCTGCTAGCCAAATTGGTAGACAGTAATTTGCGTCAATGTTTATGTCCCCAATATTGGTCGTGAGAAAAATGAGAAGAAAGGCGTTGCGTAGGCGGATACAGTTAACATATAGATGATCTGACATTCGAGAAACAGCCACAAAGAGATGCAAGGTTAACTTTCAGTGAGAAACAACCAATCAGAAGACTGTGTTTTCCTGCTAACAATAATCTATTATATGTACATGAAAATCTATAAATATGTGTTGATTTCCATAATAAACGAACTGTTTCCTGGCCCTTGTCTTCTGTTGCTACACTTTTATGATATTCACAGTTGCTCATTAGCAGAAGTATACACATGGCGTCATCACATTCACAACGACAGAAAAAAAAGCGGTTGGATGGGTAATATCAAGTGGATAACCTACAGGTTACATTAAATAATATTATTAAAGTCCAAAAGGAAGAGAAAATAGATATCCAGAAAAGTTCATCAAGAAACACATGACCAATAAAGCGGAAAATATCTATGCGCCATCCGTAAAAAAGGCTTTGTATATATGACTGCAATTCAAGGATGGCGCACCTAGTGAAATATTTACTAACCAGTTAAGAAAATCTATCCAAAGAATTTTTATTACTAGTAAACTACAAGTCACTTTTTCTACACAGCTAATGGTGATTCTTCGACTGAAAGATGAATTACCTAGACTAGTCATTTCTAATTGTACTTACCAATTCAGCTGCGCTTGAGGAGCGAGTTATATTGGCGGCTGCTCTAGGGACTTGATTTTTCGTACTCGGGAACAGCTATCAGTGTGGCTAAGTAAAGGTGCAGTAAAAACCATCAACATTTCTATATTAGACCACCTGGTCCATAATGGCCACAAGGTCAGCATTGAAGAATCCTTCTCTATCATCTACCGGGTACCAAATAAATTGCCAAAAACATCCAGGTACCGCATACTCCAAACAGCAGAGGCTATCGCTATTCGCGTGAAACAACCAGTGCTCTGTGTGCAGAAGAAGTAAGTCCAGCCAACCTTCACCATTGCCCTATCCTTCGGTGGAGACTATAAATTCATGAATTTGTATTATTAACTTTCCTAATTTTTCTGATATTCAGTGTTGTATTGTTATGATGATACTATTGAACTGTAATTCATTGGTATTATTATTGATTTGATGTTATTAATAGCAATAATTCATTCACTGTAGAAGCTAATGATGAAGTTATCGAAAGGAAGAGAAAAAAAAGCAGGAGGACTTTTCTGTGTCTGGGGAAAATCATACTTTAGATTACATAAGTACTGTGTGAAAAAAAATCCACACTAAAAAAATGAAACGATGAGCAGAAATTATGCATTAGTCATTAAACAAAAAGTGGAAGAAAGACGCTATAGTATTGCTTAATATGAGTAAAACATTAGAACATAAACAACTCTAAGAGAAACTTAATACATTTTAGTCTGTCTCTCTGTCAAATATTCTCAAGAATATATAAAAGAATGGACATCCAATAAAGTTACTCTTTTCACCTATGTTCTCAGGCTGTGCGAACTCAGGTATATAATACACTTTTATAGCGAAAAAAATTAATGTTTTGTAATGTCGCGTCAGCAACAACCAGCACCGATCACCATCAATGGGAGAGATTTAACAGAGGTTACCTCCTTCACTTATCTAGGAAGCCATCATCGTTTCAACTATAAGCATTCGTAACGGAGGAAGATATCAACACGAGCGAACCAGAATTGGGAAGGTAAGATACATCTTCATCAACCTGATATTAGTTTGGAAATCTTCACTGCACTGCACTCACTCAGCATACAGTACTAAATTCGGATTTTCAACACAAATGGGAAGTCAGTCAGATGGTCCTTCTGTACGGATCAGAAACTTGCACTGTATGCCACGAAAAGGATTTCCGACAACCTGTTACAGACTTTCATCAACAGCTGCCACTTTCACTGGCTGGTTCCATACTGAAGATCAAATGGTTGGTCAGTCAGAAAGAATTAGGAACAAAAAACTCTGGCTGAAAACAAACCAACAGAGCGAGAACCGATCGCTTCACGAATATGTAAGAGAAAATGGAGATGGGTAGATCGGGCATACGTGTGTGGAGACCGCTGAATGACATCACGCGCAATGCAGGCCATCGCTTGAGTGGATTCCCAATGGGAAGCGATGAGTGTGTCGTAGGTGTGGGGTTGAAAAGAAGGAGATGAGAAATTGTGGGCAACCGTGGACTGAGGTGAAAAGGATGGCAGAAAAAATATAAGAAAGCGGAGATGTGTTGTTGAAGCCCCATGTTCTCTTGAGAACCCAAAGGAACAATAATATAAGAATAATGTCGTGTCATTAAAATTCTGAGTTTTGGATAAGAATCAAGAGTATCCAACTTATGCAATACAAAACACTAATCAGACACAGAATAAAGCAGATTCAAATAAGTAAATGAGGTGATGTAAGACAATTGACAAAACTGAATAGAGTTCAACTCAAATTGAAAGAAGATCAAGTCAAGATCACTATCATATGGAGAAGTGTAATAATGGAAAAAGAGATAAAATTAAATTTAAGAAAAATGACTCGTTAAATGTTTAGGTGAATCAGGTCCACTGCAAGTTCAGTGACTTAACTGACATTTTCTACATTAAGACTACAGGATTTAACATATGGATAGCTATAGTTTCTTAGTTTTCAAGAAGTCTGATTCGTACACTTTCAGCAAGATTCCCGAGCACTCTGCAGATGATTTCGAAGTTGATTCGCAATTACGCCAGGAGTCTAGAATCAATCGGGTGTTCGAGAATACAGCTATGGGTATAGGTATATGTTCGATGATTTGTTTGGACAGAAAACGTATTTTAGAGGAATTGAAAACATCTACATTATATCCATTGTCACAGCTAAGAAGCGTTTGCAATACATATTTGAAACTTTATTATTTCAGATTATGTGAAATGAAACCATCGCTCGGCGCTCACAAGTAAACTAGTAGATATACCTGAAAGTAACCTTTATTTACCATTTCCCTCAAATTATTAGTCATCACAGTTTTCAGAAGTGTTATTTCATCCTAGTCTTGCCTAAAGCCTTTTTCCATTCCTTTGTTTTTCCAGTGGAATATAGGGCTTCAAGGTTTGACGTTTCAACTGTGATGCTGTTATATTTTTTTTCTACGGACTATGGTTTCTAGCTTCATGTCCAACCTTCCGTCGTTTCCCGACTCTCTATAAGATTTGGGAGCGTGTATAAGGGGGTCAGTGCATCAGTGGTTCAGTGGTAGACCTCTGGCCAACCACGTACGTGGTCCGGGGTTCGATCCCGCAGCCGACACACTCTTCAACCTTGCTTACTCGTTAGTAAACACAGTAAAGAGGGAAGAGTGGGCGTGAGGCTAGCAACCCCATCTCGTAGGAGAACCACTACTACTGAAACTTCAAAGCACTAGTGTGAAGCCACATTTTCCACTGGGAACTGAAATAAATAAAAAAATTAGGGAAATCGAATCCCAGACTGCATCTATAGTCACTTAAATAAATAATATTTATAAGAACAAATCTATTCATATCACATAATGTATTGCTACCGTATTAGTTTTACACTCCTTTAGAAAGTTAAAACATTATCTGAACTAAATAAAACTCTACCAAACACCCTGGTGATTTCATAAGGCTTTTTATACTGAGAAAATTACAACCAGTAACATTATTAATGTTAATCCTTGCATCGGTGATTCACTTTACTGACCAACCGCGCAAATGAACCACGTTCGATTCCCGACCGACACAATGCTAAACCATGCCTAGTTTACTGGTGAGTAATGAGCTCAGAATACAGAGAAGGTTGGGTGTGAGGTTAGCAACCCCATCCTGTAAAAATAACAATACCGCAACGGAAAGTTAAAAGTGTGGAGCCTAAAACCCTGTGTCCCCCTCGGAAAGCACGGGAATGAAATGTTATTCCTTAATACATCAGATGTAAATGCGGCTATACAAACTAAAAGTGAACAAACTGCCAGGAGATTTTATCCAAAAATTTCATAATTCTCACTACTGTAAGTAACAATTAAAAATTTCGAGGATAATATTCCCTGTGTTTCCCCACCTTTATTTAGAGTGATGACTTCAAAACTGATGTACAGTTGTAAAAGACCTCTGTATTAGTATATTATATACTTGGAGGAAATGAAGAAGTGATGTGTTCTATTGTGCTTGACACTTGACGGCTACACTATAATTTATCGATTGTTGGCTTGCAGGAATTTGACTGATTATAGGCTTGACCACAAGGTGACATAAGTTAGATAACTACTGGAAAACCTGAAAGTAATAGAAAACTGTTCCATCTCAATTTGAGACTCTTCATTGGTGCGCACCCACTGAGGTCCGCGATGTATCACGAATTGACAGAACTTGTAATTTATGGTCTAGCGTATCAGGTCCTACTGGCTGCATGGTTTACAAAGCTCGCATTGTAACCGAAAAGTCCTGAGTTCGAACCCCGGTAAATGCGCACTGTTGAAGAGTTCAAAACTAGGACGAAACGGTCATCCACGGTTCTATAACTAATTTCATCTCGTGATGAATTCCACACCATAAGTAGGTGAATAATGAATTTATACTTTTTACAGTAACACGAGTATAATTTACTAAACACTTTTGGTACCCAATTTTTTGAAAATACATAAAATTTAATAATACATTTATTTTATTTGTTTATAGTTAAAAGTTAAAGTGATTTACGTGAACAAAGAGAAATTTTTCACAGAAAACCCAACCTAATGATGTTCAATTTGAATGTAAAATTGTCAATTCCCACCGAAATGGTACTAATATTTTATGTTGAACATTTATTTAAATAAACACATGTTTAAAACAAGTAGAATACGTCACTGATTATTTGTTAGTGATGTGTTTTTATTTATAATTAATAGTAATTACGTCATCACTGAATGCATCATTTATCCCAGAATTATAACTATGTTAGATTTTATCTTGAATGTTCAAAGAATTAATATTCTAAATTACGGTGAAGTGTCCTAAATCGGAACAAAGTTGTAGAATGCAAACTCCGCTTTGATCACAACATTATAAATTTGATCATTTATTGAGTTATTTTGTAAATTGTATACACCAGTCAGTTATTACTAGTTTATTATAGAGTCAGTAGATGGCATAATTTATTCCATATTACAGATATTATTGTCAGTAATATGAACTTTTGACTAGTGAGTCTGAAAATATATGCATAATATCTAAAGGCAGATTATACTTTGTATTCATAAAGCTACATTTATTAGTACCTTTATTCTTTGTGATAATGGTTCTGATAGGAGTATAATAATTACTGAATTCACTGAAGTACATTCGTCTATGAAACTCACATGCGAAGAGGAATCCCAAAACAGAATTGCCTTCCTGGATGTCGTACTTACAAGAGAATCAGATGGTAGCATAAAAGGAAATTTGCATAGAAAAAGCACTTGGACAGGACAATATACACATTTTCACAGCTTCGTTCCTATCAAGTACAAAAGAAATTTAGTGAAGACCCTCAGCCACAGAGTTAGAGCTATATGCTCAGAAGAAGTAATTGAAGACGAATTAAGCATTGTATATGGTACTCCGATTGAAAATAGCTATCCCGAAAAAATTTATCAAGAAACACGACAAAGAAAACGGAAAAGGACAACTCACTATCTGTAAAAAAGAAACCTCTTTATATACGACTACAATTCATGGGCGATATACCAAGTGAGATAAATACGAGGAAATTAAGAAAATCACTTCAAAGAACTTTCAATGCTGGCGAACTACACGTCTTATTCTCTACACGACCGATGGTGATTCCTCGTTTGAAAGATGAAGTACCTAGACTAGCCACGTCTAATTGTATCTACCAATTCAGCTGAGCTTGTGGAGCGAGTTATATTGGCCGTCGCTCTAGGAACTTGATTTTTCGTGCTCACTCGAAAACATCTCCCACTATAGCTAAGTAAAGTTGTAGTGAAAACCATTAACAGTTCGATATTGGACCATCTGGTGCAAACCGGTGGAAGAATCCTTCTCTATAATCTACAGGGTGTCTAATAAATTGCCAAAATCATCGAAGCATCGCATGCTCCAAACAGCAGGGGCTATTGCGATTCGCCTCAAACAACCAGTGCTCTGTATCCAAAAGAAGGAAGTCCAGCCCCTACTACTGCCCTGGCCAGCCTTCAGTAGAGACTATAAATTCATGAATTTGTAATATTATCTTTCCAAACTTTTCTAGCATTCAGTTTATTTTATGTTGGTGCCAGTGGGCTGCAATCTATTGATATTATTGTTTCGATGTTAATGTTGTTCATAGTACTCATTCATTCATTCATTCACTATAACGTATATATAACTGTAGAGTCTGATGATGAAGTTATCGAAAACAGTACTCTTTGTTCAGTATCCATTCTTTTGAAAACTCGTAAATGACTGTGAATAAGTTTCAATTGAATTTGGTTATCTGATATGAACATACAGTTCTAAAAGGCTCTAGTAAGAATCGTAGTTATCAAAACGATGGGGTTAATTAACGTCTAGCCCACAGTATTAGTTTTTACGAATTGATTAATTTACAAAACATGATATTCTGTTTGTGAGATATACCTGAGATGTCATCATCCACAATTAATCAATAATCTTCAGATGATAGGATTCGTGGGGACTTTGGATTAAGTGCAATTATTAGATTTTTCAAGTATTGGTTTGTAGGGATTTCATCATGATCTGACACCAGTTAGAGAACTGCTGATAAACCTTCAGGGAGTACTGAACAGCTGTTCGGTTCTATTTTGGGACTATTCAGTAGTACACACCCACCACCGGGTTCGAACCCCAGACCCTGTGGTTACAAGATGAGCTCGTAGACCATTAAGCCACTGGAACCCGATCCAATGGCCAACCCATGAATTCCAACTTCTGCCAATTCAATATATAGCGGGACTCCCGTGGGTGTATATTGATGAAATGTCCCAAACCAGGAGGAAATAGCTGTCCAGTACTCCCACGTTTTCTAATTGTTATCTAACCGATTTTTGCCAAGAACCGACATCAGTTAGAAAGATCATTGAAAACAATGGAGTACTGGAAAGCTGTCTCATCTAAGTTTGGGATTCCTCATCATTTTGTACCCATGACCCTGAAAGAGGGATCGAAACTGAGACCTTCAGGTTACTAGACCAGGCTCGTTGACAATTCAGCCATGGGCTTGAATCCATTGGCTCCTGAATCCTAACTTTTTCAACTCTCTATTTATCGCGCTGCCCTTACTAATGCCTTTGATGACCATCCAGTTCACCTTGACATTGTAAATGTTGATTCGTGACGAAAATTTAACAATTATGACTGATCCTGGCTTCTTTCACTCTTACTAGGCAGGCAGCTAGTTTGGTGACTTTTCAAAGTACAGTCAGCGTAAAGTGAGAGAGTTGTAAAGACTCATGTTTCAATTTCAATCATAACTCATCATATTAATATCGAAACTTAGTCAGCTTTATGAGCAGGTATAGACGAGTAATGATTAGTATACAGCATTTAAAATACATCATCATCAGACTACCATAACTCCACTTCCATAAAGAAAAACTAGATATTTTTTTGTTCAGAAGCCTTTTATTCAACCTGTTTTACTACTCTGGCCTTGGTGTCAATTTTTATTTTCCCGAATTGTTGTATAATAAATTCTATGTGGTCCTTGTATTTTTGTAACTCAATTTCACTATTTTCTTCTCTTGTTTGTCATCACTTATTTCTAAACAATTATTCATCACTCAACTAATTAGTTGTCAACCCTTCTGGCTACGCAAGACTATCTGCGATTTTCAAGAGGGACTTTTTTAGAAATTTGGTCTGTTTCAGGTTTGACTTCGGTTAGAGAACCATTGAAAACGACGGGGTACTGGACAGCTGTTTCGTCCTAGTTTGAAGCTCATTGGCAGTACACACCTCCAGGATTCGAACCCAGGACCTACTCTTCACAAAGCAAGCTCAGAAAGCATTCAGCTATAAGAACCTGAATGAATTAGTGATTTTAGCGCGACCACCATCTAATGTCCTCGGCGAATATTCGTCCTGACTCCCAACAGGATGGACCTCATCCCACTGATCACGATTTCTTACTAGAACTCTTTAAAAACTTCTCCCTGTAACCAGTCACTAGCCGATGACTCCCAAACGAAGTAGAAACAGCTGTCCGGATCGCCATGGTTTTCAGTGGTCCTCTAAATGATATCAATTCGTGGTCAAACTTTATCCACGATTATTCAAGCATTAGTTTTACTCACTTTATTCACGTGGTTACCAACTGACAATAACCTCTGACCTTTGTTGTTGACTAACACTAAATATTTAAGAAGACAAACACCAAAATAATTGTACAGCATTGAAGTGAAATTACGAAAAGAGATCTCTATGATGGCTCTTAATGGACATATTTTCAGGATTCAAGAAATAGTGGAATAATAGAAAAGATTTGTAACTCAGGTGGATGATTTGCAACTAAACCAACCAGCTCAGAGAACACTATTAATTGCAAATAGTGGAATAGTCACCTAACATCTGACTGGTGGTTACCAGGTTCCAAGAAGACAAAAATAAAGTTGTGACCTCCGTGATCCATATCTAAACAGTTAGCCGAATGAACCAGCGATTTAGACAATAATGAACCTGTCGTGACGACTCGTTTATTTAGCTACTTATGGTTCGCCGAGTAATCAACCAGTCACCATTTCCCAGTTGTTCATCTATGATAAGAAACTGCACTGGATCGCTTTTCACTCCAAACTATTTGCACGTTGCAAGTTGATAAGCACTGCTGAATGCAGGTTTCATGCGCCTATTAAACCGTCGGCTAACCTGTTCTAATTAGCATTTAAGACTGGAAATAGAATTTCTCTACTAGTTTTGTGTTAAAGCCCCTTTTTTACGTATGTCAGTCAGAATCCTTTTCGCACGCAACTTCAAATGGCTAAATGCGACAGTTAACTTTAAGTGAATTTAAAATGAAGACCTTCTAAAAGTCTAGTTATGATACAAACATTTGAGTATAAATATTTGAGTTCTATGTAAATAAATGTATTTCATATCGACTCATTATTGTGCAATCTCTTCATCGAATATTTATATACACAATTTGAAGGTATAAGTTTATTACTCAAACTAAATAACCATCCAAATGCATTCAGTTAATCAGTATAAATAAGCATTTACAAATGATCGATTATACAATATTCCCTATTAAATAAAGTAAAATTTGTCTCCTGCATAGTTCTATGAGAAACGTCGCCTTTCATTTTAGAAACCCCAAGTGTTCGAACCACAAAATATCGAACTGTTGGAGTGGTTGCACGATCACAAGCCGGTCTCTACTGTTAACTGATAACAGTCGGAAAGCACTCGCACCAATCAATACTTCCACACACATAACTGAAGCGTCTGGTAGACTTCTACTAAATAATTCGGTATCCAATGACATTTGAAAACTTCTGGCTCATACATTACTTATAAATCTGATTCTAGTAGTTTTGGATGTTCAGGTGGTAATCACCACCATCAATGCTCACCATTAATTCAAATGTAAGCACTGCTTCATTACAGATAAGATTTTATTTTGATAAATCACACAGTGTTGTACAGTAGTACTTACAAATTATTGCTCATAATCATATTAAATCAGTGTTTTTAGCACCCTGAAAGTGTCATCCAAATATATCTCCACCTATATTTCTGGAGTAGGATTAAATGTATTTAGAGCAATATTTTCCCAGCTGTCTATAAAGACATCCGCTACGATAGAGGATAGTGGTGATCCCATCGCTACACCATCTGTTTATTTATATATTTTGCCCTGGAATTTAAAGATAGTAGATGTCAGGCATAACTGAATTCCTAAATTAATTTCCTCAATGGGCAGCTTCGTCCTATGAGTAAGTTCAGGATCCGCAGTTAGTTCTATTTTAACCGCTTCTAAGGCCATATTGATTGACACATTAGCGTAAAGACCAGTTATGTCTCAACTGACCATTTTTTCATCATTCTCTAGTTGAATGTCATTTAGTTTCTTTTTCATTGCATATGAATTAGTTACTCTGGAGTTTGAACGATTTCTAATGGGACATAGTATCAGAGCTGTGTTTTAATAATTCGTGTTGGTGTATTTCTGAAATCCACTATTGGTCTTATGGGGTTACCTGGTTTGTGTATTTTTATAGTACCATATATTCTATTAGCGTTATTAGTTTTAGGCATTAGATTACACCATCTAGGCTCAACTAGTGACAGCTTCATACTACGTATTAAATCCGCTGTAGATTTCTTAATCTTATTCATTAATCTATCTACAGGCTTCATAATTTCCTCATACAGACCCGTCTCAATATGTTCAGTGATTTTCTTTATATAATCAGATTTAACCAAAACTACCGTAGATTTTCCTTTATCAGCTTTTGTGACGACGATGTTTTCATCATTTTTAAGATTAATTAAACCTAATCTTTCCGGTTTTGTTAAGTCTGACTGTGCTTTCCTTTGTTTCTTAAGAGTGAATGCACATTGAGTTCGAACCTCCTCTGTTGTCGTCTTATCTATTGAACTTAATGCTACTTCTATGTTAGGGATGACATCTTCTGGTTTTAGTTTGCTAACCGTTACATTGAAATTTAATCCTTTTTCAAGTGGTTTTATTTCACTAGAGCTTAATTCTCTTGAAGAAAAGTTGATTACCCACTTTGTTTTGTCAAAAGAAGATGAAATATTGTTGTCAACTTCTTCGTTTATTGTGCATTAACACACACAACCACGCAATAGGGTGGGGCAAAGTCAAAATTCTAAGGGGTAATATAGGCAGGTGGAGAGAAAGATTGATTACTGAATCCTGGTTCCTCGAATCTACACACACACACACCCTCCCGACACATGCAGCAGAGATGACTCAACGCAAACACCAGAGATATGGAAGATATGATTACCACCAGCCAAATCAGAGGAGAATAATAAATAATGTTAGGTATTCAAATCACATTATAACGTTCTAACAAGTTACTTATTTTTACTATAAAAAAACCTTATTTCCCACCTGATTGATAATACTAATATTATTTCTGAATGTACTTTTTCTTACATTGATTTTATGCATATGTCTAATCGATTTTCACTCATGTATATAAGCGAAGCAAAACCGTTGTGTGAGTACCTTGATATAATTATGAGCAATAGATTGTGCTCCAAACGTCATCAGTGAATATCAACGTGCAACACATCTTATCTATAATGGAATTATACTCTACTACAGTGCCCAGGTTTTATACTCACATCTGTAAGCACTGCCTATTCGAAAAGGTGTTACCCTAACATTGGAAATAAACACCTAGAGCTAAAAGCTTGCATTTCCCACTTAATGGAAATGAACATCGCCATTATGCGTTCCGAAAAGGATCTATGTCAGCTGTTTCCTGTTAGTGAGTGATCAAATACTTTTGAAGTGAACTACTAGACTAGCATTGTGAACAACGATTCGCAAAGTTGAAAGATGATGACGTTTTACTGATCATCTCTTTAAAAAGTTCATAACACCCGCTTTACGGATCTTGAAGTACATGCGACAGGCTTCTAATCAACCTCCGTTTATTCGTTGACTGATTCGCTGACCTGATACTACTTAAGCAGCTAATCCAACCATGAAGCATGTGATGAATTTGGGCAGGCATTAGCTAACGTACTCTAAAACCAAATAATCGAATACAAGCGATGAAGATTTAAAAAAACTAACACAAATTCTTTAAAGTATTTCGTACATTTCAAAATTAATAGTGAATAAATCAAGGTGACATTATTTTTGAATAAAATAGAAGAGTCGTCGTCATTCTAAAAGAAAGAATTCGAATTTGAGATTGTCAATGGAAATGTTGTTTTTGTTGTTGTCAAAGATCATATACGTGATCAGATCTTGCCGATCTGATGTGATTTTCGAGAAGGCAAGACATATATATAGAGAGAAAGGGAGTAAAGTACATACGCGAGAAGTCTCTACTATAAGCAACCGAAAAGCAGTAGTTTACTTCCGAGGAAACAAGTAGTAGAAATGGTATGAAATAAAACCAACCAAGTAGGAAACTTGTCAATATTAGTATTTTTTTAGAAAATTGAAGTCGACGCATACACACATTTTAAAAAAACCATTATTGTAATCCTCAATAGAAATTTACAGATACAATAGTAGAAGGGATAAAAGTTATTGGCCATGATTGCTTTTGAAAATTGGGCCAAGTATGAAAAAACGTGATGTGATGAATACAAATATATAATTGTACCAAAAACACGCGGACGAAGACAGCACTCAGGTTGTTGTTAACAAATGGACACTAAAATAAAAAAGTGGGAAGGCAGAGAGTAAGTAATATGCAGCATAAGATGTATCGGAAAACTGAAACTTGAAGGTCAAATCTATCACTGACATGCGTAATAAATATGGAAATGAAACCGATAGATGCTTCAGCCATTAGAATACGCCAGGTATCTACAAAATGACGTTTAGGAGTACACATCGAAGACTGTGTTGACGTCCCAGTGTTAGTAACGAGTTATTCCAGCTATGCTCGAAGTTTCTAAAATAACCACGTGGCTTTCAACCATAACTGAGGCGAAAGAGTGATTTACTTTACGTGACAAGGGACACGTGTCGCTGGAAGAAATTCAAGCAAGATATAACTGACAACTACAGAAAACCTTAAAGCTTAAAGACATCATAACGATGCGGTGGTAACCACAGTTAAGCTGACATGCAAGCTATAGACTAACATATTTCTGTCAGGTGTTAACAGGTTATTTTATGCTTATCCTGGATACATTTACTAATGATTCATAAAACTTACACTTAATGAAGACTTAAAATAAGTTCTTACCCAATTCTTTTTCGGTGACGTCACAGGCGTCCCAAAGGTATTGAAACAAAAGAATAATATACGGGAAACGAATATCCAAAACAAAAGACAATCAACTTTGTTACAGAAAGATGGAAAATAATATTGATTTGTGAGATAAATTGGTAAAGTCACTTAACAAAATAGATGTTACATGATGGTGGTGGTGGTGATGATGATGATGACGTTGCTCTTTCTCTCTCTCTCTCTTAATAGTTGTTGGCAACTGCTACTGACTCTGATGGCGTCGTCGTCGTCTCACAATGGAATCCATTGACTTCAGCATGTCCATTCACTAATTCAAGGTTTGCTAATTTTGACTGGATCAAGCCGTCATCATTGTGCACATTGGTATTATTGGTGTTTAATTCTTCCATCTGAATAAAATAACACATTGAGGGATTATATCAAACATAACTACATAATCAAGTGCGTGAAGTCAGGTAAAATTTGGTTGGAAAATAAATTATTGTGAAATTCGTCATTTGCAAACTAAACAGACTGACGCAGATTACCATGCTCTCCTACAGAAATCTAAAATACCTACATTTGAATACTGGGTCCGCTTAAGATCACACAATTGATAATCAAGAGAGCGAATATCTTGCTACTTTTGGGGTTTTACACAGCACATCGTGATGACTCCAGAAATGATGAATTCAACTCTGTGTGTAAACCACCACTTCAACAAAATTAGTGGTCAGAAACCGGGCGATTTGAACTGACTCAGATGAACTGACAAACTCAGCAGTGTATGAATGTCGATCATTTCAATCTAGCAAGCAAGTACTACTGGATAACATGAGTAGTTTCCAACGAATAAACATCAACTGATGGGGCTGAAGAATCTTCAAAATATCATCCTCGCCAGGATAAGAGTATTAAGTATGTTGAACCGATTCTCTGTTTACGTTACATCTAATGGTTAATAGAGATTCTGGAAATATATTGACCCAACTAAATTAGATTATTTATACATTGTAAATGGAGGAAATACAACGTCTAGGTAGATCGTTGAAGCAATTGATCCTGTACTATTGTTACTTCAGTAAAAGCTCTAGAACCAACGAGTACTATGGACTTTTTTCTGTACTCTCATTTTATGTTCAAATAGGTGATAACACGATGGATTCTTATGCCAATAGCAATTACTATGACAGTTCTTGATATGATAAAATGACTGGTATAATATAGGGCATGTCAAAAAGACAGAGGTCACCTACTCGAATTTGGACCGATTTATTCCAATTTATCTTAATAGTAACATTCGTTGAGCTTTATAGGAATTATCTGGATGTATTCTAGCTATTCGATGTAGCTGATAAACCCAGTTTTGCCGCACAATAAAAAATCTCAGTGATACTTTAATTCTTGCCACATGGAACGAGAAACACAAACCAACACTTTGCACTTTGGATTGAACACTCGATTTTCAGTTGCATGTTCAAGTCACACTTCACCTAATTTAACCTGTGCATATGAGTAGTAGTAGCATCAACACAAGATCTAACAAACGAGCAATTCGAGCTCAAAGGATGATACAAGTTCAAGCAAAAATGAATAGATAAAAGTAGTTAGCTAACAATACACATACCTCTCCATTGTATGAATGGACACCGTTAACGACAACATCTTCGGATTTCATTTGACAGTCGACTACCGGCTCCTCTTGCATGTAAGAATCGTCACCATTAGAAGTGACATATGAGGTGTCAACTTCGGAAGACAATTCCTGGGAGATGACAGAAAAAATATCATATAAGTAATTTAGATATAAACTCGGAATAAACTAGTTTATTCAGACTTCATAAAAATAAATACTTTGGAAAGAAGGGTTTTTTATTCAATTCTCATGTTATGTGGGATTACACTCGACCAGATGAACGATTATTCACTTAACACTGAAATATGTCGATTGGGTGAGGCTTGATGAAGCTCTTTGCTTGAAAGAACCTATTTAAGTGAAATTGGTTGTGACCCCGTGATCAGTCGTTGAAATTTGATAGTTTGGAATAATTAGTTGAAGCTATAGTCTACATAACTTGGTACAAAACTTATTGTACCTATTAATAGCACAAGAATCTGTATAACAGTCGTGTTGATAAACGTATGAGAAAATCATACTGTTTGGCAGTATCTTTTTTCAATACAGAGCAATTAATTCCCGTCAACCGATAGAGGTCGGTATAATAATTGTACGCCTAAATCTTCATCATGCGTGGATAATTAAAGAGGGTGTAACATTGAAAATGCATAATGTGTAGAAAGTTTTACACTAAGCTACCACATAAGTTATCGGGCTACATTACACACTGATTTCGCGTACTTAAATATACTAGCATTTGAGAAATTCCTCTAAAAAGTAGTACTTAAAGACACAGATAAGTTACATGTATTTCATTGATCAATATCAGAGTGACAAGTGTAAAAACTTACATGGGCCTGTTTTGTCTCAGGAAAATGATCACCACCATTTTCACAGGGTCCCGATTCACACGCTTGACTTTCTTCCATATGAGTAGTAGTGGCCGAGAGGATTACGTCTTGAACTAATTTATCTGCAGCTAAGGAGACCGAATTATCAACAACTGGCTCAACATCATTATTTTCTGCAGTTGCTGGAGACTGTGGATCCACAGGATTTTCTTCCTTATTAGTTTCATCCTGAACATCCTCAGGTTTCTCCGAAGAACCTTTGTCACATGAATTTTTCTTAAAGCTAATAGTTTTCTTGGATATACGTCTTAAAATTCGACTGATTGGATTTCCCTTCTTAGATGGTTTATTGTCTGTGTCTTGCGGATTATCTGTATTACAAACATTGCCGTTTGCTTCAGTATTACCTTCTTCATCTGATTTATCTTCTTTGTGACCATTCTCAAGCTTCACACACTCTGTCGACTACAAATATATCAAAATACAAACAAAAAGGATATGTTAGGGTGAAATCGACAATTAAGAAACAGCACGCAACTGGGTAAGGTTGCAAAATGGCCTGCCCCAAAAACCAACAGTTAAAACGTGCGAAAACCTCTAGTGATCTGGCAACAACCAATTTTTGATCATAACTGCCATAGCAACAAATAAAGCCAACGATTAATGTTATACAAAAACACCTTGTTACTTCAGGTTATCATGAAGTCTATACACAATTAGATTTAATTAAATACATCAAAGAACAAATAACCAACGAGTTTTTCATTAGAAATTTAAGCTGCAAGCACATTAAGCGAGTAAAGAACGATTAGGAACGAATGTCAAAATAGCGGTACCGACATAGAATTCTCTTTTTTCAAAAGTACTTTGGAAACTGTTTAACAAGCCTACCTCTGCCAACTCATCTATGCTGGGGACATCTGGTCCAGCTGTAACAACTCCATTTAATAGCTAGTTGGTCGATAAATGAGAAAACAGTGGATAAAATGATAAGGATGTGCTGGATGACTGGCTAAAAGATATTATAACTCAAACACTTATGTGGATTTATAGACATTTGTTTAACATTAAACAAATAGTACGCATGCAACGAATAAGAATTAAAAGACTTACTTGTACTGGTTGATCAGTATCTAGTGGTTTGATTTGTTCAATAGTTTCCTGAAGCGAAAATTTCGGGGAAAATGAGAAAATTAAATCAAATATCATTTATTTACAACACTAAGATGTAATAAAATAAATAAAACGATAATCTAAGTGTGGAACTTCTCAATACCAACTTTGATGTATCACTCAACAGTAACAACTGATAACTCGGTTAGTGGAAACTCTGTTGCAGATGAAACGATGTTCACATCAGCCGTCAGTACGTAGAAATTCAAGTGACTGCAACCATAAGTCATGGGTGAAAAAACATTTTAAACAACTGATAATAGTGAATTAGGAAATACTTTAATTACAGGTTATCACATATTTTGAAGTACTTTGTGCTGCTATAACCTGCAATTTATTTTAAAAGATTAACTTTGTTAATCATAAAATAGAGTGACAATGATTGACTATTTTCCTCTAGTTTAAACATTTTCAAATTATCCTATCTGAGTAAGGAACTCGAAGTAATTATTAAACATGAAAGGTGGCCTTGTCCACTAACAGTGGTATACGTATTTTAAAATTAATTTTCAATAAGCTTGATAGTTAAGTGGACCTCACTAAAATAAATGCTTAGAAAATGCACGAAGTCAAAGGATTTGAATCTACATGTTAAAAAAGGTTAAAAAACAACCTCACTACTTAACAAGTGTGAGCCTGTAGTCCATTGATACGCATAATCAGATATGGATTACTGACAGCGTTTCAGATATTCGATACACCATTTCTTAGAATTAAAATTCAACATAGGATATTTTCCAGAATTAGTTGAAAAAAATGACGACTACACTCGTAAAGATTTTGCCAGACTAGGTTCAAAACAAACTTTAAGGCTGAGTTCGTACTGATCTGGAGAAAAATGATTAAAGATCGAAATTTGGACAAATATAGATATGCAGTAAAGTTGAAAAGCTCGAGCATGACTATGCTAGATCATAAAACAATAATGAAGGAAGTAGTCGAAGGCTTTGACATTGTATGACATAAGGACGATAGATATTGTTAAATGGGTCTTTAATGAGGGTATGTCAAGTGTCGACTGACTTTCATCAGCTCAATGGAATAGGAAAATTCTATTGTCGCTGATTTGCATGTAATTATAGATCCTGCATACTTTGCTCAAGTTTACCAACCGGACATAAATTCATTATGATATCTATGGCAGATATTTCATCGAGTACATAACCTAACTATAGACAGCAGAAAAGTAATTACGTTTGCTACAGAAATCTGGTTAGGAAACATTAATAATAAGTAATACGTAACACTACTGCGATTATACAAAGCATATATTTCAAGGGTAAATGAATATCGACATCAGAAATGTATATGAATTAAACACCGTGAAAAGGGAAACCCTATCGAATCCTATGGAATCCCCAACAACAACCGGAAAGTGTTAGTACTTCCATCTCACAATGCTACACACTGTTACACGTTATTACCTATTAATAATTTACTAACTCCTAACTAAGCGAAGTACGAAAAATTGCCGTATTCGCAAAGACAAAAAATAAAATGCAGGTTAAGAGTAACGCAAACGATAATGCTCTAAATGCCACACAACCTACTATAGGTCTACGTAAATCGTATATCCTTGTGAAGAATGAATTCAACATTTTCCCAATGTTGATGTAAAATAATCCTATTCGTAATTATAAACCGAATAAGTGTACAAGCTACTTCTACTTACTGATAGAAAATGAATCTGAAACAGCTATAAAAGAGGACTTACCGGTTTAGAGGTACTATCTCCGGCCTTCTCTTCCGTATGAGGTACAACAAATTTTCCTGATCTTCCACCCATATTCCAGGTACAAGCTTATTATAAAATTTGCGTGATAAGCTATGAACCGCTTTAGCCTGATATTCAAAGTGAAAATGGCATTGCCCAATAAACTTTATCCAGCATGGCAGCCACTAGTCTTACATGACTCAGACTTTCATCTACAATATGATTGGTTAATTAGTTAAGACCTTGATTGCTAATTCACTTCAGACAATTCGTAACAGGGGTGGACTTTCTAACCAATAGGAGGCAGATAAAAGTTAGTCATGGGCTGAAAGCCTGACCCATATATATTTTTGTCCAATTGGAATTATGTGGTCGAAACAAAAGCATGCAAATCATGGCTTTGTTTCATTTACATTAACATACGAGTAGGCTAGTCTATACTGCTAGTGTGGGGTGAGAGAATTTATGGACTGCCTTTTTGTTTGACCTCAACATGCCAATCCTTTAAATGAACCTCACGTTTAGACATGTAAAATACTGGACTGATCGGTTTTTCTGAATGAGGCAGATTTCTCATTAACAGTGGAGAGAGTTAACTCATCGTGTAGTGGATTAAATTTTTCAGGCCTTTTATATATTTGAATATGAACCACTATGTTCCTATATCACTTTATCGTCTTACTGGTGGATCTGAATGTATTTGAATAGTCTGACTTGGCTGCATTTATGCTATTTTTCATGATCATAAAACTCTATCAGTGATTATTTTGTTTCCTCATACTCGACAAACAGTTAGTTGGAAGAGCGATGTAACTATCAAAAATAAGCATTTCGTAACATTAAGAAGGGACTAACACTTTCGTCAGTATCACTGGTAAATACAGCTTAACAAGAAGGCAGTTAATGCTCGCTAGCATAAGTCTTCTAGGAAATCCGTTTATTCTCATATATCATAGTGCTATGTTAGTTTAATGCTTTTGTTAATAAAATACCTGCTTCTCCAATTTAGAAGGTAAATTCAGTAAATATTTATTATGTAAATGAGAGGAAAATCGATGAGTGAATCTGCTCTTCATTGTGTAACAAATGCATTCAATCAACTGTGACTGAAGCCAATTGGTGATATTGATTACGAGTTTATCAAATAAAATATGAAAAATATATATAGCAAGATAAACCTGAATAGAATGAATGCGTTTAAGAGACCGTCTAAAAGCGGCCTAAATTGTAAAATCGCAAAATTAACTCTGCTGTCAATGGGACAGGTGTAATTATTAACTACAGCTCGAGGAGTAGCTTCGCCTGTAAACCAGGAAAGACCACACACATTAATCAACCAACCGACTCAACATTCTAGAACCCATCAGGAAGAACATGAAGCGAGGTGAAACTGAATTATTCTGACTGCAAGAGATACACATTTAGGCTATCGGACTAAGGGTACAAGTTAAGTGTTTCAACACTCATTTTCAATTCTATTACATCGTTTGATAATTGGTCCACTACATTCACATGGCCTGTATCTACAATATAACATAATTATAAAGTATACATATTAGTTCCATAAGTTTTACACAGGTTAAATTGGTTTATCTGCTGAACTTTCATTCAGTGGGTCAAGAGTTCCAGCTGTGGATTTTGATAGCCAGTTAATGTCACCACTCCTCATACAGTAAGTGTGACAGCTTGCTAACTACTTATAGATATAATTAGTTATGGAGTACTGCTTCGTTTTCTTGTTACTAAACGGTTGTGAAAGGAGGTTAACGCTTGGATACAGATTTACACAACTATCAGGTTTCTAGAAATTCGTATGGTAATAAGTAAATTACTAGATGACTACCGCATATTCAAGCTATCGATGTTTCCATTTATTTTACATAAGTCAGATTGAGTGAATATCTGCTTAAATTATACAAACTGTTAGGCAAAAGGGAGTTAATACTGCATCAAACAAGTCTAAGTGAAAATATATAGAAGCGATGAGTTTCAAATGACGAAAGTTGTTTTCAAATTTGATGGATAGAATTTTTTGTACGGCTGTTTTCTCCACTGGCTAACCAGGCTGACGAGATTACCTTTATTTCTGCCCCACAGGAACAAGTAAATGATGGCGATAACACATTGTGGCGGGCAAAAGCGGCATTTTGTCCTTAGTACAGGACTGGACTAACTGTCCTCTGGATAACCTGATTCGTAAGATGGCTGCTTGAAATATCTTTTTCAAACACTTGAAAAGGTGGTTTCTAAAAATCTCTGCTTGTTTATGAAGAGAGTTTTCTTAGAAATATTCCCAATAGCTGATTTCTTCTTATATTTTTCAGAATAAATCTAGGTGGATAATCCGTTTTCTAAAATGGTATCACGTAGAGATTTCAATTCAGTGTCTAGTGTATCTTCTGAGCAGATTTTTAAAATCCCTGAGCATAATAAGCGTACAAGGATTTGCTATTTGATCAGTGGATGTTAATGAACTATCCAGTCCATGTTAGTTTTAGGCATACTGACCTTTGGACTACACAGAACATAACTAGCAGTGTTTTATGAATCCTTTATCAAATATGAATACAATTTTTAATAATTGGTTTGTAAGGATTAGATTTGTTTTTACGAGTTGATCACGGACTGATATCACTTAGAAAACCATTGAAAACCAGCAAGAAGTATTGGACAGCTGTTTAATCCTAGTTTGGGAATCGTCGGCAGTACGCACCCACAATGTGGGGCTCGAACCCTAGACCTTCCGGTTACAAGGCAGTCTTGTATACCATTCTCTAATTGATATCAATCCGTGATCAACTCGTAAAAACAAATATAATCCTTATAAACCAACTATAGAAAATTAATCTGATGCTCACTAGTGACTTGCTACAGGATGGAGTTTCCTGAAGTTCTAGTGAGAAGTCATGACCAGTGAAGTTCAACCAGTCAAGTGTGAGGATGGTTGTCCCACCGATGACATTGGTTGGTGTTCGCGCTAAATCATGAATTGGTAGAAGTTAGAATTCATGGGCTAGCCATTGAATCGGGTCGCAGTAGCTGAATGGTATACGAGCTTTCCTTGTAACCGGAAGGTCCTGTGTTTGAACTCCACAGCGTGGGTGCGTACTGCCGACGATTTCCAAACTCGGATGAAACAGCTGTCCAGTACTCCTTGCTGATTTTCAATGGTTTTCTAACTGATATAAATCTGTGATCAACTTGTAAAAATCAATAAAATTGTACAACTCTTGAAAATAATTCGTGGGAAATGAAATTTTCCACCTTTGTTTTCAGATTTGTTTGAAAGACTAGTGCAAATAAAGATTTTTATTTATATTTAACGCAGTAAGTGAATTAACCGCCTTGTTTTAGTTAGTGTCAACATTTTAATTTAGTTGTGTTCTCTGAGCTGGTGTCTACATTCCTGCTACTGTCTTGGTTAAAAAAAGGAAAAAAACTTATGCGTCATTCATTCTTCAAAAGATAAACTGGTTTGTTATTCATTAGCTGTGTTCACCAGCCAGAGGTGGAACCCAGGAATTTCAGGTTATGAGGCCAGCCCAGTAAATGAGTGGTCAAAGGTTCTAGATTCGACTTCTGGTGAGCTTGTTGATGAACACTGATGAAGATCCCGAAATTAAAACGATTCACCTGTCTAATACTCCATGATTTTCAGTGATCCTCTAATTTACTTCGCTTCATGACTAAATCTAAACTGAAACTGATCAAAAATTTGTGGAAAATTCGTTTGAGTATTACTCTATTGCTCTTGATTTCATTTGCCTTCACTTTTAGATTACTTATTTTTGAAAATTTGAACTGACATACGTAAGAGGTATATTTTTGTATTCAGTGATCGGATTTCGATCAACAAATGTGATATAATTTTGTTATGAATGTCAACTATTTCGCATAGTGCTATTTTTAGCATAGACCTAGTCATCTTTATGGAATTTAGCATTTCAATCTAGGGTAAATGACAATTACCATATTATTTAGCAACTATTATTTGGAATGGTAAATACAACCAAGTGAAGTCTCTTAGGCCAGCTTCATCTCCATTGTTTTTGACAATGTCGGTGTCAAATGGCAAATGACGGAAAGTTTTAAAAAAAATACTATCTGATCCCAAACTACTGAGTGGGTGGTAATGTGTTTACTGTCTAATTTTATGGTATTTGTATTAGTTCGGCTAGGCGTCGTGGATTTTCACTATTCAGTGACTTAGTATCTCGCTTTGTAGTTGGAATGATGCTGGTTTGCAGTTATTACAATATTTAATTGAATTTTTGATTTTTCCTTCGACTGATTGGACCGAAGTGCTCGGTCTCTGGTTGACATGTCGGCTTCTTGTGCAGATGCTTCGACGATGTCTGGTCATTTAATAAGTATTTATAATTGGGGGATGGTGACTAGCAGTGGAATCCAGGATGCGCATTTCGTCCTATTTGGGACTCGTCGGCTGGATGTGCCTGCATTTCTCAACGAGTGATGATGCTCCCACTGAGGCTCGAACCCAGTGCCCATAGTTTCAAACGCCAAAGCGTTATCCACTAGACCACTTGGGCCATGAAAGCCACCTCTTGTGCAACGGGAAATGCAAGTACATCCAGATGACGAGTCCCAAACATGACGAAACGCGCATCCTGGATTCCACTGCTAGTCACCATCCACCAATTAAAGTTATTACAATAATTTAAAATTACTTATTTAGCCACATAGAAACATCGATATTGTACTAGTGGTAATGTAAAGGGATAAGTAACTTTGAATAGGATCATCTGTCAACTAGATTATCCGAAGAATATCACTGAAAGGTAGTCATTTTATCTGTCTGTGTATCAAATAGAATTTCAACCATGTTCTTCTAATCCATGTATAGTTTCATTCTACTTTATTCTGTTTTTAAGTCTATTATTAAACCTAAGTTTTTGGTAAATGATAATAACAGATTAACAAGTCGGAACAGGAAACGAACACAAATAATCAACTGACTGTCGGACTAGAACAAAAACTAACGATGTTTTCTATTTTATTATTGATTTATTTCTAAGTATAATGCATCATATTCAAAATGGAATACATGAATTGTTCTAATCTCCTGTTAGACTTTTAGGTAAAAGTAACTCATATAGTTAACATTTTTCAGTTACTTGAACATATACATAGAAATATGAGTTATCAGTTAATTTTAATCAAATGGGATCTGCATGCTTTCAACCACCCCATAAACTACCAGGTATGACTGAGGGTGAGTAGACTTCGGTCTTCCTTTCGAAATGCTCTCATGAGACCATGCGTTCATATCCCCTGCCATTTGAGTCTTATTCACTGCCCTCATGATGTCGGGATGTTCCCCACGAAAAAGTGAAAGGGCGAATCCAAATGACTGGGACTGACAACCGGATGGGTGGACAAGTTGGTCTACCTGGGGGGGGGAGGGGCTGGAAACCCCTGATTCCAAATCTATGGTGTACATGAGCTCCAGAATCCGAACGGATCGAATGACATATGAATGTGTTTCGGTTGCCGGCGACCACAGGGGCTTGGTTCTTGATGTTTCTCCACTGTCGAGTGGATCAGACTTCAAATCAAAGACTCGGTGGGGGGGGGTGAGGGTGTGAAATAGACTTCATTTAGGTGGATAAATAAATCAATACTTCATTGTCTTCTATGAGGTTGACATCAGGTTATCTTGAAGATAAGGTGATGAGGTAGAAAGTTTCGGAGTCTGATCGAAGTGTACTGATAAGTAATATTCAATACACTAATGGAATCATTTTGGGGGATTTGTGTTACCCACCTTCTTACTAATTTTACATGAAGTAATAATTGTAAGCAATCTAAAGTGACCTTATGTTACTGGTCAGTTCGTGTGTACGAGGATGATAATTAATAATAAGTTATTCTTAGAACAATGTTCACACTTATATAATGTTGAATTAATAGTTTTCTCAGGAAGTTCATTATTTATTTATTTTTTTTATTTCCTTCATGTTCCCAGTGAAACATAGGGCTTCAAGCTTGGGACTTGAAGTTTCTGTAGCAGTGTTTATTTTACAGGATGGGGTAGCTAGCCTCATACCCAACCTTCCCTCTTTACCAGTCTTATTACTGGATAAGTGAGGTGAAAGAGTGTGTCGGCTGGTGATCGAACCCCGGACCATGTGCATGGTCGGCGAGCATACTAACCGCTGTGCCAACGACTTAACTAATTTAAAGTTACCAGACATTTACAGCTGTAGATTGTTTGAAGTGAAGTAACTAATTAGTATATCTACTCTCCACCACCTACTCATCAACATAATAACTCACAATTTCCATTATTACATTCAGTTTAAAGAAATACATTTGTGTAACTTCCGATGATTGAAAGTGAAATGAACACCTGGACCTCTATAGGTTTCAAACCAGCCACCTCAGAATCGCTTGTCTGGAGCTCTTCCAGATTAGGTGTGACATCCAACTCCTTATAAAGTCATTATTTCTCTACAATCAACATGGGTAGTGGCTAGCTGTCATATAAATGAATAATATGTTACTGTCCTCTTGTCATGACACCATTTTCCGAGCTAAACTTTCTCCTATCCATCCTAATTATATAGAACTAGAATGTTAAGAGGAGTCTGCAACCTCTGGGTCGTCTCAGATATTTTCCCCATCAAGGGAATTTATTTCAAAAAAGTCTAGAATCGATAATGTATATGTCTAAATACTACCAACATTATTTTGAAATCTAGGCATCATGGAATCTGTGAGTAATCTTCAACCGTTCAGTATTTCTTTTTTTTAATCAAAATTATTGACACATTTAGCGTTCATAACCTATTCACATCATTACCACAACCCTACGAGTAGCTATCTGTGACGGTATAATCTATCACATCAAGACAGATTTCAATCTTAGATAGGTTTCCTCAGTGTAATGAACCCTTCATACTGTTAAGCATCATTAGTTCAAAGACTTCCTTTTGAACATTGAATTTTAACGTCTAAAATTAAATTACAATTTTGTTTCATTTAGCTTGTTGAAGCGGTGGGTACTAGTGACAAGATTTTCTGGGTAGCGTATTGTTTGTCGGTGATGTCTGCTGCAAGAATATTCAACAGAGGAAAGATAGCGAAGAGGAGAAATGAAAGATCTTTGTGAAACAATTTAGAACATACGAAAGGAAGTCAAGGGAAGTACAATATGGAGGACATGTGTGAATGATGATTTTGATAGTAACAATAATAATTTCATTCTGAAAAGTCCGTTTGTAAATAATAAAGAATTTTTAGCAAGTTTTATTTCAAAGTATTTACTCCTTGTGCAGAATCGTCAACTAAAATAATAATAGCTAAAATATCATCTGAAACAAGGCAAAGTTAAACTTTAGGCACCATTAAGTACCAATCAGTTAATGACCTTGAACGCACCAGTCACACGAAGCCGACATTTTTGGGTATGGAATACATATATTTATGAGAAAAAAAGTGCATAAAAAGTGTATAAAAGTGTTGCCCAAGGATACCTTTCGATCACATGTGATAAAAAAATCTCCCAGTTTAGCATAGGAGTATCAACTAAAGAGTTATACCGCATCCTATACATATATTCATCTAAATGACATCCTTCTAAGATCCATTAAGGGCTCTAATCCTGTTTTTTAACCTTCCCCAAAAGCCTTCAATAGAACTGGTGTGTGTCCCCGTAATGGGATCCACAGAATCATTAGAATGTTTGACTCTGTGGTAAATATATCCAAGGGACAAGGAGTTTTAACCTTTTCACTCATCTGTGTGTATTATAGATCCTTATTTCACCAGTTGAGTATTATTATTATTTCCTTTAATTCCTAGAGGAACATAGGGCTTCAGCCGCGCGTCTCTATTGCCTTCTGTTTTCTGCCAACTTTTTCACCCTGCTCCAAGTCTGCCCACACTCTTTCATCTCCTCTTTACATCACCTCCTCCAAGTCACCCTCTCACTGACGACCAACTCGCCGCTTCCCTTTCGGGTTCCACTCGAGCAATGGCTTGTCTAGTGATGTCACTTGGTGGTTTCCTCAGAGTATGGCTAATCCATCTCCATTTCTTTCTGTCTGTTTCTTTCACAATCGGTTCCTGGTTGGTTATCTCATTGCCAGAGATCCCTGTTGCTGATCCTTCCTGGTTGGCCATCTGATCTTGAGTATTGAGCGAAGACAACTGTTAATGAAGGTCTGAAGTTTTCTTGAGATGCCCTTTATCACGCATCAAGTCTCTGATCCGTGTGGTAGCACTGACTTCACATTGGAGTTGAAAATCCGGATCTTATATTCGTTTTAATGCTGAGTGCTGTTGACTTCCACACAGACTTAAGAGTAATGAAAGCTTGTCTTGCTTTCCCGATTCTGGCTTTGATATCCTCGTCAGTTCCGCCTGTAGTTGAAACGATGGTTCCCAGGTAGGTGAAGGAGGCTGTTTCTTTCAGGTTCTTCCCACTTATGCTGATTGTTGTCTGTTGTTGTTGTTGCTGTTGGTGTTGGCCAGGAATCTTCATCACCTCTGTTTTATCTATGTTCACTTGAAGTCCTATCTTTGATGCTTCTTCTGCTAACTTGTTGCTTTTCACTTGCATAATAGGTATTAAAGTACTTGACTTTCTATCTGCTATCCTCTCGACAAATCCTTTCTGTAGAGAGGTGTCATATAAACCAATCACCCAAACATTATTCGCTCGTTTCATCCACATGTACGACGACAGCTCTTCCCAATAAGGAAGTATGCTTCTCCATTTTCCAAGATACTATATTCTTGCAGTGTTGATACCACTGAACTGTTGTTACGAGACTATTTTCAGTTTCAGCAGCTGCACCTCTCGTAGACTGTTTTAAAACCCAGTAATTACAAGTACATAAAAATCTGGGTTTAGGAAAGATGAGTTCTGGCGAAAAATGTCCCTACGAAATATTAGAATTATCAGTTAACCTTCCCTGACAGTAACTCATCTCGTCACATACCCGTAAACCGACTTGTTTTTATACTCATGGCACCTCCATATGACACAAATCCTTTCTTTCCTAATCAACTCCACATCAAAGCAATACTGGAAAACTTTATCTTCAGCAAATTGCAAGAGCAACTGCCTTAGAGCAGGCGTTTAACTCCAACCCCCGTGGATGAAACTCATTGTTAGTTAGTGGTGCTTAATGTTTAACTTGGCCTGAAACAACATCGCTTTATCAGAAGCACGCTACAATACTGCACAATTTCCTTCCTTCATTTACGTCACACACAAAAAAATCACAGAGATAGGTACAAACCTATTGAAAAAAAATATGCGTATATACAGATTACTAATCATAGACGTAACTGAATAATTAAAACAACACGAAATGGAGTATATGCGATTCATTTAGACCGATATAAATTGTAGGTGGACCAGTGCTTTAAACAGGCCACCGTTCTAATGCAAGTCATATGAAGTTAGCCGCATATTTAACATCAATTTGTCAATAAACAATTCGGTTACTAAACTCTACCGTGGTCTGCCGTATATATATATATATATATATATATATATATATATATATATATATATATATGCCTATCAATTATTTATTCCTAATTCGGAAAGATGACTAATCGTTTATTAATGAAATACACTTCACGCATAAGTTTGATAACTTACAAAGTTAAAAGTTTAATTACTTAAACCCTTTTTAAATTATTTATATACGATTGTCTACGTTCACCTGTCAGTTTATATTATTTTGTAGGGGTTGCAATCATTTCCATTTTTATGTTTTTACGAATAAGATTTATAGCTTGGTCTTAAAAATATGACAACTTTGACGTCAACTGTCGAACGGGTTAGAAATACAAAAGTATCAGTAACAGGATTAGCAATATTAGTTACTTAAAGAAACAATTATTTTCAAGTATTGATTTTGTGGGGATTTTATTTGATTGTATGGTTAATAAGATCTCTCCCGGTGAGATGGATTGAAAGTCTCTCAAATTTGATTGGGAGAATAAGTGCCAACTTGGGATGCTTTGAATCCATCAACATAACATAAAGTCCTCCAGCTAAGCAAACAAAGTCCCTACAAAAGCAATACTTGAAAATTAGGCTGATGCTCACTAGCGACTGGCCCCATTCAGGCAGTGACTTGGGGTTCTAGTGGGAAGCCGTGACAAGTAGGATGCAGCAGGTTGAAAGTGAGACAGTAACTCATCAAAAAAGACATTGCGAAATGGTCGTGCTATGTAGTGAATTGGCAGAAGTTACAATTCATGGGCCATTGAATCAGGTCCCAGTGGCTTAATGGTATACGTGCTCGCTAGCCTTGTAACCAGAAGGTCCTGGGTTCGAACCGTGGTGGTGGGTGCGTACTGATGAAGAGTCCCAAACTAGGACGGAGGAAACAGATGTCCAGTACTCCTTGCAGGTTTTCCAGTGCTTCTCTAACTGATGTCAGTTCATGATGAAATCATCCATACAATCAAACAATTATTTAATGAATATAACTGTTATCTGAAGAAATGGTCATTTCTACAGTATGTATTTTGATGCCACCATATGAAGTGTATTCACATCAACTTAGATATAAGTGTTGGTTTGTTGTGATTTGATTGGCTATAAGTTTGACTGCGAGTTGACATCGGTTAGATAACAACTGAAAGTAATGGATAGCTAAGTGTTTTAAATAAGTTTAAGATCATTCGGAATTTAGTTAGACATATGAAGGTTTGATTAATGTGGAGACAGGTTTCATGTGGAAGCCATACGGTAGAAAATCGAAACAAGTGATTCAGCGAAGAGACTCTTTTCAACCAATTTATTATCAAGCTGTACAATCGTATATCTATATGGTTTTTAAGATGTCATATCCGGTGAGGGAATTGAATCATAGGTGTGAATGCATAAAATAATAATAATAATAATAGTAGTATGAAATGCAATTAAAACTAAAATGTTTGTGATTATAATCATAATTGAATGTCAAGTGGCAAAACAATCAATCTCATATATATAGAACAATTCATAGGATGTATATAACTTGGAAGGGGTGTGAAATTATAGGATTAGTAGGCAAACGCAATAAAAATAAAATCGCTACTTAACGTTGTGTGAAATTTGATAAAATAGAATTTAAAGTTGCAAAACAAAACTTTTTTTTTAACTGCAGCTTGATTACACACTGTATTTTTTGGTACAGGTATGGAATTTTCAGCATGTGATATCGGTAGCCCAAATTTCTCAGGCCGACCATAGATATCATGTGTGCGGCGGCAGGGGAACGAATAAAATAATACTGGGGACAGTTCGAAGTGAGAATAATAAAAGTAACAATTGACTTTGTAGTGACCCATTTTATTACTCATCTTTGTAGTATACTTTCACTATTTAATTAGACTTTGATTTGTTTATCACTCTAAATATTGCGTGTTTTAATTGATACTTTTGTGCTCGCTCGACTTTCGAATTTTGATTACTGCGTGAATACACGTTCGTACTCCTTCTCAAGTGCCTTTTGATTTACGTTTTGGATGTTGAGAAATCACAACTTTAGGACACAATAATAAACGCGAAGAAGTACTAGGATATACGTGTACGCAAGTTTGATCAAAAAGAGCACCACAACAACGTAATAAACGAAGAGTATACAGAGTGAATAAACAAAACGACAAAAAGGTCGAGCCAAAATATGATTAGGGATTACCATACTTTAGTAGGATTCCCTATTGCATCTTTGAGAATAGCCTTTACCAGTTGACCATTACTGTTCAATAGCCTGAAGGACAAGATCCCGCTGTTGACCAACTATATGTGCGTTTTTCAATTCACCCGCTCGTGTAGAGCTAAGTATATCTGTCGTTCGACTTGAGTTTTGTCCAAAAGGGGTGCAAGAACACTACCCTGCATGGTTACGAAGAGGTGGAAGTGGAGCAATAAGAAGCACGATCATTGAACATCTAGTCGATAATGATCACCGTATCTCTATAGCCTCCGCCTTTAAAGTCATCTACAAGGCAAAGAGTAGTTTACCCAAATCCCTACGTACCCGACTCATCTGTATTGCTGAAGCTTTGGCTATCAAAACAGAGAAGCCAGATCTCTGTATACAGAAAAAAATTTTCTCAACCCCTCCAATTCTCATAGTCTTAATCTCTCCATGCTAAAGTATGGTAATCCGTAATCATATTTTGGCTCGACCTGTTTATCTTTTCGTTTATTCACTTTGTATACTCTTCCCTTATTACGTCAACTGTTACTTTTACTTTTCTCACTTCGAACTGTCCCCGGTATTATTTCACTTTTTCCACTCAACATTCTAAATCAGTTTTGTTTTGCAGCTTTAAATTCTATTTTATCAAATTTCACACAACGTTAAGTAGCGATTTTATTTTTATTGCGTTTGCCTACTAATCCTATAATTTCACACCCCTTCCAAGTTATATACATCCTATGAATTGTTCTATATATATGAGATTGATTGTTTTGCCACTTGACATTCAATTATGATTATAATCACAAACATTTTAGTTTTAATTGCATTTCATACTATTATTATTATTATTATTATTTTATGCATTCACACCTATGATTCAATTCCCTCACCGGATATGACATCTTAAAAACCATATAGATATACGATTGTGCAGCTTGATAATAAATTGGTTGAAAAGAGTCTCTTCTCTGAATCACTTTCTGTTACAATGGGAATTTTTCATGAATTAAAAAAAACGCCCGTAAGCAACGTCAAGTCCACAAACGTATCCTGGATCACTGCCCAGCTTGGTTAGCCAAAGGAGAAAAGAAGAATAGCAACAGCTCAATCCTCGAACACTTTGTCATCTCCGGACATTGAGCACCCCCACATGAATGCTTCACAGTGGTACACAGAGTCCCTCAATATCGTCGAAAAGGACTCCGGATACGACATCTGTACATAGCTGAGGCATTAGCTATTCGAGACCTAAAACCGGACCTGTGCATATAAAAACGATACATACATTCTCTGGCCCTACCATGGCCAGAGTAAATTTCTTTTTATAATTTTGCTCCTCTCTTTTAATACGTAAATTCACTATTATTATTATTATTATTGTTCTTAATACTTTTATTATTATTACTATTCCCACCATCCACATTTTATTACCACTCTATTACTGTTTATTAATAACATTTCTTTTTCGTATAGATTTTATTCAGAAACACTTTATCGCCTTCCCACCAGTTCCTGTCCATTCTACACGAGCTTATTGATTAGTCATTATCTCACACATATTAGGTCATGCCAACTTCTGTCTCCTTTCTAACTTGCAATTAGTCATCCCTTCTTACACCGCACATTCTGTAGTCGAATTTTCAAGAACAAGGTTTACCAGTATCTTATTGGTCAAAAAATTTCTGTGTTAATTATAATTACGATCGTACAGCTCATGAAAATGAATCGTCGAAAAGAAAATTTTCTTCGCTATTTGTGCCTTTTCTTATGACTCAATATGGGAATATTCCGTTCATTGAAACCATACTAGTCAAAGTACTGGTGGAATCGAAAAGATGAGAAACTGATATTACTTCCTATTTTTGGGATTTTTCGATACCTTATAATACATTTGTGAATAGGTGGCTCAGTTGTAGAATGCTAGCCAGCCACGCACATGGGATTCGTTTCCTGGCCGATCACTCCCGAAAGGTAGACTAACCAGTAGTATGTCAAGTAAACAGAGAAGGTTGGCTTTAAAGGTAGCAGTCTCACGCTGTAAAAAAAACAGCACCACCAGTACTGAAACTTCAGGGCTCAACTTTGATGCTCTATACTCCACTCCGAAGGTAAAATAACGATACAAAAACACATCACATCTACCGTCCTAAGGGTATGGTATCTTATAGGTGACTTTTCCTGATAAATCTCCAAATATAACTGGTGGATGGTGACTAGCAGTGGAATGCAGCACAACGTGTATTTCGTTATATTTTGGACTCGTCAGCTGGATGTACCTGCATTTCCCATTGAGTGATAATATTCCCACTGCTAGTCACCATCCACCAATTAAATTCTAATTAAATGCCCAGACATCATCGAAGCATCTGCACAAGAAGCAGACATGTCAACCTGAGACCGAGCACTTCAGTCCAATCAATCGATGGGAGAATCTAAAATTCAATTAAATCTCCAAATAAGCTGAAACAGTCGTTTATATCTTTTGGCTTTTGATCAGTTCTTTAGTTAATCCCATTTACCAAAGAAATCTACTCCAAATCTAAAGAATATTTTGCACTTAGTAGTTAGGATTTATGTACAAAAAATATTGGTTTTATCATTCGTGTTTATCAGATGTGATCAGTTATTCACATTGAACAACATTTTCATATTTAATGGGGATTCTTAAATTTAAGTCTGTATCATGAAAAGTTAACATTTCATGACATTGCCGTTAGACTTACTCCGCAGATATGTTCATTCACTCTTTGGTCAAACTAATTACGAGAAGCGAGTGTATACAATGACTTTTTAGCCTAGTAACCTAATTATCATAAGTTAGTGAGGTGGTAAGTGAGCATTGCTGAAGAATTTCAAAACCAGAACGAAATATTAACCTTGATTTTTAATGGCTGTCAAACTGATACCTGTTCGTATTGAAACTTTCCTTGAAATCAAGTCGTTTTAATTGCTTATTGGAGCAAACCCCTTTTAGTTGTCAATGTGTCTATGGTTTCCCTTGTAAAAGCTAGTTTTTCAAAATGAATATAAGGGATAAAATAGAAAGCCTACTTTTCACATCTGTTTAGTATCCCACTAATCCAGAAGCCGATGGTTCGAGTCCTGACATGAACTAAATTTCAGTTTCACTCCCAATCATACTTCATTTGATCAGTATCGGCCTTATTATTATTATTATTTCCATTTGGGTTCCGAATGGGACCCAGCATCAGTCTACCAATTCAGAAATGTCTCTGATACAAGGGGAAACTCAGTCCCCCTTTGTCCTCTAAAGTTACCAACATGACTAAATTCGACATCTGGGCATAGCCGAGGCGCTAGCTATACAAAAGCTCAAACCCACGCTTTGTATACAAAAGAAATACGTCCAACCCCTGTCCTTGCCATGGCCATCATAAACAAGTAATTTTTAGTAATCACCATCCCATCGCCTTTCTTATCTAAACTTCCTGTTTATTCATGTTATTTCAAGTTTTTCTTAATCCCTGTTTACACTACCATATTTTCTTACCCGAACTTAGTGTTTATTTTGTCATTTTACTATTTCTACACATTTAATCCCTGATTGCATAAACAATTATTCATCACATTAGTTTTTATCCAAACATCCTGTCTATTTTGTTATTTCTACATTTCTAACCCCTAATTGCACAATGTCAGTCTTCTTAGTTATTTTAATGCTATTTTGTTTGTTTTATCCATCCCCCTGTTTATTATGGCATTCTAATTCCCAATTTTAATTTTTATTAATTTGACCCTTGACCGGATATTATTCTGGAACTTTCCCATCCATTTGATATAAATACACGAATGTACAGCCTAGATGATGACTTCGTCGAAAAGAAAATTTTCTTCGCTGCAACTGTCTTCTTATTTACTCCTATGACCCAATGTGTATATTCCGTGATTTAAAGAGGAGCAAGGACCGTTCGACGGTAAGGGAACTGAACAAGTTTCTACGTTTGTCCGTCAAGCTTGCTGAGGCGAACGCAAAGATTTTCTTCTTCAAGAATTGTCTCGAGAAACATGAATATCCCAAAGTATTTTGGAAGCATCTCAGACGAAATCACATATCCCCTAACTCACGTACGCTGAAACGACACACTCTGAATCACATCGATGCAGTGCGATCAAGACTACCTGAGCTAGAGCAGAATATCTCAAAAAGCTCCCACGTTCTCCATGAGTTATCTGAAGACGAGAGAACAGCATTCGAAAACTACTCCAATACGGTTACAAAGAAAAGAACAGATGATGTTATAATGAAACTAAACCAAAGCCTAAAGTCCGTTACAAAAGAAACCGTCTTTCCTACTTGTCCAGAAAAATACGTGTACAATTATTCTGATGTTCAACTATCTCCAATTCAAATGCAAATCTTAGCACTTGGGCCTAAGTTTTGTGATGCAACGTCAAAAGTGAATGAACTCAACACGAAAGTGCAATTTGAGAATTTAATCGACCAGACGAAAGATCTCGTCCCAATCTCATATGAGAATGCAGAACTTTTCAAATCAACCGTTTTAAATTGCTGTCTCGATTATATCAACAAAAAACCCAGCCTCCGTAACGTCCTTTCCAAAGAACATCGAAAGGAGCTGAAAGAACTGAAAGATAATGAAAACTTGATCATCACGCGACCAGATAAAGGCTCCGGAATCGTCCTGATGAACAAATCAGACTACCTAAGCAAACTCTCGATGATACTATCCGATGATAAAAAGTTTCAGAAACAGTCTCCACAGAAAGATCCCACTGAACAGACGGAGCTCCAGCTAACAAAGATATTGAAGAAAATGAAGGACGAATCCATTATCAGTTCAAAGCTATACGAACAACTGCGCCCATCTGGTTCTACAACGCCACGTATGTACGGCTTACCCAAGGTACATAAACAAGACGTCCCACTCCGCCCAATACTAGATATGATAGATTCCCCATATCATACAATCGCGAAATGGCTGGTGGAGATTCTCGGGCCGGTGAAAGAGAAGCTGTCAAGACATAACCTCTGCGACACATTCGACTTTGTTGATTCAATTAAGAATGTCAATGTGGCAGAAAAGAAAATGGTCTCCCTGGATGTCGTGTCTCTCTTCACCAACGTTCCACTGACAGAAACCGTATGTTTCCTTTGTGACTACATTGAATCCAATAACATCAATGTCGATATACCAATTCATTACCTGAAAGAACTGTTACTTCGATGCACCTTCAACGTATACTTTAGTTTCAACAAAGAAATATACAGGCAAGTAGATGGAGTAGCAATGGGTTCTCCCTTAGGACCCCTTCTAGCCGACTGCTTTATGGCTAGCTTAGAGAACAACGCCTTATCAACAACTATCAACGACCTCCATCTCTACAAGAGATACATCGATGATACTTTCATTATTTGTGATGAGAACTGTGATTTAAAAAACCTACTTCAAATTTTCAATAATGCCCACCCAAACATCGACTTCACACTTGAGACTGAATCCGACGGAATGTTCCACTTCCTCGACGTCCATCTGACAAGAAACGCCGACAACTCCCTGAAAAGGTCCATATACAAAAAGCCTACATGGAATGGACAATTCATCAACTTTCAAAGCTTCGTGCCCCTGAGCAGAAAGAGGAACCTGATATACGCTCTTTCCTCGAGGATTCGGAAGATATGCAGCGAGGAAGTGGTTGAAGAAGAACTGCGTAATCTTCGAAAAACCCTGATGGAAAACGGTTTCCCGCCCAGGTTCATAGAAAAGAATCTCAAACCTAAGAAGACTTCTGAACAAGTCCAATCCGTCCCAAAGAAAATGCTTCTGCTTAATCTAGAATTCAAAGGTGAGATTGAAGCAGAAATCCTTCGCAGACGCCTCTCAAAATCGCTGAGGAAAACATACTTCGCCGCTAGCCTACGACTGACGTTTTCCTGCAAGAAACTGTTCAGCCAGAACGCGAAAGACAAGCTGTCGCATTGGGCCACCTCAACGTGCATATACCAGTTTACTTGCTCTTGTGGAGCTGAGTACGTTGGCCGTACCATGCGCCGACTTGAAAAACGCGCTCGTGAACACTATCCAGCCTGGCTAGTAAAAGGAGAACGAAAACGGGTAAATAGTTCGGTGACAGAACACCTGGTGAATTCAGGACATTCAGCGCCACTCGAAAAATCCTTCAAAATCATTTACAAGATTCGATCAAACCCATCAAAGGGAGTAAAATCAAGACATCTGGGCATAGCCGAGGCGCTAGCTATACAAAAGCTCAAACCCACGCTTTGTATACAAAAGAAATACGTCCAACCCCTGTCCTTGCCATGGCCATCATAAACAAGTAATTTTTAGTAATCACCATCCCATCGCCTTTCTTATCTAAACTTCCTGTTTATTCATGTTATTTCAAGTTTTTCTTAATCCCTGTTTACACTACCATATTTTCTTACCCGAACTTAGTGTTTATTTTGTCATTTTACTATTTCTACACATTTAATCCCTGATTGCATAAACAATTATTCATCACATTAGTTTTTATCCAAACATCCTGTCTATTTTGTTATTTCTACATTTCTAACCCCTAATTGCACAATGTCAGTCTTCTTAGTTATTTTAATGCTATTTTGTTTGTTTTATCCATCCCCCTGTTTATTATGGCATTCTAATTCCCAATTTTAATTTTTATTAATTTGACCCTTGACCGGATATTATTCTGGAACTTTCCCATCCATTTGATATAAATACACGAATGTACAGCCTAGATGATGACTTCGTCGAAAAGAAAATTTTCTTCGCTGCAACTGTCTTCTTATAAATTCGTTTACTTTAAAAGTCTATCTGTTTCTCCGCTTATGCATAGCTGGAGCTGTAGTTATACATGGAAAAGAAATCTGAACTATTTGTTCAAAAACATTTTTAAAACACAAAATAATCAAGCAAAGAATTTTATTTTCGATAAATTCCTCTTCCGGCTCTACAATTATACATATGCTTATATACATAGAATATTCTAGATTAGTAGTCAATAACAATATTAGTGTTTTTTAAATAATATCGATTGGTAAAGTATGATCAATGCAATTACAGTTCATTAAAGATACTTAAATTATAATAGTAATAAAGATATAGTAGCAAATAGAATATCAACTAAAATTAGGGGAATTCCACAAAAGTTCATGATCATTCAAACCTAGATGGCCAAGGTACTGATTATGTCTGAACTAACTTCTTTTGGATGCATAAATTAGGCTTGTTAATATGGATCCTTACAGCCAGCCTCAGCAATATTTAGTAGTCGAACTCTTAAGGCGAAATTGAGATTTGTAGGTATGCGGTAAATGACCCTGAAAGCATGGTTAACGTCACTCATGTGTTCTGTATCCACAAGATGAGTGAAGTAGAATAGCGCTCCGAACAGATTTTGTCTGTCCTTTGCTTAACCGGGTAGGGTGATGTTCGTAAATTCCACGAGAAACACGCCTAATTGTACGGTCTATGTAACTGGCTCACTCCACAGGAGCAGTCAAATTGGTAGATACACATGGAAGAGGCGAAATTAGGCATTTTATCTTCAACTCCCAAACACAAAAGCGGAGTGGTTTTGAAGACACAGCGTAATTCAGCAGCAGGGAATGCTCTTTTTTGACCGCATTTCTAAGGCGCTGTGTTAGCATATCGCTGGTGTTTTCCCCAACGAACTGCATTTGTAAGAATAAGGCTTTTTTTGGAACATTTTGTCATACCGCTTTCCTTACCTTGGTCATTTTAATGTCTCATTTTTCTTATCTTCTTGTTGCTTAAATTCATTCCACTGCATTCCATCTTCTCCTTTATTGTTTTTTTTTCAACATGGCACTCTTGAGCTGCTTTAAAATCCTTAATATCAGTTCACTTATTTAATATTTTTTTGTAATATATTTTGTAATTCACCAACTTCAGCTTAGGAATTATGTTAATTCTCTTTATTCTTATCATATATATATATATATATATATATATATATATATATTGAATGAGCAATTTTTGTCCCACTTAATGCCTTTTTCCTTATTATGAATGCGACGGGGTAGCGAGAAAATGAAGTCATCGAAAAGAAATATTTCTTCACTGGGTAGAAACTTATGAATAAACACGTATATTTCGTGATATCTCTGACATTCTCCCAGGTAATATGCTTTCAGCGTTAACACTGTAATACAAAAACTGATACTGAGAGATCATTTAAAGTAAAATAGCCATTAAAATAATATTTGCCTAGAAAATAGTGTTTCAGCCTTTGAACCTTGAAGTTTTAATAGCATTGGTCACTGTTTTACGGGATAGGGTTACTAGCTTCACGGACAATCTTTCCTTTTTTCTAAACTTACTATCGGCTAATAAACTAGACTAGATTTTTTCAGAGTGCGTCGATTGGAAATCGAAACCGGGGGGGAATATACATGGCTGGTGAGCATCCAACCGGCTCACTAGCTCTCTTTGAACGAGAACACAACCTGGACCTTTTCGATGTGACAGGCGGAGATGCTCAGCATTACACAACAGCCAATTATATATTTTGGCTAAGTGTACTGATATTAAACGCCGTATTCATACAATCATACAGATTTACAAACTAAATATGAGGTTATTAGGTGTGTGTGCTTTTTATTTGCAAATCTGCTGAAGTGTTAGTTAGACAAGTTGAGATATTTATTGATTAGACAGATTCATTTAAATATAAGTGGTAAGATGATGAATAAGAATAGTATCAAGGTGTTGACTGTTTGGCCTACCGCAAATTTGAATCACATAACAACCCACGCTTCAATATTCATTTTAATCATCAGTTGGTTCAATATTCAATAACTGTTAATTGAACACCAATTAATTAACTCATTTATTTGTTTGTATCATAGTGAAATAACTTCCTTTTTTTTAAAAAACCACTTGATTTAGTGTATAATCTGTAACATTTCTGAATGATATATGATAATCACTTAATAATGTAGGTTAATTATAAGAAAATGGAACAGGTGAAATATCTGACATATTGTATACTTCACAGAGGTTGAATAGGATTATTTTTGTCTACAGTGTCCAATGATTTATTGTTTTGGTATATTGGTTTCCCTAAGACACCATTTGATCACTATTAATGTTGACGGATGTTTCAAATCTTACTTCTGGCCTATTCCTTCCTCTTAACATGGTTAATAACTAATTTAATTGTCGCCGTGATTCATTTATAAGATTTATGATTTAAGATTTTATGTTATATAAAGTAAAACCATCGAGTTTTGTCTATCGACAGAAACAAATTACACTTTTCTAACGAATATTCTATATTCCAGTAGGTATTTTCTTTTCTTAAAATATTAGTATCTCATCAGAAAGAATTATAAATGTTTAATATTAGATGTGAAGTTATTTCTCTATTCCTAAGACAGAACTCAATAATCTTTTACAAGTATTCTACATTAGATAAGTTTACTTGATATATATATATATATGTATATATATATATATATATGTATATATATATATATATATATATATATATATATATATATATACAAATATTTATAGTGGGACAGTGGTTGATTAGCTTGAACACTCCACTCACAACCAGTGGGGCCCTATCCGCATACTTTAGCCTGGCTCATAGTTTATTACATGGAAAATCTGTTCCCAGATAACTGAATTCATGGACCACTGGATCGGGTCCCAGTGGCTTAATGGTCAACGAGGTCGCTTTGTAGCACAGAAAGTCTTGGGGTTCGAACCCGGTGGGTATGTATTGATGATGATGATGAGTTCCAAACTAGGGCGAAACATCTGTCCAGTACTCCCTGCAGGTTTTCAAATGGTTCTCCAACTGATGTCAGTTCCCTACAAACCAATACTTGAATATCTGTAAATATTGTCGTATGAAGTCGATCACAATTAAGTTTCTCATACTGACATGACTTTAGCACTAAGATTACATGCACCATAACCCTGAGACACTAGTTTCCGTGGTAATGTATACAAGCTGGTTTTCTCCTAACAGGCGTGAAGTAAGGTTATAAAGAAGCTAAGGAAACATAGCCGCAATGTTCATATCTATGCTATAATGTGAACGGAATTCATTTATTCACCCATGGTAAAAAATAACAATAAAGAAATGCTTAAATATTGATCATTCAAGTGTCATAAAAACAACAACAGCAATAAAGTTTATATAATTCTCATAGATCTTTTCTTAAGGCATAATCACTTGACCCTCTGCTTCTGTTTCTGATGTTTAATATACATATTTTGTTTTCTTAACAAAATTTTTATCTTGTATTGTAACCTTATTTTTGTACTTTAATTTAGGTGGTCCATCAAGGAGTACTTCACAAAACATTAAATAACCGTGTAAATGTATATTAATTTTGCTTAAAGCATAGTCTGTTTTTGACGTGTTCATTTTATTACTGTTATTATTAATAATGATACTAACAGTAAATACGTAGGGGTAAAATAATTGCTCAGATAGCTTTTCGAGCAACATATCGGGCTTCAAGTGTTGAAATTTCAGTAGTACTAGTAGTAGGTGTGGTGATGGTGGTGGTGGTGTGGCGTGATGCAGACGGATAGGAAGATGCCAAAATTGAAATCAATATTTTAAGCCAGTCTCTGCAGAAGTAGATGTGTTTATTCCGCAGATCAAATCTGGATGTAGTAATAGTTATGTAATAGACATGAACATTAGACAACTGATTGCCAACCAATCAGAACAGTTTATTTTCTTCTGACCTAGCTGAACTTTAATATGGCTGAGAATGCATAAATATGATGTGTATTTCCTAAATGGTCTGTTTGTTATCAAGTCTTTTATCTACTCCCATTACACTGGTGTTGTTTCTATGGTGTGGGGGTTTGCTAGCCTAATGTCCAACCTTCCGTCTTATTCAGGTCTACTCTCAGCGAGTAAGCTAGACAAGGTTTACGAGTATGTCGGTCGCAAATCGAACACAGACGACATTCGTGGTGTTGGCAAGCATTCTGCTATTGAACCAGTGACTCACGCAATCAGATAACTAGTCACAGTACCTACTGGTAACACATATCAGTAAGTGTAGGGAGCAAATATGACAGTTTAACTATGAGTTTCAAATCTGTTTATGCTGCTGGAATTAGACTAACTTGTTTTATTTATTTTTATTTTTTTATTTTTGATTACAGCTTCATTTCACACTATATTTTTGGTACAAGTATGGAATTTTCAGCATGGATATCGGTAGCCCAAATTTTGCAGCCGACCATAGATATCAGGTGTGCGTCGGCATTGGATCGAACCTCGGACCATGTGTATGGTCGGCGAGGGTCCTAACCACTGAGAAACCTTACAGTTAACCAGGTTAAAATTTTAACATAGTAATTTTGTCGGTGTCACAGTGGTTAGGACTCCCGCCAACCATACACATGGTCCGAGGTTCGATCCAATGCCGACTCACACCTGATATCTGTGGTCGGCTTGCAAAATTTGGGCTACCGATATCACATGCTGAAAATTCCATACTTGTACCAAAAATACAGTGTGGAATCAAGCTGTAATAAAAAATAATAGTCTGTAGGGATTTCGTTGATTGGTTACAGGATTTCATGATGAGCTGACATTGGTTGGAGAACCATTGGAAAACCTGGTAGTACTGGACAGCAGTTTCGTCCAAGCTTGAGACTCTTCACCAGTGCGCAACCGTATTCCGGGGTTCGAACCCGGAACTTATGGTTACAAGGCTAGCAAGCTCGCATACCATTAAGCTGAAGAGTCCCAAACCAGGACGAAACAGTTGTCCAGTACTCCCAGATTTTCCAATGGTTCTCTAACCTATAGCAATTTTGTATTTTTTTTCAAAGTTATATTTATTGTCAGCAGTAAACACTGTGAATTGAATAACTTTCTAGCAAAGCTTTTAATTTCGCCGCTGATTATTAGCAGTTGAAATCTCAATGAGGTGATTTATTAATTCCGGGTGGCCTATCCGCCTTATTGGTAAGTTCTAATAAATTTAAAAGCGAATTCCTGTTGAACGACTTGTAAAGTCTAATTAATGCAAGATTAAAATGCCCCATAATACCGAGTTACTTCGCTTAGGGGATCAAATTGCACATCTGACTAACACATTTGTTTCAACACCTGGAACAAGACGTCTAAATTTATTGTCATCCGATGGACAGTGATCATCATTTGTTTCAAAAATACGTAGCTATACATACAGTCTTCAAAATATCCAGTCCTTAAAACGTTCTAGAACAATTCATAATAAAATATGCAGCTATAGGTAATTCAGTCATTTTACGATTCCTTTGAAAAGTAATTTTACTAGAGTAACTGAATATAATGTCATAGGTGAGCACAAGTTCACTGGTTACATATACTGATATTATTCTAAAGTCATTAGTTTTTGAAGGAAGCTTATTATCACTTTGAAGAAAGACTAATTTCAAAATAGTTTTCAATAATAAAAAGGCATTAAGCAGAAAGAAGGGCATATCTACGATTTTCTGAACATGTACCAAAAAGCTTACGTCTAAAGGGAACAAATGCTTTAAACAGTGCCATGACCAGCCATCTCCTCGACACGGGTCATGAGGTGGACGTCGAAAAGTCGTTCAAAATTATCAATAGGCAAAATAACTCAATTCTCCTTAAGTTTGCTGAAGCCATTTCCACCAAGCGCCTGAAACCTGATTTGTGCGTCCAGAAAGAAGTGGTTATCACTCTTTCTTTGCCCTGGTAACTGGATAATTTCACCTCTCTTTCCTCCGAATGTGAAATGCTAAAAGTTTCCATTGTGTTTGATTATTATTGTTCGGAATAGTGGTTAATATTGCATATTTATATATGTATATATATATATATATATATATATATTTAGTGTATGAGTATATTGATCGATTGATTTTTGTTTAAACTGAACTCTGTGCAAGTATGTTAAAATTGTTGTTGTAGATATATTTAATAATGTCTTTGCCATGTAAGCAGCTGACGAGAAGGCAACGAAATAAAAGATGGTACCATTTTATTCTGCTAAAACTGTAGTTCTTGCTTTGTTCAAATTCATTAAGGGGAATAAATGTATGAAATTAAGCAGTTTAATGGAAAGATTACATGCCCCCCGTTCGCACTGATGAAGAAGCCTTTTAAGAAGTCAAATACGCACCATAAATATGTAGTTGAGTACTACCGCATAACTCTGTGGATAGTTAGTCATCACATAAGTACACGAAGGCATAAAGTAAAGGATAAAAAAAAGGTGAAAAGAATATTTCAAAGAAGATTTCTCCACTAATCGATATCACAGTAGGTAACCACTGAGCCGTATCACTCAGAGTATTCAATCGTGTTTTTCTCTTGCCAAGGGAAAATCTCTTACATAAGTAGCTTTACCTTATATCAATAGACATCGTACATTCCTTATATCTTGTTATCGTGTCTCATCTAGAGTTGCTTTGGTTTCTGTGATATTAACGTACTTTTGATGGAATCCAGTTGAGAAGTAAATTTTTCTTCACCCACATTTACGAGAGCAAAAGAATTTGAACAGCTTTACCTGAGTTGTTTTTGATGAATGTTACTGAACAGCGAACTGTGATTCCACGCTACTGACAATAAGCCACACCAATTGCGTAACGACTGGCAGTATAATCTATTTGCCCACACATTGGTAGAATCGTGGATCCGAACTCGGAACTTACTGGTTGAGAGTTGAGAGCCTAAACCAGTGAGCCACAGCTTTACAGCATAATATATGACTAGCCGTGAATTCCAGATTTCCGTGTAAGCACGACCGTGGTTTCATTTCACATGGGATACAACTACTGATTCCAGTGGACCAGATGTATTACTCTGTGGAACTAAATCCCTGTAATGATTTGTACAAGTGTTCCAGAGATCACTGATAGTGACTTACAGTCAGGGTATGAGTTAAGTTGGCTTTTTCCTAACTTCCTCAGTAACCTATCCCAGTCTGTCACCTTGAAGAGGGAAGTGAAAAGTAAATTGACCTAGGGTTCTAACAGAGGAAACTGGCTACTTTCAGTCTCCTAGTTTTCACTTAGATTCCTCTAACATACTAATATTATTCAAGTATTGGTTTGTAGGGGTTTAGTTGATTGGTTACAGGATTTCATCATGAGCTGGCATTGGTTAGAGAATCATTTGAAAACCTGCAGGGGGTATTGGACAGCTGTTTCGTCCTATTTTGGGACTCTTCATCAGTATGCACCACCCACCATGGTTCGAACCCAGGACCTTCTGGTTAATAGGCGAGCTCGTATACCAATAAGCCACTGGGACCCGATCCAATGGCCCATGAATTCTAACTTCTGCCAATTCACAATATGGCGCAACCGCTAGCCAATGTCTTCGGCGAGTATTTGTCTTCACACACGACCTGCTGCACCCTACTGGTCACGACTTCCCGCTGGAACCCCAGGTAACTACCTACCTGATACTACCTATACTAATACTATATGAACAAGAATTTGAAATAATTTGTCCTATGCATCATGTTAGAATAGGACCAATGTTCAGACAATAGGTTACGAATAAGTGCGTGTGGTGATTAAACTTACAAAACAAAGTTGTACAACTATTCCCCTTAATGAATTTGAACAAAGCAAGAACTACAGTTTTAGCAGAATAAAATGGTACCATCTTTTATTTCGTTGCCTTCTCGTCAGCTGCTTACATGGCAAAGACATTATTAAATATATCTACAACAACAATTTTAACATACTTGCACAGAGTTCAGTTTAAACAAAAATCAATCGATCAATATACTCATACACTAAATATATATATATATATATATATATATACATATATAAATATGCAATATTAACCACTATTCCGAACAATAATAATCAAACACAATGGAAACTTTTAGCATTTCACATTCGGAGGAAAGAGAGGTGAAATTATCCAGTTACCAGGGCAAAGAAAGAGTGATAACCACTTCTTTCTGGACGCACAAATCAGGTTTCAGGCGCTTGGTGGAAATGGCTTCAGCAAACTTAAGGAGAATTGAGTTATTTTGCCTATTGATAATTTTGAACGACTTTTCGACGTCCACCTCATGACCCGTGTCGAGGAGATGGCTGGTCATGGCACTGTTTAAAGCATTTGTTCCCTTTAGACGTAAGCTTTTTGGTACATGTTCAGAAAATCGTAGATATGCACTTCTTTCTGTCCTTCCAATGTAACTGCTCCCGCAGATACATGTAAATTTGTATACACAGGTGGAGGTATGCTTCCAGAAAGAAGCGGTGATCACTCTTTCTTTGCCCTGGTAACTGGATAATTTCACCTCTCTTTCATCCGAATGTGAAATGCTAAAAGTTTCCATTGTGTTTGATAATTATTGTTCGGAATAGTGGTTAATATTGCATATTTATATATGTATATATATATATATATATATTTAGTGTATGAGTATATTGATCGATTGATTTTTGTTTAAACTGAACTCTGTGCAAGTATGTTAAAATTGTTGTTGTAGATATATTTAATAATGTCTTTGCCATGTAAGCAGCTGACGAGAAGGCAACGAAATAAAAGATGGTACCATTTTATTCTGCTAAAACTGTAGTTCTTGCTTTGCTCAAAAAGTTGTACAAGTTCGATAACATGATGCAATTTTCTAATCTCCTGTTCTGTCTAGAAAATTTCATTTTTTTTCTCATCTGAACGTCATTCATCTTGGTCCCTTTTTGGCATTCTATCAAAGCATATTTTCTGTTGTCAGGTAACCTACTACATTCATATACACTTCATAGTTAAACTTTATCACTACCGAAACTTTTTTTTAACTCCTAATAACTTAACAACGTAAAACGCTGTAACCAGGTGAAAAGAAACATTGACATAATTTATATTGAAGTAATACTGTCATATAACAGGCGAAAACCAACAAGCTGTCACAGAAAGCAGCAAAGAGAACAAAGAGGTGATATAGATAATCAACCAACGACAACAACAACAACAACAAGCACCAATCACACTATGAACAGGAGAAATTTGAGTGAGGTTACTTCCTGCACTTATTTAGCTATGCAGAATCGCTTCGACTATAGGTGACAGCATGAATGAAGTTGTTGAAGTCACGATCGGAAAAGCAGAGCAGATCTTCATCAACCTGAAACCAGTTTGAAAATTTTCTGCACTTAGCATAAAGAAAAAGATTAGGATTTTCAACACCAATGACAAGACACTTCTTTTTTACGGGTCAGAAAGTTGGTGCATCATGAAAAGCATTTCCAACAGGCTACTTCAAACTTTTATCAACAGTTGCCTTCATTGGTTTCATACTGAAGGTCAGATGGACAGACAGAAAGAATAAGCAAGAAGAAACTCTGTGAACGAACTAATCAAGAACCTATTGCTTAACGAATATGCTGAGGATACCGTTGAGTGATATTGCTTGCCAGGCCATCTATAGAGTGGAATCCGAGTGGAAAACGACCAACTGGGTGTAAGAGGGTGACAAGGAGGAGAAAAAAGCTTAGAGGTTATCATGGGTGCAGTTGAAGAGGACTGCAAAGAACAGAGCGAAACAGAGATGTGTTGCTGATGCTTCATGTTCCACTAGCAAACCAGGGGAATAATAATAATATCGCCATAAATTTACCCTGCGTGCTTTATTTATAGTTAATTGTTTTAAAACGGTGATTTGTTCTCTTCACGAAGTCTTCTTGTGAATATTACTCATATATCCAAACTTATGTAAAGTTTCAAATCAGATTTTGTAAAGATTTTGAAACGAGAAGCTATACAATAAGTGTTGATGACAGTCAAGTAGGAGACTGTGATTAAATTTTATGAATAACTTTCTTATCACTTGATCAGTGGCGTGTGTTACTGACAGGATTTATTAGTAGTGCATATATACAGACATGAAAATGTATGTCATGTGAAAGAATATCGAATAAACGAAAGAGAGATTTGATGGAGAAAAGAAGAAATGAACAGTGTTTGTGAAACAACATGGAATACACGAAACGAATACAGGGAAGCATAACATCGAAGATATGTGGAAATTGTGATTCTACTATATGCTAGGCGTATTTCGCCTACGTCTGTGTATCGCGTTTTCAGTAGATAAATCCATTCGCATATCTTTTTGTGTTCCGCCGTTACAGGTTTATTTACCTCTGTTAGAAGGTTAAGCAAGCAAAACTTTCAGAGATGAGCTCATCATTCAGTTTTTAGTTAATGTATCAATAATCTCAATTTGTACAATATATTGTTGATTATAATTCTACTTTGGTATGAAATAATAACTTTAAGGAGAATTAAACACCTCTTTAGTTAATTACGAATTCTCAAAAGAACAATGTGTAAGAGATACTCAAAAATTAATAATTCTTAGCTTGAAGTATTTAGGCATAATTAAACTAGGGTAATAAATGATATTTTATGATGAAAGCGTAACTGACATGAGTTCATACCCTAAATTATACTCGAGGATATTAGTTTCTAACGTCTGTAAGTTATTTGGACGATAGTGGCAAGCAATCCACCTATTTGAAACTCGTCAGCCAGATCGATTTGTTTATCAAGTGAGTGAGTGTTCCCACTGGAAGCCAAAGCCGATTATTTTAAACTGCAAAGCTTTACCAGCCATGACAGTCATTTTCGTGTAACGAGTGATTACTTAATGAGGTTGTTATAATTTTTTATAACGCCTTAGCGTTTAGCAAGAACACTTTTAATGCACTGGGGATATAAACACGTCCTAATGACGAGTCCTATATAGGCCGAAACGTGCATATCTCATTCCATCACCAACCAGATAACATAATCGGCTAAGTTAAAACTTTAGGCACCAATTGAGAGTTTACGAAACACTGCCATTGGAATGCTTAATCAGCAAGTTAGTTAACCTTCTATTCATGAAAAAATACTGATACTAAACGGGAAAAGATTAAGATTGTTTTTAGACTAGAGTCCATTTAAGTTATTTAAGGGAACAGTTGGTCCGAGGTAGACCAGAGTTAGAAGATCAAATCTATCTTTCAGAGATGTAACTCTTCCCAAGGTTGCTGCTGCGTTCGCGTCCATCACAGTTACCTTCAGGAACACTACTTCAGTGTTCTACAACATTTCATTCAAATTATATTATTATTATTATTGCCTAGAGCCAAAGTCATTACGCGTTAAAACTAAATATGAATCCATCCTGTTTCTCCCTGAAAAACAACATCGAGTTCTACCATTTTTGTAAAGATGATCAAGATTAGATCCCTATAAAGGACATGTTTGACAATGGGAACAAAGGTCACTAGCTGATTCAAACCTGGATTCAAGACTATAAAGTACTAAAATATGCTCACTTATTATTGATTCTCACTAAAATAATTTAAGTGTTTTGCATTGGCATTAAGAATCATCACATTTAAGCAATCAACGTTCCTTTTTTTGTTCCGTATGTACTATATTATAAACAACATGTCTTTATGAAATACATTTAAGTTTGACATTTGGAAAAATTATGCATACACAAACCAGTGTGTTTATTGTATTGACTTTAGTTGGATGACTCATCCACACTACTATGTTATGACTAGAAAATTGTTGGACAGAAGTTGTTTTCATCAGTCGAAATTGTTAGCTGCAAAATGGAATTTTTAATTTCTTTTTGTGTGTTAAGTAGTTTTAAAATCAAATCTGTCAGTGTTTTAACATTTTGTAGTGACTTAGTTTTTATATTCATATTTACTGGTATTTCAAAAAAAAAAATCTGGTCTATAATACAATTGTCTGTTTTGCTTTACAACACCTCTATGGCTGCTATTTAGTTGTGATAATGAAATCGAATTCTATGTTGCAGATATTTCATTCATATTTTCATGACATTTACGACTCTCGCCGATCATGCACATGGTGGTCCGGAGTTCGACCCTCTGACGAAGCACACCTGATATTTATGGTCGGCCTGCAAAATTTAGGCTACCGATATCACATACTGAAAATTCCACGCCTGTACCAAAATAAATACGGTGTGGAATCAAGCTGTAATCGAAAATAATAAAAAAATTAATATATTTTAGCTTTTAGCCTAATTCATCAATTTAACATGGTTAAAGATTGGTGTTAATTGGCGGTGGTGAGCATGAGTGGAGTCCAGGATGTACATTTCGTCCTATTTTAGGATTCATCGGTCAGATGTGTCTGCAATCCCCAGTGAGTGGTGGTGTTTCCACCAAGACTCGATCTTAGTATTCTTTTTTTTCAAACGCCTAAACACTGTCAGCTAAGCCACTTGGGCTACAAGGGCCGCTTCTTGTCCAGTGGGATAAGTTATTTAATTTAATTTATAGAAGCGGAACATTTCAATCGAATTAGTCAAAGAGGAAAACACAATAGTGGTATTTAAGATTGTTGTACTCTGAACAGATGTGTATTAGTTATTTGTAATAGTATTTAGTAATGACTGAATCACAGGAAACCAAATATCAACACAGACTAGGCAGAATTTAGGGGTTTCTGTTTGGCAGAATTATTTGTAATTTATATAATAAATAATAACAAACAACAACAGTACTCATTTAAACAATACAGTAATAGAAATTGTTACTCACCACCAGAATGCTTCACATTTTTTTTCATGACGTTTCAGTGGTATACATCTATGAAAAAACTAGAGAAGTTTCATACCTGAGATTGTTATCTACTCCCCAAAACACATTTCAAGTTTTGCACTGCAGACAATTACTATTGTTAATTGATGGGTGGTGACTAGTAGTGGAATCCAGGATGCGCATTTCGTCCTATTTTGGGACTTGTCATCTAGATATACCCGCACTCCGCAGTGTGATGATTTTCCCACCGAGGTTTGAACCCAGTGCTCATAGTTTCAAACACCAAAGCGTTATCCACTAGACCACCTGGGCCACGGGTCATATTGATCATTTAATCCAATCAGTCGACGGAAAAATCTAAAAGTGAATTAAATTACTGTTGTTGTTGATTTCATTGAACGGAGTTGACCAATTTTCTTAGTAGATGTCTCAATCTTGCCTTTAGTTTCGACTTAAAATAATAATAATAATAATAGTTTACTTTATTCCAAAAACAGTACCTATAATACAGAATGGAATTCTCAGCATTTGTCACAATATTGCATCTGATTTACTTAAAATATAAATAAAATTAAAAATTAAAACGAAAGTAACCAGAGGAATTTGTCCACGTTTACGATATAAAGTCAAAAATATTCGAAGCACGAATTGAGATCATTAAATATAATAATAATAATAATAGTAACAGTTTGTTTCAAACAGTATTGTCGATTCAGTTTGAAAATTTTAGCATGTTACTATAGAGTGTTGAATCTAATATTCTGTTGATAGAGTATAGTGAGGGGAAATACAAGATTAACAGTGGTAACACAGCTTAAACTATGTTCACACTTATGAAAAATAAATAAATAAAAACAAAAAATTGAGAGGATTATAAATATAAGAAATACAATAACAATAAAGTTTGGTACTGTAAGGGTGGAAGAAATAGTTTATTTAGTAGTGCAAAGAAGGTTAGTTAGTTCATGCCTGACATCATTTTCATCACATAAAATACGTGCTAAATATGGTATAGTGGAATTTTTATACTTAGACATACGTGCGTAAATTCTTCTAAAAAGACTTCTTGTTTTACCTGAGGAGACACAATGTTGGAGCTGTTGGTAAAGTGGGTGCTCAGAGTCTGACAAAATTCCTTCAGCAAATTTGTTACATGACATCAAGTGCCTATCCGTGACAATGTCAACGATATGGCCCAATGGGATACCATTGGTCCTACTGACAGTCTTCAGAGTTCTACGAAGTATGACACAGTCTTTTTTAAGCAATCCAGGAAAGAATACGTGAGTTGACAAACTGTAAGAGGAGGTGTTGAGTCATTCCTGAGTGCCTCAAATTCTTAATGTAAAAAGTCAGACGAAATATTCTTCTAGAAATCGCCAAGACATGCGAAGACCAGGATAGGTCAGAAGAAAGAAGTAATCCAAGATACTTAACTACAGACTTGATTTCTATATCAGTATCATCAATTCTGCTAGGGTCATAGGAATCAACGGCCTCATTTAACTTTCGTTTACATCGGAAACTGAAATTGACAGTCTGACATTCGGAAGGATTTAGTTTAAGGCCAGTAGACGAAGACCATTTTCTAATTCCTGATAGAAAGCTGTTCATTTCAGCACAGTCAAGCTGGGAGTTAACAGACGTTGAAATGGTTAGATCATCGGCATACTTAACAAAGTTCATTTAATCAGAGTGAGGCAAATCATGCAAAAAGGAAGAAACCAGAAAAGGAGAAAGGACAGCACCTTGAGGGACACCAGCCTCAGTAAGCAAAGAAGTGGACGACTTTCCCTGATATACAGTGTACTGCTTTCTTCCTGAGAAATAAGAATGCAGCCATTTGACAACCCAACAGTCAGTTTGAGTTTCGGCAAGCTTGTTTAACAGAATGTCCCTAGGTACTGAGTCGAAAGCAGATGTGTAATCTATAGAAAGTGGCTAACAGGAGTATTCAGAAGGTGTATCGTTGTTTTATTCGAATTTGTTACATGCATATTGTTAACTATGACTTCTAAACTATAGTTACATTTGAATTTTACAAAATCTAAAGTATTTCCAGTCATTTACACGGAGTGATCAGATGACGCAAAAAAGTGTCATTTACTGACACAGAATGAACGTATAGCATTAGACTGACGTCTAAAGGAAATTAACTTTTCACAATTTATTTATTTGTTTTTTTGAAGTAAGATAACCACTGTGTAAACAGATCAAATAAGTCTGAAGGTCATTCGCTGACAAAAGTACAAATGAATGTATAAATGAAAATCCTGTTGAAAGAAAGAAATTAGTGATTTATTATGAATCAGAAGAAACGGTGAGAAATGTTTGCAGAAATCAATTGCTGAATGGTGACTAGTAGTGGAATCCAGGATGCGCATTTCATCCTATTTTGGACCCCTCATCTGGATGTACCTGTTAGTCACCATCCACCAATTAAATTCTAATTAAATACCCAGACATCATCGAAGCATCTGCACAAGAAACCGACATGTCAACCTGAGACCGAGCACTTCGGTTCAACCAATCGACGGGAAAACGTAAAATTGAATAAAATATATGCGGAAATGTATATAAACATTTCTAATTTTTTGTTTGAATCTTCGTAACTGAGACTTATTGAAGAAAGGAAGAAGAATTCACGATTCCCAAAACGGGTAGTTCGAATTTTGGACACCTTGAGTATTCACTAAAAAAAAGTTCTTTCACCGAGTGCACAGAAAATATTTCGAAAGTTTTTAACAGATGAATGAACTGTTGAAAGTTTGATCATGGACTGGTGTCAGTCACAGAGCCACTGAAAGCCAGAGAGTACTGGACAACTATTTTTTGGCCTAGTTTGAAGCTCTTCACCAGTTCGCACCCACGACTTCAGCATGGATCGAACCTGGATCCTTCATGTTACGAAACTGAACTTGTAAAAGCTCTTGCTTGATATGAGCTTCATTCTTACGAAAAATCCAGTGTGATCAAGTAATGGCAAAACATAGTAGAAAATCAATTTTCACAAATCATTAATTGCACGTTAATATAAGGAATTGTGATTTTTTTCATATTTTGTTTTTCTGGGATTTGATTAACCTTAAGCTAGATCAAGAAGTGAAATCAGTTAGAGAAGCACTGAAAACTAAAGAATACTCCCCGTTCGTGTTCGATTCGACAACGATCAAAATGACATAGGTCAGCAAAAAATATTGTTTTCCCAACTTCAATTCAAAGTTGTACGATTGCATAATGTTGTAAGAGATCAGGAAAATTCCTCTAAGGTCAATTGTTCATGTCACTTGGATACAAAACATAACAGTTTACATGTCAATAAATGTATGAAAAATTACATATTCTAGAAACAATAAAGAGATTAGCATCGCTCAGAAATAGTTACCATTAGGCAGATAAAAGCTCCTGGAAACAAATCGTCCAGAAGAGTGAGAGACTCAGAATATTAGCAGGGTATATGTTAATGTTAGTAGTTTGAGAGAAAACATTCATCAACCAACTGAAACCAATCTGGAAATCTTCGTCACTCAGCCAGCATCAACAACAAAACTCCGTCGAATTCTCAATACAAACGTCAAGTCAGTCAGTTCTTCTATACGAATCAGAAACTCGGCCGGCGGCTCACAAAGAATATTTCCAACAGCCTGTTGCAGACCAGACCTTCATCAAGTGACAACTGTCTTCGCTGGCTCTATACTGAAGATCAGATGGCCGGGCCGGGCCGGACCGTGGCGGAAAGAATCACCAACAAGAAGAAACTATGGCTGAGAACAGACAAAAGAAGAACCAATCGCCAACCAACAAATATGCTGGAGAAAGTGGAGGGAGATGGATTGGACACTCGCTGAGGAGACCGCCGCTGGGTGACATCGCTCGCGCGTCAGGCCATTGCTCGAGTGGAACTAGGCCGAAGGAGAAGCAAGCGGCGAGTGTGTCGTCAGTTCAAGAGTGACGTGGAGGAAGTCATGTGAAGAGGAGTTGAAACAGTATGGACTAAGATGTATGTAGGTGAAAAGTACAGCAGAAGGAAGACAGAAGCAAGTGGAGACGTGCAGTTGAAGCCCTATGTTCCACTAGGAACCCAAGGGAACAATAATAATAAGTTTGAGAGGAAAAATCAAGAGGGAAATAAAAGCCGAATAAATATTGATTAAATAGCAAATTATTGTACGTGTTTGATAATAAGAGGAAAATCTAAGGCTACTGTAGTAAAAGGTAAAAGTCAAAAAATTTCTGTATAAACACTTCAGAGTCTTCTTTGTGTATAGCGACAGCTTCTGCTTTGAACAGGAGATGAATCAAGAAACCCTTCAAACATCTTAGTCTTATCTTAAATATCACTTTGAAAATTTTTCTCCTGACGGGGAATGATTTGTAAGAACAAGGTGTTCAAGAAGGGAGCTATTCGTTTGTCTAATTTCCCCTTTTGACAATCACTCAGCAACCTGTTTCGCATGTCTTGTCACTTGAATACCTGTTGGGTCTACTATACTTTGTTGGCTTAATAGCTCATTGACAAAGTTCTTTATTGCTTACCTTTTTCTATCAGCCATCTGACCTTCAGTATGGAGCAAAGACAGTTGTTTATGAAAGTTTTTGCAATAAACTGTCCTTAGAAATGTTCCTGGTGATGCTCCAACTCTTTTAAACACATAGAAACAATGACTTAAAATTAATGTTGATAACTGGAACGGTTTTCCTTGGACCGAATCCTGTGGATTTTTATAATGATAGTATTATTTGGTTGCATATTTATTTATTATATAGATCACATAATGAAACAGTATGATTTAATCGATAACATTTTGAAAAATGAGAAAAAAGAATTATAAATTATCGTCAGGATTGAATTCGAAATAGAATGTAAGGGATTATTATTTGTTGTACTTGATTTGTCAGAAAATACGATTATATTGAAATGACTTTGTATGTGGTTTGGTGTCTAAACTCTACAGTTTGAAAGCGATTAACTTTTGTTGACAGAATATAAAAAAAAAGATAGGTAATCATAATAATTTATTGGTAAAACCTGGTTACTGATGCACAGTATTATATCAAATTGGATGCAAAACACGGTAACCCATGTTTTCACAAACAGATATTTACTTGTAAATTTACTAAGTTACGAAGGATAAATCTTGCTTGCAATATCATCAAAAAATAATACTGTATTACCGTGTACTAAGCACAAGGAGCACTTCAGCACTAATGTAAAGTTAGTCACTGCTTATATATTCACCAGAGACTTGGTGCGTCACCGAAGCATTTCTAACAGGCTTCAGGTATTCATCATCCTTTCCTGCATACTGAAGGTCAGATGTTCAGCCAGAAAGGATTGATTTTTATTCGCTTATTTTATTCCTTTACGTTTTCAGTGGAACATAGGGCTTCAGGTGAAAGACTTGAAGTTTCAGTAGAAGTGGTGTTTATTTTTACAGCATGGGGTTGCTAGCCTCATGCCTATTCTTCCCACTTTACCAGTCTTGTTACTAGCTTAGCGAGGTAAAAGCCTACGCCGGCCAGGGATCAAACTCTGGACCACGTGTATGGCTGATGAGCTTTCCACTGCTGTATCACCGACGCACAGCCAAAAAGGATTGGTTACAACAAACCAAATAAGAACCTATTGTCCAACAAACATGCAGATCAAAATTGAGATGAACTGAACATACGCTTAGGAGACCAGTTGGTGATATCATATGACAGTTCCTCGATTGGAAAGTGGATTGGCGCTGGCGAGTTAGAGAAGATCGTGTGAGAAGGAAATTTAAGTTCTTGAACAGTCATGCAGCCAGCTGTAAAAGATTTCAGAGAATAGAATGAAGTGAAAATATGCTGTTGAAGGCCTATGTACCAATTGGAAAGGAAGGAAATAATAATATGATAGTAAGTGTGTGTTACATCCAATAGTTTGATATGCTGCCGAAGTGGTCATGTGTATATCCTTTTATTCTGCATCAATGACATAGGTATTACTGATGCAGCGAGATCAATGCAGTGAAAATTAGAAAGTTGAGTTTTTATACTGACTGTTCTACCTTTTGTGTCTATAACATGGAGATTGGACTGACTTCATATATTTGGAAATATTCTTAATGTTGAGGTAGTTATTTTTAATTTTTGATATAATAATAGTAATAATAATAATAAAAATTTGCTTTATTCCAAAACAGTACTTGTGATACAGAATGGAATTCTCATCATTTCACTACAGTATTGCATCCAGTTAGTACATTATCAATAAATAAAATTCCACATAGACTAAAGGTAATCTCGGTTAGTTTTGACAACAACATATTAGCATGTCGGTAGCAAAGCCAAAATTGAACAGAGTGTTTGAAGGTGTTAGGAAAGTAGATGGTAGCATATTTACTGGCGTAAGCAGAAGAAAAAACAAAGGAGCACATAACAGAGAAAAAAGAGAGAAAAGGAAAAGAAAGAAAAACGTTGTACCTATAAAAGATACGAATTGGAAAGACAAGATCCAATTGTTCTACTGACTATTTAATAAGTTAGAGGTATCATACCTAATGCTTTCTTAATCGCACAGAACACGAGCCATGTAGGATATGGTTGAGTTGGGTTTTTGTACTTGCTAGTACGAGCACATAGTTTTCTATATAGGCTTCTGGTCCTGCCTGCCTGATGAGATACAAGGGGAGAGTTGTGAATGAAGAGGGTGGTATGAGTTAAATAGAATGGATTTAGCCCATTTTTCACATGAGTCCATGTGCCTGTCAACCGGAATATTAACAAGCTGGTTGAGTGGCACGTTGCTTACCCCGCTGACGACCTTCAACATCCTGCGTAACAAGGTATAGTCTTCCTTCAGTAGCCCTGGAAAAACTAAGGGGGAACAATGGAAAATAATAGGCAGGATGCAAGAGTTAACGAATCGTAACAGTAAGGGTTGGGTTATTCCAGAATGTCTTAACTTCTTGATGTAGAAGATAAGACGGAATATTTTCTTAGAAATCATCAAGATATGAGACGACCAGGAAAGATTAGTAGATAGAATGACGCCAAGATATGTAATTTCCGACCTGGTCTCTATTTCAGTGCCATCTGTGTTGCACACCTCGTGAGTGTTAACCAGTTTGTTTAGGTCAGATTTATGCCTAAAGGTGAAATCGACTGTTTGACACTTAGCTGGATTTAAGGTAAGACCGTTTTCCTTGGACCACTGGCTGATTTCTGATAAAAGGCCATTTAGTTTGGAGCAGTCACTTGGACACTTGACAGGCAAAGATACAGTCAGATCGCCTGCATATTTGACAAAATTAATGACATTCGAAGATGGTAAGTCATGTAGAAAGAAAGAGAAGTGGGGAGAGTACTGCACCTTGGGGGACGACAGTTTCAGTGAGTACAGCAGAGGACGATTTACGTTTGTATACGGTGTATTGCATTCTCTTAGAGAAGTGTGAATGCAACCAGTTAGTGACTCAGGACTCAGTTTGTGTCATAGACAGCTTACTTAACTAGAGACATCTAGGTAGAGAGTCGAAAAAAGAAGTGAGGTCGAGAAACGTGTAGCGGACGTATTTGGCACCCTTATCTAATGATGAGACGATACTGTTGTGTAAGACGGCTACAGCGTCTAAAGTGCTCCTACCCTGTCTATAGGGAAATTGTTTGTGACTGTTAAATAATGCTACAGATTCTATGACTATCAAACATCTTTTGACTTTGTTGGAGTACAATTTTGGCCTGTGTATCAGTCGCGGAAGTTTGGCTAGCTATACAGAAGAATATATAATTTGGTTCTCTGCATTCAGACCGAAATACTCTGGTTTGAGTCATTATACGTAAGTGTACCTTTTTAAACTGTATTAAATTTACAGGGAAAATTTCTAGTTCACAGTTTAAGAATGTTATTGGGATTAAACGCAAAAATAAAACAAGGTTTTTGGTTAGTTTTAATACATAAACAGTCTTGATGATATTAAATAGTTGGAGGCGATCGGCCACAGGAAGCCTTGGACCTAGGTTTTGTGCTAGATGGCACTCACCGGTCAGCAAGGCGTATCTGCAACGCTGAAGGAACTCATGTCTCTTCTGAGATTCGAACCTGCGTCACCCAGTGAGAACTGCAGTCAAAGACGTTACCACTGAGCTATTCGGGCTAGCGACTGACCTCCTTCCTGTAGGACTCTAGTGGATATTTTGATTGGACACTAGTAACTAGTGTGATGTGTCTATTCCTTTCTTTGGTGCAGACTGAATTCTACCAGTCAGGTTTGCAATATGGCCACCATTCTAGGTAGCTCGCCATCACGCTGAACATTGATTTGATGATATTAGATGGTTGGAGGCAATCGGCCACAGGAAGCCTTGCTTCACTTAGGTTTCGTGCTAGTTGGCACTCATCATAAACAGTCTTACAAATAAGTTTTTTAGGATATCAACTTCTTTTTTAAGGGATTTTCATCTTTTTGTCATCACAGTATCCTAAGAAATTAATGAAGTTGAAAGTGACGACTAATCACTGAAATCATTCCAATCGAGTAGTTAAGGTAACGAAATAACAGTTTCAAGGTGTGGTTGTGTACTAGCTGAAGTATACCAATACTGCAAGATAGTCTGGCTAGACTGAAGAAATTGTATTACATTCTGCGTTTATCTCATAGATTTTAGTGTATATACAGTTTAAGAACAACGGCTTTGTTTATCTGAGTTGTCAGCATTCAATGTACTTTAATACTTATAAGGCTATGAATTCAAATTATAGTGTGATGGCGTAGTGTGGCGTCAATGCAAACTTGACTGATAGAATTCAGTCAGCGCCAATAATTAAACACTGGACACATGACATTAGTTTCTGCTTTTTGACCAATGTGTAGACAGACTTCATCAGTCTACTATCATCGGGCTATTTAAAAGGTAAGCTAACACACAGCTAAACTAATGTATGAGAATTGTATTTATCACAATCCAAGATATAAACATATACCTACAGAGTATTTATTAATACACTGATCAAACAAAGAGAGAAAAGAATAAGCCTAAAAGGTTTTCATATCCAACATTCCTAAAACCTACACATTATATTATGATTACTTGTTGTTGGCATGCATTAAATTAAGCGCCAATATTTTATGTAGTTAAGTAAACAAATGTCTGATTGAAAATTGTATCAGTCAGATAAATGCGTATGTGTATATTGTACAAAATTAATCTATGGGTAATTCGTTTAATTGAATTCCATTCCTGGCCTAATGAATAAATTCATATAGTGTTTATTCTAATTTGGCGAGTGGAAAAAAAAATCATCATGTGGGTAGGCTATGTAGAGGCTGATTATTAAAATATACAATTTGTAACACTTTCAAAGTATTTCGAAACATTATGATTATTATTATTATGCCTGCGTAAATATTTCTTTCATATAGTCATATCAACTAAGTACATAATATAGATATACTTATGTACACAAAATTATGCAACTTCTTATTGACACGTTTATGAGTATTTCATAAAACAATACAGTGTGAAACTGAAATCTGTAGTACATTAGTTATCGAAATAATAATAATAATAATAATAATAATAATAATATAGTATGACAATCACACTCAGAAAGAAACAGCCCTATGTATTTATCTAATTCTCTAAGGTGATAACACACACACACAAGTAAATTGGCTTAAACCTATATACTACTGACTAATTGCATTGAGTAGTTACATACTACTGATATCAGCCGTTAGTGCTTACTGGCCAGATCAAGGTGAACTAAACACCGGAGGTTAGTTTCACTCATTTCAAGCCGACCCCATCAACCGTATACCCCATCTGACACAGCTGAGAGAGTCGAATCAGTTTGAACCAGTTGATTTCTGGTTAGCAACTTCGTCAAACACAAGTGATTAACAGGAGATTAATAGAACTAGTTAGTCAAACGATTGTATCTTAAAATCAAGTTCACTAATGTAGTTTAACGTTGAAATTTATTCTTATGATGTTATCCATAGTCAAGCCTACAAAAGTTGTAAAAGCAACTGAATTACAAGAACAGAAAGACAGGTTAATTCAGAAATTTGGTTTGTGTATCAGTTTTAAGATTAATTTTGTCACTAACTCTTACCAGATAGAAAGTCACTGAAAACGAGAAACAATAACCTCCAAGTTTAGGGTTTTACTTCAGTGTGCAGAAGTGACCTAGTCTAGGGTCGAGTATGTTTGTCATACAGTCACTGAGATAGAATCCGATGGCTCAAGAACTCAAACTGCAATCTTGTCGCCACATGGCGACACTTTCAGCCTATAGTGTCAGTGAGTATTGGGTGTAAACGCGACCTCGAGTATACTGTTGGTTATGGCTTAACATTAGACCTTTTGTATATCTTTGTAATTTAACAGTGGCACTAATATGATATTTAAAAGCCGAGTATATATATATATATATATGTTTTTATTTTCACGAAGTGGAGTTACGAGCCTCACACCCAGCCTTCCCTCTTTGAAGGGTTTGCTATCCGTTAAGCCAGGTTCAGGAGTAAGTCAGCTGGGAGTCGGACTTCGGAATACATGCCAGGTTGGCAAGCATCCTACCCATGCACCACCAATACGCTTGATATTGGGCTGAGATTATAATCACAGAAATTTTATCGCATTTCACATTGTTATTATAAGCATTCACAGGTTTTGTTTAGATTTCTTTATGGAATAGTTTCTTAAAAATCATAGATTGCGACTGTACAGCTTCATAATAAATTTGTTGAAAAGAGCGTCTTCTCTCAATATTCTGTACTTAATCTTACAATGGGAATTATTTAATTAGTGGGGACTGGTCAGCTTGCTCGCCTCATAAAATGAATGTTCTAAGTTCGATCTCTAGCGATCAGAATATGGGTGAGTGGTGTTGAAGAGTCCCGGATTGGAGCGAAACAGATGTTGAGTACTTCCTTGCTTCCAGTGATTCTCTAACTGGAGTCAGTTTGTGATCCAACCTGAGAATGAATTATATCTTTACTGTTTTCTACATTATCTTTCACATCTTATCTTTCAGATATATATAGAACGGTTTGATATCGTGGAGAAGAGGAGACTACCACCATGAGTCTCTGTCAAGTGTTATCTATTCCTCACTCACACGATAGATAGAGAAAATTCTTGACAACTGAATTAACATTAATACATGGTCAGTGACTGAATGATATAGTTTGATTCGTCTTGCTTTTCTTACTTGGGTTATTGATACACTGTATCCTTTCCCCTTCAACTAACACTCTACTATTGGGCAATATTACTTGAAGTTTGCACCATACTTGATATTTGCATGCTGTAAGTGATTAAGGGTGACAAAATACTGGAGAGATAAAATTATCTTGTGTTATTGTGTTCATTACTGTTATCCTTCATTTGTTCAACTCCTCAACAATAAAAACATGCGAGAAACAATTAATATTTGCATCGTGATTTATTATATTATTTATTGTTCCCTTGGGTTCCTAGTGGAACATAGGGCTTCAACTGCACGTCTCCACTTGCTTCTGTCTTCCTTCTGCTGTACTTTTCACCTACATCCATCTTAGTCCATACTGTTTCAACTCCTCTTCACACGACTTCCTCCACGTCACTCTTGAACTGACGACACACTCGCCGCTTGCTTCCCTTTCGGCCTAGTTCCACTCGAGCAATGACCTGACGCGCGAGCGATGTCACCCAGCGGCGGTCTCCTCAGCGAGTGTCCAATCCATCTCCCTCCACTTTCTCCTGCGTATTTGTTGGTTGGCGATTGGTTCTTCTTTTGTTTGTTCTCAGCCATAGTTTCTTCTTGTTGGTGATTCTTTCCACCACGGTCCGGCCCGGCCCGGCCATCTGATCTTCAGTATAGAGCCAGCGAAGACAGTTGTCATTTGATGAAGGTCTGCAACAGGCTGTTGGAAATATTCTTTGTGAGCCGCCCGCCGGCCGAGTTTCTGATTCGTATAGAAGAACTGACTGACTTGACGTTTGTATTGAGAATTCGACGGAGTTTTGTTGTTGATGGTGGCTGAGTGACGAAGATTTCCAGATTGGTTTCAGTTGGTTGAAGAATGTGTTTCTCGCTTGCCTTTCCGATTAGCGCTCGATTTGACATCCTTGTCAGTTCCGACTTCCTGTAGTTGAGACAATGCTCCCTAGATAAGTGAACGAAGTAACTTCTTTCAAATCTCTCCCGTTGATGGTGATTGGCGCTGGATGCTGCTGTTGTTGTTGTTTGGTTATTTTCATAACCTCCGTCTTGTCTATGTTCACCTGGAGTCCTGTCCTCGCCGGCTGCTTCTTCGACCAGTTTGTCGGTTTTCGCTTGTAAGTCTTCGATTTTGTGACAGTGACATCAAACACAAATTATCCACGCGCGAAATCCAGGTCTTTTAAGTTCTTCACGTCGGTCGATCTAGGATATCCCTGTCTTCTCGTTTCCCACTGACTGTCTGACGCATAATCCAGTCACTCCACCACAATTATGAATATCATTGGTGATAATAATGAGCACCTTTTTCTGACTCCTGTGTTTACTCCAAACGCCTCGCTGAGTCTTCCGTTGTGGATCACTTGGCAGGTGCCGTACATGTGTCGTACAGCTGTTGAATAAGGTTCATAAATATTTGGGGTCCACCGTAGTACTCGAGTAGTTTCCAAATTACTTCGCGGTCAACGCTGTCGAAGGCCTTCTCGAAGTCTATAAAGTTGAGATAGAGGTATGACTGCCATTCCATGCTTACAATGATTTATTTTTATACTTCCAGTATGATTCAGATAAAGTCAGTCTTTTAGTTAGTGATAGTGTACTAAGTGAGCTTTTATTGATAAACATTCAAACTGTGAACTAGACTTATTTTCATTGACATTTAGCACTTTAATTCGATTTCTTTCTGAGGAGTGTAAGAAAATGTTCTTCAATTCAAGAAAGCGGTATCAAAGCATTATGCTGCAGTGATTGATCTTCTAATTATCACAATATTATGGTAGAAATTGTATTCACTGCTTACAAATGAGTGCTCAAAGTATATTGCAGTTGCCATCTAGTGTATTTATTAGATGAGTCTTGAAGGGTTGTTTAGGCTTTTGCATACCGATATCCACCAATCAAAGTGATTTTGAAATTAAGTAGAAACTTCACAATGTTTAATTCTGTTTCGTAGATACTGTGAACTGAGACACGCAGCATATGAAACATGCTGATAGGAACAAACTGTGTCACACTATATCAACTAGTTAACTTGTTCCTGACTTTATGTATCAAGAAGAATATTAGAAGACGACTCAGATGTCCACAGTGAAGTATGAGTAGGGAGTTACTTCCACTCAAAATTATCAGAATATAAAAAGAGTGGCTAGCTTAATTGATTTTTCATGATAAGATATATATATATATATATATATATATATATATATATATATATATATATGTATATAGCACTCACGAGGTGTGCAACACAGATGGCACTGAAATAGAGACCAGGTCGGAAATTACATATCTCGGCGTCATTCTATCTGCTGATCTTTCCTTATTGATCGTCTCATATCTTGATGATTTCTAAGAAAATATTCCGTCTTATCTTCTACATCAAGAAGTTAAGACATTCTGGAATAACCCAACCCTTACTGTTACGATTCGTTAACTCTTCCATCCTGCCTATTATTTTCCATCGTTCCCGCTTAGTTTTTCCAGGGCTACTGAAGGAAGACTACATCTTATTGCATAGGGTGTTAAAGGTCGTCAACAGGGTAAGCAACCTGCCACTTAACCAGCTTGTTAATATTCCGGTTGACAGGCACATGGACTCATGTGAAAAATTCGTTAAATCCATTTTATCTAACTCACACCACACTCTTCATTCACAACTCTCCTCTTGTATCTCATCAGGCAGGCAGAACCAGAAGCCTATATAGAAAACTATGTGCTCGTACTAGCAAGTACAAAAACCCAACTCAACCATATCCTACATGGCTCGTGTTCTGTGCGATTAAGAAAGCATTAGGCATGATACCTCTAACTTATTAAATAGTCAGTAGAACAACTGGATCTCGTCCTTCCAATTCGTATCTCTTATAGGTACAACGTTTTCTTTCTTTCTTTTCCTTTTCTCTCTTTTTTTCTCTGTTATGTGCTCCTTTGTTTCTTTCTTCTGCTTACGCCAGTAAATATGCTACCATCTACTTTTCTAACACCTTCAAACACTCTGTTCAATTTTGGCTTTGCTACCGACATGCTAATATTTTGTTGTCAAAACTAACCGAGATTACCTTTAGTCTATGTGGAATTTTATTTATTGTTAATGTACAAACTGGATGCAATACTGTAGTGAAATGATGAGAATTCCATTCTGTATCACAAGTACTGTTTTAGAAGAAAGCAAATTACTATATATATATTTGATTGGACACTAGTCAATAACTTGTGTAATGTTTATGTCTAGTCCCATCTTTTGGTTCCGACTGAATTCTGTCAGTCAGCTTTGCAGTGTGGCCAACATGCTAGGTGACTCGCCAACACAATGCACGAGGTTGCAGATGCGCCTTGCTGATGAGTGCCAACTCACTCGAAACCTGGGTCCAAGGCTTCCTGCCGATTGCCTCCAAACATCTAAAGCGAACAATTTATATATATATATATATAACTTATAACTACCACCTGTCAAATCTATGACAGCATAGAGATGTGAGTTGTGGGAAAAATTGTTTTTAATTAGTTTATAACTAACGAATTTCATGAAATAGAGTAATAAATCAGTAGTTCCAATTAGGTGGGTCAATAACTTCAGCAGTAATACCTTATGGTTTGGTGTAGATTGTTTTGTAATAAATCCGTGAATAGGCTTGTACACTTGATAATGCGCACACAGATCATTCAAAAAAATCCGATTCAGAAATACCGACAACTCTATTGACTCTCCCTACCTGTATTACGGGAATTAGCAAAGGAATTTGTGGTCACTATTTTTCCCTTAGAGTGTAGATGTTCAGACTGAGCTTTCCTCACTGTTAAACTTTAGGATGATAAACGCTTAGGAGTCGTGCTTTACATTATCGAAAATGAAACTTGACGAAGAATTTACTGAATTTGATTGTACAATCCTCAGCTAGCAGATATGAGGAAATATTACCGAACCCTATAAGACAGAATTCTTGTCAAACACTGTCGCACAGGGTTGGTAAAAGGTAGAAGTGTCTCTACAAGCAGTGAGATAATTGAACATCTTGTCAACACTGACCAGTCTATCTCAACAAATGTCTCTTTCAGAGTGATCCACAAAGTGAAGAACAAATTGACAAAGACACTGAACTTTCGTCTGCTTCTCACTGCTCTAGCCATTCAGATAAAGAATTATTGAACCACTTCTCAGATGACAGTAATCACATTGTTATTTTCTACCAAAATGATTTTATGCTTTTTTTAAACGCTTTCTAACTTTTATGTAATATCACATTTCCTCCTCGTTTCGATGTGTATCGTGTATCATAACTCATGCGCAAAATTATTTATCTCATTATATAGCTGTAACACCTATCTATATTCAGCTTCTCTTATATATCGATTAATATTAGCAACCAGTGATTATGCCGTCTTATCACTTTTGTTATTATCCTTTTTTTGTTGTTGTGGAAAACTTGTATGTAAATGAGATAGTACAGATGAAGAAAATGAATTCGTCGAAAGAAACTTCTTCTCTGAACTACTTGTTTAGTTTTGTTGTTTTTTTTCATCATATTAATCGATAATCATTTAGATTTTAAGTGGCGACATTAGTCTTTCTCTTCAGCAAAAACATACCGACAATCAACCTCATACAGATATATATCCAGTTGTTGAGTACTGTGAGAACGGATAACAATGTGGAAATGTCTATACAGGAAGACTGTGTGCCATTTGATGTCCGTACGCTTTTTAATGCATAAAATCGATAAGGAGAAGACAAAAAGAAATCTATGAACATCAATTAAATTATACCAAATATAACGATAATTGTGGTGATTGACTATTTCTATCTCTGTATTGTCTAAATACTTACTATTGCTTGCTAATATATTTCTTATATGAATTGCATTATAATTCCGCTAAATACAAATTCCGCCCTCTCTGTGTTTTGGTTGGATTCTTGTAATTTGGTCATCTCGAAATACTAATACTACGATTACAAATAATTACTACAAATTGGCGTCGCGATGGAACTAAATAACCTTGGAAAATTTCCTATAAATGGTTCTCCGCGGGAGATTGCTGATTGCCTTGAATGCTTTGATGCATGGTGCATTTCAAAGAATGTTCGGGATGACAAAATACCAGCACATTTCACCACTGCTATTGGGCTAGATGCATATAGCCTAGTAAAGACTCTGGCGTTTCCAGATAAACCTGTCATATGTCAAGATTCGTGAACTTCTGATAAATCACTTCCATATAACTACTTTTGAGACGCGAGAGAGGGCTCAATTCAACAAACTGGTTCGTGCTCCCAACCAGAAGATTAGAGAGTTCATTCTTCAAGTCCAAATACAAGCTTCAAAGTGTAACTTCAGAGATCAGCTGCATACTCAACTACGTGATCGTCTAATTTCTGGAATCAATATTCCTAAGTTAGAGAAAGAGTTAATTCAGATTCCTTCTTGCACCTTTCAAACTGCCAAAGATTTATGTATTACATATGAGGATGTCAACAGTGAATACTCTGCTCCCACTACGTCAGTATCTGATGTGATGCTTTCTAAAGTCAAAAATACAAGTGGTCATGGAAAGCAATCCAAATTGTCGTCCACAGGTAATAGAATGCAGCGAGAGATCAAAAACATTAAACCGTGTTTTTCCTGTGGAAAGTTACATCTACGAAGCACTTGCCGTTTTCGGGGTGCGAAGTGTCACAAATGTGGTAAAGTTGGACACATCAAGACTGTTTGCAGAAGTTCGAATACATATGTTACTCAGAATTCTCATAATTCTCCCAATCTGTCTAGCAAAATGGAGTCAATGTGTCTTTCAACTTTTCCCAATACTCAATCTCATGCAATGAAAACCTCCACTACAAGTTAAGCAACTCAAGCGTCAACTGTTTTCAAAAAGGAGGTAGCCGAGTTACAATGCAAACTGTCGAAAACACGAAAAAAACTGAATGAGATGAGAGAGCAACTGATTAAAATGGAGGAACTGTTGCATATGCACAGATTGCGTCTGTTGAATGCAGAGCATACAAGTACCCATGAAAGTCCTGCAAAACTTTTCAAATCTCGAATTCTCAAAAAGCATCTGATGTCCACGACTTCTAATGTACATTATTACAAAGCGAATGATTATAGACCTTCTATTGGTATCATACTGCAAAGAATGGGAAATCGAATGGTGAAGATATTAGACATCGAAGATAATTCAGTTCATAACAGACACTTGGATCAAGTGAGAATAAATGAGATAATTCAGAAATAAGTCTAGATGATACTGATGGAAATAATATCACAGAATCAGTTAGAAGATCGCAGAGACTGGCAAGCAAGTCGCGATATCATTATAAATACGCAAGGAGACATTCGACGTGTGGCGGATGTGGTGATTGACTATTTCTATCTCTGTATTGTCTAAATACTTACTGTTGATTGTTAATATTTCTTATATGAATTGCATTATAATTCCGCTAAATACAAATTCCGCCCTCTCTGTGTTTTGGTTGGATTCTTGTAATTTGGTCATCTCGAAATACTAATACTACGATTACAAATAATTACTACAAATTGGCGTCGCGATGGAACTAAATAACCTTGGAAAATTTCCTATAAATGGTTCTCCGCGGGAGATTGCTGATTGCCTTGAATGCTTTGATGCATGGTGCATTTCAAAGAATGTTCGGGATGACAAAATACCAGCACATTTCACCACTGCTATTGGGCTAGATGCATATAGCCTAGTAAAGACTCTGGCGTTTCCAGATAAACCTGTCATATGTCAAGATTCGTGAACTTCTGATAAATCACTTCCATATAACTACTTTTGAGACGCGAGAGAGGGCTCAATTCAACAAACTGGTTCGTGCTCCCAACCAGAAGATTAGAGAGTTCATTCTTCAAGTCCAAATACAAGCTTCAAAGTGTAACTTCAGAGATCAGCTGCATACTCAACTACGTGATCGTCTAATTTCTGGAATCAATATTCCTAAGTTAGAGAAAGAGTTAATTCAGATTCCTTCTTGCACCTTTCAAACTGCCAAAGATTTATGTATTACATATGAGGATGTCAACAGTGAATACTCTGCTCCCACTACGTCAGTATCTGATGTGATGCTTTCTAAAGTCAAAAATACAAGTGGTCATGGAAAGCAATCCAAATTGTCGTCCACAGGTAATAGAATGCAGCGAGAGATCAAAAACATTAAACCGTGTTTTTCCTGTGGAAAGTTACATCTACGAAGCACTTGCCGTTTTCGGGGTGCGAAGTGTCACAAATGTGGTAAAGTTGGACACATCAAGACTGTTTGCAGAAGTTCGAATACATATGTTACTCAGAATTCTCATAATTCTCCCAATCTGTCTAGCAAAATGGAGTCAATGTGTCTTTCAACTTTTCCCAATACTCAATCTCATGTAATGAAAACCTCCACTACAAGTTAAGCAACTCAAGCGTCAACTGTTTTCAAAAAGGAGGTAGCCGAGTTACAATGCAAACTGTCGAAAACACGAAAAAAACTGAATGAGATGAGAGAGCAACTGATTAAAATGGAGGAACTGTTGCATATGCACAGATTGCGTCTGTTGAATGCAGAGCATACAAGTACCCATGAAAGTCCTGCAAAACTTTTCAAATCTCGAATTCTCAAAAAGCATCTGATGTCCACGACTTCTAATGTACATTATTACAAAGCGAATGATTATAGACCTTCTATTGGTATCATACTGCAAAGAATGGGAAATCGAATGGTGAAGATATTAGACATCGAAGATAATTCAGTTCATAACAGACACTTGGATCAAGTGAGAATAAATGAGATAATTCAGAAATAAGTCTAGATGATACTGATGGAAATAATATCACAGAATCAGTTAGAAGATCGCAGAGACTGGCAAGCAAGTCGCGATATCATTATAAATACGCAAGGAGACATTCGACGTGTGGCGGATGTGGTGATTGACTATTTCTATCTCTGTATTGTCTAAATACTTACTGTTGATTGTTAATATTTCTTATATGAATTGCATTATAATTCCGCTAAATACAAATTCCGCCCTCTCTGTGTTTTGGTTGGATTCTTGTAATTTGGTCATCTCGAAATACTAATACTACGATTACAAATAATTACTACAATAATGTTAAATATAACTACATATACACGAATGTATGTTTGTCTGCCTATGAAAATAACTCACGTCAAGTTGAACAGCTCTACTGTATCTTGACGTCAAATAAAAAAAACAAAAGAATTATACTCCGATCAATTATTGTTCAGAAATTTGCGTTTGAGGTCAAACAACAAATCATATAAACAAAAGTTTGAACAACAAGATTATGTAAATGCTGGGTAATTATATCGCATCAGTAAAATCGAAATTACCCGCTAGTTTAAAGGAGCTAGAATTAATGATTGGATGATGGGTAATTTATTATAATGAGCTATGAGTCAAGTATGGACTATTGGAGGATTAAAGCTTCAGTTTTGTCCTTACTAACTCACAATCCAAGGTTTTAGATGAAAAAAGAAAAGAAAACTAACTGATAATTGGATGAATAGCCTTAGTCTGTAGTGGAAGCAACTTTATTTATAGTGGCGTATATATAGTGAAGGCGTTAGTGAATGACATTTATTATTGGACGGTAAAAATCAATTTTCACAGGAAAAGTGATCATAGCTCTCACATAAACTGTCTCAGTATGGTATCTGATTAAATTAAAAAGCTAAGAGGAAGTAATACTGCTTTTCACTTCCGTTCTTTAGATATAAGATGGATAAACATTGAGCACTGTTTTAAAATGCTTGGGAAATCTGGAAATAATATTATAGAAGAGTTTGTTTTATTTCTTACATCCCTAGTAAGCGTCACTCTCCACCTTCCCTCTTTGTTCGGCTTACAACTGGATGGGCGAGGTTTTAGAGTACGCCAACCGGGATAGAAATTTGACCATAAGTGTGGTTGACGGGTATTCTACAGCTGAACCGCCGACACTGTAGATTAGTTATCCAAACTATATTAACAGACCAGAATACAAGGGAGGTGATTATCAAAAACTGGGTTGATTTCGCTTCTTTGAAGATCCTACTTAGGAAAGGGGATATTTCTACTTGTTTAACTGCTTAGGTAAAAAGGAACTCTCAATTCTGGAATCTTGAGAATCATAAATGATTAGTTAACGAGTAGGGGTAAGGTTGAATTATGGATGATTATAAATATGGGACTCAGTATATTCACCGTTTTAATCTATTGGTTGCCAAATGTGCTAGTGAACACTTCACGACTTAGTTGTTGATAATGACGTTTGAAATTGTCGTCTACTCCATTGTCTAAAATCTTGTAAACTCAGGAAACACTGCTTGTTAGAAGTATTTTACAGAATACGATCAGATGGTTCGGAAAGAATACAGATTTGTTTTGTTTATGTATACTTGAAGCATTGGCGCCCAGGTGGGTATTCAGAAAAGTATTAATAATGATTACCTTCCTTACGACCTTAAAGCTATAAAAATCAATATGATAGCTAAATGTTAACACGATATCAGTTAACAATAGTGAATATTTGACAATTTCCTAGTCAGTTTTTCAGAACCCAGCTAATAGGCTAGAAGACTCATACAGTGATATTTGGAAGTGGACTATAACAAAGCGAGACAGTGATATAGTTACAGCAATATTATATTAAGTACTTTGGTGGCACAGTAGTAGAATGCTCACCAACCACGCAGGTGGTTCCAGGTTCGATCCCCGACCGACTGACTCCTTTACCTCGCTAAGCCAAAAATAAGACTGGTAAAGAGGGATGATTGGGTATGAGGCTGGCAACCCCATCCCGTAAAAATAAACACCACTTCTACTGAAGCCCTATGTTCCACTGGGAACGTCAAGGAATAAAAACAAATATTATATTAATAATAATGAGATACTGCCGTTTACATTAATTGTAAAGCACCATAGGCCAAGTAGGGGACGTTTATCAACGTGATCGGATTTGATTGGTTGTTTTTCTGACTAGTGGACAGAAAGTCAGTATATACTTTTGAGGTAGGTTGTAGTCGTATATGTAAAAGTTTCTTTCTTAGGTGAATTCTGAGTTTGGTTTTTAGATTGACCATATCATCCTTATGTTGAAGACAAAGGAAACCTCTCTTTCTCTCACTCTCTCTCCCTCTCAATGTCTCTTTTTCTCTGAATTGATATAGTCCACATAGGGTAACTTGGATACATATTCAAAATTAAAGATAGGAATGGGATCATTTATAAACTGGCATTTCGTGGGACTTTGCGGTATTAAGGAAAGTAGGCATCAGCATGTGCGTATTTGAAAACTTGAAGTCAATCGCGTAAATTAGAATTCGAGGAGATGCGTCTATTATTTTTAAATAATTATTAATCATTTTTCTTCATTCCTTGAATTCCGAGAGGAACACAGGAATTCAGGTTAGAGACATTCAAGTTTTGGCGGCGTTGGTGTTGTTTTTACACTCCATATCTTACCTCTCTTTTTCAGGCTTACTACCAGCAAAAACTATAAACTACTGATTGTTTCAGATAAATAGTTGTATATACAGCTACTCATAATTAATCAATCAGTAGTACATATTTTTACGACAATTTATTTTCTTTCTTGATTATCACTTATGGTTTCAAGCAAATCACAGACTGTTGAGGTGAGATCTGTTGCCTGGCCCTTGTCTTCTGTTGTTACATGTGGTGTCGCTGCCTGTCGAAAAATGGAAAGCCCAATGCCCTGCAGTATATCAGACGAAATACCGACGAATGTGCGACAGGGTCAGGCAAACAGTTTCCAAAGTGGGAAGGACCACATATGGTCACTTTGAGATGGGGTTACGCAGACACTATCGCAATGGTAAACAAAGCGAAACAGGTAAACATCAGCGAGCGCCGAGATTCCAGACAGCAAGACAAACGAGCAAAGCCCCTAGAATCAAGAAGACCGAACCAACTTCAGTCGGAAGTCTTTGATGGGGGGGACGAGTGTGGTGAGAGGTGGCTGCTAGCCAAGTTGGTAGACAGTAATTTACGTCAACGTTTACGTCCCCAATATTGGTCGTGAGAAAAATAAGAACAAAGACTGATTCAACAACCAATTACAGCAGACTTTGCATAGGCGGATACGGTTAGCATGTAGATGGTCCGTTGCCTGTCGCTTGTCTTCTGTCGTTACACTGTGATCTGAATCATTTGATTTGGTGAGTGATTCACCTCTCGAACTGTCATGATTGGAAATTCTTAACCAGTTTGCAAATTGTTAGTTTGATTCCCTACTGGCAAGTAAGCTAGGCGCGGTTTAAGAGTGTGTCGGTCGGAAATTAGACGCCATACTAAATGTGAGTGATTGGAGAGCATTCTGTTACTGAACCATGGACTCATTACGGTTAATTTGTAATAAAGCTACTATGTTCTATATTGAGGTTCATATAATAATCTTAGGCATACTTTCGAGGCATGACTGATGTGTTGCAGTTGGGTGGGAAAATGAGAAAGTATGAAGGACACATAGTTGCAAACTAGATTATGAGAAACTGATGTTACCGATCACATAAACTGAGACTGTAAGAGGATGAAATGTGATATAAATTATGTATTTACGAATAATAATATGATTCATAATTTTATGGTCGTCCTTAGTACTGTGGTTTCATTTTTGTCGAGTTTAATTCGGTTTGATATGCATATACACATGTGGATATGATCACTTGACAGAGGACGAATGACATGTCACCGGTTGTGCTCTGACAGCCGATTATTTGTACTCACTTCACTTTAACAAAAGGTTGGTTTTTGATGAATTAATTAGGAGGTAACATATTTTGTCTCAAGGGGTAAGAGATATTAGCTGAAATCTCTCAGACAGATTGTTTTCCCAAAGATTGGTGCTATTCCAACTAGAATTTAATCAAATTCCAGAATCTTCTCCTAGTTTCCCCTTCTCACTTGACTTGGAAGTTATGTAGTGTCTGTAGGGAAAGTAAGAAACTATCTGTAAGCCGTATAAGTATTCTTATTTTACTGTGGAGCTCATGAGTTTGTCTAAAGTAAGTATTCTATATTATGCTTTGTTTAAATGGGATTTTCAGTATACAAAGGTGGACTTTTTATGCTGATTCTCAGTCTAGGAGTAAAGAAAAATGTTTTTAAATTTTGCCGGATTATAAAACAGTAACGATTTATATCCTTTATATTGGACTTTTCTTTGGTGAAGCAATTTAAAACCTTCATTACTAACATAACCAATCTGTTTGTCTGTTTTCGACATAGAACTTTGCACCGATGTGCGGCAGTTCAAGTCGTAACACTCCATGTAGCACACAAAGCAAAAGAAGAAAGTAGAAGAAATGCATAATAGAGACAGTAAACAGAGGTGTGAGACAAAGGAATAGTAATAATGAAGAACAATATAGTTTCATTGGAAATCGTAAGTCACAGGGAGTGGATGCATCTGCACCAGCCATTGAGAACGATTTTGAGCCATATCACCAATTGTTTCCAACCATTGTTTTTTACCGTCCCAAGGACCCCAACCAGGAAGTCTACAACTTCCTAGGTGACTGGCTTAAACTAACTGTTGTGGATTTCATTGACTGGCTCCATTTTTTGGTTTGACCGCCGCTAGCTCTTTTCCAGTCTGACCCTATTTCAGCCAGCTAACATTGCCCGTCCGTCGAGGAGGGCGATGACTAGGCATACATAACACATGTCCTAACCATCTCAGTCGATGTAAATTCACAGCCTCGTCGATTGATTTCCCCTCCTTACCTAGCGCTCGATGCCTAAACTCAATATTGCTCACCTTACATCACCAGTAGATTAAACAGAGTCAGTTACCAAACGAAATTTCTCAATTGCATAATAAATTTTCCCATAGTTTCTACAACAGAAAACAGAGGTGGTGAAGATTCCTGGCCAACACCAACAACAACAGACAACAATCAGCCAGCATAAATGGGAGGAACCTAAAAGAAACAACCTCCTTTACCTACCTACCAGGGAAGCATCGTTTCAACTACAGGTGGACGGAACTGACGAGGATATCAAAGCCAGAATCGGGAAAGCAAGACAAGCTTTCATTACTCTCAGGTCTGTGTGGGGGGTCAACAGCACTCAACATGAAACATAAGATCCGGATTTTCAACTCCAATGTGAAGCCAGTGCTACTCGCAATACGGATCAGAGACTTGACCAGCGCGTCATAAAGAGCATCTCAAACAAACTACAAATCTTCATTAACAGTTGTCTTCGCTCAACACTCAAGATAAGATGGCCGGCCAGAAAAGATCAACAGGGATCTCTGGGAGCGAACCAACCAGGAACCGATTTTTCAACAAATAGGCAGGAAGAAATGGAGATGGATTGGCCATAGTCTGAGGAAACCATCAAGTGACATCATACGCCAGGCCATCGTTCGACTGGAACCCGAAAGGGAAGTGGCGAGTTGGTCGTTAGTGCAAGGGTGACTTGGAGGAGGTCATGTGAAGAGGAGATGAAAGCATGTGTGGGCAGACTTGGAGTCAGGTGAAAACTCTAGCAGAGAACCAAACGCAATGGAGACGCGTGGCTGAAGCCCTATGTTCCTCTAGAAATTAAAGGAAATAATAATATAATAATAGTTTCTACAACGAGTTAAACGCTGTATTCTCTAAGATCATAGTGTACGTTAACTGTTGATCACCAAATGACCATTGATTAGTTTCCATGAGATAAGATGCAGACGACTGGAAATTTTCAAACAATACTTCTTAGATGTACTGAACGATAACTCATGTAGAAGTAAAGTCAGAGTAGGGGGGCACTAATCTTAGTACTTTGGTGAAGTCGAAAAGACAGTGTACTTTGCTTCTTTTCTTCGATTAACTTCTCAACAGGTAAAATGCTGAATCATCATACCATTCAGCCTGGTCTCCACTTGGCAAGCTTGAATGACAGACTTAAGTTAGAACCAAAAACTTTACAACAGGTGAGTTAATAACCATCCAGGAACCATTTGAATTCAAAGATAAATATCTCAAAGCTAAGGCTCTAAGGAAACATGCGTTTCTTCGAGAATGTTGATAACAGTCAATATAATTGGAAAAAAAAATAATTATACCAAAGAGACTTCCGGTTTGGATTTTGACACCTAATGCTTAGCATAAGGTTAGTGTAACTCATTTCCTGCTGCTATTGATTATTCTGTTCTAGACTAACCTCATTGTTGAACCCACTTGTTATTTTGCCGTAATGATAAAAATACGGAATTATCTTCCGATTCATTTTTTCCTTCACATTCCCCAGTGGAACATAGGACTTCAAGCTAGAGGCTTGAAGTTTCTGTAGCAGTGTTTATTTTTACAGGATGGGGTTGCTAGCCTCATACCTAACCTTTCCTCTTTGCCACAATTATTTCTGGCTTAGAGAGGTAAAGGAGTTCGTCGGCCGGTGATTGAACCTCGGACCATGTGCATGGTCGGTGAGCGTCCTAACCGCTATGCCACCGACGCATCTTTCTATTTAAATATATGTATTTTTCAGAAATAAACTGAACTTAGCACACCAAATTTGCTAAATAAGCAGGTTGAATTTAATTTTATCCAAAAAATCAAGTGAAAACTTCAATTTTCTGACGGTGATAAAACTTTACAAGGATGTATTGTAATTAGTTTCAAGTGAAATCCTAAATTTTGGATTATTAGAGAAAATAAAATGAAATTATGATAAATAATTAAGAAAATCAGTCACTTATAATTGTGATTGATTGAGTGGTGTGCAAAATAGGTGCAGAGGGGTCGAGTGAGATGGAATGAGAGAGAGAGAGAGTGAGGTGGGTGAGTGAGTGAGTGGATAATGATTATGTGAATATTGTAAATACACAGTTGCACTTGACTATCGTTCACTTTAATAAACAAGTAGCTTACAGGTGGTAATACTTATGTATATTAGTAGTATTATTACTAAAACTGGTACTGTCACTACTAGTAATAATAATGCTGAATTTACGAAGTGTTTTTATGCATGAATCACTGGAGAAATATATCTTATGTATGATGGTACGTGGCCACATAATTTTAACCAACAAATGGCTTTTCTTCATATCTTGAAGGTTTTCGTTTTGCCCCACTTCTAAGTACAATTGTGTTTAGACCGAGAGATGACTAACTGTTGGAGAGCTCTATTCTGCGCCTAACTATAGCAATCTGTATTATCATCCCACTATTATAGCGCTGATTGACTTATTGATTGGTCGATATGAATAGTTCGGTACCATTCGCACCAAACAGTACTGCTGACCATTCATATAGAATTGACGTTAACACTGCATGACCGTTTCACTTGAATTGTGTAATTAACCAATGATGAATTTGATTCAGTCTGTATTGTCTTCAAAATAGAAGCTTAACTTACAAGATTTCATCATGAGCTGACATTGGTTAGAGAATGATTGGAAAACCTGCAGGGAGTACTGGACCGTTGTTTCGTCAGCCTAGTATGGGACTCTTCAGCAGTACGCACCCACCGGGATTTGAACCCAGGACCTTCTGGTTACAAGGCGAGCTAACTCGTAGACCATTAAGCCACTGGGACGGAATCCAATGGCCAGCCTATGAATTCCAACTTCTTCCAATTTACGACATAGCGCAACCGCTAACCAACGTATTCGGCGAGTATTTGTCCTCACACGCTACCTGCTGCACCCTACTGGTCACGACTTCCCACTAGAATACTTGAACCAATACTTGAATAGAAACTTAACTGTCTTTTCGTTGGCGATCATTTTAAAATAAGAAAACTTTCACTAAAAATTCTATGGACTGATACAGCTTGACGATGAGGATGTTTAAAACCCAAAACTAGTACTTAACTCGCAGACAGAAATCCAATCTTCAAAGTTTCGTCAAGAAACAATACTTCTGAAGTTAACCTGATTATATTTGTGGTTGACTGTGATAAGCCTGAGGTTAACCCCAAACACTATCAAAACATCCGTACTAAGAGACTTCATTCAAACGTAGTGCATTCATTTCAGTTCAGCTAAATCCATTCAAAGGCAAGTTCAACAAAATTTCAATAATTTACAAACTGATACCAGTAAAAAAGAGATACCTCACTACCAGACAAATGAATAATTTTATTATTAATATTATTCCTAGTAGTTGTCTGAATATTAGTAAAATTAGTGGTAGTAGTAGTATTAGTATTATTAGTGGTTACAGTAGTTATGTGGGGTGGTCTATGATCAACGACTAAATTAATCATCTCTGACTATGAAATTGCAAAATGCGGGATTCGGAACATCAATTTATTTTACGATTTGTACACCACTCAAGAGTAGTCAATTTTAGATAGGCATCACTACTAGCGAGCATTTTAAATTCTCTTATTAGTGGAATCATAGTAATAATAGTTCAATAAAAACGGAATACTAGAGAATAATAATAACAGTAGTAATAATAATGGAGTACTGTAACCTCAAAACATAGTGGTACTTGGTGGCTAAACATATTCTCTATTACTTTTTCTGTCTTGTAGTCTGCTTAACCTACACTAATTATATCTGATATTATTATTATCTCTTCTCTTTTGTCGGCGAAACTGGAGGACTAACTGGTGGAGGGATCAACTCCATTCACGGTAGAAATATGGTCTTAACACACCGCATACTACAAACAACATATAATTAATCCCAGCACCACTGCTTTGCGAGTCAACCAAAGCTACGATAGTCGAGTGGAGGGACGAACTACGCAGAAGTTTACCGAAGACAGCGAACCTTTACGTCAAAACCAAGAAACAAACACAAATTGGTTAACACTAGCTCGTAGTAACGCTAATAGATATTTGAAAACGACGTACAGTGACAGAAAAGTGCAGCAGCCCAGCATTGAGATTTCAGTTTGTGAAAGTTATTCGTATTCTGCTTCTTTTCTTGTTTTCTATATTTTTTCATAAAAATCTTTATTTCTCTTCTTCTGACTTTAGTCTACTGCTCAACTACTCAAGAATTTTGTAGAAAATATCACACACACAACATACCTATAAATCCTTGTCAGTAGCACACACCGCAGTGTGTACGGCTTCTCTAAGCAGTTTTAGTTTCACTTTTATATTTCCTGCGCTATTTCAACATAATCATAGACATTTAAAGGCGAATTTGTGGGATAATATCGAAATTGCACTAAATGAGTTGTTCATCGAATAGAATGCAATAAAACAACCAATATGGAGAACAGCATTTTAGATTTTCTTAAATGAAGTACTTTTTCTCAAGTAATTAAAAGTTAATCTCCCAGGTAATTTCATATGTTTTTGAAAAATAGTTGTCAGAAACTGATGCAATACTATCTGTAGAACTTATCTTAAAAGTATCGAATAACATGAAGTTATCAAATGAAATAACTAGTGTATCAGAATCTATCCCTAGAAGAGCAGTTCTGGGTGCGTACTTTGAAGTGTTCCAAACTAGGACGAAACAGCTGTGTAGTTTTCCCTGATTTTCTGTAACTTATGTTGTTTTGTGATAATGTTTACATTGAAATGCTTTCTTTCTATGAGTGTAGATTTGTTTCACTTGAATTTTTGCTCACAAATGGATATTACAACATTAATCCTCTCCTAAAACACGTGGCTCATTGTCTGTATGGTTAACCTGTACGTGATTGTAGATTTGGAAACAACATGTACGTGCATTTCTTACTTTGAATCTATGTGTAGTATAATTGTTGCTGAAAACAATTTTATTACCTTAGTGATAGATAAATGCATATGATAGTTTATTACCATTATACCTTTGTTAGAAATTGCATAAATAGCATTTTCATATTCCAGTAGATGCAAATGAATCATCCATCACCTTATCAAGACTATAATTTTTTCAAAGATTTTAGTGTCCACTTCTGTATTCACAGCACTTCTAGTACCTAATACAACCATGGTCTGAGTGCAAGGTAAGTTGAAAATCTTAAAATTATGAATGGAATAATCTGTCAACTGTAAAGTCAATGACAAGCACAAACTTTTACAATTTCTCAGTCAAAAATTCTCACAAACTGTAGAATAGTCTGAGAAAACCTGAATGACGTCTCGGTTATATATATATATGGTTTTATATTCTCTAACCAGTCATTGGGTGTGTGATCTTGGCTTACATTAAACGGCGTGAAGCAGAATGTTCAAATATACATAGTATTCTGTCGCTAACGCAGTAGTGAACTGTAAGAATATGTGAGAATAATATTCCATTGGAACATATTGTCTGTATCCCACCACCACACTATAACTGAAGCTAAAACTATTGATCATTCAACAATAGCTTTCTTCTCTAAGTTCAAAGTATAAGGCCACCAGGGATAAACCTATTTTTGGATGTTTTCTTGCATCGCAATATAAGTAAACTGAGGGTTTTTGAGTAAATGGAGGGAAAAAAACAAAATTTTTTCTTATACTCATGACTACGAGACCCTACATTTTGTTATCTTATTTTTTTTACAATGAACAGCTTGGCGCCAAGCATTTGCCGCTCACATGTTTCAAACAAAGTAAAATAAATACATAAATAAATATTTATGGCAGATGTTCATTTAACATTGTGATGTAGCAAGCCTAAATTGGCACAACCGGTAAATTTATATGAATTGACTGAGTTCAAAAATTAATCTGTTGACGAAACATTTGTGTAAATATAAATGTATTTATTGGGCCAATTTCTGTTATTATCTTATGACTGGCCTGGATTTTTACTGAAACGAAATGTTTTTCGTGCGTTATTAGTTCAGGTGTAGAATGTTCGCCAGCTATGCAAGTAGTCTCAGTTCATTCCCCGACATATGTGTTCCTATACCTAGTGTAATAGTCAGTAGTAAGTTCGGAAAAGAAGGATGGTTGGGAAGGAGGCTAGCAACTTCGCCTCGTAAAAAATCGAGCTTCCATGAAACTTAAGAGATTGAAGCATTATGTCCCATTCAGAACGCAACAGAATAAAACAAAAGTTTGTCGGGTTAGATCACAAACTGACTTCAAATACTGAAAACCAAGGCCACCTGAACATCTGTTTCGTTCCCGTCTGGGACTCTTCGGAAATACGCACCTACTAATCTAACATTGGGGGTCGAACAAGGGACCCTCAGATTAGGTGGAGTGTCAAGGAACTTATCCCTAGGTTCCTATTGTTACGAAGACGCTCCGAACCGATAAATACTATGTACTTTCTTCGGCTTTAACTCCAAAACACCAGTATTGTGGAAGGAAATTATATTGTTTGGCAGTTAAAGCGGAGAACAGTAAAAGTCTGTAAACAAATATTTTATACAAAATTACGAAGTACCTTTATTCGTTTTTGGTCGTCCTCGTCGAACTAGCACACGATCGAATCATTCACGCCTTCCAGTTGCCCAACAATGGCAACCAGTTCCATAAACCAACGTTCAGTGTTCACCTCCATTGATATGGGGGGGGGGGGACACTGATGATTTAGATATTGGGATAGAACCCTATGGTCCATGAATTCTGTTTTATTTTTGTGTTAGATGTCGATCCAGTTCTCGTAATCCTGATGACCCCTTCTAATGAATTATATGCATTTTTGCATTTTTAAACCAAATTTTTGGGTAATTATCTGACATGATACACAGCTTTCTATATTTATCCTACAGACTGAAGTAACACTGGATAAGAAGCTGATCGGGTGATACGATAGGTGATAAATATTCTTGAGTATTGTGCGTGGATCACTTTAAAGACTGCCGATGAAGTTCAGTTATCATAGCCAAGGTCAAGAGTTTCAAAAGTTGACCCCAAAGAACTGATTGGACACAGGAAAGGTAATGAAATGTCATTCCGAATCAAACCATGTCTCCATTTTTGGACATGGAGAGCATAAATACAATATTCTCCCTATTTACTAGGTACTTTTCCGGCAAATCAATACTATTAGGTAGGGTTATGGCTTTTTAGATGAAGGTTTAGTGTCTAGGGTTAAGGTGAGGTTTATGATTCAAGTTAGGTTTAGGATTATGGTTAGAGTAAGAGTACATTCAAAGCAAAGTTAAACTTTAGGCACCACTAACTACCAATCAGCGAACGATGTCGAATTATCCAATCAGACTCACGAACGTTAGTTCAATGTTCGAAAGCGCTTGATTCATTTCAAATGGGTGCCCTAACGAAGTTACGGTTGCAATTTGAGGAGGATAATGTTTTCCAGTATTGCCTGGATTTAAATTTGCTTCGGAAGGACAGTTCTTATCCGTGTGGTGGTGTGATGACTTTAAAAAGCTTTAGCAGGTCGGCTGATGCATATGTCCATCCTTGTGCAATATTTTTGAGACAAGTTAGCATTAGAGAAGGTAAGCTAATAATTTAAATGTTTCGTAGGAGTTTTTTCAGGGTCACATCTCTCCTTAAAGCAAATTTTTGTATATTTGCAACTATTGGGTCTTGAAACAGCCGGGGAGAGTCACAGCTGCTGAAACGAAGAATAACCTCGTCTCAGCAGTTCAGCATTGCAGAGATATTGATTCGTGGAAAATGGAGAAAATCACTTCTTTGTTGAGTTGAGAAGACATTGTTGTGTACGTCGCCGAAACTGTGTTGGTGGAGAAGAAATACATCTGTGGTCAGCAGCAACCACAGAAGTTCGTCACATCAGACAAACAGCCATTGAACAATTAGTTTACTTGTACGGATTGAAACACGGGATGGATTATTAGATTTTCAAGGGACAAGAGGTCAGTGGCTTCGTGGTAGTGCGGGTTTGTCTCCCTACTTTTTTCCAAATCATCTTCAATAAAAACACCTACCAACAGCCATGTTGCACTCACCCTTCGCTAGTTGATGCGGCCTGGTCACAGGGTTATGTGAGCCAGGATAAGGAATTAGATGATGTGTTCAGATTTCAGGTCTAGCAGGATAAATGGCCACACATCAATAGTGAGCGTTATTTCTAGTCAAAACCGACTGGGAGCGAGTTCGAATTCTTTCAAGCAGCCTAAATAACTGGTTTCCTATAGAATTCCTGTAAATCCACATGAAGAAAATGATAGTATTGAATGTTTTCTTAATATTGACCGTCTACTGCCGCATCAGCATTTAACACAGGACAGTGATATTTATTGCTTAGTAAACTTAATAAGCTGAATGAGCCTTGTGAGACAATCTCTCCATCTTACAAGTTGTTGTATAAATATCCATTTCGGTCTGACACCAACGACCCTAGGATGCTCGCCCCATTGAGAATGTTAAATTGCTTTCTCCTCTGTGTTGCTGTAATTTCTGGTTCGACTCTGTATAGGCATAACTGGGTTGGACTGTAAAAGTTACGCATTATAGTTCGTGGTCTTTCTTCCAGTATATCAAGTCTTACCATTCGAGTGGAGAATTCATCTATATTACATGTTTTTTCATCCCTTCACGCTCCAAGTGGAATATAGGGCTTAAAGCTAGAGGCTTGAAGTTTCTGTAACAGTGTTTATTTTTAAAGGATGGGGTTGCTAGCCTCATGTCCAACCTTTCTTCTTTACCAGCTTTATTACTGGCTTAGAGAGGTAGAGGAGTCCGTCGGCCGGGATCGAACCTAGGGCCGTGTGCATGGTTGGAGAGCGTACTAACCGCTGTGCCACCCACACACATATTACGTATATTCGTATAAAAACATTCGGTATTCCTTGCCTCATATAAATCAGTTCATGTTCGTTGCCAGTTTTCAGTGTACCTGCTAGGATTTTTCCTTCGCATACAATAAAATTCAAAGGGAATACTGCGAAAACTCACAGAGCAAAAGCTGTGAGGGTGTATCAGTCAAGGTCTACTAGCCGATTAATATTATCACTGAGTAACTCGAATTTGCACAAGTCCACTTGCTTTACTTAATTAATTAATTACAAGCGAATATTTTACAGAAAGTTAAAGAAGTATAGATTATTGCCCAGCAGTATTTAATTGGAGAAGAGCACTTCTTCGACTTCACTTCTAAACCAAATAAAGCTTCAGTTTAGCGTCACAGCAGATAAAGACAAAGTTCTGAATGATATTCTGAACATTGCATCCCTGACCAACCTTAAAGTAACTAAAACTGGAGTTATGTTACTAGAACCCCCGCCATTTTACCCCTCAATTCCAATTGGTTATAGAATGTTAATGAAATATATTGGCTGTGGTACTTGCATTCTTCCCTGCTGTCAGAATGAACTTTGCGACGTGGCTGCTCATGAAACAGTCTTCAAGCCCTCGAGACTGCAGATGAATGCACATAGAGCTTAATTCTGAAAAAAATTGCAACATACATATGTAGCTTATTTCGTGAAGGCTACTGACTTCATGGCGTGATGTCTTTTTAGTGAAAATCCACTGCATCTGATGTAATCCTGTGACCAGAGTACTTTTAGAAACCAAAGTAAAACGAAAAGTTTATCTTCTAAAATACTAAATATTATTTATTTTTATTTTATTTTTGATTACAGTTTGATTCCACACTGTATTTTTGTTACAAGTATGGAATTTTCAGCATGGATATCGGTAGCCCAAATTTTGCAGGCCGACCATAGATATCAGGTGTGCGTCGGCAGGCGAAAAACGTAGGTCGGCGGAATTCGCTTAGCTAAGTATAATGAGTTCAGAAGAAGCGAACGTGACACGATGACATGCTTTAGCGCAGGGACATTTGATGACCTGCCTTCAAACTAACGAGCCTACTCAAGTGGAGAAGCCCAGCACCAAGTGTGAAATGATGAAAGCTGCAGGCTAATAATTTTGGTGATTATCTACCACTGCATCTCAATCCCCTCCTTGGTGGGATCGGAGGACCCTATGACGATACCAGCCAGCAGTTAAATTGTAGTAGCATTGACAAAACTCTTCCGGCAGGTGTGGCTGCAGTCAGTGGACATTTAACCGTGTGTATGCAAATGTAATACAAGTACAAGAATCCACTATGTGTTCGTCCATGGGATAAGGAAGATGCGAAGCATGAACATACCGACACCACACTGCTAGCCGGCTTTCAAGGATTACAACTAGAGCAATTAAATTTTTTTATTCGGTAGAACAGTATCAATTGGAATATACCCGCTAGATCACACTGTAATCAAAAAGATGGTTAAAATGAGGAAAAGTTTTTCTTTGAGACGAAATCATCAACTATACTGCACACTCATGAATTTATACCAGGGAGTAGGAAAGTTGCGGAACTACCACAGGTAAGAAGTCAGAATATAACGAGCAAAAAGGCGAAGTTACATTATTTGAACAGAAATGAAAAACAAGAGAATGATAATGAATTTCCCTAGAAATCAACTGTTTGCGGTGGCTGTGATAAAGCCTTCTTCTTGATGCATTGGCCTGAATTTTCGGATCACTGGTGCTTGAGCTGTAACTAGATGTCTTGATTTTAATCTTTAAAGAGGGGTCTGATTGGATCATGCACAAGCCTTTAAATGGGTTCTCAAACGCGACTTGGATTCCTGAGTACAAACAGTGTTTAGTTATCTAAACAAAGGCACTTTCGTTTTCCTTCTACTAGCAAGACTGGATAGTACTCAGGAACGCGTTTTATAAGCAGACAGATGTTCCAGCCAATGTTATCAATTCCACATGACCAAGTGATGTGATGCATGAGGACGGAATTGTCTTTGGTCAGTTCTATGTCAGAGTAGGGAATAGCAGTTTTCGATTATCCCATCTTCTCTGTGTCTATTGAAGTTAGGAAACTGCGAAAAATGTATTTTAACTACTCTTCCACGTATGAATTTTAGAACAAGAGCATTATTTTTGTTGCTTCAGGTTATGTTACGAATGCGACTGGGCGCTTCAATGCTGTTAAAATGTGACCTCCTGAAACCACATTACAGCCGGGCTCGGTGCAAATAGATCTACCTAAATTAGCTGACTACGACTTAAACACCTAGCTGGGATAAAAGTGCTTGCGGCCTTTTATATTTTATTCAGTGGGTAGTCATTCACTTAACCTTGGACGCTGTTCTACGCTTTTCTTCGTGATGGCTGACGCGCACACTCTACGAGCCCATTCTCCAGACAATTTAGCGAGGTACATCCCGAAATCTTCCCTCAGAAAAAGCCTAACACTCGTTCTTCATAAATATATTGATCTGTAGAGTGTGTCCTTAAGTAGCCATGTCTTTTTGAGTCGGGTTTTGTGGCTGGTGAGTTTAGCTTCGTTCAGCCACTGATTATATGGATAATTTAGGTCTTCGTATATAGTAAGACCTGCTAGGTGTCACTTATTAGCAACACATTCAGCACTTTATAGGATCACTGCCAAAGTAGCTCGAAGTTATTGTACCTTAAAGAGCTTACTGACATCTCTTACCGAAAATGTAGAGCTTTGCTTAAAGCACTATATTATGAGTCCTTGTACAATTTGTTCAAGAAGCAAATAAGCTCTGGCATTTTCAGGGATAGGAGTCTGTTTAGTGAAATGGTATGTTTCCCTTGGCATTAACATTGCCAGGGAGTATCCATTTGCAGGAATATGTCGTACTCCATATAAAAAGTTTCTGTCTTGTAAATTCTTCATTTGTTATTGTTAGCTATGCGCGCGCTCCTTGAATACAACGTGCTTTTTCCTCTCTAACCGGAACTATCCACTTTTGTGAATTATTCGTTTGGGAAACCTGATCTCCTATCCGGCGAATTTTTATTCAACCATTTCTTCCTCACCGAGCCTGTGTGTGGTACTTTCCGCTGTCTCGAACTACTGCCGAAGCTTCAGGTGCTACTTCTGTAGCAACATCCTCCTCACTCTTTCAAATATACAGGACTTGTTGGTCTGTTACGTGATTGCTGTGAAGCCGAATAACCCGAAAGTTACAGGTAAAGTCAAAGCTTTTACTTAAATACTTTATCCTTCCGTTCTGTGCTCTCTATTGTCTTTTGCTGTAAGTCTATTGGACAAAATAACAGTCTCTTATTATTTAATCACCAGTATTAATTTAGGAGTAATATGACGATAGATTCTCACCCTAAGATAAGTAATGGGACATCATACTCCGTAGTCGCCAGGGCTTCAGCCAAACTAGGCAAACAGGTGAAGCTGATGGACTCTCGCATACCGGTCTTGAAGACCAGGGTAAATATTCCCTGCTCGTACAGATTGCCCATGTCGCCACAGTCCTACAGTGAAGCTGTGCAAAGTCAACCAAGTGGATGTGGCTCCATCTCTGTTAACACGACTAGGTTAACAGAGCCGAGTGGGAAAATTGCACTAAGTGAGAACTGTATAACACCCATCTCCATGGTAGGCCATGAAACAAACAAGAGGGCCAAAAAGAAACGTTCACGACGTCGCAAGACGACAAGAACGCTCCCCAAGAAGGCAAACGACTGCAAGGTCTGCGCTTCTGTTGTCGAAAAAGCAGACTGTGCTTTCGAACGTAACTTTTGCAAGCGATGGGTGCATTGTAGATGCGACAATGGGGTACCAAAAGTATATTATGACTTTATGCGTAAGAACCCGTGCCCATGGTTCTGGTACATATGCCCAAGTTGCCGTCCTGATGTAGCCTCGCGTAGTCCTTTGAAAACTAAAGATGGCGCAAAAGTAGCCGGGAAAAACGTGAAATGTTCGACACCCACCAATTCGGAAAATAGCACAAACGCACGTAAACCGGGGATACCAAAATCCTCACCAGTTAAACCTGTAACTCTTGGCATAACCGCTCCAGACACAGAGGCTGAAGCCCCACGGGTTTCCGTCGCTGGAAAAAGACCCCTCTCGTCTGCCGGTAATACTGGCCATGCCACTGAGACACAAAAGTACCCAGTCGCACCAGATGAAACAAAAACGTCTTAAAGGAAATCACAAATGTGCGAGGACCGAGCCTATGCCCACGGTTAGTAGATCAAATTGTGTAATCCTCTTTAATGTACCAGACTGTAGTAGTAGTCTGCTGAAAGATAGGGCCCTATTTGATCAGGAACAGTGGTCCATCTTGTGTAGCACACTGGGTTTGGACATCCAACCAGTAAATCTATGCAGATTGTATAGGGGCACTGCTGCACCTGAAGGCAAACCATCCCCACTGAGGGTAACATTGGGCTCTACCGAGGATGTTGAAAAAGTGTTACTGGCTTCTCAAGTCCTTTCTATAGGGAGGGCCTGTAACATACGTGTTAAGCCAGACAGGCCGTGGAAGGAAAGACAAATGGCGAGGGAGTCGCCAGAGCTCATTCCTTCTGCCTCCATGGTTGTGCATGGCATTCCCGAACTGGTAACTGGGAACGCCTGCGAAAAGCATTGTCATGATGTACAACAATGGAGATGGTTGGCATCCCAGATGGCCCTGGGAGTTCAGGGGCTGTCTCTATTTATAGACTGCCTCGACCCACTCATCTTATGTCAATTAACACGCCACGTCTGTTAGCTGTCAAGTTCAGCTCCCAAGACCAGTTGACTACCGCTCTCCATAGATGGTACGAGACCAAGGACAAGGTCAGCAAACACATTCGCTGCTGCGAGAGCCGGCCTCGCACTCAAAGGAGAGAACAAAGCGTAGTCAAAAAAATCCTCAACCCCTAGTCACACTACAGCGGTGCAGCACGGACGATGATAGCCAGTGTCATCCGAGTGCTCCGACTGAACTAGAAGAAAAAAACGCCAACAGGCCGGTTCCTGGGGAATCGGCCAACTAGTTCGTAGGATAACTCCTCAACCGATAGCCAATATCAAGTCAACTACCCCCCATACGGGGAAGTGGTGAGACTGACTACCAGTTGCCTGTACAGTAATGTGAGAGGGCTAAGAGGCAAAATAGCTGAACTTAGACACCTACAATCACAACTGAACTCCAAAATCATAATACTGACGGAAACCTGGCTAACCCCTACGGTGGCAGACAGCGAAGTCAGTATAAATGATATGGTCCTAGTCAGGCGAGATAGGGACCTGAAAGAAGGAGGTGGAGTCGCCATATACGTCGACAAACAGCTCAGATGTGTTCACGCGATGGACCCTCCCCTCACAGAGCTCCCTGACTCCATATGGTGCCACTTCACCGTTGGGTACTGCAAATATCTAGTGGGCAGCATTTATCGATCACCTTCATGTGGAGCAGACCACAACCAGGTACTGCTAAATACAATCTCAGCAACTCAAGACATGGGTTATGATCAAATTGTCATAGCTGGTGACTTCAATGCCCCATCTCTTAACTTGGTGTCGGGAAAAGCCCATGATAGATTTGATCGAAATCTGCTGCATACCATCAGGAAGGCTGGATTCACTGAAAATGTCAAGATGGATACTAGATGGGGCCCTGATGGGAAGTCTTCTAGACTGGATTACGTGCTCACTAGTGACCAGCTACTAGTGGAAAACGTTCAGATCACGACTCCCATAGGTAGTAGTGACCACGCGGTCATAGTATTCGACATAGTCCTCCGCGAGCGCTTACAGTGGGACAATACACAGCCCTATCTGTGTTATAACAAAGCCAACTACACCAAAATGCGAAGACTTCTGTCTGAAGCAAATTGGCCTAAAAAATGGACAGAGCTAACAGTAGAAGAACACTGGAGAGTGGTAAAGGAGATCATTCACCAGGCGGTCTCAGACACTGTTCCTTTAGTCACACCAAAAGCTAGGAAGCAACGATCATGGCTAAAAAGGGGGACACAACGCCTTCTGCAGGCGAAGCGAAAAGCCTGGTTTGCGTGGCGACGATCGAAGAGTCAACCCGAACATGAAGTGTACCTTGAACTCAGGAATCGATGTAACATACGAGTCCGGAGCGATAGAAGGACATTTCAGGGAAACCTCGCCAATAAGCTTCTCGTGAACCCCAAAAGCCTATACAGGTTTATGTCCGAAAGAAAACCGACCAACCAGGGAGCATGCAATCTAGTGGGTTCTGATGGGAAATCTCTTACTAGTCTTGAAATGGCAGAGACATTCAGCCTAGCCTTTCACAGGCAACTAAACAGTAACGAGGATATTACCCCACAGAACATCAAGATTACATCGCAAAACCAACGCGCGAAAACCTGCTGGGTACATTTCAAATTACCCCGGCTATGGTACTTGCAAAATTGGGAAGGTTGGCTTCGGGAAAGTCCTCAGGTTGTGATGACATCAGACCATCTGTCCTGAAGCAGTGTTCAGAAAGTCTCTGCCAACCCCTAAGTGATCTGTTCCAACACTCCCTTGATGTAGGGAAACTTCCATGTGAATGGAAACGAGCAATCCTATCCCCTATCTTCAAGGGTGGTGACCGGCAGAATGCGACCAGTTACAGACCAGTTGCTCTACTTCCAGTGATATCGAAAATATTGGAAAGTCTCATTGACGACCACATGAGAAAATACTTCGATGGGACTAACCTTCTTCACGAAGCACAGCACGGTTTCAGGAGGGGAAGATCCTGCGTGACGAATCTTCTACTAGCTTGGAACGATTGGACACTATCCTGGGACAAAAAGGTACCAGCCCACGTGATCTTTCTCGACTTTGCGAAAGCATTCGACACAGTTCACCATGGTCTGCTCCTTCACAAAATAAGCAAGGCGGGTGTTTCTGGAGCACTTCTCGCATGGCTGACAGATTACTTAGGCGAGAGAGAATTCTGCACCAAAGTCAACCGCATCCGATCATCCTGGCACACCTCGGCATCAGGGGTTCCTCAGGGTTCTATCCTAGGGCCGTTGATGTTTTTGATTTTTATCAACGACCTGCCCTCCCAACTAAACTGCTCTGCGCTTCTTTACGCTGACGACGTAAAGATTTGGAGAGCAATAAACTCATCGGAAGACTCAGATAGATTGCAGGCTGACCTGCAAACTCTGGGAAACTGGGCTCTGGCTAACGGAATGCCTTTCAACCTAAAGAAGTGCAAAGTAGTGCAACTTCATTCCGGCAGGTCACAGAGTGTAAATTACACCCTTGGTGGCCAGAACTTGAGTTGTGTTCCATCAGAGCGGATCTAGGTCTTATTCTAGACACCAGTGGAAATTACTCGAGGGACGTCGCCAAAGCCTACGCAACTTTACACTTTATGCATAGGCAGCTGGGAGCTCTCACTCCCGAACTGTTCTTAAGGTTATACAAGGCATATGTGAGGCCACACCTTGAGGTGCATAATATCATTGCACCTCCGCTACTCAAAAGGGATGCTAACATTCTAGAAAGTGTCCAGAGACGAGCGACAAAATGGGTGATCGGCCTCCGCAACAAATCATATGAGGAAAGACTAAAGAAATTAGGTCTTTTCACACTTAGTTACCGTAGGCACAGGGGAGACCTCATCACCGTCTACCAGATCCTAAATGACCAGGCCCACCCAAATAAAAGCATCCTGCCATTAAGTGATTATAGGCTTCCACGAGGTAACCCGCTAAGGATAGCACACCAGAGACCAAAGACTCGAGTGCGATCACATTTCTTTTCGCTTCGTGTTTGCCGTCTCTGGAACGCTTTACCGGCGGCCGTGACTACAGCGCCATCTGTGGAGATTTTTAAGCGGAAGCTAGACAATCATGCAGAAATGCAAGGTTTGTGTCTCAATGGCTTATCCTCATAAAACTTAAAACCACACTGTCAATGGATAAGCGTACAAACTAAATCCCCACGACCTATTCTGCCTTCTCTCACTCTATCTTTTCCTTAGGTCACCTTTATTATTTCACTTATCTCAACCCATATTATCTACACTACAACCTATTATTATTATTATTACTATTCTGCTTTTATGACTACACCGAATGACCAACGGGAGTTAGGTCAAACTCCATTCACGGCAGTAACACAGTCCTAACATACTGCATACTACAAACCACATCTTGACCAATCCCCGCACCACTCCTCTTGGAGTCTACCAGTGCTAAAGCAGTCGAGTGGCGGGACTTACTACGCAGAAGCTCACCGAAGATCTGGAACCTCTACCTCACAATCAAGAAGCGAGCTAAAAGAAATGACTGGTTTATACTAGCTCGTAATCAGGTTATTGGATTTAGTCTGGTTATTCCAAAACTCATCGTAAAACACTACGAGCAGTGACAGAACCTGCTTCTTCATCATGGCCTTGCACATATAAGGCTAATTAATGAAGCATCTGAAAGTGATTTTAAGTGGAGGTTAAGGCCTTTCGAAATCCAGCACAATTTTGTTTGTCTTTTTCGTAATCGTCGTATGCTTTTACTGGCGCTTTTGTCGATTTCAAGGTTCTTTCTCCCCAAACTGTGGATTATGCTGAGGACTTGAGGTAAATAATGTCTTGCGCGGGAATTCTGTCGTAAGCTTCATTTATTGGATTCCAAAATAAAGTTGTAAACCAGGCGGCCACGTATTTTAACGGAGTTTTACTGAATATTGATGGAATTATTCGGAAAATTAACATATAGGGTATGTTTTCGCTGAGTACCCGTAAAAAGTGTGATTTTGTGGCACCGATATATGTGTTGAAGTGCATCTAATTTTATTATTGTTGTGGTACACTCCTTTTCAAATACAAAACGATTTTTGTTTATTTGTAGTCATCGTTTTTAGTTTTCTTACATGGTGTTTTACTCACACATTATATAAACAAATCTCTAATGAATCAGAGATCATATATGAGACTACCCGTAAATTTATTTAACGGCTTTTTCATGATGGGTTGTAAGTACAGCATGTTTTGGCTTGCTGTATTCCTTTTTGTCAATTGAGAATTGTTTCAGTTTCAATAGATATTACGAAATTGTAGCAGTCGACTTAGTTGCATGTTGAGCGAATTCATTACCTGACGGTAATTTATATACATATAAGTATAATCTAGACCTGGTGCTAAAGTCTAACAAGCTGCAGTTCTCAGACAGCCGAAACGTTAGTTTTAGGAAAATTGAGATAGAATATATGGGGGACAGCATCTAGAAAACAATTATTCACAGTTACCAGGAGCACTAAGATGATGGTCAGCCTACGCAGGATTGGGTTGGAAAGTAGTTAGGGATGGTCAAACCGAAACCTGTCATAAGTCCATGAAACTCTTGATAGTTGGTTCGAGCCACGCACCAACGTGCACACTGTCTGGTTGGCATTCTCCGAATACTAAAATCCAGTGACTGCAGACTGTTGGAGGTGTGACTAAAAATCTCTCTAAATGGCTCAGATGCATTCATTCTGGTATCCCTCATTTTCACGAAACCGTTATATTTTTTTCTATGTTACTATTTTTTTTTCTATCCCATATGTCTGTTTACCATGGTTCTTTTGAGTCTTTCCACTCTTTCGCCTAATCTCGTGTATTACACGGAGTGTGAGAACCTAAACTGAGACACTTTTGTACAAAGTACTGTGTTGTAACTCAGTTGGTCATTCAGGTACATTACTCCATGTTACTTTCAGAAAGAGAAAAAAATTAGTGGCAGGTTCGCCATTGATTACAATTCTTATCCATAGTGTCTCGATCCATTCAGTTGAGTTAAATCTATGACCAACCCAGGGATCCCTGGCCCACTAAAAAACTAATCTAACACCATCACCACCCTATGGTGCCACGTCGTGGGCTGACCACCTCTCCATTCTTCTTACTCAATCTCAGGGCTAGCAAACAGCTAACGGCATGGGAGATGCTGTCGCATCATTCACAGCATATGTCGAAGACACGGAAGCCGGTGTTTCAAGATGTTAACTTCATGGAAGATAGTCTACAGTGTTCAAACACGCCATTAGGTATCAGAATTACTTACATGATAATGTCATCGGACACAAACAATTTTATGGCTGCAGCGGTGGTCAAACACACACGGTTTTCCCATGTCCTCATCTTGAAGATGCTGAGTGTAGGAGGACTACGTTAATCGAAGCTTTCTAAAGCTGACCTCTGATGGTCAAGCTAACGTTGTGATGGTGTTAGAGGTGGCCTAGGTTAATTTATACTTTCTTGGCTCTAACTTCACTGTTAGAATTCTAATCAACATTACATCTCCAGCACTTACACAACTACGTATATACGCGGGCCTACATCTAATTGTTCAACTGCAAATACGGACTGAGGCCAGTCTTGCAACAGTATTCTGCACTTGGATGGTGCAAACCACACACCATACTTACATACACTGACTGTCAACTGATTAAATTCAATTCGGGAGGCTCATTATTGCACAAAAAGTCGATATTATCTTCATACCCGAGAAGCAGATCTACACTACCACCACTCACGTCTTTCAGGGATGATCACGTGGTCAGTGCACCCATGAACTAAACAAAACCCATCCGGCTCTTCGCGAACCAGTTTATCACACGTTTTACATAGTCTGCAGAGCAAGATGAAATTGGCACTGGACTAGTAGCTGCGTGATCGTCGCTTGAATTATGTAGGTCTTGTCTGAGGATAGGTATATTAACAGCTCCATTCCACGTTTGTGGACCATTTCCGCTTCCCCATACTTTCCTGAACAGTCTAGTTAGTTCCATGGCTAGAGTTTCACCATCATTTTTAAACGGAGATAGGTGTAAATTGCCTGATCTGGGTGCCTCATTACATTTCGATACTTGGAATTCCTTTCGAATGTGCGCTTCGCTTGGTGAATCGGTACTAACTGACTATGGAGCACTGTCTGTCTGTCTGTCTGTTTTCGACATAGAACTTTGCACAAATGTGCGGAAGTCCAAGTCGCCACACTCCGTGTAGCACGCGAAGTAAGAGAAGAAAGTACAAGAAAAGCATAATAGAAACAGTGAGCAGAGGGGTGAGACAAAGGAGTAATAAAGAAAAATAAAAGTTTCATTGGAGATCATAAGTCACAAGGAGTGGATGCATCCGCGCCACTGAGAACGATTTTGAGCCATGTCACCAATTGTTTCCAATTGGAGCACTGTAACTGATGACTTTGAGTGCTGGAACTATTTGGCAGAACTATTTTGGTGCATACACAGAAATGCTGAGTAAGCAACGCTTCCCTGATCGGTTGTTTCCAAATATGGTATAGCCTAGTTTCTCAGCACATAAACGATTAATAAAGATTCAGCCGAGTAATATAGCTTCGGCTGTAGCGTTTAGTGCGATATCAGCAGCAGCTAAGTCGGATGTCGATGCAATAGAATCTCCAGATAAGTGCGTGTGGTACATGTTCGAACTTGCGGGTAGGGGAATATTTGAAGCATATCACTGGTAACTTATATGCGAGTTTTATGATGCAGAATGCAGCATTAGCGAAGCTTTCAGGGTTCTGGTCAGATTCGTATCTTGGAGCAAACGTTGTAGGTGGCAGGCTTGAGCGTGGTACGTGATCTTAGAATAGCTGTGTTAGATATATCATTGGAGACCAATATTCTGAAGATAATTAACTAACTCGGAACGGTACAGATGGGCTGAGGTTCTAAACAATGGTAAACTACTGGGAATACCAGGAAACACGAAGTTGCAAATAAGACAAAACACTTTGTACATAAAAATAAAATAAAAAGGATCAAATTGCTAAATATATGATTGGAAAAATAGTCTATGATGGTCTGCATGTGATTAGTTTCCTGTCTGTCTGTCTGTCTGTTTTCGACATAGAACTTTGCACAAATGTGCGGAAGTTCAAGTCGCCACAGTTTCCTACTGATTGTTGTTCCATGATTCGTGCGAGGGCTGAGATACTTACTGCACGGATGCCCAGATCGAAGCCACTGCTTCTTTAGATGATCACTCTCCCAGCTTTTTAATCAGAGTCTGATCAGGAGGGCACCGTCAGGGGCTGTCTCCCCATGGTTACTGTTGACCGAAACTGATTCATACGCCATTCGATCCTTTCGGATTCTGGAGGCTATATGGATCAGAGATTGGGAATTAGGACTTTTCAGCTCCCATAAGTGTACCTCTGTGTCCACAGTTTCTCTGATAAGTAATGAACATTCTCATTTCTTTTTTCACTTTTGTGAGAACATTCCATGGCGCGTGAACGGGGGGAGGGTTGGTAACTGGATACGTTGAGGCGATTAGTGAGTAGTCATGTGTAGCACATCGTCCAGTCGCTTCAAGGTGATAAATGCTCCTTGGTTCGATTGATTTGTTTTTCTCACACAAGAGGGAAGTGAATAGAGCTTACCTGATCTGGAAAATTGGGTTATTTGGTCAATAGCTTCCAATCACCGCTTTGGGCACCACTTAAGTAAAGCCATCAGTAGCGGTTGCTTTGCTTCGTTTAAACTTTGAGACAGTTTTTACAATTACCAAGGTTGCGGCTCCAATGATCACTCATTATTCGTGTTGCGATGAGATATAGGGATATTATAGGTCACCTGAACTGTCCCTCGAAGTGTTGTTTACAACAGTCTAGACGCTTGTGGAGATCGTTTCACTTACCGTAGCTTTTCTTGTGCCCATCTCATTAAGTCTGTATAGTTGACGGGTATCATTTAGTGCTGCTGTCTTTCAATTCTGCTAAACATCAGTTATTCATTACCCCTCAATAGTTTTCATTTACAGACTATCAGTTGTCTTCCCCACTGTTTTTACAATACATTGAATATGTTGGTAAGCATCTGCAGGTTAAACATCGCTGTTGTATTCAGATACTCATGACTAACCAACTTTAAAAAGATGCATATTTGATATTTTCGTCCATGAGTTGAGCAAATAAACCTTTCAGTTATTTCATTGTTCTAGGCATTCAGGCACTGTAATGCATGTAATATAGACTAACTCATGGTGTGAAGCAAGTGACTTACTCCAAAATTAGCAGTAGTCAAGTGAGCATCTACATTAATGATTTATGTCAGCGTGATCTATCATTCCCCCTAGTACGATAATGTCTCCATCATCATGTTCAAAGTTAACGATGCTGGTAGGGTTGTTCGGCTATTGTCTAATTTACCATAGGATTCAGACGCAAGGATATGAAGTTGGTATGGTGGTTCTGATGGTCTCAGTTAGGGTTTGACTGTATTATTTCGTCAACAGTGCTTGCAAAATGGACCGGAGTTGAAGAAAAATATATGAGATATCACAATAATAATAATGGGCGATGGTGAGTATCTCGTTTATTAGGTGTTTAAGTAGTCGGTTTTATATGCTGATGGAAGCGTTTAAGCTGCTGCTATTTCTTAATCGATATCTCTTTTTTGAATCACAGATTCTAAGAGAGTTGTGCTTGAGGTTAGTCACATGTGTTATGTTTGAAGATATTCAGATTTTTGTAGCTTCTTCTGTTCGAAGAACTATATTGCCTAGTACGAACTGCTGTTAGGTGTATCAGGGTATACGATATTTGGGGTTGAGTATCACTAACCCATTTTTTTGGAGTGAGAAAGGAGTATAACTGGCTTGCCCATTGTCTAACAGAAACACCATATTGTTGTTACACTTGTTCCATCAACAGTATGACAACCTTCAGACTCCTAAAATAACGTGAGTAGCTTACATCATGACGATAACCGTTATGAGTTTTGCCAATTTTCTTTAGACCATCAAGGAGATATGCATCCCAGTCGGTTACACCACGATAACTGACTTTTTTTAGAGTATTGTCACGTCTATCGGAAATCCGACAGAAGAGAATCTCAAAAAACTTTTTTTTGAGGAATTTAACCTTTTTCTGTTTTCTGAGGTAACTTTACTTCAAGTGAAAGTAAGCTTTGACGTATAGTGTTGTACACATTCCGTTTTGCTTCCATCTTAACTTTATTAACTAAACAATATGAGTTTATCCTCTGAATTGTAGTGAAATGCAAAATTCTCACATCATGAAAGTGATTACTTTTAATCTTAACGTTTCTTAAGTAATTTTTCTGTCAATGTTGACTACACAGATCATTATAATAGGTGGTTCAAACTGTTTCACTATAATGTCAAGTAATCAGTAAGCTGATGTGGTTTCATTCCTGGTCAGTCAAATCGACAAACTGCTTTCATTGACTGAACGCATTTTGTCGGCACTCCCTTCATAGTCGAACGTCATCATCTACCTTGAGATTAAGAAATTTAAAGCATTGTACGTTTGGAAGTTTATGCCTATAACATAGAATGTGTTGATGTATGAACATATAATGAGTATATTTTGATTGCACACTAGTCAGTAACTAGTGTAATGTGTCTAGTCCTATCATCGGTGCAGACTGAATTCTACCAGTCTCTGACTGCAGCACTGGTTGACACGGGTTCGAATCTCAGAAGGGACATGAGTTCCTTCAAGGTTGCAGATACGCCTTGCTGATGAGTGCCAACTACCACGAAACCTAGGTCGAAGGCTTCTTACCGATTGTCTCCAACCATCTAATGAGTATATCTTCATCCGAGCTTGAAATCTGTGTCATCCATATTTTGTTATACCGTGATCTTTTTAAATTAAATAACAATATGCATTCCTCTTGTTTTCGTATTGTATTCAATTCGACTTATATTCACATTTCTCATTTTACACTATCTTTACTTCTGAATAGATAAAATCATACCATATTAACCTTTAGTCTCATATTTTTTGTAGTAGTATTAACTATGCCTTCAGTATGCTTGAACGTAGCAATACATTCAGTCTATTTATGCATTTAAAAATATAACATACCAACGTGTAACCTTACAATCTAATATATATATATATATATAGTTGAGTAGAAATTGTGGTCAAAGGGAAGATCACATATATATAAGAATAAAACTTGTGCACTGTGGTAGAGTATAATTCCATTATGGGTAAAATTTGTTTTGATAAAGTCTCACAGTGTTATACAGTAAGGTTTACTGATGACCAAGTTTCGAGCACAATTTGTCGCCGCTCATAATCATATCAAGGTAATCACACAACTCTCTAACTTCCTTTATATAATTCCATGCCATTTTTCATCGCTTGATTTGATTGGCAGTAGTATTCTCCATATTTCCGGAATGAGTGATGAGTCATTCCTATTGCATGTGTTGGGTGTAGACTCGATGACTCAATGAACAAGGATTCAGTAATCAACCTCTCTCTCTCCGCCTACCTAGATTACTTTTTAGAATTTTAACCCTCTCCCACCCTATTGTGTGGTTGTGTGTTAATGCATTGCAATTACTGAGTTTTTTTTTCCTAAATTACTTATCTTCTCGGGGTCAACCATTCTTAGCTTGGCTAAATTCTTATGTTCCAACAGTCTGAGTACCCCTGACCTACTAGTTTGGCCTATGTAGTTGACCTCACAATCATTGCATGGTATTTTGTAAATTATATTATTTTGTCTAATTGGGTCAGCTGGGTTCTTTAACCTACAGAGCTTGTCCTTGAGTGAATTTGTAGGTTTGAATGCCACTCTAATTCCTGCTTTATTCAAAATCTTACATAGGGTCTCAGATGTCCCCTCCTTATATCGTATAACAGTAGATGCCTTGTATTCATTCTTATTTATTTAATCATTACTAGTTTCACCATTATTATTTTGTTTTTGGCCTTTAGTGATCTACCTGATGAAATTTATAGGATAGTTATTTGATATCGACGCTTCTTATATCTGTTTTATTTCATCATTTAGGTCTTTTCTCGTGCAATTTAGTGCTACTGCTCGGTTTTTTAGACACTTAACTAAGCATGTCTCAACAGTTAACGGATGAGATGAATTAAAGTCTAATTATCTATTAGAATGAGTTGGTTTTTTATAAACACTAGTGTGCAGTTTACCTTCTATTCGTTCTATTTTGCAATCTGACAGCTAATTCTCCTTGTTCATTTTCCGATTCAAACATGAATTTTATTCCCTCCACTAGTGAGTTTATGTGTGTCAAGAAGCTAGAGATATGTTCTGTTTTTAACACTGTGAAAGTGTAATCCACATATCTCCACCATATTTTTGGAGTAAGATTAAGTGTATTAAGAGCCATATTTTCCCAGCTGTCCATAAATATATCTGCTACAATAGGAGATATTGGTGATCCCATCGCTACACCTCTTTGCCTATATATTTCACCTTGGAATTTAAAGATAGTAGACGTGAGGCATAACTAAATTCCTCAAATAATTTCTTCAATGGACAGCTTCGTGTTATGAGTGAGTTCAGGATCTGTAGTTAGTTCTTTTTTGACTGCTTCTAATGCCTTATAAGAACATAAGAATTTAGCCAAGCTAAGAATGGTTGACCCCGAGAAGATAAGTAATTTAGGAAAAAAAAAAACTCAGTAATTGCAATGCATTAACACACAACCACACAATAGGGTGGGAGAGGGTTAAAATTCTAAAAAGTAATCTAGGTAGGCGGAGAGAGAGAGGTTGATTACTGAATCCTTGTTCATTGAGTCATCGAGTCTACACCCAACACATGCAATAGGAATGACTCATCACTCATTCCGGAAATATGGAGAATACTACTGCCAATCAAATCAAGCGATGAAAAATGGCATGGAATTATATAAAGGAAGTTAGAGAGTTGTGTGATTACCTTGATATGATTATGAGCGGCGACAAATTGTGCTCGAAACTTGGTCATCAGTAAACCTTACTGTATAACACTGTGAGACTTCATCAAAACAAATTTTACTCATAATGGAAGGTCATATATTTGAAAACTAATATTTCGGTGGGGGAGGGGCAGGGGGTTGGTCATAATATTCCAATTATAATTTGTTTATTTAATTAAAATGTCTTCTGATGATCGTCATTGAATAGTACTTTAAAAAGTGAATCATTCATAAATGAGATGCCAGTATATAGAAACAGTTTTTCATTAATTCGAAAACAGTTTCTTAATTTATTTAATAATTGATCAAAGCTCATTTCACAAATATCAATTGTCTAAATTGATGAACTGAACTGCATTTTCAAGATAAAACTTTGTACAAAAGTGCAGTAGTTCAAGTTGCCACACCCTACTAAAGGACATATAAAGGTAAAGAAAGTGTAATAAACGGAAACTTACGAGAGAGGAAATAATGAGAATTTAATGGATTTAAGAGATCATACACAGTGAATGTATCTTCTCCAGTGGCTGATGTTTTGTCTTTCACCGGGTGGGGTTTCTAGCCTTACACCCAACATACCCTCTTTTCCGGGCTAGTAAATTAGGTGGGGGTTGAGAGTGCATCGGTCAGGTTTCGAACTCCGACAGCCCATGTGGCTGGCAAGCACGCTACCGTTGAACCACCGACACCCTTACATGTGTTTTAGTTAGCGGTAATTTTCTGCATCGTTGAGGTATGCAAGTATAATATACTGCGGCTCATTAGTCCAAGTTTTTCGAATTTCAGGCATTGGGACAAGAGTTCGAATCCCTCTTCAACTAGTGATGTGAGCCATATCACCAATATTCTCTAGTCATTGGTTCTTAGCGTCTTGGGACCCCAACCAGACAGTTTACACTTCCCTACATGACCAAAAGCGTCATAAATTGATGATGTGTTTTGGTTTTATCACCCTTAACTTCCTTTCAACCCAATTTTATGTCGGTTAACATGGGTAGACGAGGAAGGCCGATAGTCTTGCATGCGTATAAAGTGTCCTATTCATCTTATTCGATGCAGTTTCACAACCTTATTGGTCGACTTCGCCTCTTCAGCCAACAATCTACGGCCAACGTACTTACTACTGACTTTACCTCACCAATAATATCTTCATTACTTAAATTAGTCATTCATGAACATAATAATTACATGGACGAATTGAGCTATTTTTGCAGTTTATAACATGCCAACCAATTGTTTCGCATGAACTCGTATTTTATGTTTTATTTTAATTTTAATATTTCTCCTGTCTAGGTTTCTCAAGTCAATATTAATCATATCCATTGTTTATGAAACAAACTTCCTTGCTACAGTCTTGGACTAGTCTACTTTCTTCTCATTCAAATAATGCTAATAATCATGTAAATACTTTAAATTCTTCTTCAAAAACCTTTAAATCAATCGATTCTGATGATGCTGTTTTGGCTAATGTTCTGGATGAGTATACTGACAATCCACAATCCAATATTAATTCACATGTGAATGAAAGTCATGAAAATGAACAATTCATTAATGATGCCTTGAAAAGACCACCTGTCTTATATCAGCCTACAGCTAATGATTCAGAACATTTAGAAGGGTTTGATGTCGATGCTGGCGAGACATGGATTTATCCGACTGATGCAAATCTACGCAAGTATCAGTTGAATATTATTGAACAATGCTTGTACAAAAACACTCTTGTATGCTTACCTACAGGTCTGGGAAAAACATTTATTGCTGCTGTGGCTATGTACAATTTTTTTCGATGGTACCCAACAGGCATATCTGTTTTTATGGCACCAACTAGACCGCTTGTCACACAACAGTTTACTTCATGTTCAGATTTTATTGGTCCTTTTCAAGACAGTATTATCGAGTTGACTGGATCGATAGCACAACCTAAGCGAAAAGCAATCTGGTCCACTTATCGAGTTTTATTCTTGACACCTCAAGTGTTGATGAATGATTTACAAGCTGGTGTATGTCCTGCTAGCTCTATACGTTTGCTTATCTTTGATGAAGCACATAAGGCAACAGGAAATCATGCCTACTGTCAGGTATGCTTATATGTTGATTTTTAATATTTTTTTCTGTACTTTAAATTATTTGTAGCAAGCGGATTAATTTTCAGGCGTACGGTGGTTAGCCGCACGCCCAATCTTCCCGCTTTTTTGAGCTTTTGAACTGACTGGTAAACTATGCGAGGTTTAGGTATTCTTAGACTCGAGTTTTTCTTTCATCTGTTACTAACGTAGAAGTTTTATAGTTAGCTTCACTATTAGTACTTTGCAGTAAAGAAAATGTTACTTCCCTGTCGTATGTCATTTCTCTATCAGATGACTATATATATATAATTGAGAAATTTAAAATGCATAACAATGATACAGCTCCTGCTCTTTTACTGCTTACTAAAGTTATGTATGTGTCCTATGTCAACGTCTAGTCTTTACTGCTGCTGAACCAACTAATCCCTGTTAACTGCCTTCACGTAGCGGGCGTGTTCCTCACGAAAGTGAAAGGGCGTGTGCGAACGTCTGGTGCTTACAACTGGTCCCAAACTTACGGTGTACATGGACTCTAGAATCTGAGAGGATTGAATGGCGTATTAACCACCTGTTTATTTTGTCACCGGCGACCACAGGAAAGCGGCTTCTGACGCTGCTCCTCTACTTTGTAGATCAGGCTTCAATTCAAAGAGTCAACGGGCTTCGGTCTGGACGTCCGGGGAGTATTTCAACCCTCGTTTAAACTACATGATTTTGTGTGGCGCATCACTTGGTGCCCACAGATATAAATGACTTCTGCTGACCGGCAAAGATGATGAAGATACCCTAGAGGGCGGGAAGCTTTGTATCATTATTATATACATATTAAGCAGATTCAAGGCTTAAGGAGAAAACATGTAGGAGAAAATGTCATAGGAGCAACGTGGAACTAAAGACAGCATACGGTGATAGGTGATCATATTACCCCCTTATAAGATAGATGCTGGTAAGCACAAATGGTTGATATATACATATGTGGTTTCCAATCATCCATGTCAGTTAGTATTGTGTATTGTGTTGCATATTGTAATTCGGATGCTTAGAAATTTCATCTCATATTTTCTACTGCACAAGTAAATTAGTCGAACTCAGACAGAACTGTTTAAGATCTAGATTTCATTTTCTAAACTCAAGTGTTCAAGTTGTTTTATTGTTTCACTCTGATAAGGTACAATTAATTAATTTACACTAAGACATAATAATGCTTAGGAATTATAATATTATATTCACTATTTTCCTTTATAGTAAGATTAATAATTAATGAAAACGACATTATTTTTCTTCCTTTCGCCTTCCGAGTGGAATACAGAGCTTCAAGCTTTGAAGTTTCAGTAGCGGTGGTGTTGTTAGTCTCATGCTCAATCTTCCCTCTTTCAGAGCTTACTACCGGTCAGTAAACTGGGTTAGGGTTAGAAATGTGTCAGCTGGGAATCGAGCCCGGACCTCATGCGTGGCTAGCATGGATACTAGTGTTGAACCACAGACACACTTATATTTTTTCCAGTTGTCAGTAATTATCTCCATCATTGTGGGTATGCTGGTATGTGCAACTATAGCTCAGTAGTCTAGGTTTTTGGTTTGCAGTCATTGAGGCACAGGTTCGAGTCCTGCCACATCTAGTGAAGTCTTGGACAATCGAATACTATTGTAACAACAGAAGACAAGGGCGAAGCAACAGATCGTTTTATTATGAAAATCAACACGTATTTATACATATTTCAACTACATTATTATAGACAAGCGCAGTCATCTGATTGGTTGTTTAGGTAGACAAACGCAGGCTTCTGATTGGTTGTTTCGGGATTCCTTGACAAATAGAGTTCTCTCTGCGAATCATATTTTGCCACGTTAACTTTGCTGTGATTGGTTGTTGACTCAGCTTGTTCATATTTTCTCACGGCCCATATTAGTGACCTAGACCTTAACGTAGATTAGTGCCAACCAATCGGCTAGCAGCCTGCTCTCACCACACTCGTCCCCCCGTCAAATAGCTTCGTGCGCAGACGTTCCGACCTTCTGGGTGCTACATCCTCTAGTTGAGGATTGTTACTGACCGGCTTGTCCCACTGTACCCATCTTTGGAGCTGACTGGCGTTAACTCGTTTCTGTTTATCACCTCTTCGGATGGTATATACTTGACCCCGTCTTTTTGTGATTGTGTATGGTCCTTCCCACTTTGGAAGGAGTTTCCGTGAACCTAGCCCGCCTCCAACTGTATATCTCCTGTCTCTACACTTCACTTGGTCCCCGACTGCAAAGGTAATGCACTGCGTCCTTTCTTTCATCTGAGACTTCATGACATCACTGCGCTGCTTCCGTATTACATTCTTGACTGCCTCTTTCCTCTCTGCTTTTAATTTCGTCGTACTCCACTTTTGGTGCATGGGCCAGGTCTCATTGTGTACCGGTAATCGTGGTTTTCTACCATACATCAGTTGGAAGGGTGACTTCTTCGTTGTTTCCTGAGTGGTAGCCGATGTGTTAGTAAAATCAGTGGAAGCTCCGTTTCCCAGTTCCCGCCCTTCGAGGCCAGCCACTCCTTCAGTGTACGGTTGTTTCTCTCCGTTAGGCCATTCGTTTGTGGATGGTATGGGGTCGTTCTGATCCTCTTGATGCCCAGCTGTTGCAAACGGGAAGTAAACTCTTCACTCTCGAAACAGGGACCTTGGTCTGTCAGTATTGTCTTCGGTACGCCGTGGTCTGCAACAATGTGTCTAACTACTGCATCTGTCACGGTTCTTGCACGTTGGTCTGGGATTGCTACGGCGTCTACCCATCGTGTCGCGTGTTCCGTCATCACCAAGAGGTACTGATTACCATTGGATGTCTGAGGAAATGGACCCATGACATCTACGGACCACAAGTCACCTATCGCGGTAACTGGAATCGACTGAAGTGGTGGTCGTATACACCGGTCACCTTTCATCAGCTGGCACCGTGGACATCCAAGTACGTATCTTGCTACGTCTTCTCTCATACCTGGCCAGTACATACTTTGTCTTAGGAGATCGGTCGTTCTGGCCACGCCTGTATGCGCTAGCTGGTGACATTCTTCTATCATGTCGTGGCGCGACGATTGAGGTATGACAGCCAGCCAGCTTCCGTCGTTCTCTCGCCAGGTCAGAGTCCCGTAGGCATTCACTCTGAGTCGATCCCTCTGTCTGAGTAGTGTGGTTAGCTCCTTACTCGCCGTAGTTTGATCCACTTCTATTCCGTTGGTGATCACCTGTATTACTGTATTCAGCGTATCGTCCAACCTCTGCCTACGTGCAAGTCTTAGTGGGTCTTGTTCTACTGCATGCACTCCGTAAGCGACCTCGGGCAACTCAGACTCATCTTCTGGTCTCGATAACAAATCTGCCAAGACATTTTCACTTCCAGGAACGTGTGAGATCGTAAAATCGTACTCCTGAAGACGCAACATCCACCGTGACAACTTCCCCCGTGGGTCTCTCGCTGTCTTCAAAAATTGTAGCGGCTTATGATCAGTTTCGATGTGGAACCGCCGGCCGAGTAAATAAGGTCTCCATTTGTCGACTGCCCATACCATTGCTAAACATTCTTTTTCTATCGTTGAATACTTTCTCTCTGCGAGTGTCAAAACCCTACTGGCATACTCAACGATTCCCTCGTCCTGTCTTAGGACCGCACCTATAGCGTAGTCACTGGCATCTGTGCACACTGTGAACTGTCTTCCTGGCACAGGTAGTTTTAGCGTCATTTGTTGGTGGTCGAGCAGCTGTTTAATTCTGTCGAATGTCCTCTGCGATTCTTCCGACCAAACAAACTTTGGCTCACCTAGTAGCCTGTATAGAGGGGCTGCTATCTCATTGAAGTTCTTCACGAAGCGGCTATAAAACGCTGCTCTACCCAAGAATTGTCTCAGTTTTCTCTTTGAATTCGGGGCTGGAATCGTTTTAATCGTCAAAATTTTCTCCGGCAGTGGTTTAATCTCACCATTTCCCACTTTATGTCCCAACAGAGTAACATTCTTTTTGGCTATCTGGGACTTGGTTTTGTTGACGCGTAGTCCAAACTCTTCGATGCGTCGCAGCACGGCTTCTACATGGTTGACGTGATCGTTTTCGTTTTGACTGTATATGACGAGATCATCACCATAAACCTCCACGTTTTTCAAGTTCCTAAGTAATAGCTTCATCAGTCGTCTGAACGTAAACGGTGCACCTGCTAGTCCAAACGGCATGCGTTTAAATCGATATTGTGTCTGACCCACGATGAAAGCCGTCTTATCTCTATCACCTTGTTTTATCGGTATCTGCCAGTATCCTGAGCGAAGATCGAGAACCGAAAACACATTCGCACCTTGTAGGCGATCTAAAGTTTCTACCACTGTTGGCATGGCACACGGTCTTAACTCTGTCATACTGTTTAACTGTCGAAAATCAACACAGAATCTATACTTCCCATTCGCTTTTTTTACTAACAGCACTGGAGAGTTGTACGGGCTATCAGCTTCCTCAATAATGTCATCTTTTAACATCTCTTGCACTTGTCGCTCCACTTCGCCTTCCAGATGACATGGAACTCTTCGCGTTGTAAATGACCTTACTTTCGGATCACTTAACGGAATTTCATGATTCACCTTATCGCAATAACCGTATGGGTCGCCATCTCCAGTGAACAGATGATCGTATTTACTAATTAACTCTGTCACATTGTGTACCGTCGGCAGCTTAATCGCTGCTATCTCGCTGGTCTCATACATGTTGATATGCCCGTATTTCGTGACCACCACGTTCGCTTGCGTGTCGATTATGGCACCAATCTCACGCAGAAAATCCGCTCCTAATATCGTTCGCTGTAGTTCGGGTACAACAATGAAAGGAAACGTCACCTCGCAGCCACCAACAACGACCGTACAGTTCGATCTACCCGTGATACGCAACACATACCCGCCTACTGTTTGTACTGTCAATGAACACGGGCTAACACTCTTACATAAATTCTTATCTATTAACGACACGGCCGCCCCTGTATCTATCAAACATACTACTTCTCGATCATTCACTCGCAACTTCGAATACAGAGCGCCTTTCTCAATAGCCCCCACTAAATCTAGGTTCATACGAAAGAAAGAACAAGCATTATACCGTCTGAAATTTTTTCTTTTCCGCCTTTCTGGGCAGTATCTTCTCCAGTGTCCCGGCTTACCGCATTCAAAACACCGGTCTTTTCTATCAGCCAACTTTAACGCCGCCACTTCCCGCTGCAATGCTTCAATTTTCTGCTCATACTCGTTTGGTTTTGGTTGGTCTATAGCGGCTACCGTTGTGCTCAGCAGCTGTCTGGTCACCTTCGCCAGCTCGCTAATATCCATCGGCTGCGTTGCGTTAACCAGTTGTAATCGCTGAGAAATGTGGTCTGGGACACTCTCGATGAATTGGGAAGACAGTAACTGCGCTTCTGATTCTTCATCTAAAGTGGGAAGTGCGCGTCGAAGTAGATTAGTCAGTTTCACCGCCAACACTAGCGGGTCTCCATCAGGTCCAAGCTTCATTGACCGGAACTGCTGCATTGCTAGCTGTCTGTCTGTTTCGCTGTCAAACTCGGAAACTAGTCGTTCAACCAATTTCTTCCAAGACGCTGTGCCATTTGACCTGTCTACGCTGTCATATGCAGCCTTCGCTCGGCCTCTCAACAGCGTCCCCAAGACAACTGCCTTCGCTGCCTGCTCCTTGACACCCACCAGCTCAGCAACAGCCTCGAAGTCACGTAAGAAGCTCCTTATGTCTCCTTCTTCAAACGCAGCTGGCCACGGGATCTTCATTTTCTGGAGGCAGCGACACCAAATGTAACAACAGAAGACAAGGGCGAAGCAACAGATCGTTTTATTATGAAAATCAACACGTATTTATACATATTTCAACTACATTATTATAGACAAGCGCAGTCATCTGATTGGTTGTTTAGGTAGACAAACGCAGGCTTCTGATTGGTTGTTTCGGGATTCCTTGACAAATAGAGTTCTCTCTGCGAATCATATTTTGCCACGTTAACTTTGCTGTGATTGGTTGTTGACTCAGGCTTGTTCATATTTTCTCACGGCCCATATTAGTGACCTAGACCTTAACGTAGATTAGTGCCAACCAATCGGCTAGCAGCCTGCTCTCACCACACTATCACTAGGTCTCAGGCAATAAGGTGAGACTCACTGCCGCCGCCAACTGCATGGAAATGCAAGTGGTTAGTGGGTAACACTCTCTTCTTTCTTCCATATACTATTATGTGTAAGTTTAAAGTATCCATTTTCTGAATATGCAAAATAAATCATATGAGTTGAACTTCAGATTAGTCAACTTACTGACTTATAACTATTATTCCCTTGGGTTCCTAGTGGAATATAGGGCTTCAACAACACATCTCCACTTTGTTGTATTTTCTGCTGTCCTCTTCAGCTGGGTCCACGGTTGATCATAATCTCTCATCGCCTCCTCCATGTCACCCTTGCACTGACGATCCACTCGTCGCGCTTACCATTCGGATTCTACTCGAGCGATAGCATGCATTGCGCATGATGTCACTCGACGGCTTCCTCAACGTATGCTCGATCCATCTATCTTCATTTTCTCCCACATATTTGTTGAGTGATTGGCTCTTGCTCCTTTGGTTTGTTTCCAGCCAGAGTTTCTCGTTGCCAATTATTTATGGCCGGCCGGCCATTTGATCTTCAGTATGGGGGCAGAGAAGGCAGTTGTTGATGAAAGTCTGTGACTTGTTGGAAATCTTTTTCGTGACACACAGTGCAAGTTTCTGGCCCGAACAGAAGACCTGACCTCACATTTGTGTTAAAAATCCGAATCTTGTTCTTTATGCTGTGGAGTGCGTTGAAGAAGATCTCTCCAAACTGGTCTCAGGTTTAATGGAGGAGTATCTTACCTTTCCGATTCTAGCTCTGACATCTTCATCCGTTCCTTACTTAAAGATCTTTACTCACCTATATAGATCATTGTTTGCCAATCAAATCTGACGGGATTATAATAGTCTGTAGGATGAAACAGCTGTAGTGTATCGGTGCTTCAGTGCTAGCAAATGTTCGTCAGCCACACGGTAGGTTCAGGTTCGATTCCCAGCTGATACACTCATAAACTTCGACTACTTTACTAGAGGGTAGTGAGCGTGGAGAAGAAGGGAAAAGTTGGGCTTGAGGCTAGCTACTGGAACTTCAAATCTCAACCTTACATTCCACTCGAAAGACGAGAAAAGTAAAAACAGGGTTAAGTAGTTGTAATTCTATAGTACATATATGACAAGTGAAAATCAAGGTGTTATGAAAAATGGTAAATTAATATATATGTATACAATTTGAGCACTGTAATAGTATATAATTCCATAATTACTTCTTTATTGAATATATTTATCGCACAATGTAACACTATTATACACTGGGTGACGTTTTTAACACAGTTTTTTTGTTCATAATCATTTCAGTTGTGATCGTGGTGATGTAATATATGAGATAAACAAATTAGTATGAAAAAAAAGCGGTAAATAATTAAAACTTTGGCTGTTAAATATCCGCATACTTACATTTTTTGTAATTGATCAGAACTGATAACTGAAGGGGGGGGGTGGTATTGTAGCTCTCACCTAGAATCATAGCATATGCTTGCATGATTTGCAATTACCAGTGCATTTAATATAACTTGGTTTAATCCATTTTGTAAGATTTCGCCTATATTTACATGAAATCAGGATTTCATTCTGTTTTAAAATTAAGTTGTATTACCAAGATAGCAAACTGATAAATTGAATGATTAATTAAAAGTCAATCTGAACTAAGAATATTCTTTTCAATAATTTCTCTTCAGGTTCTTACAACTATAAAAAATATTATTTGTTGTCGTTACAATAAAGGCTAGTTATGCAGTGGATACATTTTTAACGTAGAATAACAGATTAGTTATGGGGTGTCCAAATAATTAGTCGTATTTGTGTGACAAACGTCGTGCTAGGCTGAAATTGATTAGAAATATTGTAAAATGGGAGACAATGTTGGTGATCAATCATAATAGATTTTCAGGATTTCATCATGAGCTGACATTAGTTAGAGAACCATTGGAAAACCTGGGAGTACTGGACAGCTGTTTCGTCCTAGTTTGGGACTCTTCAGCAGTACGCACCCACCGGGATCCGAACCCAGGACCTTCCGGTTACAAGGCGAGCTCGTATACCATTAAGCCACTGGGACCCGATCCAATGGTCCTTGAATTCTACCTTCTGCCAATTCACGACATAGCGCGACCGCTAGCCAATGTCTTCGGCGAGTATTTGTCCTCACACCCGACCAGCTGCACCCTACTGGTCACGACTTCCCACTGGAACCCAGGTAACTACCTACCTGAATAGGGCCAGTCGCCAGTGAGCATCTCATTGGTATTCAAGTGTTGGTTTGTAGGGATTTGATTGAAACCAATCAATTCCCTACAAACCAACACTTGAATACATAATAGATTTGTAGAGTGTGGGGTAGGAACATTGACAAATCAGTTCAAGGTTATAAAAGGTGTCAGGTGAGTGGTTAGTACAAAGTGGTTTGAGCTAAACAGGAGATAGTAAGACACTCTACAATTCTATTATGATTAATCACCGCCATTGTCTCCCGTTTTACAATATTTCTAATCAATTTCAGCCTAGCACGACGTTTGTCACACAAATATGACTATTTATTTTGACACTCCATAACTAATCTGTTATTCTACGTTAGAAATGTATCCGCCACATAACTGGCCTTTATTGTAACGACAACAAATATTATATTTTATAATTGTAAGAACCTGAAGAGAAATTATTGAAAAGAATATTCTTCGTTCAGATTGACTTTTAATTCATAATATGTGAATGATTAATGATGATACCATTATCGAAACCACTTGCTTAGATTCTAAGTATTACTGAGGATTCAAGTAATTTGTCTCTATGTTGGCAGTGCAAATAATAACTCAAGTCTTTTAGTTAAGTCAACTTGGTCCCACTGCTGATGAGTCCGAATGTAGGCGTGTGAAACAATCATGCATTGTTCGAGTCATCACTGTTGTATTAATCGATGCTGAGGGATCAGAGTAGCTTCTAACTGTTTATGTCGATTCAGTGGAGTATTTCGTGTAATTACCTTAGTGTTAACCCAGTCTCTTGATGCTTAAAAAGGTATATACGTACTTAAGGAGGTTTCTTTATTGACATGTCTACTTTGTGAATACTATACTCCATGGCAATAGGCAGTTCGACTGAAGATCAGATTCACTGATTAGTAGTGAACTCACCCGGCTTAGCTCCCGAAATTGAAGATAGAAGTCAAACTGGTCCTTACCAATGAGAGAACAGTTTGACTTCATTTTACAAAAATACATTATTTACAAATATTACTTGCTGTGGAAAGTTTAATTTGTCTAGACTGGTTTAAGCTAGTCTAGGCTTGTTTCAACTTGTTTTAACCGCTCTCTGGCATACATAACTCTAGGTTGGATCCTGGCGATTATCACTTAATTTGTAATGATATCCGAAGTGACAAGTGTCCAGTTATTATATAATATCATTTTGTCTAATATTTCATATAGCGGCAGCTTAGACGTGACACACATTCTTGTATTAGCATAATTTATCTGTTGTAAAAGCATTTTTTTCAGTTGTACAATAATTATTTATTTTCATCGTGGATTTTCAACAAAAAAAGTTGATGTACCGTCTCACCTTGTATTCTGTGTATTTTATGTGTATTGATATATTAGTGTTTAAGTATACAGGAATGTAGAAGTTCAGTGTAAACATATTTACTTACTGACCTTTTTGTTATCTTGGCTAGTTGAATTGGACTTGGTTAATTTTTAAAGATCGATCGATGTTTCTGTACCGGAGTAAATAGTCCAGGTTGAAGTAAAGTCTATATTACATTGTTTTGTGGTGTAGTGACTTCATTACACGAACTGACTGATAATAGTCAGGTTTCATACTGTTTATAAAACTTATTTTACTCAGCAAAATAGTCATTGTCATGATTTCCAAGTTACTTACCTATTTAAATGAATTCCCCTAGGACTATTATTATTATTGTTTATTATTCATTCCTTTTGTTCCGAGTCTGTCTGTTTTCGACATAGAACTTTGCACCTATGTGCGACAGTTCGAGTCACCACACTCCCTCCGTGTAGCACACAAAACAAGAGAAGAAAGTAGAAGAAATGCATAATAGAGACAGTAAACAGAGGTGTGAGACGAAGGAATAGTAATAACGAAGAACAATATAGTTTCATTGGAAATCATAAGTCACAGGGAGTGGATGCATCTGCACCAGCCATTGAGAACGATTTTAAGCCATATCACCAATTGTTTCCAACCATTGTTTTTTTACCGTCCCGAGGACCCCAACCAGGAAGTCTACAACTTCCTAGGTGACTGGGTTAAACTAACTGTTGTGGATTTCATTGAATGGTGCCATTTTTTGGTTTGACCGCCGCTAGCTCTTTTCCAGTCTGACCCTATTTCAGCCAGCTAACATTGCCCGTCCGTCGAGGAAGGCGATGACTAGCATACATAACACATGTCCTAACCATCTCAATCGGTGTAACTTCACAGCCTCGTTGATTGATTTCTCCTCCTTTCCTAGCACTCGACACCTAACCTTAATATTGCTCACCCTATTATACCACTTCACACGGGAGATAGAGCGCAGGCATCTATGATCAAAGACAGCTAATCTTTTCATGTCTTCTACTCTCAATGGCCAGGTCTCACAGCCATAAAGGTTGGAGCGGGCTGGTGAGCAGTACACCCGCTCTTTGGTCGACAGCCAGCTGGATATCACGTCTACGCCAGAGACGGCGTAAACTGGCATATGCGAAAATAGCCCTCTGTATCCATGCTGAGATTTCGTCAGACATCAACCCGTTGGGGCTTGTTGTTCCGAGTAGAAGATAAGCTTATAGTAACTCACCACCACTGGACTCTGTTCTTTGCTATCACTTTCATCTGACTCCACGACTTTCCACAGACTGTCCTTATATCATCTTCTTCATGTCAACCTCTTAAGCTCAGTCCGTCGCTTCCCATCCGCGGTCCACTCTAGGGCATTATGTATGTGATATGACTCATCAGTTTCATTGTTTGTCTAATTCATCACCATTTCTCCTTACCTAGTTGTTGGTTGGTTTAACTATCTGACTTCTTTGTTGCTCAACCTTTTAGTGCGGCTATGTGATCTTCAGTGCAGAGTGAAGACAGCTGTTGATGAAGTCTGCATCAGCCTATTGGAAATGCTTTAGATGATGCACAGTCCAAGTCTCTGAAACGTTTAGAAGCATAAACCGACTTGACAGTAGTGTTGAAAATTCGCATATTGTTCCTCGTTCTAAGTATTGTAGATCTCCGCACCAATTTCAGAGTAATCAACGCCTCCTCTTACTTTCTTGATTATAGCTGGCTTTGATATCCTGAAAACCAGTAGTATTGTAATAGCAGAAGACAAAAGCCAGGAAACAGTTCGTTTATTTAGGAAATCAACACATATTTGTATATTTTCATGTACATTATTATAGTCTATTGTAAGGAAACAAACACAGTTTTCTGATTGGTGGTTTCTCACTGAACGTTAATCTTTCATCTATTTGTGGCCGTTTATTGAAGGTCAGATTATCTATTTGCAAATTGTATCCACCTATGCAAAGTCTGCTGTGATTGGTTGTTAAATCATTCTGTTTTCTTATTTTTCCCACGACTAATATTGGGGACGTAAACGTCGACTTAAATTAATGTCTTCCAATTTGGCTATCAGTCAGCTTTCACCACAGTATGCTAAAAATTTAACTTCGTATTTAATCTGAGAAAGTGAACGTTCATATGTATTACTTGTTCAAATGGTGAGTTCTTCTTAGTTCATTGTGTGCTGCTGATTCGTGATCTGGGACTGTTTCTTCGAAATTAATCAAAGCCGGCTCCAAGCCTGGAAAAAAGGGAAAGTTGGGAGTGGTAATACGCTGCATTTAGTTCAAGGAACAAGACGCAGATCTTCAACAATATAATGTCAAATTAGTACTTGTATACGGTTCAGAAACTTGGCGTTTCACAGGAATAGCATTTCCAATAGGCTGCAGACTATGATCAACAACTGACTTCACTCCTTACTGAAGATTAGATTGCCAGAAAAGCTTAGCATTAAGGAACTCTGGTAAAAAACTAGCCAAGAATCTATTGCCTGACAAATATATCAAAGGAAATGAAGATGGATTGGACATACGCTGAACAGACCGTTAAGTGACATCATGCGTCAGGCTCTGGAGTGGAGCCACAATGGGAAGCGAGAAGTTGAATGTGAGTTCGAGGTTAACATGGAAGAAGCTGTGTGAGGAGAGATGAAAACTTGTGGGTAATCATAGAACCATCTGAAGAGGATTGCAGAGAGCAGGGTGAAACGAAGATGTGCTGCTGAAGCCCCCTATGTTCCATTTGGTACCCAAGAGAATACCAATACTGTAACAACAGAAGACAAGGACCAAGTAACAGATCACTTATTGACAAAATCAAGAGATATTTGTAGATTTTTATATACATTATTGTCAGTGGAGAAGCAACGTTTTCCGATTGGTTTTTTTCTTGCTGAAGGTTATTCTGTACTGCTTTTGACCGTCTCTTAAAAAGTTAGGCCATATATCTGCGAGTCGTATTTACACATGTTAAGTCTGCTGTGATTAGTTGGTGAGTTCCTCAGGGTTAAGCTTTGTTACTGTTTTTTTCTCATGGCCCCAATTCGGGATGTAACATTGACGTAAATTGCTATCTGCAATTTTTTGGCTCGCAGCTAGCTCTCGGCACACTATTACTATGGTGAAAGCTGGCTGCTAGCCAAATTGGTAGACGTTAATTTACGTCAATGTTTAGGTCCCCAATATTGGTCGCGAGAAAAATAAGAACAAAGGCTGATTCAACAACCACACACATTTGTGCAAATTTCTGTGTCGAAAACAGACAGACAGACAGATTCAACAACCAATCACAGCAGACTTTGCGTAGGTGGATACAATTTGCAAATAGATAATCTGACCTTCAATAAACGTCCGCAAAGAGAGGAAATATTAACCTTCAGTGAGAAACCACCAATCAGAAGACTGTGTTTGTCTGCTAACAATAAACTATCATAATGTACATGAAAATCTATAAATATGTGTTGATTTCCTAAATAAACGATATGTTGACTGGCCCTTGTCTTCTGTTGTTACGCTACTATTACTGCTAATATTAGTAATAAGTGGTAATGTGAGGTATGTCTGCGTAAATCGCACTGGATTCAAAATGAAAAGGACCTTGTGGCAGTTTAATTCGAAGTGTTCGCTTCGCGAAAGCATGAACAAAAGTCTGTAGGGCGATTGTGTCATTATTTTATCTCAAGTATACTTACATAAACATAAATCATACCTGGTGTCTGCCTGTCCTTTAATGTTCAGTATGTGTAAGATAGAATATTCATAGACATCGGTCGATAGGAAGTCTTGAACCGTAAGGGAACTCATATTCCTGACTTAATTGAAACTTGCATTTATTTTCATACCAGAGTAAATACTTTATAACCAATTTCTTCCAAGTGACACTAATCACACTATAAGACTGAACCATATATGCGACTTAGTTTTTCGGACTGTAATTTTTGTGTAGTTTTTAGTCCTAGGTGTCTTGACCACTACTGACATGTGTCAATCAGGTGTGCAGTAATACAACATTACAGTCTTATGTCATTTGGACAAGTTTTAGAGTTATAGGTATTATTTTAGTATTTTAATTATGACAGTGGTGCACATCTATTCTTAACCATGAAAATTATCAGACTTTTTCTGAATTTGTATATTTTTTTTTGAAATTTTGAATCAACTTCTAATGACTAGTATTCTTAGGCTTTGGCAGTTAAGTGAAGAACTAGGTTAAATTTCTGGATTGCTTTTGATGAGCACGTCCCCGAACGAAATAAACAGTCATCCGGTGTTTAGATCACTTTGCTGTGGATGTGGTGAGAGCTGGCTGCTAGCCAAATTGGTAGACAGTAATTTACGTCGGTGTTTATGTCCCAAATATTGGCCATGAGAAAATAACAGCAAAGACTGACAGGAGACTGTGCTTAGGCGGATACAATTAGCAGATAGATGGTCTGACATTCAAGAAACAGCCACAAAGAGACGAAAGAATCACTTTTAGTGAGAAACAACCAATCAGAAGACTGTTTGTTTCCTTACTATAATCTATAGTAATGTGCATGAAAATCTATAAATACGTGTTGATTTTCTTAACAAACGATCTGTTGCCTGGCCCTTCTCTTCTGTTGTTACATGGCTAGCAAGCACTGTCCGTTGACGTGAGTGGTGTCCTACCACTGTGCTATACTACCATGTATATATTTACAAATACACTGGGAGACATATGACTGATAAGTAAATCAACTAAAATGATATAATCATGCAAAATGAGAGGTGTGAATATTTTACAGGTCAAGTTGGCAAAGGGGTAAGAGAGATTGAAGTTAATAGTATAATGAATTACGGTTCAGTTGCATCGCTATGATAAATAATTAATTACTAGGGAAAGAACTTGAAGATATAAGGAGTTACTAACTAATTAATAATAATAATAATAATAATAGTGAGACGAGTGAAGATAGTGGTGTGGCAGGTGTTACTGGGAGGATTTATAAGTAGTATATAGATACAGATATGAATATGTATATCAACGTCAAGAATATAGAATTTATTATTATTATTTATTTATTTTATACTTTTACGTTCCTAGTGGTACATAGGGCTTCAAGCTAGAGGCTTGAAGTTTCGGTAGGAGTGGTGTTTATTTTTACGGGTTGGGTTGCTGGCCCCATTCCCCCTGTACTAGTCTTATTGCTGGATTAGCGAGATAAAGGAGTACTTCGACCGGGAATCGTACCCCGAACCACCTTCGTGTATGGCGAGCATTCCACCGCTGTGCCACCGACGCAATGAATGGTGAAGAGATGGATTTAATGAACGATACTTGAGAAATGAATGACATAGAAAACACGACTGGCAGACAGAGAAGAACAATACGAAAGACAAAGCAGCACAATACTGAAGATATATACATATTGCGATTCTACTATATGGCGGACATAGTTTGCCTACATTTGTGTCCCGTTACCAATCCTCTTGTTTTCTATCGGCACAATAATACTGAAAAAAGACATTATTAGTGCGTATCCAGTACAGCAGAAAAATATACCAGACTGCCTAACACTGAGTAGCAGTTCCAAATGTGGCTTCAATGTTTTCTGTAAGTTAAGCTCTTCAACCATTTTAGCGTCAGTCAAAAGGGTGAGCGGGATAATAACTTTCCCAAGCTTGGTCCGTAGAATTCGGTTAGATACCTAAGATTAGATAACTTAATCTTAATTATCATTCACGAATCAATGTAGAATTCATACTTACTTTATAGGCAGTAAGTAATAATGAGTCGACTGTATATAGCGTTTATACTATACAGCCGTATGACTAGACCTTATTATTATTATTGTTCCCTTGGGTTCCTAGTGGGACATACGGCTTCAACTGCACGTATCCACTTGCTTCTGTCTTCCTTCTGCTGTACTTTTCACCTGCATCCATGTTAGTTCATACTGTTTCAACTCCTCTTCACACGATCGCCTCCATGTCACCCTTGGACGTCCCACTCGCCGCTTCCCTTTCGGCCTGGTTCCACTCGAGCAATGGCCTGACGCGCGCGCGATGTCACCCAGCGGCCTTCTCAGCAAGTGTCCAATCCATCTTCACTTTCTCCTGCATATTTGTTGGCTGGCGATTGGTTCTTGTTCCGTTTGTTCCCAGCCATAGTTTCCTGTTGGTGATTCTTTCCGGCCCGGCCCGGCCATCTGATCTTCAGAATAGATCCAGTGAAGACAGTTGTTGATAAAGTTCTGGTGTGCAACAGGCTGTTGGAAATATTCTTTGTGACCCGCCCGCCAAGTTTCTGATCTGTATAGAAGAACTGACTGACTTGATGTTTGTATTGAAAATTCGACCTAATTTTGTTGTTGATGCTGGCTGAGTGACGAAGATTTCCAAATTGTTTTCAGTGAGGTTGATGAACGTGTTTCTCGCCTTCCCGATTGTCGATTTGACACCCTCGTCCGTTCCGACTTCCTGTAGTTGAGACAATGCTCTCTAGATAAGTGAATGAAGTAACCTCTTTCAAATCCCTCCTGTTGATGGTGATTGGCGCTGGACGTTTCTGCTGTTGTTGTTGGTTGGTTGGCTATTTTCATAACCTCTGTCTTGTTCCCCTATGTTCACCTGGAGTCCTGTCTTCGCCGGCTGCTTCTTCGACCAGTGACTAGACTTTAGTTGATATATTATTCACACACTTTTAAATATGTCGTCGTATTGTTGTCGTCTTAGTGTTATTTCGAAGCCTTATCTACGGGCAGTTTTGTGCCATACGGTTGGTTGTACGCATGCATTGTTTATTTAGATCACGTGATATATATTTTAGTATGACTTGTAATTGCGGTAACATTAAAAAAATACAAAAATTAAATGATATTCTCATGATAAAGAAGAAATATAGGTACATATATCATTTTAAAAGTGCATTTATTGATCAACACCTTCAATCAAATGGGCTTTTATTTTTCTTAAAACATCAAACTTACAAACGGTTATCTTTATCCTATTGCATAAACTGACACCATCAAAATAAGATTTTAGCAATAGTTGTTCTGTTAAACTTCAGTTAGAGAGAGAGAGAGTGATGCGTTGATGAAGTTGACTTGGCGATATACTATTCAATGTGAATTGTGCAGTAGGATTAAGATTATAATTTAGAAATCTACTTTACTTTAATTGGCCACTGGGTGTAGTAACTAACGTTCTTCGTTTAGTGCAGGCTGAATTCTATTGGACAAATACTCGCCAAAGACATTGGTTAGTGGTTGCGCTATATCGTGAATTGGCAGAAGTTAGAATTCATGGGCCATAGTGGCTTAACGGTCTACGAACTCCCCTTGTAACCAGGTCCTGGGTTCGAACCCTGGCGATGTGTGCGTACTGATGAAGAGTCCCAAACTAGGCCGAAGAAACAGCCGTCCAGTAATCCCTGTAGGTTTTCAATTGGTTCTCTAACCAGTGTCAGCTCACGATGAAATCCTGTAGCCAATCAACCAAATCCCTACAAACCAACACTTGTATTCTATCAGCCAAGTTTGTAATGTGGTCACCGTGCTATAGGTGACTCACCATCACAGGTCAATTACGATCCCGAATAGCTCAGTACCGAGAGTAACCCGGAATTTGAGCATGTCATTCCTTCTAACCCATTAAATACGATTCATAGTTTACTACTGAGGGGAAATATGTAGTTTTCAGACAGTGCAACTAGAGCTGTAATTTGAATAAAGCAAGAACAACAGGCTTTTGCAGAATAAATTGGTACCATCATTTATTTCGTTGGCTTTTCATCAGCTGGTGACAGCCCAACGACATTACTAAGTTTGTTTATCTACAGGAACAATTTCAGCATAATTGCACAAAGTTGATTTTTAAATACCAAAAATCAATAAATGCATACAATGCTAATAATAATAATAATAATAATAATAAATCACTTTATCCCAAACATTAATGACCATACACAATAAGCTTTCGGCATTGATTTTAATTTTTGACTTCAGCTTGATTCCACACTGTATTTTTGGTACTAGTATGGAATTTTCAGCATGTGGTATCGGTAGCCCAAATTTTGCAGGCCGACCATGGATATCAGGTGTGCGTCGGCGTGGGCTTGAACCTCGGACCATGTGCATGGTCGGCGAGAGTCCTAACCACTGTGCCACCGACGCACTTTACGTAATCAGATGAAAATATCCAGTTACACCAGGGCGAGGAAAGACTGCTGACCGCTTCTTTCCGAATGCATAAATCAGGCGTTCAGGCGCTTGATGGAGATGCTTCTACAAATTTGAGGAGAACTGAACTCTTTTGCCTATTGATAATTTTGAACGATCTTGCGACGTCCACCTCATAACCGGTGTCAAGGAGATGTCTGACAATGGCACTGTTGAATGCATTTGTTCGCTAGAGATATCCATTCATAAAATTCTGTAGACTCTTCTATTTTCTGTCATAAATGGGGCTAAACACAATGAGATATAAATTTCTATACTACTTGTCAAAATAGTACTTATTTCATGACTGTCATGGTATTCAGCTATTTACGGTGGAGTGAGTAGCTGTCGATTTTTCGTGAGAAATGAGTTATAAGAAAAAACTCAGCCTAACTAACTTTGCTTTGTATATGTGTAAAACTTGTGCTATTTGGTAGTAAGTAATTCCATATTAGTTTGTTTATTAGATATATCACACAGTGAAATAGTATTATTTACTGGATGATGTTTCGAACAAAATTTATTGTTCATAATCATCTCATCGATTATAATCACACGACTTCAGAACTTGAGTTCTATAGTTTTCTTTGTTCTCTCTTATTTGTCATCGTTCGGGTAGTAGAATTTTCCAGATATCTGGGACAGGTGTTGATACATTCCTATAACATGTATTGCAGTTGATTCGATAAACAAAGCTTCTGTTATCAGTCTCCCCCTCCGTCCTGTGACATTAGATTTTAAAACTGTCATCCTATCTCATCCTACTGTATGGTTGTGTGCGATTGCATGCGGTGAGTGCTACAGCTGAACTATTCTGTAGATTTCTTATCTTATTCGGTTCAAATAATCTAGATTTTGCTAGGCTTTTATGCTCGGCTAGGCTGACTGTTCCTGTTCTACTAGTTCGACCTATGTATTTGACCTGACAATCATTCCAGCAGGGTATTAGATAAACTAAATTGTTTTGTTTTAAAGGCTTAACAGGATTGATCCTTTAACCGACAAAGCTTGTTTTTAATTGAGTTTATGGGCAGTTTGAATGGGAGCCACTTTTATTCCTGCCTTGTTAAGAATTGTGCGTAAGGTTTCCGAGGTTCCCTGCTTGTATGGAATTACTACTGATGATTTAGATTCCTTATTGTTGGTGTCGTCATTAATATTATTATTATTGTTGGAAACGTCATCCAGTAAATAATACTGTTTCACCGTGTGATACATCTAATAAACAAACTAATATGGAATAACTTTGTTTCGATTTTGTAAATAACATCTTATAATAATGTCGGTATTATAATGTTTGCTTTTTTCCAAATGACTTTATTTTTTCAGATATTACGAATCCTAACAGATCCACCATACAATCATAGACAGTTTCGAATTATTGCACTGTCAGCTACGCCTGCTTCTGATATTGAAGGTGTACAAACGCTGATGGCTAATCTACTCATATCTCACCTTGAACTTCGAACTGATACTAGTGCTGATGTCCGACCTTACACTCAACATCGACAATTAGAGACAATAGTTGTTCCTCTTGGTCCAGAATTAACACGATATTATAATCAATTGATTGAATGTATCCGTGTGCCTCTTGATAGACTTAGTGAACGTGGAGCTCTATCACAGTGTGTCGGAGATCTTCGTCCAGAAAGACTAGCCAAATATACAATTGTCAAGGCAAGGGAAGATTGGTGTTCAAAAATGTTACCTAGTGTCACTCCAATGGAGAGTAGTTCAATTCAGTGTGATTTCGGTCTAGTTATCTGTTTGCTTCATGGTTTGGAATTATTGATTCAGCATGGTTTACGCCCTCTTTATCGTTATTTAGAGGGTGTTTACTCTGGAAGTCGAGCTAGTCCACTGGTAAGAAGTCAACTTAACAAACTGCCTCATATGAATTATCTATGGACAGAACTAGCCCAACGATTCGGTATGAATGTAGAATGTGCTGATGGAGTGTGGAAGCAAGAATGTATTGGTCCAGAGTTACTGCATTCTCAGTCACCATTTGTGGCAGGTCATCCAAAGCTGGATAAATTAAAAGAAATATTGTGTAATCATTTTCGTTCATATGATAAAACGAATGTATGTGAAAAGAATTCAACACGCGTCATAGTTTTCACTCAATTTCGTGACTCAGTTGAAGAAATTATGCATATGCTCAAACATTTGAGACCATTGATTAGACCAGCATCATTTATAGGACAAGGGACAAGAGCAGGTGGTAGTCCTTCCGTAAATAATCAAGGTGATTCACCTAAAATAGCCACTCCAAGACTTTCGAATGGACAAGGTGGGATATCACAACGTGATCAAATACGTGTGATGGATGCTTTTCGGTCAGGTGTTTATAACACTCTTGTATCCACATGTGTGGGTGAGGAGGGTATTGACGTTGGACAAGTTGATTTAATTGTTTGCTTTGATGCCTCCAGATCACCAATACGATTAATGCAACGACTCGGTCGAACCGGTAGGAAACGCTTGGGACGAATAGTTGTGTTGCTTACAGCAGGTCGTGAAGAAAGAAATCATGCTATAAGTATTGCAAAGACTTCTTCTGTCCATAAAGCTTTGCTTGAAGGAGATGCATATCGTAAACTTGCATTTTATCCACATAATCCCAGAATGGTTCCACTCAGTGTTCAGCCTAAACTTCATTTCAAAAGTTTACAAATAGAGAAGAAACTTGTTGACAAGGAATCACCGCGAAGTCGACCAGTTGTCCAAAAAAAGAGTTTACGCGAAAATGTGTACAAATTGCACGCGGAATCAGTTGGCCTAGATCAACTGCCCATTAGGTTACATGCTGTTACATCTAGTCCCATCCTTTACCTATTAAAGTCAGTTGCAACAGACATTCCTAAATCTGACTATCCAACAATCACAGATATGTACAATTTAACATCTCATCAAAGACTAGACACGTTCAGAGAAACTATGCAGTCTACTCTTGTTAAGCAATCGAATGTTGGCTCATCTTCTTCATCTCAACATCTGATGTCAGTTCTCCGATTGGTGGATTTTCATCGTCGGGGCCTTACTCAACTGTCTTATCATGCTCTCGGCCTACGGAATGTCGATATTGAAACAAATATGAGCAGAATAATTAAAACGGCACCTTTATCACAGAGTAGTCAAGTGAAATCACCTAGCTCACCGCAAGAAAAGTGTATGCCTTCCACTGACATACTTGTCACCAAACCCACCAATATTACTATTGATTGTAATATGACTAACTCAATAGCAGAATTTGTGCATTGCCTTAAGGCAATTAAAGGTTTGGTGTCAAACGAATTATTTATTGACCCTCGTGTTAGTGATTTCAACGATTGTACAGAAGAGTGTAGTCAAATACTTAATCATCTACAGGATAGGAAAGATGTTATTACAGTTAAATCTCTGAAAGCTGGATTAAATAAATGGCTAGCCAGTATGGATGACCAAAAATGTAGTCCACTCCTAATTCCATTAAGTCCACAATTGGATCTTAAGTTGAATTTAGAAAATAGTTTGCTTGAAGCTATTAATACAGAAATACAACTTCCCGGTGAAATCCACTCATTTGATGAACATATCATAACTAATGATGAATATGTTGAAGAACCAAAGACAACAGCAAGTCCACTAAAAACCGAAACTTCACTTCATAATGCTGTGAAAGACACTACTCAGTCATTTAACCTACATAAAACCCTAAACAGTATAGCTCGGAGTACTCCTTTTGTGCGAAGATCTGTCAAGGCGAATTCGATTGCTTCATCTAGTCAAGTTACTTCCGACGAGGCTTTAGCTTTACTGGAAAATTCGACTATTCATTTAGATGCATCAGCTCTGCTAGAAGATGAATCATTTGCACCAAATAATGGCTTCCGAAGCGCCATTTTTACTGGTCCAACATTTCAAAATGTTAGTGAATTTTACAAATCAACTGATCTGTTTACCTTTGAAACGAAGCTTTCTTTAGGTGAAGAGCTAGACGATGTTATTAAGCCTACTCAAGTACCCCAAATTGCAGGCGATTGCCCCAATGCCGAGACGTTGAAATACGATGACTTTTCAACCGCTTCTAACAGTTCCTTTGATTCACAGATCAACTGGTCACCAATAGAACAGGTGACAGAAACGTTGAATACGCCGAACATCTTGTACTCTTCATCGCCAATAAAAGAAACTACAGAACATTCCTCAATCGGTCGAGTTCACAAAGACAGCTTGTCAGAAATTTTTCATGAAAATTCTATTCAATCGTCAACGCCCGGTAAACCAACAAAAGGGAACAAAATCAAGAGCGAACACATACATCATAAGTTCTTCTTATCACAAGCTGAATGTTCTAACAATGAGTCCTCTGATCACCTTCATTCTAATGACCAAGACACGTATGATGACAGCTTTATAAACGACAACTCTGAGAGTGGCAATTGCGACGCATCTCATGTGAATACATCTGATATGATGAAGGTGTACCTTCAGGCTATTCGCAGTCCACAATTGTTTCCAGATAGTTTTAAAAGTCCACCAGCTAAAATCACTTTCATTTCACCGAAAACTTGTGACAAAGGTTACATGAAGAGAAATAACTTCATCTTTTCACAGGTTAGTTTGCACTTATTGGATATAGGGTGTGTTCTAATACTTTCAATTCTTTATCCAAATTGTAAGTGACCCAGTAGTTAAAAAACACCGGTTCAGTAACAATGGTGCCCATGGGTCAAGTGGTCAGAACAAAGTGCACAGATGTCTGTCCACTGGTCATTGTCCTGCTTCTGGACTAAACGTTTGAGGCCAGTGTGAGCTGTAAATGCTGTGCAAATGCATAACTCTCTCTTACAACAAATTACACTTGGAGAGACTGGGTCCTCAATAGTTATGTGATCTTTCGTCAGTACCGTGGTGCCTTACAACGTTACTTAACTTATTTTACTGCTCTTACTGTTTCGTAAAAAGGATATTATTTACTCCTACTCAACTAATGTAATGTAGCGTTGTCTATAGCCTATTTATTTGTACGTTAAAATAATGTTTTTTTTTTAACATTGTAGACACCTGAACAAGATGAATATGAGTTGGATAGCTTCTGCGTAGATGACGATGCACCACTGATATTTCAAAATCCTAAGTCAACACCGCCTGCCCCAAAAATAAGAAGACGCATCAGAACTGGCACGCAAATCCAGCAGTCTTTCGTTTAAATGTACATAGAAAACAAAATTTTCTTCAAAACAGAATGTGTATTCAAATATTGTGGTCCAGTTTTTAAATCTATTTAGCTAGGTCATTGATATGAATATAACTATGATAACAAGAACTTTTCTGAGATGTCCTAGAAAATGAAGTGTTGTTTACATGCGCAAAGGACTAGTTTAATGCATCTGACTTTCCAGTTTTTTCTTCAAAGACTCTGGCATAGATGGTGGAGGAGGGCGTGGTAACTGCATAGCTACTTTGAACCCGTCGTAGATGAACCATTGTAAGGCTGTTAGAGTTCCGATCATGATAATTCGAGGTCCAAGTCCGCTCCACATGCCTGAGAAAAACGGAAATAACAAGAAAAGTTTACGTTTATCTGTCATTCATATGCAGAGTGCAAAATAAGACACGAACCAAAGTGCAACAGTGAACGAGTTTAGAGTAAGTGGATAGTGTAATTACTGAACTGATTGAGCATGACATGGAGTGACAATCGATTGATCGGCTGTTGTGGTCTTGTGTGCCAGTGGGTAAACAAAAGCACTGGCAAGTCTCCATGGGGCAAGAACTGCTCTAGGAGGACGTTTTATTTTGCGCACTATGACTCGGTGCAACTAGACAGCTAGTTACACTTTAAGGTGTGCGCGATATCGGAAAAGAGTGGACTAGTCGTTGACGTGACAGAATATTGTGTGCCAGTGGGTAAACAAAAGCACTGGCAAGTCTCCATGGGGCAAGAACTGCTCTAGGAGGACGTTTTATTTTGCGCACTATGACTCGGTGCAACTAGACAGCTAGTTACACTTTAAGGTGTGCGCGATATCGGAAAAGAGTGGACTAGTCGTTGACGTGACAGAATATTGTGTGCCAGTGGGTAAACAAAAGTACTGGCAAGTCTCCATGGGGCAAGAACTGCTCTAGGAGGACGTTTTATTTTGCGCACTATGACTCGGTGCAACTAGACAGCTAGTTACACTTTAAGGTGTGCGCGATATCGGAAAGGAGTGGACTGGTAGTTTGTTACGAAATTTATAATACGGAAGTAAGTGGTCTATGGTTAATCACAAACAGACACCAGTCATCAAGTGGCCAAGCCGTTAGTGAAAAGTGGATTGAAAATGTCATTGACGAAGACTTGATTATTACCGGACGGTAAGCTATATGCGTGTTTATTTCCGAAGTCTGCAAACTTGGTTTACAACGTAGCCATTAAGATAAATAACGAAGATGTAATGCAATATCTATTAAGAAGAGCCGAGCAATAGGAAGTCCTCAGCTTTCCAGGCTTGTTGGTACTAGTAATTTCTTTGCAATCGTATATTCCTTTAGTTCTAGCTTGAAATCAACATAGGAAGAGACTTTAACAATAAACTATTCAAGCCACAGTAAATTAGTTGCTAAGTGGTGGATATCGTTATTTAATGCTGTGGATCTCAATCGGAATTACTAGGGCACGTGTACAATCCAGACCAATGCGCCCAAATAGATGGAATGATGTCCAATGGGACACGAAGATTTCTGCGAAACACTTCGGGGGGGGGCGGATCGACTGGCTTACATTTGCCCATTATTTAATAACATGGATATGATAAGTACAATCTCGAGCGGAGCTGTAAAAGTTACAAAAATTTCAAATGAAGCAAAGTAACTGAGGCCGATAACATAGGTATTTGAGTTAGGTAGTTAATTACTGGATTGTACAGAAATGGTCTTAGAGGAATGGTACAGACTACCTAAAAGGAGACAAATATTCAATTTGGTTAAAGTCCGTGGTCATTAGAGAGCCTGCGGAAAAGGCCGAGTAAAATAGGGAGTTTGATAAACTACATTGATGACATATCTTTTACAAGGTCCTAAGACATATCACATCAGTATCCTACACCTGCTAGTTTGCAGGTCTTCAGCTACATTGTTCGAGTCGGTGTAGCAATATCCTACTGTGACGAGTGTCGCCGAATAATGTCATGTTAATGAAGGGACTTCATCTAATCCCAAACAGCAGTGAAAGTGTTTATAGGAAAATGTCATTTGAAATGAGAACGATCATTTTAACATCGTAAATTCATTTGTAAAACGACACACAAGATAAGTAATGTTGACGTTAGGCGTAGAGTGTTGGGCAAAGAGGGAAAATCAATCGACGAGGTTATAAAGTTACATAGACTAAGATGGCTAGGTCACGTGGTGCGCATGCCTAACCACCGCCTCCCCCGACGGGCATTGTTAGCTGATATAGGTTCAGGTTGGAAAAGAGCCAGTGGTGGCCAAACAAAAACATGGCATCAATCCATGAAATCCTTGACAGTTAAACTGAGTCAGGTAGGGAGATGCAGACTCCCGGGTTGGGGCCCTCGGGACTCTAGGAATCAATGGCTGGAGACAATAGGTGACATGGCTCAAAATTGTTGTCAATGGCGCAGATGTATTCAATCTCTGTAATCTTTCATATTCCTTTCTACCATTACCCATTCTGTTTCACTCCTATATTTGTCAAACTCTATTAATTCTCTCCACTCATCTTCTTGTCTACCTCTGTGTGCTATTTGGAACGTGGCAACTCGAACTGCTGCACTTCGGTGCCAAGTTCTATGTTGAATCCAGACAGACAGACATTGTGTATACTGGAGGTGGTTCCCTTCTCTCAGGAAATGATCTACTTCAATTTACTCACCTGAGAAATGCTGTCAACCAAAAATCGAATATCTGTAAGCTCAGCACATGTCCTACCCTCAAGAACACAAGACAATGTTGGATAACCTGCTTAAACTAACTTACAGTTTTGGGGGAGTGGAATGGTAATAGCGGTTAGTATTTCCTTTACTTGTGAAGTCCCATTAACCATGGCAGACAGGTTGGATACATAGTTCTAGCAAGCAACCTAGTCATCCTTGACGTTTTCGAAGATACCCTGAGTGGCTTTGGCGCATCAGCACAGAACCGGCTTTGTCCCAATTTAGCAAAGACTGCCTGAAGCTAAACACATGTCAATCATCATGGCTGTTCTTACAGGACTTGCTCAGTATGACATGATCACAAAAACAATTTAGAGTAAGAGGTAAATCGGTGAATCTGAAAGTTAATTGACTCATGGGTAGCAATTACTTATATCGAACTGCCTCCAAACACTTTGTCTAATACTAAACTAACTAGTTTTTTTCCCAAGAGCCATACTATCGAACGGTATTATTCTATATTTATTCACTTGGTGCTATTTTTTTCATGTATGACTACATGAAGTGAAATAGTTTAATAATAATTCCAAACATAAGACCAGAGTGTAATGAAGTTTGAAAGCCTTTATGGAAAAGTACTCACTACACCTGTAAAAGATAATATGACTTACCAAGAAGACCCAAGTTTTTAGCAACTTCCACCAGGCGTGCATTGGGATCTTTGTTCAGCTTCGATACAATAGTGTCAGGGGGATGAGATACGATAGCGCAAAATACACCAGCTAAAAATATATTTTACTTCAAAAACAATACCTACCGATGTAACCCGCAGCGAATGTTACAACCAACTGTTCACCTTTCGTACACTGTTCACGTGGTTTAGGTACAACATGTTTATACAATGCTTCCACTGTGCGCTCAAAACAAGCGAACTTCATCATTGTATAGGGGATTTGACGACCCCAGAGGGGAGGGAGACCTTTGTAGAATCCAACAAGACCTTCGTTTTTGTACATTTTTGGTACACCTTCTCGCAGGGTGTTCGCCCAACCAGGCATTGTTTGAATTCGTACTTTTACAGCTTCCATGGGGCAAAGCATAATGTCAGCGAAGAACTCTGCACTGGCACTTGCCGCTAGGTATACGGATGTCCTCCACAAATATGCATTTTCCTGAACATTCGTTAGGACAAATCTATGACTAATACCTCTGAGAGAAAGCCGTTGTAAATATGCTTGAACACTTCGTAAAATCCAAACTTTCCGAGTCCTTGGAGAGAATATCCAATAAACGTCGGTGCCCAGCCTTTTCCGAGACCTCTTATGCCTTCTTCCGCTATTGAAACTTTGAACCCGTTTGTAATGTTCTTATATTTAGCTCGGTCAACTTGTATGCGGCATTTCACCAAATCCAAAGGAACTACCCCAGTGTGCGTAATACCACAACTAAGTACTCCGCCCAGACCGCAAAGGGCATAGTACTTCCCAGAACCATACTCACAACTAGTTTTCACTGACATCCGTAATGAGACAAATCTCCCGCAATGTGATGATATTAAAAAGCAGCTAGCTGAGGTGTCAACTTGTGCAGTTAAACGAAGTTCAATTCTCAATCTAGACTCACATTATCCAATATCCTCTCCACTTCCCGAAATCAGCTCAATTGATCTGCTCGCCACATTTCATCTCCGAAAACAGTCATTATCCTCTGGTAAATATCTGTATGAGTAGGAAGTATTCTCTTCAATTCCTAACAGACCTGAAGCACAGTGATTAGTTATTTAAATTTGAAGGAAAGCTTAAGGCTTGTTTAAAGAAGAATCAGCTATTGTAGTTGGTGTTAGCTTTTTCATCATATAGACTCTCCATCAGTTCAAAGGGAAAAATATGACAATAACTACATCAGTAGGAATAAATTTTAGAAAACGAAAATTGTGAAGATATCATGTATAATACGAGACAGTGGTGAGAACGGTTCAGCGATTTGATTGGGTGAATTAAATTTCGTCTGGTATGGGTGATGAATTGAGAGGCTACTGTAGGGCTGTAGTATTGCGGACAAACCTCAACTAGCAAAAATCACAAAAATCAATATCCCCAAAATTATTGACCACAGCAATCACTCATCATTGGATGCTGACCACCACTGTTTAAGTCGACTTGTTTAGCTGAAGGCTTCCGGTCAAGCATCCCCGCCATTTGGTACCCCGTCGTGTCACGTGCACGATTACTAGCTAGCTAAGCGTTCGTCTGACGGCTTGTTTTGGTCCCGAAATATATCGCTTAGTTCGGACGATCAAATATTGGCTTTTGCTTTGTTGTTGGTACGCGAGAATAATTTAGAGGCTGTGTAAGATAATTCCGTCAACCCCTCTAAACTGGTGAGCCCAACCGCGAACTTCACCCACGATAAATCTGCAGATAACCCCGGTGAGTTCGTTCCATTTTGTATTTGTTCTTGCACCATATATTATTCTACATAATCTTCGTTATGAGTGATCTTAGTCCCAAGGTCGTTCGTATCCGCTCAACTCCTAAAACCATTCAGCTTGTACCATACTGGCCAGATAATGCTGAAACGTGGTTTCAGCTAGCTGAAGCGGATTTTTGTGAGCATGGGATGACCGATCAATGTTCACAGTTACTTGCAGTTATTCACGCCCTACCGCGGGAATTCAGCAAGTACATAACATCACAGATGTTCAGTCCCGAGGTAAGTAACTCGTACGAGGTGCTCAAAGCATCCCTCCTCAGGAGAAACATTCTCACTGACCGACGTCTGGACGAATTATTTCGTAACATCGAGTTAAGAGATCAGTCAGCCGTGAGCATGCTGACAAGAATGAAAGAAGTCGTCGGCCAAAGTCAGTTCGACGAAGGACTGTTTAGAGAACTCTTCTTAACCAAGCTGCCACAGTCTGTACAGACCGTACTTATGACACTTCAGGGTACTGTAATAGAGGACTTAGCTATTACTGCAGATAGGATTCTAGAAATGACTAAACGGTCAGTTCCCGAAATATGCTCGATGACTAAGCAGACTTGGAGTAAGGATCCTGCAATGATAGAGTTATGCAACTCCATCCAACAGATGTCTAGGTCAAACATGCCTTCTAAATCCTCCGACCGTCGTCCTAAATCTCCTCGACTCAGGAACTCACGTGGTCGATCTAAGTCCAAACCACGTTCACTGAAAAACCCTGACTGGTGCTGGTACCACAACACCTATGGCCAAGCAGCAAAGTGTTGCCGTAAGCCTTGTAACTTCGGCAATGTCTCAAAGTCTGTGGGAAACTATCCCGCCGGCACGCGTTAGCGGCGACCGTCGCCGTTGGCACTAGCCGCCTACTTTACATCCATGGTGTGATAAACCAGACTCGATATTTAGTCGACACAGGCGCCGAAGTCAGTGTCCTTCCTGCTACAACAGCAGATCGACAGAAAGAACCTACCTTCAAGATGAATATGAGTTGGATAGCTTCTGCGTAGATGACGATGCACCACTGATATTTCAAAATCCTAAGTCAACACCGCCTGCCCCAAAAATAAGAAGACGCATCAGAACTGGCACGCAAATCCGGCAGTCTTTCGTTTAAATGTACATAGAAAACAAAATTTTCTTCAAAACAGAATGTGTATTCAAATATTGTGGTCCAGTTTTTAAATCTATTTAGCTAGGTCATTGATATGAATATAACTATGATAACAAGAACTTTTCTGAGATGTCCTAGAAAATGAAGTGTTGTTTACATGCGCAAAGGACTAGTTTAATGCATCTGACTTTCCAGTTTTTTCTTCAAAGACTCTAGCATAGATGGTGGAGGAGGGCGTGGTAACTGCATAGCTACTTTGAACCCGTCGTAGATGAACCATTGTAAGGCTGTTAGAGTTCCGATCATGATAATTCGAGGTCCAAGTCCGCTCCACATGCCTGAGAAAAACGGAAATAACAAGAAAAGTTTACGTTTATCTGTCATTCATATGCAGAGTGCAAAATAAGACACGAACCAAAGTGCAACAGTGAACGAGTTTAGAGTAAGTGGATAGTGTAATTACTGAACTGATTGAGCATGACATGGAGTGACAATCGATTGATCGGCTGTTGTGGTCTTGTGTGCCAGTGGGTAAACAAAAGCACTGGCAAGTCTCCATGGGGCAAGAACTGCTCTAGGAGGACGTTTTATTTTGCGCACTATGACTCGGTGCAACTAGACAGCTAGTTACACTTTAAGGTGTGCGCGATATCGGAAAAGAGTGGACTAGTCGTTGACGTGACAGAATATTGTGTGCCAGTGGGTAAACAAAAGTACTGGCAAGTCTCCATGGGGCAAGAACTGCTCTAGGAGGACGTTTTATTTTGCGCACTATGACTCGGTGCAACTAGACAGCTAGTTACACTTTAAGGTGTGCGCGATATCGGAAAGGAGTGGTGTCAATGGAGTTGAAGATTGAACGATCAATTCTTGGTTGTTTGCTCAAAATCAACTTCCCCGATTTTCGCGGAGGCATCAATACGACAGTCATCGTCTCATCGGTCGCTGTTCAGAAAGAAGAGTAAAATATCTTCAGAAGTAATATAACGATTTATTATTGTAATATTTGTTTACAGACCTTAGTTTGCTTAGTTCGCTTATTCCTTTTATATGTTGGTGTAACAATACAGAAATATCAAACGGCAGATCGGTGTTTTGGCTTTTGCGTCCGTTATAACTAAGCGTTTCTGAGAAATCTTCGAAGAACAGCGTGGGCCCGAGCGTAGCGAGAGCTGGGCATAAACGGTTTATGAGACGTGATTGACAGTTTCTGACGATAGAAACAGATCTGGCGGATTCAAACAGTTGGTGAATGTTTGGACAGTCGCCGTGTAACAACAGAAGACAAGGGCCAGGCAACAGATCGTTTTATTATGAAAATCAACACGTATTTATACATCTTTCAACTACATTATTATAGACAAGCGCAGTCATCTGATTGGTTGTTTAGGTAGACAAACGCAGGCTTCTGATTGGTTGTTTCGGGATTCCTTGACAAATAGAGTTCTCTCTGCGAATCATATTTTGCCACGTTAACTTTGCTGTGATTGGTTGTTGACTCAGGCTTGTTCATATCTTCTCACGGCCCACATTAGTGACCTAGACCTTAACGTAGATTAGTGCCAACCAATCGGCTAGCAGCCTGCTCTCACCACACTCGTCCCCCCGTCAAATACGTGCGACTGAAGTCGGCTTGATCTACTTGGTGCAGGCGTCATCGTTGGCTTGTCTCGCTGTATCCATTTCTGGAGCTCGCTGACGTTCACGCGCCTCTTATTGTTCGCCATTGCGACTGTGTCTGCGTAACCCCATCTCGAAGTGACCATATATGGTCCTTCCCACTTTGGAAACTGTTTGCCTGACCCTGTCGAACATTCGTCCATACTTCGGCTCACACTTTCATATGCTGCTTTCACCCGACCTCCCAGCAGCGTCCCAAGTAGCAGCTCCATCGCTGACAGATCTTGAACGCCACTCAACTGCGCAGAAGCCTTGAAGTCCTGCCCGAAGATCCATATGTCTCCATCAAAAACTGCAGGGTATAGGCTTTTCATTTGTCGGTAGGCAGCGACACCAAATGTAACAACAGAAGACAAGGGCCAGGCAACAGATCGTTTTATTATGAAAATCAACACGTATTTATACATCTTTCAACTACATTATTATAGACAAGCGCAGTCATCTGATTGGTTGTTTAGGTAGACAAACGCAGGCTTCTGATTGGTTGTTTCGGGATTCCTTGACAAATAGAGTTCTCTCTGCGAATCATATTTTGCCACGTTAACTTTGCTGTGATTGGTTGTTGACTCAGGCTTGTTCATATCTTCTCACGGCCCACATTAGTGACCTAGACCTTAACGTAGATTAGTGCCAACCAATCGGCTAGCAGCCTGCTCTCACCACAGCCGTTCATCTATCCTCGTGCCGGTCAAGTCCTCTTTGAACAAGCAATATCTGGAACTTTTTGGAATTGGGTCAAGTTCAACGATGCCTGGGTCAAAGAAGGGACAGAGTGTCTTGGATGAAAACAGGAAAGTAAGTTATGGTGACTTGTCTGTTAATTGTAACGATTTGTCTGATGTTAAGCATGACATGGTTGATGTTACTGTTTCGCCGTTCAGGGATAATAGGAACATCAAACTCCCTAAATTGGAACCACGGTGTTTTGATGGAAACCCGGCTGATTATTTACAATTTGTAAAGGAGTTTGAGATCATGTTGAGTGGTTTTTTATTAAATGATGAATTGAAGTTAATGTATTTGATGAGGTATTGCACTGGAGATGCTTCAAGAGCTATACAGTGTTGTAAGTTTATGAAGCCAAAAGAGGGCTACGATGAGGCTATGAGCATATTACGTCAAAGGTTTGGAAGACCTTCGATGATTGCAGGGAAATTATTCGAGGCTGTTAAGGGTAATGGTGGTCAATTACAGGATGACTCCCAGGCACTCACTGAGTTTTTGTATAATTTGCTAATTTACAAGAATGGAATGATTTCGATGAATCGAATGAGTGACCTCAACTCGAGTTTTATACTAGAAGTAATAGCAAGACGTCTACCTACTCGACTGCAAAGGAAGTGGGTGAAGATAAGCTCCCGTATGGAGGATGAGGGTATCGAGCCAAAGTTTGATGATATCCTGAAACTGGTAAATACTAGTGTCAATCAATCTATGAGCAAGTTTTTCAGTCTATTAGATCTCACCCCTAGAATAGAGCAGTCTGAGAGCGAAATGCAATCATTGATGACGAGTAGGCCTCAGAGCGATGGATATCGAGAAGACTCCATGATGTATAGTAATGCATATAGACCTAGTGAGTGTAACAGGTTTCGTAGTACATCCTCAACAGATAAGTTACAAGATGCAAGACAAGCACGGTTGCGTTTTACACGTTTTCAAGAGGTACATGCAAAAGTGAACTGTGAACCGGTGAGCAAGTTCAGTGATAAGCTAAATGTAAACTCCAGGTCTGACTCCACAAGTTTACAAAGTATAACTAGTCAGAGTGAAGATATAAAACCTTTAATGATTTGTGAGGAGGAACCAAAATTGTCTACTTCTGTTATTAAAGAGTTTGAAAATGATGAAGTTGACGGTAAATTGAATATTTGTGATAATGATCATGATAGTGCAGATTTGTCTTTGGTTGATCATGATGAGATGAGGGATATGCCTACTACTGCTAAGTTAAATAAAGGTTCTGTACAACTACAACGTGAAGTAGAATTGAACGCAGATGCAGTTCCAAAAGGTGTGCATACTTGTGAGACAGTCAGTGTAATTGATCAGCATGTAGCCCACCTATCATCAGATGCTAGTGCTAAACCTGAGCTGATAGTAAAAGACAGCAGTGGTGGTGGTCTTGCAGTTAGACAACTATCTGAAAGCCGAGCAACAACAGCTTTTGATCCACCGCTAACTTCATCAACTGATATCAATCAGTCGTCGTTGGTGCTGTCATCCACAATGAAACAGATGCCCATCAACTCAAGTATCTTGTGCAATGACTATGCTAGTATCAGTTCGTTTGAATGGACGAATATCAATGGTCAGTTTAGTGAGAATAAGCCAAGTGTAAAGGAGAGAGTAATTGTTAAATTGACTTGCACGAATAAAGGCATTTCTAGTTTCAAGTTACTATTTGAATGTTATTATCTTTGGTGTAAATTACTCTGTTTTTACACTTGGTTGATGAGATATGTCGTGTGTTTGTTGGTCATCTATATTCTACGATACAATGACATGGGCGTGTTGCCGTTCAGATTTGAAGATATAGCTGATAGCGGGAAGTCAGCAAATGAACTCTGCGACGATTTTCCAACCTAGAGCGTCAACCTGAGAAGGGTTGTAGGCGTACTGCTGTAAGTCCTACAATTCTTCAAAGGGCAGCGCATCAATGAGCAGCCCAATGTGCTCGGTGTGTGATTTTGTACATATGTTCATATTGCATATACTGAATTGATATCATCTGTCATCTAGCTGTTGGTAATTCTGTTTGTGTCCGGACGACTTCCACTTGGATCATCAACCTGAGAAGGAATGTAGGCGTACTGCTGTAAGTCCTACGGTTCTTCAAGGGTAGTTTGTCGTGCCAGAATCCACAACATTTGATGTGTTGATTGTACATATGTTTGTGTTAAATAGTTGTGTGAGTTCCAATTGATGTAATTGTTGGTTAATCTTGTTTGTGTCTGGATATTCCACAACTTACAATCGTCAACCTGTGAAGGGTTGCAGGCGTACTGGTGTAAGTCCTCCAATTCTTCAAAATAATTCCACCAAGACATGATCCGCGAGGTTATTTGTACTGTTTGTATATACGTGTGGTGTGTCATATCAATTGGTGTTTTTTGGATTCATTGTGTTTACTTGTTGTTTTCGTATCTTGTTGTTATTGCATAATTTTGTTAAAATTTTCGTCGTGATTACTTCTGAAGTTGTTTCGAGTCTTCTACATCCGTGAATGAATTGATTGATGTTAGAGACAGCAGATGGGTCGTATACGCCGGGGAGGCTAGGCTATTGCTGAGAATGAAACGCATACGGAGATAATTGTTAGGTGCGGTCCCACACGCCGGGGAGAAAGAGCGTAAACGACTGAGGCTCGCATGCGTCACCGCTACTAGAACTTAGGCAGAATGAGTGACAAGCGATTTCAGTGGTAATTGGTAGTGAGTAGATAAGAGGATGTGCGTAGAGTATCGTGAGGTGCTACCATGGTCACTTTGCATTCTGCAAGAGTCATTCTAGCAAGTGGCGATTGTGTTGCAACATGTCAAGAGGAGGTCTCTGTCTGGAGGCGCAGGTTGTCATTGATGTGTGAGATTGTGCTGTGGGTATGCTTGTGGTGTGTTGGCTTTTCTGTTTGTTTTCCATTTCAGCTCTGTCCGTGTGACCCAGGTTCTCGCAATGGCATCCAAGTCAACGTGCATTGATCGTGAAGGAAAAAAGGGTTGGATCCCTTTTTTGCCGGGGAGTGTCAATGGAGTTGAAAATTGAACGATCAATTCTTGGTTGTTTGCTCAAAATCAACTTCCCCGATTTTCGCGGAGGCATCAATACGACAGTCATCGTCTCATCGGTCGCTGTTCAGAAAGAAGAGTAAAATATCTTCAGAAGTAATATAACGATTTATTATTGTAATATTTGTTTACAGACCTTAGTTTGCTTAGTTCGCTTATTCCTTTTATATGTTGGTGTAACAATACAGAAATATCAAACGGCAGATCGGTGTTTTGGCTTTTGCGTCCGTTATAACTAAGCGTTTCTGAGAAATCTTCGAAGAACAGCGTGGGCCCGAGCGTAGCGAGAGCTGGGCATTAACGGTTTATGAGACGTGATTGACAAGTGGACTGGTAGTTTGTTACGAAATTTATAATACGGAAGTAAGTGGTCTATGGTTAATCACAAACAGACACCAGTCATCAAGTGGCCAAGCCGTTAGTGAAAAGTGGATTGAAAATGTCATTGACGAAGACTTGATTATTACCGGACGGTAAGCTATATGCGTGTTTATTTCCGAAGTCTGCAAACTTGGTTTACAACGTAGCCATTAAGATAAATAACGAAGATGTAATGCAATATCTATTAAGAAGAGCCGAGCAATAGGAAGTCCTCAGCTTTCCAGGCTTGTTGGTACTAGTAATTTCTTTGCAATCGTATATTCCTTTAGTTCTAGCTTGAAATCAACATAGGAAGAGACTTTAACAATAAACTATTCAAGCCACAGTAAATTAGTTGCTAAGTGGTGGATATCGTTATTTAATGCTGTGGATCTCAATCGGAATTACTAGGGCACGTGTACAATCCAGACCAATGCGCCCAAATAGATGGAATGATGTCCAATGGGACACGAAGATTTCTGCGAAACACTTCGGGGGGGGGGCGGATCGACTGGCTTACATTTGCCCATTATTTAATAACATGGATATGATAAGTACAATCTCGAGCGGAGCTGTAAAAGTTACAAAAATTTCAAATGAAGCAAAGTAACTGAGGCCGATAACATAGGTATTTGAGTTAGGTAGTTAATTACTGGATTGTACAGAAATGGTCTTAGAGGAATGGTACAGACTACCTAAAAGGAGACAAATATTCAATTTGGTTAAAGTCCGTGGTCATTAGAGAGCCTGCGGAAAAGGCCGAGTAAAATAGGGAGTTTGATAAACTACATTGATGACATATCTTTTACAAGGTCCTAAGACATATCACATCAGTATCCTACACCTGCTAGTTTGCAGGTCTTCAGCTACATTGTTCGAGTCGGTGTAGCAATATCCTACTGTGACGAGTGTCGCCGAATAATGTCATGTTAATGAAGGGACTTCATCTAATCCCAAACAGCAGTGAAAGTGTTTATAGGAAAATGTCATTTGAAATGAGAACGATCATTTTAACATCGTAAATTCATTTGTAAAACGACACATTGTGTATACTGGAGGTGGTTCCCTTCTCTCAGGAAATGATCTACTTCAATTTACTCACCTGAGAAATGCTGTCAACCAAAAATCGAATATCTGTAAGCTCAGCACATGTCCTACCCTCAAGAACACAAGACAATGTTGGATAACCTGCTTAAACTAACTTACAGTTTTGGGGAGTGGAATGGTAATAGCGGTTAGTATTTCCTTTACTTGTGAAGTCCCATTAACCATGGCAGACAGGTTGGATACATAGTTCTAGCAAGCAACCTAGTCATCCTTGACGTTTTCGAAGATACCCTGAGTGGCTTTGGCGCATCAGCACAGAACCGGCTTTGTCCCAATTTAGCAAAGACTGCCTGAAGCTAAACACATGTCAATCATCATGGCTGTTCTTACAGGACTTGCTCAGTATGACATGATCACAAAAACAATTTAGAGTAAGAGGTAAATCGGTGAATCTGAAAGTTAATTGACTCATGGGTAGCAATTACTTATATCGAACTGCCTCCAAACACTTTGTCTAATACTAAACTAACTAGTTTTTTTCCCAAGAGCCATACTATCGAACGGTATTATTCTATATTTATTCACTTGGTGCTATTTTTTTCATGTATGACTACATGAAGTGAAATAGTTTAATAATAATTCCAAACATAAGACCAGAGTGTAATGAAGTTTGAAAGCCTTTATGGAAAAGTACTCACTACACCTGTAAAAGATAATATGACTTACCAAGAAGACCCAAGTTTTTAGCAACTTCCACCAGGCGTGCATTGGGATCTTTGTTCAGCTTCGATACAATAGTGTCAGGGGGATGAGATACGATAGCGCAAAATACACCAGCTAAAAATATATTTTACTTCAAAAACAATACCTACCGATGTAACCCGCAGCGAATGTTACAACCAACTGTTCACCTTTCGTACACTGTTCACGTGGTTTAGGTACAACATGTTTATACAATGCTTCCACTGTGCGCTCAAAACAAGCGAACTTCATCATTGTATAGGGGATTTGACGACCCCAGAGGGGAGGGAGACCTTTGTAGAATCCAACAAGACCTTCGTTTTTGTACATTTTTGGTACACCTTCTCGCAGGGTGTTCGCCCAACCAGGCATTGTTTGAATTCGTACTTTTACAGCTTCCATGGGGCAAAGCATAATGTCAGCGAAGAACTCTGCACTGGCACTTGCCGCTAGGTATACGGATGTCCTCCACAAATATGCATTTTCCTGAACATTCGTTAGGACAAATCTATGACTAATACCTCTGAGAGAAAGCCGTTGTAAATATGCTTGAACACTTCGTAAAATCCAAACTTTCCGAGTCCTTGGAGAGAATATCCAATAAACGTCGGTGCCCAGCCTTTTCCGAGACCTCTTATGCCTTCTTCCGCTATTGAAACTTTGAACCCGTTTGTAATGTTCTTATATTTAGCTCGGTCAACTTGTATGCGGCATTTCACCAAATCCAAAGGAACTACCCCAGTGTGCGTAATACCACAACTAAGTACTCCGCCCAGACCGCAAAGGGCATAGTACTTCCCAGAACCATACTCACAACTAGTTTTCACTGACATCCGTAATGAGACAAATCTCCCGCAATGTGATGATATTAAAAAGCAGCTAGCTGAGGTGTCAACTTGTGCAGTTAAACGAAGTTCAATTCTCAATCTAGACTCACATTATCCAATATCCTCTCCACTTCCCGAAATCAGCTCAATTGATCTGCTCGCCACATTTCATCTCCGAAAACAGTCATTATCCTCTGGTAAATATCTGTATGAGTAGGAAGTATTCTCTTCAATTCCTAACAGACCTGAAGCACAGTGATTAGTTATTTAAATTTGAAGGAAAGCTTAAGGCTTGTTTAAAGAAGAATCAGCTATTGTAGTTGGTGTTAGCTTTTTCATCATATAGACTCTCCATCAGTTCAAAGGGAAAAATATGACAATAACTACATCAGTAGGAATAAATTTTAGAAAACGAAAATTGTGAAGATATCATGTATAATACGAGACAGTGGTGAGAACGGTTCAGCGATTTGATTGGGTGAATTAAATTTCGTCTGGTATGGGTGATGAATTGAGAGGCTACTGTAGGGCTGTAGTATTGCGGACAAACCTCAACTAGCAAAAATCACAAAAATCAATATCCCCAAAATTATTGACCACAGCAATCACTCATCATTGGATGCTGACCACCACTGTTTAAGTCGACTTGTTTAGCTGAAGGCTTCCGGTCAAGCATCCCCGCCATTTGGTACCCCGTCGTGTCACGTGCACGATTACTAGCTAGCTAAGCGTTCGTCTGACGGCTTGTTTTGGTCCCGAAATATATCGCTTAGTTCGGACGATCAAATATTGGCTTTTGCTTTGTTGTTGGTACGCGAGAATAATTTAGAGGCTGTGTAAGATAATTCCGTCAACCCCTCTAAACTGGTGAGCCCAACCGCGAACTTCACCCACGATAAATCTGCAGATAACCCCGGTGAGTTCGTTCCATTTTGTATTTGTTCTTGCACCATATATTATTCTACATAATCTTCGTTATGAGTGATCTTAGTCCCAAGGTCGTTCGTATCCGCTCAACTCCTAAAACCATTCAGCTTGTACCATACTGGCCAGATAATGCTGAAACGTGGTTTCAGCTAGCTGAAGCGGATTTTTGTGAGCATGGGATGACCGATCAATGTTCACAGTTACTTGCAGTTATTCACGCCCTACCGCGGGAATTCAGCAAGTACATAACATCACAGATGTTCAGTCCCGAGGTAAGTAACTCGTACGAGGTGCTCAAAGCATCCCTCCTCAGGAGAAACATTCTCACTGACCGACGTCTGGACGAATTATTTCGTAACATCGAGTTAAGAGATCAGTCAGCCGTGAGCATGCTGACAAGAATGAAAGAAGTCGTCGGCCAAAGTCAGTTCGACGAAGGACTGTTTAGAGAACTCTTCTTAACCAAGCTGCCACAGTCTGTACAGACCGTACTTATGACACTTCAGGGTACTGTAATAGAGGACTTAGCTATTACTGCAGATAGGATTCTAGAAATGACTAAACGGTCAGTTCCCGAAATATGCTCGATGACTAAGCAGACTTGGAGTAAGGATCCTGCAATGATAGAGTTATGCAACTCCATCCAACAGATGTCTAGGTCAAACATGCCTTCTAAATCCTCCGACCGTCGTCCTAAATCTCCTCGACTCAGGAACTCACGTGGTCGATCTAAGTCCAAACCACGTTCACTGAAAAACCCTGACTGGTGCTGGTACCACAACACCTATGGCCAAGCAGCAAAGTGTTGCCGTAAGCCTTGTAACTTCGGCAATGTCTCAAAGTCTGTGGGAAACTATCCCGCCGGCACGCGTTAGCGGCGACCGTCGCCGTTGGCACTAGCCGCCTACTTTACATCCATGGTGTGATAAACCAGACTCGATATTTAGTCGACACAGGCGCCGAAGTCAGTGTCCTTCCTGCTACAACAGCAGATCGACAGAATGAACCTACGTTCAACTTACAGGCTGCAAATGGAAAACCAATCGCAACCTTTGGTAGAAAATACGTCTATTTGAATGTGGGTTTACGCAAACCTATTCGATGGATTTTCCTTCTCGCTGACGTTACAATGCCCATCATTGGCACGGACCTACTTAATCATCATGATTCACTCGTAGACGTCCGCCGAAAACGACTGATTGAGAATACTACTAGTCTGTCTATCAAAGGCACCAGCTACATAGGCCCCAGTTTGTCACCCGTTGAGATAAAGGCAATTCTTGATCCAACTTTTCAACCTACGGTTGACAAGTATCCGGAACTTGAATGCCTGTCGAACGACCTACCGTGCATTACCAGCAATGTTGTGCACCACATCACTACCACAGGACAGCCTGTGAGATCTAAAGCACGACGATTAGCTACTGACAAACTGAGAATCGACAGGAATGAATTTGACCATATGCTTACCCTTGGCATCATTCGACCTCCGAATAGCCCATGGGCATCCCCACTTCATATGGTTCCGAAAAAGGATAGCAACGATTGGCGACCCGCCGGTGATTACCGGCGAGTGAATGCCAAAACAACCCCTGATTGCTACCCGTTGCCTCATATACACGACTTGACGGCCACCTTATCAGGCGCGACTATATTCTCCAAAATCGATTTGGTTAAAGCGTATAACCAAATCCCGATGGCAACAGAGGATATTCCGAAAACGGGTATCATTACGCCTTTCGGACTTTTTGAATTTCTACGTATGCCATTCGGTCTCCGGAATGCAGCCCAAACATTCCAACGCTTCTCGACTTTGTATACGCATACTTGGACGACTGCCTCATTGCCAGTCCAGACAAGGAAACTCACCTTAGACATTTGGACTTGGCATTTGAAAGGTTACGCCAACATGGTGTTACCATTAATATTCAAAAGTGTCAAATCGGTGTTGACTCACTCGACTTTCTGGGTCACACTATTGACTGCAAGGGCATTCGCCCACTGGCTACTAAGGTCGAGGCTATACTGAACTTTCCAGAGCCACAGACGGTGAAAAGTCTCCGCACTTTTAACGGCTTAGTAAGTTATTATCGACGCTTTATTCCCAACTGTGCCTCTTTGATTCAGCCATTGACAGACCTCCTTCGAGGGAATAACAAGTCCATAGAACTTGACGCGTCTGCTCGAAATGCTTTTACCCAGATTAAAAAAGCTATTGCGAATGCCACACTTCTGATGTATCAGGATCCAACGGCACCGTTAAGTATCTCGGTTGATGCATCAAACACTGCAATCGGCGCAGTTCTACAACAGCTAGTTGACAATGAGTGGCAACCACTCGCCTTTTTCTCCAGGCGCCTTCAATTAGCTGAAACGAAGTACAGCACATTCGGCAGAGAACTTCTGGCTATGTACTGTGCTATACGACATTTTAGACATTCGGTAGAGGGTCGTGAATTCATAATTTTTACGGATCACAAACCTCTGACGTACTCTCTGAACTCACCTTCAGATAAGTATTCACCCAGGGAATCACGACAACTGGATTACGTCTCACAGTTTACATCAGATATTCGCCATGTATCCGGAGTAAACAACACTGTGGCAGATGCCTTGTCGCGCGTTTGTTCCCTCACCCAAATCGACGGCATAGACCTTGTAAAACTGGCTCGTCTTCAAAAAGAAGACACCGAGCTTCAACATGAGTTGTCGAAAACAACTCTACAATTAGCTGAGAAACCCTTAGGTATGGGAAGAGATACTATTCTATGCGACATTTCCACGAGTACTCCTCGCCCCATCGTGCCTAAAAGTTATCGCCGTAACGTCTTCAATACGTTGCATGGCTTATCTCACCCAGGTATTCGAACTACTGTCAAGCTCGTAACTAGTCGGTTTTGTTGGCCTGGCATTAATAAAGAAGTAAGGGAATGGGCACACACGTGCTTAGCTTGTCAAAAGTGCAAGGTGATAAGACACACCAAAAGCCCACTTGGCACCTTTCTTCTCCCTGACGCTCGTTTCGAACACGTCCATATAGATTTGGTTGGACCCCTTCCTGAATCCCATGGATATACTTATATTTTAACTTGCATCGATCGATTCACACGATGGCCGGAAGCAGTACCCATCAAGGACGTATCTGCTGAAACAGTCGCACGCGTCTTCGTAGAAAGATGGATCGCTAACTTTGGATGCCCATCTTCCATAACAACTGATCGCGGGCGGCAATTCGAAAGTGGCTTATTCTTCGCCCTGACTAGGTTGCATGCGTTTTCGAACAACAGCCTACCATCCTCAAGCTAATGGTATGGTAGAACGTCTACACAGACAGCTGAAAGCTGGTCTGTCAGCCGCAAACACCACCCATTGGACTGAATCCCTTCCGTTAGTTCTCCTAGGGATACGAAACGCCTTGAAAACCGATGCTGGTTGTACTAGCGCCGAGCTAGTATATGGCACGACACTGCGACTGCCTGGTGAATTTGTTTCTCCCTCGAGCTTCCCACCAGTGGTAGATCACGCTTCATACGTCAGCAGGCTTACAAACGCAATGCGTTCAGTTAAACCTGCTCCCCTTCGTCCACAGTCCATTGATGTTTTCGTTCATCCGTGTTTGAAAACTTCTTCACATGTATTTGTTCGTCGCGACTCTGTGCGCAGACCCCTGGAACCCCATACGACGGACCTTATAAAGTAATTAAACGTTCTGATAAATTCTTTGTCTTGGACAAAAACGGCCGCGAGGACACCGTCAGCATTGACCGTCTGAAACCGGCTTACTTGGAGGGTAATCCTATTAGCATAGAGCTCAACGTACCCCAAAATCCACAAGTAACAGAAGATCGTTTAGACATCGATGAAGTCACTAGCACAGCGACAGCTACCGAACCTTCTATCGAGCCCCCAAGAAAACCCGTTCTGGACGCACCGTAAGGTTCCCAGAATATCTGCACACTTATTTGACTTAACGAAGTCGTGTGATTCACGCAACTCATTCGTTTGTGGTACTAACTATTTTTTTGACGTATCATTTTTTTTTATATACAGTACCACCGAACACAAAAATTTTTTTTCAACAGTTCATGTAACATACACAAAAAAATTAATTAGATGTATTTTTTTTCGATGTTCTGAACTTAGCATTATTTTACTGTATAGTAAATGCACATCATTTTTTTAACAAAAAAGCTGATTTGGTACATTTTCCTCGACATGGTTCTTAGCGTTCTTGTTTTCTTTTCCAGGTGCGACGGGCACTGGACAGGAAACAAACGAAGCACGGAATCCAACGAACAACAACAAGGAAGCTATGTACAAACACCCTATTAGCATAGGCAGACAAACCAGTAGGCACCCACCAAGCCGCTCGGAAGATTTTTTCACCCGAAAGGGAACCATCGAGTTTTTTTACTTCCGGCTGGTTCTGTCTTAGGGTCCTCACGACCCCACTAGGGGGGGAGTGAGCTGTAGCGGTAAATAATTCCCCAAAATTATTGACCACAGCAATCACTCATTGGATGCTGACCACCACTGTTTAAGTCGACTTGTTTAGCTGAAGGCTTCCGGTCAAGCATCCCCGCCATTTGGTACCCCGTCGTGTCACGTGCACGATCACTAGCTAGCTAAGCGTTCGTCTGACGGCTTGTTTTGGTCCCGAAATATATCGCTTAGTTTGGACGATCAAATATTGGCTTTTGCTTTGTTGTTGGTACGCGAGAATAATTTAGAGGCTGTGCAAGAGAATTTCGTCAACCTCTAAAATATTCATAGTGTAGCGGTAGGTAATTCCCCAGAATTATAAGCCATGACATTCATCAGTGGACACTGGATGCTGACCCTCATCGTTTTACTCGACTTGTTTAGCTGAAGGCTTATGGTCAGGCATCCATACCATTCGGCGTGCCGCCGTGTTACGTTCGTTCGTTCATGCACGATTCCTAGCTTAACATATTTATTTTCGAATATTAAATAAAAACTGTCCATTCGCGGAAGCGATCAATAATCCTGCAAGTTCCAGAGAGGCGGCGATACAGCTGAGTTTGTTTTGGAGAGCCGCAGCGTTTGGAGCTAGGATGATGAGATCATCAGCATATGCTGTGTAGTGTAAAGGATGGCTATCAACGTAGATGGGGTCATAGGCTTCAAGGACATTGAGTATCTCATCCATAGCCATGATGAAGAGAAGCGCTGACAGAGGGTCACCCTGTTTGATCCCTCGTGTTGGATGACACTTCACTTCGTGGAAGAGACTGCAGGAGTTGGAATAGTAGTTTGTAAGATATTCTCTAAGCATTGAGGGCTCACCAAAACTTTCAGCCACCCTTAAAATTGTTTGATGTAGGACGCTATCGAAAGCTTTCGAAATGTCGAGAATAGCTATTGCGCAACTTGTATAGTTGGAGTGCGCTTCTCTCAAGATGGTGTGAAGAAGATTGGCCGCCTCGAAGCAGCCATCACGTTGCAGGAAGGCAAAATGTAGTTTTTCCATTGGGAATGATCTGGACCAGTGCTTGGCGATAATCTTGTGCAGACAGCGCGTAACAACAGAAGTTATGGAGGTAGGCCGGAATTCAGTAGGGTTATCTGGGTGTGATGTCTTGGGAATGAAGGTGACCCTGGAAGCTGACAGTGGTGAAGGTAGAAAAGATGTCAGCAAAAGAGTGTTTAGATACCCAGTCAGACTAGTGCGGTTAATTTTCTGGAGGTCCCTGGCAGTTATGCGGTCAACACCGGCCGCGGATTTGACCATTTCTTTTAGTGCCCATTTGATCTCTTCAGTTGAAACTGGGGCGATCTGGTCGTTATTAGTTGGAAGGTATTCCTGGACCGGTCTGGTGTCTGGTGGAGCTGGGCGCGTGAAGGTTTCTATCCAAAATTCATTGAAGCCTCCTAAAGCGGAAGGCTGACATGTAAATGGGTCTCTCCATCTGCCATCAAGTACCGTGTTCGCAGCATCTTTTGGCGAACGGTGGAAAAGCGTTTGTATGTGGGCATATAAAATGCGACGCCTCTTCTTGTTGCTTAAGTTTGATGGGAGACCGGAGACGTTTCGCTTCTTAGATGGTTTCCATCTTGTAGGAAACAGCTGTTGGGCCTGCTTATCCAGAAGTTGACATGTCTCCTCAAGAGTAATATCATTCGCATATAATTGCAGGATAATTTGTCGAGTGGATTCAGTGTCCAGCCGCTGAGATAAACTTGCCAGTTGTGTGTTGATGGCAGCCATAAGGTTAGCATGTATATTGTCCATGCGGAGGCTTCTATGGAGTGTCATATTCACTAGGGGAGTTAAGCCATCTCGAGTGAGTCGAGCAGTTGACATAATTTGTCGTTGAGCTTAGTGTTCAAAGTATGGAGTGGGTGATGAAGTTCGCTTGGGTGAGAAGGCGTTGATAGTATTAGTTGGAACCGATTCGTCAATATCAATAGTATCCAGAAGTGGTCGGATCACTGACACAGCAGTGCGAGAATATAAAATTGTTCTGTTGACGGTACTTATTGCATAGTGGTACTGCGGTATTTGCATTGATTGGGTGGATTCATCAAATAGGGTGTAATCATTAATGACGGCAAATCGGAGGGCTCGCTGTTCCTTCAGGTGAGTCGGCATGCTCGATGAGATTATAACTGTTGGAGTTGAAGTTGTTCTGCATGGACTTGTAGGAGTAGATATTGATCTGTTGACGGTGAACACATCAGTAGGCGAGGTACTTGGCTCAATTTGGGGATAAGACGTAGTTGAAGTGAGGACTATTGTTGGTAGAGATGGATTAAGTGTACGTCTCCATTTTAGGTTGTATAGCCGCTTACAAGCGTACTGGCGGTGCGGTCGCCAATGGTTTCAGCAACAAGAGCGAAGAACTGTTTAGGTGTGAGTGAAGGGGAGTCGAGACATCTGGCAGCTGAAATCAACCGAGCGTCTTCTTGTGAGGACAAGGTTTGAGACCTTGGACGTATATGCAGTGCTGATCCGGTTGCATAGCTTTCATGTGATGATGCAGGTAAGGATGGAGTCGAATAGGAACCAATGGTTGAGGCGGAGCGGGATGACGACGGGACAAATGTTATCCATTTGAGTGTTTGCAAACGGCGTTTGATGGCTTTAACTGAGCGATGTGGCAGATGGTCGTGTAGGTGTTGATACAGTTCGGCTTTGTTGTTGAATCGATCGACTGCTGCGTCTGCTAGCATCAGTAAGGTGAGTTCTTCATTTTGGGACCAACTTCGTCGTGTTCGACGGTCGCTGAGGAGGCGACCGAGGAGGACCTCATTGTATTCGGAGGGGCGGATTTGGCGCAGATGTTGAGATAAACCTCTCGGAGTAGCGAAGTTTGAAGGACAGTATATACACAGGTATCTTGGAGACACAATTGAGGATAGGGACTGATTGGACCGCGTGGAGTGAGGTGATGATGGATTGGATGTGATGGGCGAAAGATGAGCTGCTGGCAGTTGGGAGATGGGGAAAGGAAAACAGGAGGCTGATGTTTGAGGGTCAGCTTGAACCATCGCAAAGGCCATGGACTGTGATGAGGGTTGGCTTGACATAGCTGACACGACTGGAGAATGCGGTATCGCAGGCTCGAGTGTGGAGGACAACCAACGATGAACTGTTAGTTTGTGCCACGGACTGTTCATAGGCCCTCACCCGTGGCTTGACAAATGGTTAGACCAAAGTAAACAAAACAAACAAAAATAAAAACAAACGAAAAAAGTACTATTGTAAAAGGCCCTACGTAATCACTTTGGGATTAAAGCAGAGAAGAAGGCCGTAAATGAATGAGGGGGAGGACGTGATTTGAAAGAGACCACTTTCTAAAACAATACGAAGGATGTGCAGCGTCAAAAAGGCTATAAATGAAAACAGCGTGAAGTGAGGTGTTGAGAGATACCAGGAACAGCAGAAAAAGGTGAAGAAATGTGGAAGTTACAACAATTCGAGAAAGGCGACGAAATGAATACAGTGGTGACGTAATGGGGGACGTCGATTTTTAAAGGTCAAAAGTGTCAGAGATAGAGTTTTGAGATGGTTATCAAACTACAGATCTCGATGAGAGGAGTCGAGGAATACCAAGAACGAAGAAAAAGGTAAGGAGATTTGGAAGATACAGAGGAGACCTCACAACTTTTACACAAATGATACGAGTGTGAGGATTTTCAGTCAACCGGGTGAAAAATGACGGGAGTTGTTTTGGATGGTTCAGGGCAGGGATATTTGGACAAGGAAGAAAAAGACTGAATAAATCTGAAATACTAGGGGTGAGATTAGGAGGGAAAATGGAAAAAGGTCTCGTGGAGGGAAGGAAAAAGGTGATGACGGGATAAAAAGCGGTCTCGGTCTCACTAGATAGTAATAATAATAATAATTTGTATTTTCATTTAAACATAAATTTACATGAAAATGCATACCATTTTTACAGGCACGATCAAGTATGGTATAATGTCAAATCTTAAATTGTCTACAAGTTAATAATGTTTCAACAGTTAAATATTTGATATATATGTATATATATATATAATTACACTCATTGTCTGAACCAGGCCGTATAGTTATTGAATTGTACAGTTGTCCTCCGGGTTGCGCGGGAAAACTGACTTCGTTTCGTTTTCATCCCGTGGTTGCAGGCATACGATTACCGACCAGTATTGAGGTAAGTACAGCGTTTGCAGGGGATTGGAAGCTGTTTCAGAAAAGTTAAAGTGCTAAGGTGAATCATTAAAGTGTAATAAATTAAGTAAGTGCAATATATCATTAATAAATACATTTATATAGAAAACAGAATGGGGAAGTAATTAATCCTTAGGCCGACAACGTTCATATGCAATGTATAATAATACCAATATACTTCGTACTATCATGACGTCCACTTTTTGCTTTAATACAATTATTTTCATGCCAGTTGTTTTTATTTCATGCCTGTTTGTCTATTTGGTGAACAACCATACCCTACAGAGAATAGGAATAGAACAAGTCGAATCAAATTCATAAAGAGCTATAAAATGTTAGGTTTAATAGAATATAATGAGGATCAAGTAAAGACGTTATTAGAAAATGAATGAGATAAGACATTGTGAAGTGGTATTTAAAGATCCCACAATGGACGGCAGGTTAATTTATAAGTTGCTCCATAAATATGTGCAGAGCCCATGTGGTCGCGTCTCAACAATAGGCTGAGCGAATGGTATGTATTTAAAGGTAGAAGCATGATCTTTCAAGGCGTTCATTATTATCTTTTTCAAGATAAAGATCTTAGCCCTCATAAAAATCAGAAAGACCTCGAGCCTTCAAATTGCATATTGCTGTTCCTGCAGAATGGGTTGATTCACCTTAGTGACCAAGGGAAATTAAGAATAATGATTGATAGTGTCACTGTCACTAGATAGGAAAATCCTTTATGGAGAACAAGGTACTTTTTCGACAAAAAATAGCTGAAGGTACCAAAACCAAAATGGCGTGGAAGAGAAATGAACAAACAATGGGGATAAAATAGGTTTCAAAATATTCAGCTCAGCGAGCTGCAACTGATAATTACAATTTCAGAAAGTTAGAATGAGATGTAAGGGAAATAATAAGTGAAAATAGTGGGAATTAACTGTTTTTCAGTCAGATACTGGAAGTTAACAAGCAAAAATCGTGAGTTGAGATAATTCCTTGGTGAAAAGTAAATGAAAAGAACGGGTTTGGGGACTGGTAACACCTTGCTAAAATTAGTGGAGCAAAAACTTACAGTACAGCTGAAACTAACGAAGAAGTAAAATTCCGAAAGTAAGGGATTAAGGTAGGTTCGGACTATCACACAGTTGAGACGACTGGAGATTAAAACTTCAAATTCTCTCTATAATCAACACTAAGTCAATGAAAATAAACTATTATGAACAAAATCGACTGCTATTAACTGATAATAGTTCTCCTGTTGGAATAATAAAAATGCTTAAGAGGAGGCAACTTGAGTCAAAGGTAGAGTTCGTCGAAAAAAAACAGAATAACCGGTAAGTAACTACAGATATATCACCAAATGGACAATATCCGAAGTAAAACTTCGAAGAATTGCACAGGCTTACTGAATTGAGCCTGATACATCCCATAAAGTATACATCCGAATCCCACAGAGGGCAGGGTCAGTGGAAACAGAGTTTATACAATAATTCCAAGGCGTAAATGTATATCTAATGTATTTCTACGTGTGGAATGTGAAAATTCGAAAGTTTCTAGCAGATATTGTGTGTGAATAACTTGTTTAAGGTATGAAAGAGTTCAAACGCAAATGTAACGCAAGCAGTCATCTCGCATCCCGATTTGGTCCCGAAATACATCTCGTAATATGGGCGATCAAATATTATCTTTTGCTTTGCCTTTGGTCTGCGCGGAACGAATACTGTAGAAAATGTGGGTATTAAATCTTGAATTAGAATACTTCGTACTCTCCGTGAACGTCAATACCTTCAGGCCCTAAACTGGTAAACCCTACCGCAAACTTCCGGTGAGTTCGTTCCATTTTATATTTGTTCTTGTACTATTTTCAATCATCTCACAATCCGATTTGGACTCGAAATATAGTTCATAATTTGGACGATCAATTCAATCGATTTAACTTGCGCTTGGTCTACGCGGGGGACGAATAATAAAGAAGTTCTGGCTATTAGATCTTGCGTTATATAGATCGTACTATCATTGAATGTCGACATTTTCAGCCTCCTGAATATTTTTAAAAGCCTGAAAAAAACAGGGTAAACTCGGAAAGGCGGATGCCCATGTCCACATTCTTCAATCATTGTCGTCCCATTCAAGCATAGAGATGGAACTACATATACCTTTCGTAGCCAATCTGGATGTTAAGTCATCCTTGGTAGGTTTATAAGGCTGTATGTCATAACATGACCCCAAAAATTGCACTGCCCGCGAAATCCAATAGTGAAGCAGTTGCAAGATACTGTGGATTCTGCAGATTATTAATTACATTTTGTGCATGTCCAGATCTAACTACACTGAACTTAACGCTGTCCTTAGAAGACTTTCAGCAACAATGTGTAACAACCAACTCGAAAAACCAGAACACGGATTAGCGACTCGAAAATCCTTTATTCTTGCGCCAATATGGAACCAACTATAAGGTTATCATACACAAGGTCTAAGAATAAATGCCATGACAATTAACCACAATAATACTTCTGATAGTATTTCTCCGTCTTCTAACGAACAGCGTACGATGGAACGATGGCTGCGGTATCGGTGACTCCCGCCAAAATATGGAGTTGGGTTTGAGCAAACAACCATGAATTGATTGTTCAATCCTCAACAACATTGACACTCCCCGGCAAAAAAGGGATACATCCTTTTTTTCCATCACGACCAAAACACTTTGACTTGGATTCCAGTGCGAGAACCTGGGTCACACGGACAAAGCTGAAATGGAAAACAAACAGCAAAGCCAACACACCACGCGCATACTCACAGGACAATCTCACTCATCGATGACGACCTACGCCTTCCAGTTAAAGGCATCCTCTTGACATCTTGCCAGACAATCGCCACTTGCTAGAATGACTTGTGGAAAGCAATGTGACCATAGCAGCACATCATGACACTCTTCGTACATCCTCTCATCTATTCAGAACCAGTTACCACTGTTATCACCTGTCACTCATTCTGCCTCAGTCCTCGTAACGGTGACGTATGCAAGCCTCAGCCGTCTACACTCTCGCTCCCCGGCATGTGAGACCACAGCCCAAATCGAAACATTCGTTCTCAACCATTGATTCCACAGCTAATCTTCATCTCCGTGTGCATGTCGTTCTCAGCAATAGCCTCCCCGGCGTATACGATCCATCTGCCGTCCTTAACATCAGTCAATTCATTCACGGATGTAGAAGACTCGAAACAACTTCGGGAGTAAGCATGATGAAAATTTTAACAGAATTATGCAATACAACAAGATATGAAAACAACAAGTAAACACAGCGAATCCAATAAAACCAATTGATATGACACACCACGCATATATACAAACAGCACACACAACCTCACCGATCATGTCTTGATGTAATTCCTTTGAAGAATTTCAGGACTTACGCCAGTACGCCTACAACCCTTCTCAGGTTGACTCCTTGAGTTAAAAAAATCGTCATTGAGTTTATTTGCTGACCTCCTTCCATCATCTATCTCCCTAACTCTTAATGGTAACACTCCTATGTCATTGTATCGTGGAATGTAGATGACTAACAAACATATGACGTATCTGACCAACCAAGCGTAGACACAGAGTAATTTACACCAAAGATAATAGCATTCAAATAGTAACTTTTAACTTGAAATACCTTTTATCATGCAAGTCAGTTTAACAACTACACTGTCATACGCAGTTGGCTTATCCTCCCTAAACTGACCATTGACTTTCGTCCTTTCAAATGGACCGATACCAGCATAGTCACAGCACAAGACACATGACATCATGGACGTCCCTTTCATTGTGGATGACAACATCAACGACGACTGAGTGACAAGTTGATGAACTTAGAGGTGCATCAGAAGCTGTTGTTGTTCGGCCTTTAAAAGGTTGTCCAACTGCAAGATTACCACCACTGCCGTCTTTTATTATTACCTCCAGTTTAGCCTTAACATCTGTCGATAGGTGGGCTACACGCTGATCATTTACACTGACGGTCTCACAAGTATCCATACTTTCTTCAACCGCATCTGTCTTTAAGTCTACTTCACGTTCACAATGTGCAGAACCTTTGTTCAACTCAGTAGTAGTAGGTATTCCCCTCCTCTCATCATGATCAACCATAGACAAAAGTGTACTATCATGATCATTATCACAAATATTCACTTTACCGTCGTCTATCTGTTCGACTTCATCATTTTCAACCTTTTTAATAACAGCAGTAGATGACTTGGATTTTTCCTCATGAATCCTTAAAGGTTTTATACCTTTAATCTGACTAGTAATACCTTGTAAAATTGTGGAGTCAGAACTTGATGACGCTGACTTTACATTTAGCTTACCACTAAACTTGGTCACTTCTTCTCAGTTCTCTTTTGTATGCACTTCTCTGAAACCTCTTCGTCATAAATGACTGCGTTTCACTCTCTGTCTTCTCTATCCCAGGGGTGGGATGCAATATACTGGCAAACCTGCCCGTAGCTAGATTGACAATATCTGTCACTAATCTCAGTATATAGTCGAACCCTGCCTCTAAACCTCCGTCCTCTATACGAGAGCTTATCTTCACCCATATCCTTTGCAGTCGATTAGGTAGGCGTCTCGCTACTACCTCTAGGACAGAACTCAAGTCGAGATCGCTCATGCAATTCATCGAAATCAGCGCATTCTTGTAGGTCATCAGATTTTCCAGAAACTCAGTGAGTGCCTTGGACTCATCTCGTAAGTAACCACCATTACCTTTAACGGTCTCAAATACATTACTTACAATCATCGAAGGTCTTCCAAACTTTTGACGCAGGATACGTATCGCCTCAGTATATCCTTCGTTTGGGGGCATAACCTTACAGCACTGTATGGCTCTTGCAACAGCAGTGCAGTACCTCACCAAATGCATTAAATTCATTTCGTCATCTATTGCAAACCCATTCAACATGACTTCAAACTCCTAGATAGTCGGCTGGGTTTCCGTCGAAATACCGAGGCTTAAATTTGGGAAATTTAAAACTTCTACTATCACTAGATGGTGAAACATGGACATCAATCTTATCACTCTGACCGCGATACTTTTTACAAATAACAGGCTACTCATCATTACTTACTTTCCTGTCTGCTTCCAAAATGCTTTGTCCTTTCCTTGACCCAGGCATTATTGAACTTGACCAAACAATCCAGAAAGGTTCAAAATAACACTCGCCCAAAGAAGACCTGCAGACGCGAGGAAAGACGAATATCCATCATATACGTCTAATAACTCCAGGAGTTATGGGAAACTTTCAAATGTCCAGGTCTAACTACACTGAACTTAACGCTGTCCTTAGAAGACTTTCAGCAACAATGTGTAACAACCAACTCGAAAAACCAGAACACGGATTAGCGACTCGAAAATCCTTTATTCTTGCGCCAATATGGAACCAACTATAAGGTTATCATACACAAGGTCTAAGAATAAATGCCATGACAATTAACCACAATAATACTTCTGATAGTATTTCTCCGTCTTCTAACGAACAGCGTACGATGGAACGATGGCTGCGGTATCGGTGACTCCCGCCAAAATATGGAGTTGGGTTTGAGCAAACAACCATGAATTGATTGTTCAATCCTCAACTACATTGAGACTTTTATGGTGGTCTCAGAGAATATTTTGTCAAGACCTTAAGGACTAAGGTAAGTATAATATATTAGTTTTATTATTTTTCGCTAATTTAAAAAGCCTGCATGTTTTATAGGCATTTACACCTCTTCCTTATTTTTCTTGTTAGCCAGGAAAAGAGAATTCCAATCAATTCAGAAGGCATATAACACAATTTTATTGAAAATCATTGATAAAAATACTTACCGAGCGAAATTTCAACCAACCTGCCAGATAAGTCCAACGCACATTCTAAAAACTTCAGGTCTTTTTCCCTCCTGGAAGTAAAACTGGCATACTCAGAGTGTTATTTGTGTTCATGACATTTTCTCTTCTACATTACCATCTTCTTTTGCAAGATAAATTTTATATAAACGCAGCTGCCTATTTAGAGCATCGAAATCACCAAAAAGTGACTCCCCACTTAACAGCTTTGTTTGTGCTGTCATTTTGTCTCTTCCTCTCTACCTTGGGAGTTAAGATATAAATGTAAAGGAAATTCGACAGTGGAGATTCTCCTGAGCTACCGTTATCCATTTTCATAGTTTTACTGTATCTTATCTGACTAAATACAGCCACCAAGAAATGTTGAGTTTGGCATTGCGAAAACAGCTACTGAATGCCTTTTCACTTAACCGTCAGTTAATACGCGTAAGCTCTGTCAAACTTTAACAATTAGTTGTATTTCCAGCCTGATACATACCCGGTTTGTCCTGAAGGTGAGGACTTGCAGCATGACTATCATCTAAGCGGGAGCACCGTCCACAGCCATTGTCAGCCAACTCTCATAAACTGTCAATGTCCAGCTCTTACTACGCTGGGCCTCACGCTGCCCCTCGAAGACTTTCAGAAATACTTGTATTAACCAACGCGAAAACCAGAAAACTGATTGGCGACTCAAGAATCCTTTATCCTGACGCCACCATATAACCAACAATAATGTTATTACACAAGGTCTAAGAACAAATGTTATAACAATAAATCACGATATTACTTCTGATAGTTTTTAATCTTCCTTCTGGACAGCGAACGATAAGACGATGACTACCGGATTGATGACGCCCGCGAAAAACATGGAGGAGTTGGGTTTGAGCAAACAACCATGAATTGATCGTTCAATCTTCAACCCCATTGACAGTCATAGTTCGATGAGTTACATAGTGCACTCTGCACTAATATTACAATAGCTGTGAAAAATAACTCAAAAATGAAATCAAATATAAAACACTTGCGATGCCAAAACGAAAAATAAACCAAATACTGAAAAGCAATCAGCATATGCCTGAGACGGCCCCAAATTGAGGAAATTTGAGACTAGAGCTCACCAACTGTCGAGTGATGGCATGGCGTGCTAAAGGCGATTCCAATTACCATGCCACAGTAAGTCCACGTTTTCACATTCTACTGTGCACTTATGCTGTACACGATTAACGGTGAACAACGTTGTATTAAGAAGCACGAATGGAAACTTGAAAAGATATGTTGTTAACGAAATCGAATTCCAAAAAGCGCGAGGTGAACGAAAAAGTGCATAACCGCGTAAAATATATGTACAACCAGGGAAAATCAGTATTCTATAATACAGTGGCAAATATTCAACAAGCATAAGTAAAATTAGTTTCTGCAAGCGTATTACATGCGTTCATGAGTTAGTTTTATACACGTATATTTAGATTTAATATCTGAATGCTACACTGGTAAATCCGTATCTCAGCATCAAAAATAAGATCCGGATTTTCAGCTCCAATGTGAAGTCAGTGCTACTATACGGATCAGAGACTTGGCGCGCCGTAAAGAGCATCTCAGACAAATTACAGACCTTCATTAACGGTTGTCTTCGCTCAATACTCAAGATCAGATGGCCAGAAAAGACCAGCAATAGGAATCTCTGGCAATGAGCGAACCAACCAGGAACCGATTGTGAAACAAATAGGCAGGAAGAAATGGAGATGGATTTGCCATACTCTGAGGAAACCATAAAGTGACATTACTAGACAAGCCATTACTCGAGTGGAACCCGAAAGTGAAGCGGCGAGTTGGTCGTCGGTGCAAGGGTGACTTGGAGGAGGTGATGTGAAGAGAAGATGAAAGCATGTGGGCAGACTTGGAGCGGAGTAAAAAGTTGGCAGAAAACAGAAGGCAATGGAGACGCGCGGCTGAAGCCCTATGTTTCTCCAGGAATTAAAGGATATAATAATATAATAATAATATAACACAGGTAATTCCTTAGATAGCCTGTACTACATCACGTCTGTGAGTATAAAACTTGGGCACTGTGGTATAATATAACTCCATTATGGATAAGATTTTATTTTGATAAATCACACAGTGATGTACAGCTATATTGAGTCTACCAATTTAAATTTGCCTGGGGTTCAGTAAATCAGCACTGTACTATCTTGTAGGTTCTGATTGCAAGATGCAAATTAAAACGACTATGACAAATAGTTATGTGCTGTTTCGAGCAGTATATTTAGATATAATTAGAAGTCTGGATAATTCTGGAAAAACGGCGTAACAGCTTGTCTTGTTTAACAGTCTGTATAACCAACTCGGATAATCTAACTGTGCATTACATAAGCAGAAAGCGAAAAACATGGCATAGCGCCGGTCTGTACATGTATACGTTTAAACAAGTCCTGAACATTAGGATGCGCACTTCATGTTAATCTTCGATGTTTTAGTGCCTGCGCATCAATTTCAAGAACTAAGTGAATTAAATTTGTTTAGGGGATATTGTGTGTCGGCGGAGATGCAAGGTACGTTTAATACAACATAAGTAAATATTCTTTTATTACAAGAGAAGTTGTCATACTGAGGCCAGAGATAAATCAAAACAGCGAATGAATCGTCTAGAATACGAGATATATTTCTGGATCAGAAACTCTAAGTGATAATAATTGCTCACCTAACTAGATTGTGTGTACATATGACCGTACTTAGCATGGTAGAGTGCTGAATATTGTGGACGTTTAAGTGTGCACTTTCAACTTAACAAGTCGTCTTAAACAGAAGACTTCAACCTCCAATTTTGGATAAACTAATTCTGCAGACCAGTAATTTTGAGGAATTGTCTACTGCTACACTATGGACCATCGAAAATAGTTATTTCATTTTCATTGTCCACTGTGTATTGCACTCTCCAGTGTTTAAAATTTTTGTTTTACCATGTACACATGAGGACTGGATTGGACGCCATTTGATTTCTTTCCTTGGTGTGTTGACAAGTTCATCCTCTGAGTTTGTAATTCAACCATAATAGTTCGATAAGTCCTAAAGCCCTATCTCTGAATAATCTTAACTTTCTGTTTTATTCAAATATACTGCTCATCAAAGTATATTATTAATCAACTGAGTCTTCTTGATCCACATTTTGTTGTCACTACTTAAAGGTTAGGAAGGGTACTAATTTACTGGGCAAATGGGCAAACTACGTTTATTTAAATCTGATGTAGTGTAGCTATCTGACAGACTTATTAGTACATTACTACTGTTTGAATACTACAAGTGATTCACTCTCAGTATGTCCTAGAACAGACAGCCAACCTGGGTTAGTAAGCGGCAAAAATGGTTGTTGCTACTACGTGAATGTTAAGTGAAAATAATTCTCTTGAAACATGTCTAGTTGTCAAACCATTGGACTTCGCTACAGGGACACTATTCTAAGTGTAGTCATTGATGCGTTTTGTAGAATCAGCTTTTGGTTGATTCGCGTCTCAGTACAACATGCTGAGCAATTCCTCAAGCAAGTTTGAAGTAATTCATGTTTTATGTCCTTGATATGTTATTTACGGATCATCACTAAGTCGTTATTTACAGATAATTTCATGGCAATTTGGAAAAATGGTCCATTGCTAGCTTTTTCCGTCCGAAGTATGTTGATGATACTTTAATCATTTTTGACCTACGAGTTTCTAGTAGTTACCACCTAGCCACCAAATTTACAGTTGAAATGTAAACCGGACAAACAATCTGTTTTGTGGACGTCCGATTAAAAGAGAAGGCTGATGGAGCGTTGGACATATAAGTATATAGAAAGCCCAAGTAGGACCGCCAGTTGACCAACTTCTACAGTTGGGTACCCATAAATGATATCTCTTGAGATTAGGATCCAAAGAATCTGGGGCCCTGAATACATAGATGAAGAGATAACTGTTTTAAGAAAGACACTAATCGAAAATGGCCATCCTTACGACTTACAAATAAACACATTGTAAGTGTAGTTGAAGAATGAACAATCAATTCATGGTTGTTTGCTCAAACCCAACTCCATATTTTGGCGGGAGTCACCGATACCGCAGCCATCGTTCCATCGTACGCTGTTCGTTAGAAGACGGAGAAATACTATCAGAAGTATTATTGTGGTTAATTGTCATGGCATTTATTCTTAGACCTTGTGTATGATAACCTTATAGTTGGTTCCATATTGGCGCAAGAATAAAGGATTTTCGAGTCGCTAATCCGTGTTCTGGTTTTTCGAGTTGGTTGTTACACATTGTTGCTGAAAGTCTTCTAAGGACAGCGTTAAGTTCAGTGTAGTTATACCTGGACATTGACACATACACCCAAAACCGAAAAAAATAAAGCCCTACATCTGTGCTGAAGATGTTATCTATGAATATAGCTTTCAAAGGTGATTTTCTGACCGACACTCTAAAGAGGAAGGTATGAAACGCCCTGAAAAAGAAAAATCTTTGCTTCTACATTGAGATTGTTACCCAGTAACTCTGAAGATAAACTACCACATTTGACTAATCCTACCTGCTTCTGTGGAGCTACATATGTAGTTCCTTTAATGCTTGTCTTATCTAAACGAGTCAACGAAAATGATCTCCCTCGGTTAGAGGATGGTCACACTGGATCAGTATGGGCTGCTTTGATTAAACATATATTCAACGCTGGCCATTCAACATATTAGGAAATTACAAAGTTATCTACAAAGTTATAAGAAGCCTTCAGGAAGCAGCGTGGTTCCGCATACTATGCATCTCTGATGCCTTAGAGATTTGAATGGAAAGCCCAGGTTTATATATACAGTGGAAACTTCTCCATCACCTCCTTGTATCTTGAGTAGAGTTCTAAGCTCACAAATATTTTACTGTTATTACTATTTTTTGTTTGTTTCCGCACGACATTTATTAACTAGATATTAACTAACGTTTTGTTCACTCTCTTCATTTACTACAAAATTTATTTTGATACTATTCTCTATGCTTTTTCGTTATCATTCAATATTTTTGTGGTGGGAGCAGGCTGCTAGCCAATTTATTATTATTATATTATTGTATCTTTTAGTTCCTAGAGGAACATAGGGCTTCAGCTGCGCACCTCCATTGACTTCGGTTTTCTGACAACTTTTTCACCCTGCTCCAGGTCTGCCCACATGCTTTCATCTCCTCTTCACATGACCTCCTCCAAGTCACCCTTGGACGACCAACTCGCCGCCTCCCTTTCGGGTTCCACTCGAGGGCTTGTCTAGTGATGTCACTTGATGGTTTCCTCAGCGTATGGCCAATCCATCTCCATTTCTTTCTGCCTATTTGTTTCACAATCGGTTCCTGATTGGTTCGCTCCCAGAGATCCCTGTTGCTGATCTTTTCTGGCCATCTGATCTTGAGTATTGAGCGGAGACAGTTGTTAATGAAGGTTTGAAGTTTGTTTGAGATGCTCTTTATGACTCGCCAAGTCTCTGATCCGTATAGTAGCACTGACTTCACATTGGAGTTGAAAATCCGGATCTTATTTTTGATGCTGATTGCTGTTGACCTCCACACAGATTTGAGAGTAATGAAAGCTTGTCTTGCTTTTCCGATTCTGGCTTTGATGTCTTCGTCAGTTCCGCCTGTAGTTGAGACGATGCTTCCCAGGTAGGTGAAGGAGGTTGTTTCTTTCAGGTTCTTCCCATTTATGCTTATTGTGGTCTGTTGTTGCTGTTGATGTTGGCAAGGAATCTTCATCACCTCTGTTTTATCTATGTTCACGTGAAGTCCTATCTTTGATGCTTCTTCTGCCAACTTGTTACTTTTCATTTGCATATCTTCCAGTTTATGGGAAATCAGACATATATCATCGGCGAAATCCAGATCCTCCAAGTCTTTTGTGTCAGTCCATTTTATGCCTGTTCCCTCGTTGGTTGCCGTTGTCTGTCGCATTATCCAATCAATTGCAATCAGGAAGATCATTGGTGATAGTAGACAGCCTTGCCTCACTCCCGTCCTCACTTCGAAGGCTTCCGTAAGTTTCCCGTTGTGGATTACTTGGCATGCGGCATTGTCGTATAACTGTTGGATGAGGTGTATAATTGTCAATGGGACCCCGTAGTAGCGAAGTAGTTTCCAAATGACCTCTCGATCGACGCTGTCGAAGGCCTTTTCAAAGTCGATGAAGTTGAGATAGAGAGGTGACTGCCATTCCAAGCTTTGTTCAATGATGATCCGTAGAGTGGCGATTTGATCAATACATGATTTGTTTCTCCTGAATCCAGCCTGTTCCGGACGAAGTTTTTCATCTAGGGCTTGTTTGATTCTCTCCAGGATGATGCGACTTAGTATCTTGCTTGGAATGGACAGAAGCATAATTCCCCGCCAGTTTTTACATTGACTTAAGTCTCCTTTCTTTGGAAGTTTGAATAAGTAACTGTTCTTCCAATCCTCGGGTACTTTGCCCTCTTTCCACACCTTCTCCATTAGTGGTGTCATCAAGTCCGCTGTTGTCTCTGGGTCTATTTTCAAAGCCTCTGCTGGGATTCCATCTGGTCCCGGTGTTTTCCCAGTTTTAAGCATCTTGATTGCATTCAGGACTTCTGATTTCGTCGGGGGGTCAGTGTTCACTGGTAGTTCTGCTTCCGTTGTTGGTATTGCTGGACGTGTTGTAGGTGGCGGACGATTTAGAAGTCTTTTGAAGTGTTCAACCCAGTGCTTTCTCTGTTCCACCTCTTTGGTGATTGACTTTCCATTGTCGTCCTTTATTGGCTTAATCTGTGTCGAACGTTTGCCCGATAGGTGCCTAGTTGTTTGGTAGAGTGTGGCGAGGTCTCCTTTGCCTGCAGCTTGTTCTGCTTCGTTTGCCATGGTTTCATAATATTTTCTTTTGTCTTCCCTGGCGCTTTTCTTCACTCTTTTGTTCAGTGTATTGTAGCTTGCATTCAGCTCCTGTTTTTGTTGCTCGTCCGTGCACTGGATAATCTTTTGCTTCACTGTCCTTCTCTCTTCTATTAGTTTCCAAGTGTCCATAGTGAGCCACTGTTTGTCCTGTCTCTTTTTTCTGCCTAGAATTTCTATGCAGGTTTGGCTCCACACCATTTTCAAGTTGTTCCAGTGCTTTTCAACGCCGACCTCTTCGCTAGTGTTGATTTGTGTCTCGACTTTGTCCTTTATGCTTGCAATGAAGATGTCCTTTGTAGCCTGGTCCTTCAGCTTTTGAGTGTTGAACTTGGCTTGTGGTCTATCTGCAGCTCCTGATTCCCTGAAAGCTTTTAATTTGATTTGGATTGTCCCTTGTACGAGATAGTGGTCTGAGCCAACGTCTGCTCCTCTTCTTGCTAGCCAATTGGTAGACATTAATCTACGTCAATTCTAGGTCACTAATATTGGCCGTGAGAAAATATGAACAAGGCTGATTCGACAACCAGTCACATCAGACTTAAACGTGGGCAAATATGGTTCGCAGATAGATGGCTCCACTTTCCGAGAAACTCGAGAACAACCGATCAGAAGACGGCGTTTGTCTGCTTAACTTCCGAGAAACAACGAATCAGAAGACTGCGTTTGTCTACTTGAATAAGCTATAATTATGTACATGAAATATATATAAATACGTGCTGATTTCCGTAATAGAATGATCTGTTGCCAGCCCTTGTCTTCTGTTGTTACATTTTCTGAACGTTTTTCATATTAAACAACAATCTTAGTCTAGACTTAATAATCTTCAACCCCTAGTTACAGTTTGATTATTCATCACTGTTTTGAAATATTTTAGATGATATAAACTATTTTTTTATTCTTGTGATGTGTTGTAACAGACTGAGTAATCACATATATACAGAAGTAATTGCGATGTAATTACGACTCCACAGCTAAGCCAATGAATTCTCCGAAAGGAGTCTCTTCTCTAAACTGTTTGTGCTTATTTCCATGTTTGGATGGGTATTTTTCGTGAACTTAGTGTTTCAATCACTGATAAATAGATTTTTATAAGACAATGCAAACAAAAGAACACTGGCAGTTCAGATGTGCAGATATGAAGTTGGAGGAAAACAGACAACAATTAAATTATCCCCCCAAAGCACTGGAAATGGATCCAGAGACTGCGGCAGATGTACTAACACCATTATTGCAAAAGGTTTGGAAAGAAGGAAAGGTACCTACCGATTCAAAGAAAGGATAACTCTTCAAGCTGCCAAAGAAGGGTGACTTTGACCTCACGTACAAGGACTGGAATAATGCTCTTATCGATGCCAAGTAAAATACTAAATCACATCATCCTGCACTGCATACAGAACTCTGCCACCCACCGGAACAAGGTGATATCAGGAAAGGCAAATCATATGCTGATCAAACTGCAACTCTACGCATCGTCATCACAGAAAAAAGCATAGAATGGCAGTCAAACCTCATTCTACCTGAACTTAATCGACTTCGAAAAGGCATTCGACACAGCAGAGTCGACCGAGAAGTAGTTTGGAAACTACTTCAACACAGTGGCGTGTAGTACTCAAACTTTTATCAACCTCATTCAACAGCTGGCTATATGGCAATGCCACGTGTCAAGTAATCCCCAACAGAAAACTCAGTGAGTCGTTTGAAGTGCATACAAGAGAGACCTCTCTCGCGCGCTCCTTGAATACGACGTGCTTTTTCCTCTCCAACCGGAAAATACCAATTCTGTGAATTATCCGTTTGGGAAACCTGATCTTCCTAGCCGGTGAATTTAATTCAACCATTACTTACATAGTAAATCTCTGTGTGGTAAGTCCAGCTGTCTCGAACTACTGCCAAAGCTTCAGGTGCTACTTTTGTAGCAGCATCTTCCTCACTCGTTCAGAGAAACAAGACTTGTTGGTCTACCACGTGATTGCCGTGAAGCCGATCATTCAGAAAGTACTAGGTAAAGTCGAAAACCTTTTCTTTTCCTTGCCTTACACTTTTTCAGTCTTATTCTTGCTCTTTTGGTTAGAAACTGTTGCTCTCTTAGACGTACATAGCATAATTTATAGTGATTGTTAATATGGTTGTTGAAAGCAGCCTTAAAAAAGCCACTAGAATACCGTACTCTGTAGTCACAAGGGCTTCAGCCAGGGAAGGAAAAAATCCAGGGATTTCAACCCCTTCCCGCATACCGATCCTAAAGACTCGTGTAGCTTTAGTCTGCCCTGATACAACGCCTGCATTGCCACAGTCTAGTACTGAAACGGCACAGGCAATACCAGAAGGACAGAATTCTACACCTGCATCAACTGTAGGCCAGTGTGTGAAACACATCAAGCCTAAAAGGAAACGTTCAAGACGTCATAAGACCTCGAAGGCGTCATCAAGGAAAGGGGATGAATGCCAGGCGTGCAGCATCACAGTTTCTAAAACTGATTCAGCGTTTGAATGTAATTTTTGCAAACGATGGGTGCACTGCCGTTGTGACAAAGAAGTACCGAAAGCATACTATGAGTTTATGAGAAATAACCCATGCCCATGGTTTTGGTACGTGTGTCCACTTTGTCGCCCTGGCATAGTCCCACAAAGCGTGTCTGCGGATAGCAGAAATAACACGCTCTTGTGCCCCAACACAGTATCATGCAGCTCCCCCCTGCTAAACTCGCACTGCCGAAACTGGTCAAAGACTTAAAGAAGGACACACCAGCCCTACTGACTGGAAATGCCAATTCTCACAAGGTGAAGATTAGCAAGGTTCCATCCACATCAGGGGAGGGCAAAATTACAAAGGCACCACTTGCATCCACTAGCAAGCCTGGCAACACAAAAAAGGCTGTCCAGGTACCGATGAAGCCTAATGTTGCTAATGATGCAAAGGACTGCAAGAAGCCGAAGGCAAAACCTAAGTCTGAGGGTAGTCGGTCTAACTCTCTCATCCTCTTTAACGTACCTGTGAGCACGGATAGCTTGCTCGAACAACGGGCCCTGTTTGATCAGGAACAGTGGTCCAACCTGTGCGGCAAACTAGGTCTGAACATTAGTTCAGCAAAACTGTGCAGACTGTACAGGGGTGTCCACACGCCTCAGGGTAAGCCACCCCCATTACGGGTTACACTGGACTCTGCCGAAGAGGCCGAAAAAGTACTGTTAATGGCTCAGGTACTAGCCCTGGACAGAAGTTCTAACATAAGAGCGCGGCAAGATAGACCATGGGCCGTCAGAAATATGGCGAGGGAGTCACCGGAACTGATGCCTTCCACCTCTATGGTGGTACACGGTGTTCCGGAGCTGGAAACCGGCACTGCTTGTGAAAAACACATGCACGACGTACAACAATGGAGATGGCTGTCATCTCAGATGGCCCCTGGCGCTTCTGGAGCCATCTCCATTTTCCGACTACCTCGTCCCGCTCATCTAACATTGATTAACTCTCCAAAGCTGCTGTGTGTCACATTCAACTCCCCGGAGCAGTTGTCCATATCACTTCAACGGTGGTATGAGACCAAGGGAAAAATTGGAGGACACATCCGATGCTGTGAAAGCAGACCCAGAAATATAAGGAGGCAGCAAACTGAGGCTTTAATACGACCCCAAGCTTCGGTGACACTAGAGCGATGCAGCTCTGAGAATAATAGTCTGTGTCTCCCAAGTGTCCTGCCTAAATCCATTGAAAAAAACTACAACGGGCCGGTTCTATCGGAATCGGCCAACTAGTTCCAACATCAAGTCCCCCACCAGCAGACGGTTTCACGTCAACTACCCCACAACACTCTGAGGTTGTTAGACTCACTGTCAGTTGCCTATATAGCAATGTGAGGGGGCTGAGAGGGAAAGTAGGTGAACTCCGAAATCTCCAAGCACACCTTCAACTGAAAATAATCATTCTTACTGAAACGTGGCTAAACCCCACTATCGCCGACAATGAAATCAGTATAGGTGATATGGTACTGGTCAGAAGAGACAGGGATAATAAGGAAGGAGGGGGAGTTGCTATATACTTTGATAGGCAACTTAAATGTGTGCGCGCAACGGACCCACCACTTATCGAACTCCCAGACTCCATATGGTGTCATTTCACCGTAGGCCACACCAAGCACTTACTGGGTGGCATCTACCGATCTCCCACCTGTGGGGCAGAGCACAATCAGCTACTGCTCAGCACTATCACAGGAATACGAGATTTGGGCTACGACCAAATCACCATAGCTGGAGATTTCAATGCTCCATCACTGAACCTTGGCTCCGGGTGTGCTAAGGGAAAATTTGGCCGAAACCTACTGCAAACTATTCGAAACACGGGACTGACTGAGAATGTTGGAGACGACACTAGGTGGGGCCCTAGTGGAAAGTCATCAAAACTAGATTATATTCTAACTAGTGACCAGCTACTCGTCGAAAAGGTCCAGATCATGACTCCTCTGGGAAGCAGTGACCATGCAGTCATAGGTTTCGATCTTGTCCTCCGTGAGCGTTTGCAATGGGATGTTACGCGACCATGTCTGTGCTACAGCAAGGCTGACTATGCTGAAATGCGGAGGCTCTTGTCCGACGCAGACTGGCCCTTAGCATGGGACGACCTATCTGTGGATGAACACTGGGAAGTGGTAAAAAAGATTATCCATGCAGCAATCTCGGATACCGTCCCTTTAGTCACAACACAGCCTAAGAGAAAGACGTCATGGTTGAAGAGAGGCACGCAACGTATTCTGCAAGCAAAGCGGAGGGCTTGGTTTACGTGGCGTGTATCTAAGAGTCAGACCGACCATGATGCATACCTCGAACTCAGGAACCGGTGTAATGCAAGAGTTAGGAGGGACAGAAGGTCATTCCAGGCTAACCTTGCTAAAAAACTCCTATCAAACCCTAAAAACTTGTACCGATTCATGTCGGAAAGAAAACCGACAAACCAAGGGGCATGCGCCTTAGTAGGCCCAAACGGTCAATATCTCACTAGTCTGGAGATGGCTGAAACATTCAGTTCAGCCTTCGCTAAACAGCTAAACAGCAATGTGGATATTACAGTTACGGACCAAAATGGTGGCACCACTATTTCAGAGGAGGAAGACCTAGCGACTACTCCCCAAATAAACCCCGCAATAGTACTAAGGAAGCTACAGCGACTCATACCTGGGAAGTCCCCAGGTTGTGATGACATCAGGCCATCTGTTCTGAAACAGTGCGCCGAGGCTCTCTGTAGACCCCTGTGCGACTTGTTCCAACACTCAATGGATTCGGGGACCCTGCCAAGGGAGTGGAAAAGAGCCATCCTTTCTCCAATCTTCAAGGGTGGGGACAGGCAAAACGCTGCTAGCTATAGACCAGTAGCTCTACTCCCAGTGGTATCAAAAGTACTGGAAAGTATTATTGACGACCACATCAGGGAATATTTCGATAGGACTAATATACTGCATGAAGCCCAACATGGTTTCAGAAAAGGCAGATCCTGCGTCACTAACCTACTGTCAGCTTGGGACGACTGGACATCATGCTGGGACTTGAACGTACCAGTCCATGTGGTCTTCCTAGACTTTGAGAAGGCATTTGACACTGTTCACCATGACCTTCTCCTACATAAAATAAGCCAGGCAGGCATAGGTGAGCCACTTCTGTCATGGTTGAAGGACTACCTAGCCGACAGGCAATTTTGCACTAAGGTTAACCGAGTCCGATCATCTTGGCACAGATCGTCATCAGGAGTGTCGCAGGGTTCTATCCTAGGACCACTGATGTTTTTGATTTTCATCAATGATCTACCACGCCGTCTGAGCTGCCCGACTCTCCTGTACGCTGACGACGTAAAAATATGGAGGGCGATAAAGTGTCCGGAGGACTCAGATAGGCTACAGGAAGACCTAAACCTTCTGGAAGACTGGGCGGTGGCCAGTGGCATGACTTTCAACTTGAAAAAGTGCAAAGTAGTGAAGTTGCGCACCTGTAGACTGCAGAATGCAAGTTACACCCTGTGCAATGAAAGCTTGTCCTGCACAACGTCGGAACGCGACTTAGGTCTAGTTCTAACGGAAAAAATGGACACAAGCGTAAATTACACAGGGGATGTAGCGAGGGCATATGCGGTCATACACTTTACGCATAGACAGTTAGGTGCACTCACTCCTGAGCTCTTTCTAATGTTGTACAAAACATACGTCAGGCCACACCTTGAGGTGCATAATATTATTGCACCCCCAATGCTGAGAAGAGATGCCAACCTCTTGGAAAGAGTCCAACGACGGGCAACAAAAGGAGTGGTTGGTCTCCGAAACAAACCATATGATGAAAGGCTGAAGAAATTAGGCCTGTTCACACTTAGTTACCGTCGGCTTAGGGGGGATTTGATTACTGCCTACAAAATAACAAATGACCAGAATCACCCAAACAAAGGTGTTCTGCCATTGAGTAGGTATAGGCTTCCACGTGGAAATCCCAGAAGGATAGCTCACCAGAGGGCAAGGACCCGGGTGCGCTCCCACTTCTTTTCACTGCGGGTTTGTCGTCCCTGGAATTCCTTACCGGCAGATGTAGCTATGGCACCGTCTTTGGACGCCTTTAAGCGAAGGCTGGACAACCATGCAGCGATACAAGGACTGCATCCAAATGGCCTATCTCCTTAAAATCGCATTTACCAATCAGGGTAGATAATTAAACTCGTCATTTTACTTCTTTACATTCTCTCCCGTCTTACTCTCCTGACAACTTATTAATATTATAATTACTATTATTATTATTACTATTACCGATATATATATTATTCTTCAAACTTAATGAGCTGACTGTTGTTACGTTTCCTATTTTCGTTTCTGTCTCTTAGTCTGAATAGCTTCACTAATTATATTTATTATTATTATTATTACTATTATTATTATTATTACTATCTCTTTTCTCTTGTCGACAATACCGAAGGACTAACTGGCGAAAGGATCAACTCCAATCACAGTAGTAACAGTCTTAACATACCTCATACTACAAACCACATATAATTAATCCCAGCACTACTCCCTTTGGAGTCAACCAAAGCTACGACAGTCGAGTGGCGGGACAAGCTACGCAGAAGTTTACCGAAGATCAAGAACCTATACCTCACAATCAAGAAGCGAGCACAAAGAAATCAAATTGGTTTATACTAGCTCGTAAAAACGATATTGGATATTGGAAGAGTAAGACAAGGACTACCTGCCTATTATCACCCATGATATTTCTAATTGTGGTGGACTGGATTATGCGTCAGACTGTGCATTTGGGAGCGAGCAGACAGGAATACGCAGGACCACCGATAAGAAGACTATAGCAGATCTGGATTTCGTAGATGATATATGTTTAATATCACATAAACTCGAAGACTAACAGGCAAAAGCCAATAAACTGGCTGAAGTGGCTAACAATGAAGAAGGGACTCCAGCTGAACATAGAGAAGACGGAGGTGATGAAGGTGATCAACAACAACAGCAACAGAAACAACAACCAGCACCAATCCCCATCAACGCGGGAGATATGACAGAGGTTGCCTCCTTCGATCTTCGATTACCTAGGGAGCCATCATCGTTTCAACTACAGGGAGCCGGAACGGATGAAGAATTTGAAAGACAAGATACACCTTCATCAACCTGAAACCAGTTTAGAAATCTTTTTCACTGCAGTCAGCCAAATAAGATTTCGGTTTTCAATACCAGTGTCATGTTGGTCCTTCTATACGAGTCAGAAACTTACACTGCCTGTCACGGAAAGGATTTCCAATAGATTGCAGACTTTCATCAACAGCTGTCTTCTCTGGCTCCATACTGAATATCAAGTGACCGGCTGGCTAGAAAGAATTAGTAACAAGAAACTCTGTAATGGAACAATCCAACCAAGAGCCGATCGCTCAACAAATATGTAGGAGAAAATGGAGATAAATTGGACAAACATTGAAGGGGCCGTCGAATGACACCGCGCTTGATGCAGGCAGTCGCTCGAGTGGAATCCAAATAGCAAGGGACGAGTGTGTGTTGTCGGTGCGAGGGTGATATGGAGAAGATTGTTTGAGTTGAAGGAGGGGATGAGAGATTATGGTCAGTCGGTGAACCCAGCTGAAGAGAACAGCAGAAAATAGAAAAAAAGTCGAGATGTATTGTTGAAGCTCTATATGCGACTCGGAAGTCAAGGGAACAATAATAACATAATAATAATAATAGTAAATAACTAAAAGTATATGCAATACTCAATTTCATGGTTAAACTCCTGAGCATACAATAATAAATATGAGATACACTGCTTATGTTAAAAATATTTAATTTGATACATGAAAAATTGTGGTGTACCGGTTGGAATTAAAATAATTATGGTTAAATGATGCTTGAAAATACTAAGCAAAAGTGAGAAAGGTATGTAACAAAAATGAGTAGGCACTGGACAAGCAGAAAAATAGAAAAAATGGTGGGTTTAACAACATTTAAAATTGAGTAATAAATAAAGTTAGCTAAAAGTAAGCTAGTCGAAGATAAAAAGGAAGTTTATTCTGAGTTCACTAACAAAATTTTAAAAACACTAGTGGTATTACTTGTTTTGAAGGGGCATAAAAAACCCAAAATAATATGGACTAAAATTCTTACATGTCCATATTACATGACAGTAGAAAATTTCTTGTTCTGTCCATAGTTTTATTAATATCATGAAATATTTGTGGCGAAGTGACAAGTGTTATTACAAGATACTCAGCTATTTTTAAATAGAGATTCTTGTAGAGAGAATATGTTCATAATGTAGACAGACATTAATTAAAATAATTTTACAACCCAAACAAACTGTCGTCAAGATTTGACAGAATAGTTCTAAAACATTTGGGCGCCTAGTAAGAAGTAGACATTTGTAAAAAATTATATTTGTAAAATCTCAGCGATATTGAAATGAGTAATTCCAGCGTTTCGTTCGGCAATCTGGTCTCAACTTCTTCAGGGAAATTAATCAAAATTAAAATAACAGAGATTTATACATAAAAGGAAGGTTTCTTGTTTTTAAAAACTTTGTCTAATCATGATTCATGAAACAAATATCAACAAGTATAATAAACAAAATTGTATGAGCTCTGATCAAAATTTGACCTTGGACTTACAAATGTTGGTCTACCTTTGTTAAACACTTTAAACACAGTGTGTATGTGTATGTGTGTGTGTGTGGGTAAACAGTTGTAAAACCTTTATTAACGTCTCCATAAGAAGATATAGACAGTCAGGAATTTTGACCAAGTATTATTAATTAGTGATACATCATTGAACAAAGCTTGGAATGGCAGTCACCTCTCTATCTCAACTTCATCGACTTTGAAAAGGCCTTCGACAGCGTCGATCGAGAGGTGATTTGGAAACTACTTCGCTACTACAGGGTCCCATCGACAATTATACACCTCATCCAACAGTTATACGACAATGCTGCATGCCAAGTAATCTACAACGGGAAACTTACGGAAGCCTTCGAAGTGGGGACGGGAGTGAGGCAAGGCTGTCTACTATCACCAATGATCTTCCTGATTGCAATTGATTGGATAATGCGACAGACAACGGCAACCAACGAGGGAACAGGCATAAAATGGACTGACACGAAAGACTTGGAGGATCTGGATTTCGCCGATGATATATGTCTGATTTCCCATAAACTGGAAGATATGCAAGTGAAAAGTAACAAGTTGGCAGAAGAAGCATCAAAGATAAGACTTCACGTGAACATGGATAAAACAGAGATGATGAAGATTCCTAGCCAACAGCAACAACAACAACAGACCACAATAAGCATAAATGGGAAGAACCTGAAAGAAACAACCTCCTTCACCTACCTGGGAAGCATCGTCTCAACTACAGGCGGAACTGACGAGGACATCAAAGCCAGAATCGGAAAAGCAAGACAAGCTTTCATTACTCTCAAATCTGTGTGGAGGTCAACAGCAATCAGCATCAAAAATAAGATCCGGATTTCCAACTCCAATGTGAAGTCAGTGCTACTATACGGATCAGAGACTTGGCGAGTCATAAAGAGCATCTCAAACAAACTTCAAACCTTCATTAACAGCTGTCTCCGCTCAATACTCAAGATCAGATGGCCAGAAAAGATCAGCAACAGGGATCTCTGGGAGCGAACCAATCAGGAACCGATTGTGAAACAAATAGGCAGAAAGAAATGGAGATGGATTTGCCATACTCTGAGGAAACCATAAAGTGACATTCCTAGACAAGCCCTCGAGTGGAACCCGAAAGGGAGGCGGCGAGTTGGTCGTCCAAGGGTGACTTGGAGGAGGTCATGCGAGGAGGAGATGAAAGCATGTGGACAGACCTGGAGCAGGGTGAAAAAGTTGTCAGGAAACCGAAGGCAATGGAGGTGCTCAGCTGAAGCCCTATGTTCCTCTAGGAACTAAAGGATACAATAATAATAATAATAATAATAAATAATTAGGATGAGTAGTTGTGTACCATCCATAACGACCAGCAGTGGTATAAAGTTACTCATCTTAATCAGTCTACGATCTGAAAAGTTTGATTTCCAGAGGAAATTGTGACTGTTTAAATTGTAGATAAGGAATTAATTTTCAGATTATGAATATGAACTACTGGAATAATCAATACTCAAAATGGGAACTGGCCGCAGGGATAGGCGACTTTGAACTAGAAATTCAGTGTCTATTATGTCATGCATGTGTCAGCTATTAAAAAGTCATTGACTAAATAACTCAAGAGGTATCTGGTTGAATCGACCATCAGGCTTGAGAAATTTACCTGGTACAACTGCTATGTGATTGAATCACGAAGCGAATCTATCATGGTTTATAGGTTTATCGGAATGATTCCTTGTCAAAGTTCATTTGGTCATGTATTGGATGCTACATATAGTGGCATTTGTATAAAAGGCTATATGTGCACACATTGAAAAGCTCCAATAGCTGGTTTTACTTTGTCAGGATTTCTAAGAATGCATTTTTAATTGAGACAATTTAATTTTACTCTCGAAGGAGTTTGTTTCTTTGAGCACATTTAATGCCAGACTAGAAAAATCTAGCTAAAATGTGATTTTAAGTTTTAAGGACACCAGTGTCGGAATAATCGAAGTAACTAGTAAAACACAAGCTTGCCTAAAGAGAGTAGAACGCCAGATGGTATTTTCGTGGCTGAATTCTTCGCAATCCAAAACAAGAAGGGTAAAGCATGGTGGAAAAAATTTTCCATAAGAACTCTTTCAAAAGAAAGCATACATTGTGTTCTTGTGATAAGATTAATTTGAGATTCCCCTTGTACCCACTTTTACTTGTCTAGACCATTTGACACAAGTGCTGCGCTCACACTTTAATTTTTTGCTTGATTATGCTGTTCGCAGACGCACTTTTCCAACAGTCATTTGTTATGAAATTAAAGAGAAGAAGTGCATCAATTATGCCGAAATAAAAGAATACACTACGAAATGGAGTTGAGACAGACTAACTGTAAGTTGTATCATTCAGTCTGCAGACTATCTTAGTGTTCGTTTATATATTAAAATAAAAGTTCATTGATAGGAAAGGCTTCGTTAACTGATATAGATAACTGTCAATATAAAAAGTTTCCGTGTGATAACAAATCCAGTTTTGTATCAATATTCCAAGGTTTGATTTCACTGGAGTAATATTTAAATATGGCTCACGCAGAGCAGTAATTTCAAGGAACCAAACTTACAATTTCAGAATTCAGGTACACAAGTAGTGTTTTTCTGTGTCACCAAATCCTTATCTGGTTCCCATAAATTGATTTCTATCTATATTCCATATAGAAAGTCATTTCATAATTCATCAAATCATAATTTTACACACCTTATGAATGAATATTTACTGCTAAAAGAAGGAAAACATATTGTAACGACAGAAGAAAAGAGCCAAATAACAGATTATTTATCGAGAAAACCAAGCAATATTTATAGATTTTTACGTACAATATTGTTAGAGGAGAAGCAACCTCTTCTGCTTGGTTGTTTTCTTGCTGAAGGTTATCTCTTTGTGACCGTTTCTCAGAAAATAAAGCCACATATCTGCGAACCATATTTCCACACCTTAACTCTACTGTGTGATTGGCTGGTGATTTTCTCAAGGTTAGTCTCTGTTGATGTTGTTTTCCTCATTACCCTGATTCGGGATGTGAACATTGACGTAAATTGTTGTCTACAATTTTTGGCTTGCCTCCAGCTCTCACCAAAATACCACCTCTGAAATATTTTGAGTGATGATAAGTTTTTTCTCTCGGTATCGCAAAGAGTTTCAAATAGACATCAAAATCTGTGAATTTCTGGTGTGGTGATAAGATTTAAATTATGTCACTGATAATACAAGTGTTTTTGTAACCTACATAAAAATATGTCATTGCATCTTGCAGAGAGAACTAGTTTGTTATGATGAATAAATTATTTCATCTCTGACAAACTATTTCAAATAACTTGGAATGAAATTAATTTATTTTCACAAAATAACACATTCATGGAAAAGAATATATATACAGTTTCATTGTGATATAAATTAATGTGATCATACAATAAATTAATTAACACATTTTAAAAACTTGACTATTTGTGCATTGAAGTTTCTATAGCGATTTGGTCAAGTTTTTGGGGTGGGATTGCTGGCACCACGCCCCAACCCTCCCTCTTTATCCGGGATTGGGACCGGCTAGAAAACTAGCGACCTAGTAGTCTAGGCGACGCCAAGTAAAATTCTGAGTCGCATCATCCTGGAGAGAATAAAGGACGCACTGGAGACAGAACTCTGCCAGCCCAGAACAAGCTGGTTTCAGGAAAGGCAAATCATGTTCTGACCAAATTGCAACTCTACGCATCATCATCGAACAAAGCATGGAATGACAATCAAACCTCTACCTCAACTTTATAGACTTTGAGAAGGCCTTCGACAGTGCAGCGTTGACCGCGAAGTAATTTGGAAACTACTCGAGTACTACGGCGTACCCGAAATATTCATCTATCTTATTCAAAAGTTGTACGACAACGGAACATGTCAAGCGATCCACAACGGAAACCTCAGCGAGGCGTTTGGAGTAAACACAGGAGTCAGACAAGGGTGCTTGTTATCACCAATGATATTCCTAATTGTGGTGGGCTGACTGGATTATGCGTCAGACAGTGGAAAACGAGCAGACAGGGATATCCTGGACCGACGTGAACAACCTAGAAGACCTGGATTTCGCGCGTGGATGATTTATGTTTGATGTCACACACAATCGAAGACTTACAAGCGAAAACCGACAAACTGGTGGAAGAAGCAGCTTGCGGAGACAGGACTTCAAGTTAACATAGACAAGACGGAGGTTATGAAAATAACCAATCAACGAACAACAATAGCAGCAACATCCAGCGCCAGTCATCATCAACGGGAGGGATTTGAAAGAGGTTACTTCATTCATTCACTTATCTAGAATTGAGCGTTGTCTCAACTACAGGCAGTCGGAACGGACGAGGATGTCAAATCGAGCGAGAATCGGGAGAGCAGGCGAGAAGCACATTCATCAACCTGAAACCAATCTGGAAATCTTCGTCACTCAGCCAGCATCAACAGCAAAATTCGGTCGGATTTACAATACAAACGTCAAGTTAGTCAGTTCTATACAGATCAGAAACTTGGCGGGCGGGTCACAAAGAATATTTCCAACAGCCTGTTGCAGACCAGAACGTTATCAACAACTAACTGTCTTCGCTGGCTCTATACTGAATATCAGATGGCCGGGCCGGGCCGGAAAGAATCACCAGCAAGAAACTATGGCTGGGAACAAACGGAACAAGAACCAATCGTCAGCCAACAAATATGCAGGAGAAAGTGAAGATGGATCGGACACTCGCTGAGGAGACCGCTGGGTGACATCGCGCGCCAAGCCCTCGAGTGGAACCCGAAAGGGAAGCGGCGTGTGGGACGTCCAAGGGTGACATGGAGGATATCGTGTGAAGAGGAGTTGACACAGTATGGACTAACATGGATGCGGCTGAGGAGTACAGCAGAGGACAGAAAGAAGTGGAGACGTGCAGTTGAAGCCCTATGTTCCACTAGAAACCCAAGGGAACAATAATAATAATATTAAAAACTTGACCAACTGACAAAATCACTAATTCTGGTACTTTCGTTATTTTTCCATCATCAAACATACCATGAACTTTGAAACAGCCGATTTTAATTCTCACAGTTTTATAGCAAGATCATTTTTATTCCTTAATTGTTGCCTCAAAGAGTTTTGGAAAGTATTGCTGCTTTGAAATTGTGAAATTGTTAAGTATCTTCTGATGACATTAGCACTTGTAAACTGGTGGACCATGTAATGTGTAAAAGACCGGCATATAGAGAAATTCGTTGTTACAGTGCAGCTGACGAAACAGGCAGCTGAGAATTATTTATAATTATGTTACCAAAACAAAGGTGTGGTGCCATATCATAATAGTCCAGAAGCTTATGAGTTTTAGTAATAGAATTTTGTTATTTTCGCTTGAACAGGAAGAAAATATATTTAATTTCTTATCCAGTATTCGTGACAAATCTCCTTTGTACTCTTGTGGTGAGTGATACTGATAACATTTATCAGTGGTATATAAAGAGACGTTCATCTAATGTGGGGAGTGCACGACGTAGTAGATTCATTAGCTTCCCCGTCATCACTAGTGAGTCTCCGTCCGATCCCAGATTTGCAGCATGGAACTGTTGAATCTCCAACTGACTGTCGAACTCCGACGTTAACCGTTTAAACAACAGCTTCCAGGTTTCCATCCCACCTGAACGCTCCACACTGTCATGCAATGCCTTTGCTCGACCTCTCAGGAGCTTCCTTAGCACGACCGCCTTCGTCATCGGACTCTTGAAGCCCACCAACTCACCGATGGGTTGAAAGTCCCACAAAAAGCTTTTTATGTCTTCTTCTTTGAAAGCAGCCGGTCATGGGGTCTTCATTGTCTGGAGGCAGCGACACCAATTGAAACGGTAGAAGACAAAGACTTGGTAAAGGAGACTTGTCGATCTCATCAGGAGCACACTATTTTAGCTGGGTTTTCTGTTGTAGATTAGTTTTTTTTAACCTCAGGTTATTGTATTTATTTCCGAGGGTCATTCCTCAGTTTTTATTGCTAAGTCGTTGTTGTTACTTTGAAAACTGGCGACAACGCCGAAGTTCTGACTTTCAACCTGGATCTATGTTTTTTTTTGTTTTGAGTTATTGTCTATTTTTTCATTGACATTTGTACTTGAATGAGTTTAGTCTGCCATATTCATGTGGCTAGATAACCTTTCATTTGATTTTCTTTGAAGAGAGTCTTCATTCTGTTGATCTTTTGTTTGGAATGGCCAAATAAAACACTTGGCTGTTTTTTTATGAGGTTTATTGTTCTTGGTTGACAATTTTTAAGGATTATCAAAGTATTACATGTTGCCTAGATGAGATTTTATTTCATTGAAACATAAGTTACAGTTAAATTCTTGTTTAGTAAAGTAGATGAATAATTTTGAAAATTTTGATCGCAAGACTCAGATAATGGGACTCATCACCAATAGCTGCCTTCATTCACTATTGAATATCGGATTAGTGACAGGAAGGCACAGGGAACAAGGAAATTTGTCAGTGAAACAACCAAGATGACGGAACTCTCAAAAGATCTATCCATAGGAAGCCAACATGGAATGGCCAACTGACAAACTTCTACAGTTGGATACCTATCAGCCGTAAAAGAGCTCTCATCATCTCGCTAGCCCACTGTACCAGAAGAATTTGTATCGATGACTGTTTAGAAGAAGAGCTCCTATTTCTCAAAAGCACCCTGCTTCAAAATGGATACCCACCGCGTTTCGTGGAGAAGAACGTGAAACCAAGGCCAAAAAGAGAAGAATACGCTTCAGTATAAAAGAAGACACTCTATTTGAATCTGGAATTCAGGCGAGACCTAGCAGCAGATATCCTTAAAAAGAAAATCTCCAATTCCCTGGAGAAAACTTTTCCGGCAGCAACTCAAAGAGTGATATTCTCTAGCCGCCCACTACTTCGTAGCAACGAGAAGGACAGACTTCCGCATATGACCACTTCCATGTGCATTTGTCAGTTCACCTGCTCTTGCCGAGCCAGGTACATAGGTCGTTCTATGCAGGTCTTATCAAAACGTGTTAGAGAACTGTTATGTACTCGTCGAGTAGTTAGTAGTCCTGACGCGGAAAGAGGGAAATCAGAAGACCACCAGGTTTACGATGATACTTGTATTTTCCAGACAAGGGAAATAAATGTCACACAAGTGTGTGAGTGGAAGAGTACTTAGATGTACGAAAAGTGGGAGCAAGAATTGAACAAGAATAATAAAGCAAAGTATATATGAAAATGGCTAATACACATGAGCCAATAGACAGTCATCTTACCATGATTGGTTGTAATGTCATGTGATAACAGGGTCATACATTCTTTATTTAGTTAGTGGACAGACAAAAGCATATTGTCAGTTATAATGAAATATCGATCCATATATACATAGCAAAATATAATAGACTGTCAAAAACGAGACACACATCATGTGGACACATATCAAGGACATCATCCAGCATGGCTGCAAAAGGAGGCACTGGTTCAATCAGAAGCGCAATAACTGAACATCTCGTCAATACCTGTCATAGAATCTCAACCGACTCATCATTTAGAGTCATTTACAAAGTAAACAAAAATCTACCAAAGGCAATGTGTTTCCGACTTCTTTGTACTTCGGAAGCTCTCGCCATGTGCATCGAAAAGCCGGAGCTATATGTTCAAACGAAACTAGTCCAGCCTTTACAACTACCACGGACCTAGTTCGATATGTTCACTTCGGTTTTTTGTCTTGTTATCTGTGTGTGTAAATTTTTCTCTCTTTGCCTTCATTCAGTTCATCATATTTTTTCAGTTATAAAATCAGTTATTTTAAGTTTGTTTCCATGCTCCTCCTGATCACAATTGTAATCCGTTTAGAATAACCATTTTGCAATTATATTTTAATCCTGTGTAATTTTTTGTTTCTATGCCTCTTGTAATCTATATTCACACCTCCTAACTTACATTTCAAGTTGAAAACTTTTGATTTCAATTTGTTTCCATGCTCATTTTGTTCACACCTGTAATTCGTTCCATCCCTCTTGTAATTCATATCAAGTTGAAAATAATTATCACCTTTTATTCGCCTTTAAAATTATTTCTCTAGTTATCAAATATTAATTTTGCATACGTTGTAACTGTTTTCTAATCCTATGCAATCTTGTTTCTAAACCCCTTGTAATCTATATTCTTACCTTCAAACTTTCATATCAAGTTGAAAATGATTATCAGCTTCGTTAGTATATGGAATTAAACAAATTAGAATTGTATCCATGTAAACTAATCTATATATAAATGTGATTGTACAACTTTTAAGAATGAAGTCGCCGAAAAGATCATCATCTTTGCTGAACTACTTGTTCTTTTCAATCTAATGTTTCAATGGGTATTTTCCACGATTTGAATCAAGAATCTATCACCTAGTTAACTTGCGGAAAGAAGTAGGTAGGGATGAACTGGATATACGCTGAGCAGATGGTCGAATGACATCTCAAGTGAAGCTGTCAAGTGATCAGTTGGGCATCTGATGGTGACGTGGGGGGGGGAGATCATGTGAAGCCTATGGATTGTCTTGAAGCCAGAATAAGTGATGCCAGAGGATAGATTACAATGGAAATGTGCTGCTGAAGCCATATTTTTCACTCGGACTACAAGGAACGAATGATAATAATAAAGTCTGTTCAGCTTAAGTTTATCCTTTCACACCAATTGATAGAGGAAACAGTGGCCAGTCATCAGAAGCATATGTCTCACTCAGTCATGTTTTTTTTTACATGAAAATGCCTACTTTAATAAATGCCGGGAATCACAGATATGATTATTCTATTAACATTCAAATCTCCTTGATAATCAGTGGACTATTCAAATGACGAGTTTAACTATAGCTTTCTTTATTGGGATAAATGATAATTAGAGAATAAAGCTGTGTGTGTTTGTGTGGTTATGAATGCATGCTGTTAGACAGATTTCAGTGTATACATTACAAAAATTAGTCCTAATTTCTATCCTCTAGCTTGTTTGTTATAGAAATAGGAAGTGAACTGAATTCGTTAAATTATTATTTGGTGAAAATGAGGTTGGCTGGGTGAGGAGTGTTATAAACTGAAAAGGACAGACACATGTTACGATGCAATGACACATGCATAAATTTACAATATACCACAGGAATTAAATTAGGCATAAAGAAATTGTAAGGAGGAGTCAGTTGTAATTACACTTGACATTTTCAGCATGACTAAAGAGGAGGCAACATCTCAGATAACCCATAGTATATTCCATTCTATCTATGCAAACTTTTCAAAAGCTCGTATGAAGCTATATCGATGGCGTCATTTAGGATGGTTGGTTTTATTAGTTGCTGCACTCAATGTTGTTTGTATAGGCGGTAAAAGAAGAGCATTTGGAATATTTGTCGCTGCATTACACACAGCCTATAATGATACGAGTATGACTGAATTGAATTGGGTTGGCGACAGTTATGCTGCACTTGGCTTCTTTTTAATGCCATTTGCAACAACCGTAATTATACGACTGAACCGACCTTATAGAAGTACAATGTTTACAGCTGGTTTACTCATTTTTGTTAGTTGTATGACGTCGGCTGCAGTGCCCAGTCCAGGTTATCTATTCCTAACTCACACATTAATTCACGGTCTTGGATCTACTCTCATTTTATGCGGTACAAGTCTTGTGACAGCTGAGTATTTTGATAAATCTCATCGATTTCATGTCTTAGCTACAGCATTTGTATCTGGAGGACCCTATGGTGTGCTGATATTTGGTCCATTATACTCACATTTAATACAAAACTACGGTTGGCAAGTGGCGTTTCAAATAAGCGGAGTACTCTTCTTACTTGTTACATGCTTAGCTGGAATTGTGTTTCTTTCAAGGGATATGTTTGAATATCATCAAGCAATGACAGATACACCTGACGGTTTCGATGAAAATTCTGTGAACAAATCATTACGGAGACAGTCTTTACTGCTGCGAAATTCACCGAAAGCCAGCGATGGGCGTGGATGGGCTTTTTGTTCTATCGATCATATGAAAAACAATCCACAAGTATTTATTTGGGCATTTGAACGTTTAATTCATAATCTTGTGATTTATGGTCTACTTATGAATATGACAGCCTATGTAAGTCAAGCGCTAAATGACCAGTTAGTATTGGGTGCACGTGTTAACTTATACTTTGGTGTCGGAGAATCAGTTGTATTTACAATTGGCGCCTTAATCGGTGATCGAATACGAGGTTATTTAGCATTTGCTTATTTCATTGGGGCATCATTTGCTGCTTTGTTCTTGATTATTATGCAGAAAACCTATGAAGATATAAATGTGGTTTATATACTGGCTGGATTCACTGGTGCAACAGTCGGTGTAGGCAACACCTTTTTATATGCTACATCAGAAGAAGTAATGCTTGTCCACGGGTCTATTGCATTTCCTATGACAAAAATGATTGCTGGTATTGGTATGCTGTTAGCGCCATTATTTTCTGGTGCAATTATTGACGGTTTTGGATATGGTGGATTTTTTATTAGTATGGCAGTTTTAGTAACAATTCGAGTTGTCCTTCTGGGTTTCATATGTTATATACTACATAGGAAGAAAAAGTTGATTTTAGCTAGTGAAAAAGACCAACTGCCTACAAATGGTGGAAATGAGTTGTATCATTGTTGTCAGAATACAGATAATCCATGCAATGAAAAGTTAACAAATTTAAACAGTGTTAATAGTAATGGTAATGCCGTATTTATCGCTGATGCAGCATATCCTGAGTCAACAAGATCTGATTTGGAAAACCGTATCCAGATATCTTCTCAATGGTATCAAGAGAATGATAGAAAATTACCGTGAAACAATGAACTTATGGTAAATTATTATAAATCGGACACTGTGTCGTTAAGAAACAAAATGTCAAAAGTATTAATTAAACACTTGAATAGTAAATTATTTTTACTTTTCATTTCAATGAATACATCTCAAATTTTCTTATAGACTGATTTTACTGTATTATATTACTGTAAAACAGGATTATTATTTAAAAAATCAATTGAACACGTGATCAAAATCCACTATTTAAACATCACTGAATAAGTAAGCAATATGGTTGATGACTGCAGTTTTACACTTTTCAAATATTCTATAGTTTGGTTTGTAAGGGTTAGTTTTGTTTTTGCGAGTTGATCACGGATTGATATTAGTTAGAGAACCATTGAAAACCAGGGAGTACTGGAGAGCTGCTGTTTCATCCTAGTTTGGAAATCATCGGCAGTAGGCACCTACCGTACAGGGCTCGAACCCAGGAACTTCCGCTAACAAGACAAGCTCGTATACAATTCAGCCACTGGGATCCGATTCAAAGGCCCATGAATTCTAACTTCTACCAAATATTGGTGATTTTTACTAAAACCAAGGTAGTTCGAAGTTAGAAATTAGGAGTCGACTGTGGAGAGGGAAAACCATTATTTGCCCTGGATTTTGCGTTTATAAGCTTGTTTATAACCAGAGAAATATTCCTGGGGAGTACCGAAAACTCGAAGTAAAAAGTGGAAATCCGTATAAATCCGGGGTTTCCTGCTGGTTTACTTCAAAACGAAAGTAGAGAATAGTTGGAACTGTTGAAAAATCAAACTTAAATGAGTGCTTTTCACATCTGACCAGTAGTTTTTGACCAGTGGTTAGAATCAGACTGCTAAACTGTTTCTGATGCGGTAATCAGCTGTGCGTCGATGGCACAGCGGTAAAATGCTCGCCGACCACACCTCATGTGGTCCGGGGTTCGATCCTCGGCCGACGCACTCCTTAACCTTGCTAAGCCAGTAATAAGACTGGTAAAGACGGAAGATTAGGCATGAAGCTAGCAACCCCATCCTGTAAAAATAAACACCACTGCCATCGAAACTCCAAGCCTCTAGCTTGAAGCCATATTTTTGACTAGGGACGTAAAGGAATAAAAATAATCAGCTGTCAAACAAAGTGCATTTTGGCTTAGAGTCTTCACTTCGGAGTCTTATGAAGAAGTATGATTGAGATAGACAATAGATGACAGGCGATTATAATACTTATTTTAAAATCGCACTTAGTGTATGGGTTCGCTTTACATTCCCGGAACAGTTTTTTCATTAGCAGCCATTTCAAAGTATGTAGATCTTATTACTAAGCTTGTGCAGATTATACAAGCATTGGTTGCTAAATCTTTCCCAATTTCTTTGTGTAGAAGAAATTTTACTTGAGATTTCTTTGTAAGGAACCAACGGGCCGATTGCTATATCACCGTCGGTGGTTCGACGACAGATTACTAACTGGTCTTGTTGGAAGCCTGGGCAGCATTTCCAGACAACATACTCCTAAACCTCGCCCACTTTGCTGCCCGATAAGTAATAAAGCCCGAAAAAGATGGAAGGTTGGGTCGAGGAGGGTGAAGCTAGGAAATCCACTCCGTAAAAAAACACCGCTACAGGAAACTTCAAATGTCAGAAGCTTTATATTTCACTCGGAATGCAAAACGAATATATATATATATATATATATATACGTGTATATCATTGGTGTCCAGAGAAAGGACAAATTACCGTCTGTGTTTCTCCGTTCCTGAGACTAATTAAATTCTCAATATGCGTGTTTTTCATCACATAGGAAAGACCATAAAATAAGCCTTATTCTATTATCAATGTAGTTTCAATCTCTGTCTCACCAACAGATTTGCGTAGAGTATTTTTCAAGTCAAAAGGTTGCTAGTATTGCTTTATTATTGTTATTATTATTCTCATCTTCTAAATAATGCTGAAGAGAATCCGGATTAAAAGGTATTATTGAGGTCATTTAAATAAAGTATATAATAGTGAGTTAGTTTAAAATGGCAAAAATATGACACCTCATGTGAGATAGCGTAACTCGTCGTTTCTTGCATTATTATATATATATACCGGAGAGAAGTAAGTTATACTCATATAAGTTATTCCGATTGACAGATTTTAGAAGAGAAGGTTATCAAGTGACTTTATATAGCATATATATATATATATCATCCCACATAGAAACATACAACAAGTTGTCATTAGAGATCAAGTTTTACATCACTAATGATTGCTTATTACAACGTCGGTTCAGTCATTTGAATTAATTAACGATCTTAATCAGCACTATCAAAAGTAAGTATAAATAATTATTTGTTAGAGTTTTATTGGTCTGTTTACAAAACAGGACAATGATGATTTAAAAAATGTCAGTAAAGTCCATTGGTTTGTCTGACTGATGATATCAAGTAAGATTTCGTAAACTTTATAAAATACCTCTCAACATAACATGATGATTGATAGTCACATCAGATCGAAGTTGGATCAGAGCAGTTGATTTCACAATAGCTCCAGTCTGATAAATAAATAGAGTACAGATAAGAAATGTAGAGTTGAATAAACTTGATAAACAAACTTCAAACACTCAAAACTCATTTCATATTTATTAAGATGATCAAAAAGTGCTTGTAAGTCCTATTAATTTTTATTCTTTCCTTCACGTTCTCCAGTGGAACATAGGGTTTCAAGCTAGCGGCTTGAAGTTTCTGTAGCAGTGGTGGTTATTTTACAGGACTGGGTTGCTATCCTCATGCCCAACCTTCCCTCTTTACCAGGATTATTTCTGGCTTAGCGAGGTAAAGGAGTGGGTCGGTGGCCGGTGATCGAACCCCGGACCATGTGCATGGTCGGCTAGCGTCCTAACCGCTATGCCACCGGTGCACACTTATAAGTCTTATTAATTAATAATCTATATTTTTGAGAAATGGTTCGTAGGAATTTAATTGGTTCCCAGTTAGACTACGTCATGAATCAGTATCAGTTGGAGAACCATTGAAAACCAGGGAGTATTGGACAGATGTTTCCTCCTTACTTAAGAATTGTCCTTGTAAGCTGATAACCTTATACAAAGTCATGGATACGTGCTTATGAAGAGTCCTAAGCTGGGACAAAATGAATGTCCAGTAACCCATGGTTTTCAGTGGTTATCTGTTGGTTAGAATTTAACCCAAAAATCTGTTTTTATTGTACCAGCTTGCAAAACTCCAAACATTATAGATAGTGTTCAGTGTTAAGCAATTAAACTTAACAGATATATTTATTATGCTAGTGGAGATTCGCTTTGTGGGAGGACAAGGAAGTGATGAAGTAAATAATTGCAGTAAACTTAATTATCTTAATCATTATTAGTTAGCTGATACAGTTGGAAATGCACTACTTTTATTTGTTTACTGAATAGTTAGAAGATACATGAGGATAAAATTTCATCTCTTCTCAACACTACCAGTTTATATCAGTCCGACGAAGATAAAGGCTATAGAGTGAATTTTATGAGAAGTTCTAAATACAATTCTGTATATTTTTCAATAAGCAGTAGTGATAGGGATATCGTATGGGTAAGCAACATGCCATTTAACCAGATTGTTAATGTTCTGGTCGACAGGCACGTGGACTCACGTGAAATATGGACTAAATCCATTCTATCTAACCCACACCCCCACCCTCTTCAGTCACAACTCTCCCCTTGTATGTCATCAGACAAAACCAGAAGCCTATATAGAAAACTATATGCTCGCACTAGCAAGTACAAAAACTCACTCAACCATACCCTACTTGCCTCGTGTTCTATGTGATAAAGAACGCATAAGGCGTGAAACCTATAACTTATTAGATAGTCAGTAGAACAACTGGATCTCGTCTTTCCAACTCATATCATTTACAGGTACAACATTCTCTTTCTTTCTTTTGCTTTCCTCCTTTTTTGTTATGCTGTTTTGTTTCTCTCTTCCTTACAAAATTTACTTAGAACGTTCTTCTTCGTTCTTTCACACTCTGTATATCTCGACCTTTTTGGTTACCTCTTACGCCAGTAAATATGCTAGTATCTACTTTTCTAACACCTTCAAACACTGTTCGATTTCGGCTTTTCTACCGACATGCCAATATGTTGTTGTCATAATGAATTGAGATAACCTTAATCTATGTAGAATTTTATTCATTGATAATGTACTAAGTGGATACAATGCTGTAGTGAAATGCTGAGAATTCCATTCTGTATCACAAGTACTGTTTTGGAATAAACCAAATTATGATTATTGAGTTATAAATTCTGATATCAGTAACATCTTTTTTCAATAATGCATTTTTCAGTACATTACGTTCCCTAATATCACTTTGATTAGAGTTTCTTAATTATCAGTAAATTTTAATTTTCTGGAAGAGGTGTCTTAGAGCGATAAAAATATAAAAGATGTCCTCATCTGTAGTTCTACTGTGGGACTAACAATCATGTGTGAATTCCGAATTATTTGGTCCTCTCTATATAAAATATTGTTTAGAAAATAATATGTAGTTTATTTGGGAAGTTTAATACTACATTAGCACAATCAATTTCGAAATTCTGATCCCGAAGGTACTTCTTTCGCATATCTGTATGGCATGTAACATAAACGAATAAAGAGGATATACTCGTCGTCTGTATGCCAGGGCTACAGAGCTGATACTGGAATGGTTGCATAAATCAACTGAAGCCAGTTAACTTGGGAACAGGTGTTCAACAATATCTATCTCAAAGCATATCAATAAATTGTGCCACTAAATTGATTTTGAGACCACTTCTAAGTCAATATATAAAAATGCTTTAGGTATATATTTACGTCTATTAAGACGATGAGAATAAAAATCTGAGACGTAATTTATCTGCTCAAAAATAATACGTTTTTACAATTATCCTCTTCTGGTAACTTCATTTTTTGAAACAGTGGGTTGTTTGCATATTAAGTTATTGTTGTACTTTCATCAGTGATCCTAACCTCCCACTGATTTCAATTTTGACCTTTTATATTCTCTTAACTTTCAAATAAATATTTATATTTGAAATTAGCTGCACCAATTTATTCTTATTCCCTAAAGTTTCGAATGGAAAATTAGGCTTCCGTAGAAAATTTCCATTTCATCTTGTTCTGTACAGTTGTCTTTATTTGGCTCCACGACTGCCCATAAGTTCTGATTTCCTTATTACACGATCTCCTCCATGTCACCATCAGATGTCCTACTCGCTGCTCCCCATTCGAGTTTTTATTCGAGGATCTGCCTGGTGCGGGGGGGGGGTAATGTTATTCAGTGCTCTCTCCATTGTGTGTATCTGTCCACCTCTATTTTCTTCTTCATATTTGTCAGGTAACAGGTTCTTGGTTTCTTTCATTTCCAGAATCTCCAATTGCTAATCCTTTCTGGCTATCTGATAATAATAATTTGGTTTATTCCAAAACAGTACTTGTGATACAGAATGGAATTCTCAGCATTTCACTACAGCATTGTATCCACTTAGTACATTATCAATGAATAAAATTCTACATAGATTAAGGTTATCTCAATTCATTATGACAACAACATATTGGCATGTCGGTAGAAAAGCCGAAATCGAACAGTGTTTGAAGGTGTTAGAAAAGTAGATACTAGCATATTTACTGGCGTAAGAGGTAACCAAAAAGGTCGAGATATACAGAGTGTGAAAGAACGAAGAAGAACGTTCTAAGTAAATTTTGTAAGGAAGAGAGAAACAAAACAGCATAACAAAAAAGGAGGAAAGCAAAAGAAAGAAAGAGAATGTTGTACCTGTAAATGATATGAGTTGGAAAGACGAGATCCAGTTGTTCTACTGACTATCTAATAAGTTATAGGTTTCACGCCTTATGCGTTCTTTATCACATAGAACACGAGGCAAGTAGGGTATGGTTGAGTGAGTTTTTGTACTTGCTAGTGCGAGCATATAGTTTTCTATATAGGCTTCTGGTTTTGTCTGATGACATACAAGGGGAGAGTTGTGACTGAAGAGGGTGGGGGTGTGAGTTAGATAGAATGGATTTAGTCCATATTTCACGTGAGTCCACGTGCCTGTCGACCAGAACATTAACAATCTGGTTAAATGGCACTTTGCTTACCCTGCTGACAACCTTCAACATCCTGCGTAATAAGGCATAGTCTTTCTTCAGTAGCCCTGGAAAAACTAAGAGAAGGCAATAGGGAATAATAGGCAGTACGCAGCGAAAACAGCTTTTGATAAAGCCTTCTGAAAATGTTTGAGCTAACTCATCAAATCTATGGGCTATACAGAATCACTAGCTTGATATAAATGCTGAAATTCTAAAATCTTTTCCTTGATGCTGAGTGCAGTACATTTCCACATTGATTTCAGATGAATGGAAGACTTTCTTGCCCTAAATAAGTTACATCTTCTAGTTGTCTTGATGGAATGACACTTAGTTTTATAAACTAAAGTCATTGATAAATTGTTACAAGACTTGAAAATGCGCCTCTTAACAGTAAAACACCCTCTTTTAGATAGAAGTGTCTTGATATAAATCATTGTTTTTTTTACTGAAGAATATATGTATAACAATAAGAGTGTCACAAGCTTGATTAATAGCGTCGGTGGCACAGTGGTTAGGACTCTTGTCAACCGTGCACATGGTCCGAGGTTCGATTCCCATCCGACGCACACCCGATATCTATGGTTGGCCTGCAAAATTTGGGCTACCGATAACACATGCTGAAAATTCCATACTTGTACCAAAAGTACAGTGTGGAATCAAGCTGTAATCAGAAAAACAAATTAATAGTGAACGTACTCTGACATCAGGATTAGGAGTCCAAGTAAATGTAATTGGTTGTTCTGTCCCAGGATCTAAAATTAACTTGATAAAAAAATATTTGAAAAAGTAAATATTAAAGAGAATTCGCCGACCAATAGATTAAGCATCTTTAAGAATGTGCTAAGTATAGTTATACTTTTCTAAGTAATCTAAGCAAACATCATATTAAAACGTATTTTTTAATCAACGGAAAGTTAGAAATTAATGTCTATTCTTTTTTTCTTTGAAGTTACATATATGAATTCTACTCTATAATAACTACTAAACTATGAACAAGAAGTGGAAAGATGGGGTAATACTACAAATTTTCATCAGTGTGTGATTATAAGCATAGAATATACTTAGAAGATATTATATGTACTCTAGGAAAACGACTCTAATTGCTCGCATTCAAAGCCTTATTATTACTTCTAAGTTAACTTTGAAGATATTTTCACTATTAGTATTATGACGATGAAATTTAGTCAGTGATTTTTCTGAACAAATGGAATGCCTTTAACATACGTAACTGTCTGTGAAAATAATTAATAGTTTAATCTGTTTTACAGGAAAATCCCCTTTTGTTTTAATCGTGTTGACTAACTCTATTATAAGGTGTGTTGCAATTTGTGTATTTAGGTTGCTATGGTAATCAAACAAATAGTCTATCATTTAAATACTAAGTAATATGCATTTCGATGGATGAATCTTACAAGATCAGTACATATCCCATTATCGATAAAATTTCATTTCGATAAAATCACACTGATGACCAAGTTTTGAGCACAATTTATTGTTCATAATCATATCAAAGTACTCTCACACAACTTTTCGGCTTCGTTTATATACATGAGTAAAAAATTGACTAGACATCTGAATATAATCAATATTAGACTTGTGTGAAAAAGAATGGAAGATAAAGTACATTCGGAAATGATATTAGTGTTATCAATAAAATACACGAAAAGTGAGAAATGATACAAGAGTCTGTAAGTTAAATGGCCCAGTGAACCCAATTAAACAAAATAATATAATTTACAAAATAACTTGCAATGACTGTGAGTGATGTTAACTATATAGGTTGAACTAGTAGATCAGGGGTAGTGGGATTATCATAACACAAGAATTTAGCTAAGGTTAGAATGATTGATCCCACTAAGATAAGTAGGTCAGAAAAAAGCTCAGCGATTGCATTGCATGTATTAACACACAACCACAGAATAGAGTGGGCCGGACAGAGTCAAAATTGTAAAAAGTAATATAGGTAGGTGGAGATAGATAAAGATTGATTACTGAATCCTGGTTCATCGAGTATACACCTAGCACATGCAATAGAAGTGACTCAACGCAAATACCAGAGATATTGAAGATATTATTACCAGTCAAATCAGAGGATAATGAATAATGTTACAGTGTATTTCAATTTACATTATAACATTATAACAAGTTATTTATTTTACTATAAAAACATCTCATTTCCCATCTGATTGACTAAAAACAATCGTCTTATATCCCATCCTATTACATTTTATTGTTAACACTAATATTCGTTCTGAGTGTACTTTGTTTTCCATTCTCTTTCACATAAGTCTTGTGTTCATTTTATTTTATATGTCTAATCAGTTTCCACTAGTGAAGGTAAATAAAGCAATAACGTTATGTAAGTACCTTGACATGATTTCATAATCAGCTGACATTAGTTAGAGAACCATTGAAAACCTGGGAGTGCTGGACAGCTGTTTCGTCCCAGTTTGAGACTCTTTATCAGTACGTATCCACACTGTCGGGTTCGAACTCAGGACCTTCTGGTTACAAGGCGAGCTAACTCGTAGGCCATTGAGCTACTGGGACCCGATCCAATGACCAGCCCATGGATTCCAACTTCAGTTTATTCACGACAAAACACGAGCGCTAGCCAATGTGTTCCTCACACCCAACCTGCTGCACCCTACTGGTCACGACTCACTAGAACCCCAGGTAACTACCTACCTGAATAGGACAATTCGCTAGTGAGCATCTCATCAATATTCAAGTATTGGTTTGTAGGGATTTGTCAGCTGATGATGAAATCCTGTAACCAATCAAATCCCTACAAACCAATACTTGAATACCTTGATATGAATATGAGCAATAAATTGTGCTCGAAACTTGGTCATCAGTCAGTATTACTCTGTAACACTGTGTGACTTTATCAGAATAAAAATTTATCCATTATGGAGTTATACTCTACTACAGTGCCCATGTTTAATCCTTATACCAGTAAATATTAGTTTGCTCAAAATCTACATGTATATATATATATATATATATATATGCCTTTGATTAAATTTGTGTCTCTTCCCTTAAAAGGAAAAAAATGTTTACATTTGGATAAAGAGACTAACACTGTCTTATAACCTAATAATAAAGAAATATTGACTATGGGCTGTATTCTGATGTCCATGAACTTTTCTTTTCAACGAACACAACAAACTTAGAGCAAATGTAATGCTTTTCTTTTAAACAAAGATTTGATAGTGTGAAATATTCCCATATTATGAATTGAAAGTCAATCTGAACGAAGAATATTCTTTCCAATAATTTCTCCTATTCAGGTTCTTACAACTATAAAATATAATATTTCTTGTCGTTACAATAAAGGCCACTTATGCGGTGGATACATTTTTCACGTAGAATAACAGATTAGTTATGGTCATCGTACCGATGAAATACAAACGTAATCTAATCAGGTGCTTAGCATTTAGAGCGAGGTCTATTTGTCCTGAAGACTGCGTAGAGAAAGAATTCCAGGTCATCCGAGAAATTCTAAGCGAAAACGGATATCCAGAGAAGTTCATTAAAGTCAACATAGGTTACAATAGTCGTAAACATGAACTGGCAACGGTGGAGAAGAAGCCTCTGCTTTTACGTCTCCAATTCAAGAGAGATACTCCTGCGGAGATTTTATCGCAACGTTTAACCAGGGCAATCAAGAAAACTTTCTACTCTACACGTCTCTGTCTATCCTTCAGTAGCCGTCCAATGTTCACCCAGCAACTCCAAGATGTCTTACCTAACTTTAGCTCTTCTTCATGCATATACCATTTCAACTGTTCCTGTGATCCAGGTTATATAGGGCGCACGATTAGGCAGGTTCGTTTACGGGTTCGAGAACATTTACCAGCTTTGTTCAGCAAGGCGGAAATTAAGTGCATAAAAAGCTCGATTCTATCACACTTGGTCGACACTGGACATCGTATTGATGTCATCGCAGCTTTCAGAGTTATATACTGAATTTAGAAGTCGTTATCACGTACAGTTCGCTTACGTCTCCTGCACATAGCTGAAGCTGTTGCAATAAGATGGACTAAACCAGAACTTTGTATCCGAAAAGAACACGTCCAGACGCTGTTCCTACCATGGCCATATCTGGATTGATGGTTCTTATTCTCACCAAGAGTGCTCCTTCCCCTTAACCCTCTTGGTTTCTTTCGCAGGTTTCAGTAAAAAACATTTTGAAAGATGTTTTATAAGGAGAAGCTTTTATCATTATGTTTTTGATCCTTATTACAATATTGTCAAATCCCGAGAATCCTCTCTATACGCAGCTGTCTCCTTGCATTTCATCTGGTCGAACTAGAAGCAGCTATAAAAGGCTATATGCTAGGACTACCAAGTACAAAAACTCCACAATACCATATCTGGAACAGCTGTTATGTGATGAGAAATCCGTTAGGTATGACACGATCAACTTACTGTGGCACTCTAACAAATAGTCTCATTAGTTTCTGTTTTCCTTTCCTCGTTACTATTACACTGTTTTTCTCATCTTGTATTACACACCAATTTTATATTTCATATCCTGTGGTGCATTGTTTAAAATGAAAACGCAACGCTGTTGTTTTTATTTCTTTTTTATTTATCTTTTTTTGGCGTTGCTTTTTGATTCTAAAATCTTATAAAATGTATGGGGTAATTAGATGCAATATATTGTAATGCAGGCTGAAAATTCCGTACCTGTACCACAAATACTGTTTGGAATAAAGCTGTTATTATTATTAAAAAAAAGTTAGGAGACATAAGTTAATCAGTCTTTATTGGTTGTCTTATTTTGTTTGCAACCTAAGAGATTTCATATATGTGTAAAACTTGGGCTCTGTGGTAGTAAGTAATTGCATATTAGTTTGTTTATTAGATAAATCACACAGTGAAACAGTATTATTATTTAATGGATGACAAGGTTTCAAACAAAATTTATTCATTGTCCATAATCATCTCATCAATTATAATCACAAAACTTCGAAACTTGAGTTTTATAGTGTCCTTTGTCCTCTCTTATTTGTCGTAGGGGTAGTAGAATTTTCCAGATGTCTGGGACAGGTGTTGAATCATTCCTTTTAGACGTGTTTACAGGTGATTCGGTAAACGAAACTTCTGTTATCAATCTCTCTCTCCACAGATATTTGGACTTCCGATCATCCCATCCTATGTCAGTTAAAATACGACTGATGAAATGCTTAAGTGATAGAGCACAAAAACTAAGTAGTACCAAAGAAAATTTAGGACAGGAAGTGAGGTATATAAGGGAAGCTTTGAAACTTAATATTTTACCTGATAAATTAGTCAGAAAGTATGTAGGGAAATATAAAAATAAAATAGATAATGATAGTGATAGTGATAATAATAATGACGAAATGCATGTCAAACATGCGCAATACAATGACAACACGAACAATAAGGAATCTAAATCATCAGTAGTAATTCCATACAAGGAAGGAACCTCTGAAACCTTACTCAGAATTCTTAACAAGGCAGGAATAAAAGTGGCTGGCATTCAAATCCACAAACTCAATTAGAAACAAGCTTTTTCGGTCAAATGTTGGATCCTGAAGAGCCTTTAAAAGAAAACAATTCAGTTTATCTAATACCCTGTTGGAATGATTGTCAGGTCAAATACATGGGTCAAAGTAGTAGCACAGGGGCAATCAGACTAGACGAACATAAAAACCTAGCAAAATCTAGATTAGTTGACCCGAATAAGATAAGAAATCTAGAGGATAGTTCGGCTATAGCACTACATGCAATTGCATACAGTCATAAAATAGGATGTGATAAGACGACAGTTTTAAAATCTAATGTCACAGGGTAGACGGAGACAGTGATAACAGAAGCTTTGTTTATCGAATCATCTGAAGAGAATAGGTGTAATAAGAATGATTCAACACCTGTCCCAGATACCTGGAAAATTCTAATACCCCAAAAATGACAAATAGGAGAGGACAAAGAAAACTATAGAACTCAAGTTTCAAAGTCGTGTGATTATAACTGATATGATTATGAACGTCAACCAGTAAATACTACTGTTTAACTGTGTGATACATCTAATAAGCAAACTAATATGGAATAAGACATTTCTTTGAAACATGGATCATATCGTTTTGTTTTATTAAATAATAATCTGGCCAAAAATATCCATGTAGGCATGGATAATGATAGTCACATTAACTCCAAAAGGAGGAGGGGCAGAAGAGAAGTCCAATAGTGAAATGAAAATTCGGAGAAATTTCCACGTACTATGTTATTCGGCTCAGCTCATGATGAAATCCTCCAACCATTGAGGATTTTACTTCATAAACGATCACGGTGAGGTTTAATTGCCTTCTCAGCGCGTTTATTGTACCTGGGCTTAGTGCTCTCTTTGAGAGGTTAGTCCTTCCCTTTATTCTATCGATGATACCATGCTGACAACCTTTGTAATTAGTTAAATATTTTAACATGTGGAGTTTTGGATTTATTGAAATCGGTTGACGTAACCTTACTAGATGTTTCAAGCGTGCTTTCGTAGACGTTGCTATTTATTGAATGTATGAATTTGAGTTGTTTAACTTTCTTATTCTGTTTATCAGTTACTTTCTTAATAATTTTATACATTCCTTGTATTGGTCCACTGACTTGTAGTTTAATGCTACTTTCACCTTATTTGTTATAACTAAGATTTCCGCACTGTTCAGAGTTATGTTGTTAATTTACTGTACAACAATTCAACTCATTTACCTACCTGGGAAGCCTCGTTTCAACTACAGGCGGAACTGAAGAGGATATCCAAGCAAGAATCGGAAAAGCAAGAAAAGCTTTCATTACTTTCAAGTCTGCGAGGAGATTAAATGCACTCAAAATGAAAAATAAGATCCGGGTTTTCAACTACAATGTGAAGTCAGTGGTACTATACGATTGGACCAGAGACTTGGCACGTCATAAAGAGCACCTCAAACAAACTACAGACCTTCATCAACAGCTGCCTTCCCTCAACATTGAAGATCAGATGGCCGGCCAGAGAAGATTTGCAAGAGGGATTCCTGGTGATGAATGAACCAACCAGGAACCGATTGTGCATTAAATAGGCAGGAAGAAATGGAGATGGATTGGCCATACTCTGAGGAAACCTCCAAGTGACATCAAACTCCAGGCCATCGCTCGAGTGGAACCCGAATGGGAAGCGGCGAGTTAGTCGGTCGTTAGTGCGAGGGTGACATAGAGGAGTTCATATGAAGAAGAGATGAAAGCATGTGGGCAGACTTGGAGCCAGGTGAAAACTCTAGCAGAGAACCGAATGCAATGGAGACGTGCGGCTGAAGCCCTATGTTCCTCTAGGAATTAAAGGAAATAATAATAATAGGCGGCAACAAGTTTAAATTTGTTGCTATCGTTTTACAAAAGGTTTACGGATTGATTAACACTTTATGAATTTTCATAACTAATGTCATGAATGTAACTGTGAGTTGGATTTCCTGCCAGTTTGGTTGTTCAGAATTAGGTTTGAAAAGGAACTTCTTAATTCTTTTTCGAAGAACAAGAAGAAGTACAGTGATGGCTCTGTCTAGTATTTACCCATTTCCACTGAAAAACAGCACGTAACTTACTTTGGGTGGATTGACAGTGAATCCAATAGCAGACAGTTCGTTGAGATTTTCTATGATACATTCACCACTCTGAATATTTTTATAATAAAAAACAGAAACGTTACATTCAGATTAAAGAATTTATCGTTTGGTGAGTAAGGTTAATAAGATAACTTAAATATTTGAATTGTCCAGTGAATGGAAAGAAGTTACTTAGCTAATTTGTATGTAGGCAAAACAATGGGAAGACGTAATTTGTCTGAATCGTGTAATGTATTTGGTGAAACAATCTGAACACACACAAACTTATCATAGGAATATATATGAAATTAATAAAGAGTTAAGAGGTGAGAAAATAAATTTAGGTCAAGTTAAAAGGACATATTGTAGGTCAAATTCACAATGAATATAACTAAACCAAATAAGAGTGGTAATAGTACATCAGCAATGGTATCGAAACATAGTTCATCAAGGAAGGTTTACTGTGATGACGAATTGTTTCTGAACTCATAAAGGTGGTTTAAACCTTCAAATTGCTAGGGCTTCTACAAACTTCAGGATACGCCCCGAACATGTTTTACCAGTAGGTTTAGAAGATGTGCAAACATCAATTTTATGTCCAGTCTCTATGATATGTTTCGCAATAGAGTAGCGAGGTCGTCTGTCTTCACCATTAATTGATTCTAGAGATTCAGTCTGCTTCTGAAGCCATTTAGGAATATGCTGTAAAGCCCTTACATTGCAGAGATCGATGAGTCCTCCCTATGTATGTGTGTCCAGATTTACATTCAAACTGTTAAATATAGTCGGATGTGACATCATTTTTCGCAGGTTAAAATGGCTTAGATGGATATATTGACCTCACATTCTCAGTTATCATGACAGTAGCAGCATAAAAAGTCTTTTTAACAGGAGCATTCAGTCTTTGTCTAGTTATCAAGCTGCTATAATCCCCCAAATATAGGGTAGCTTGATGTACACGCTTTTCTTAAGGGTGAGTTGGAAAGTGGGTTTTGATGTTCTGACTACATTATATCTCCTGATGAACTTGTCTGGATAACTATTATCAACCAGAGTTTATGTCAACATTTTTCCTTCCTCAACAAGTGTATCTTCAATGCATATTTGTTAAATTCTAGTGAAGAGGCACCTTAAAAACTTGTATGACATATTTTATTTTAAAAATTCAAAAAAGTGACTAATTCCACATTCATTAGAAGTAAGAATTTGCTTCAGCAATTTCAGTTACGCTTCTCATACAATTCTTCTGTTTATACTTCAAAATTTACAATAATGACATTAACTTTAGCAGATTTTTTATGTTTGTGGTAGAATAAATAACTTAGTTGTAAGTTAGATATCATGTAACAAACATTTAAAGTATTAATATGTAGATGCTAAAGATTTTAAAAGGCATACTATGTCATGATTCATTAATTATTAGATTCTTAAGACTCTTAGTTTTGACAAGCACAAGTTAAAAAACAAAATGATTGGGCGAAGAGTATCTTTTGGGATAATTTCCTCTTCTCGCTCTACAATTATATACATCAAATAAAGTATAATTATATTTTAATAGTTTACACACAATGATAAGTTTTGTTATTGGTAATATTTCGAGCAAAATTACTGCCCGTGTTCACACCACTGTTGGAATTGTTTTATTCACACATTTATGATTTGTACTCATATATATATAGTTCATTATTATTTTTTTTGCTCATTCATGTTTTTTGTGTGCATATGTGTGTTCAGAATTATACTCCACATTCATTCATGTGTTTGTATTTAGAATTATATTCCAAGTTCATCAAATGAACTGTAGTCAAGATTTGACAGAATAGTTCTATAATATTTGGGCGCCGAGTGAGAAGTAGACATTCTTCAGGGAAGAAGTTCGGACCAGATTGCCGAACGAAACGTTGGAATTACTCATTTCAATATCGCTGAGATTTTACAAATATAATTTTTTACAAATGTTTATATTCCAAGTTGTTGATAGTTGTACTGAGTCACCCTTGTTACATGTATCCGATGTGACTTTATTGAATAACGATTCTGTTATGAGTCTTTCTTTCCATTTGTTCATGTTTGTTATTAGAATACACACATTGTCCCAATCGATATTGTGGTTTTTGTCCCATGCATGTGCAGCTATCGATGAATTTTTTTTCAAGATTTTTGTAAGCTTGTGTCCCTGTTGGTTGACCTTTAGTTAGGCGTTTATGTTCATTCACTCTTATTTTGAGTGATCTGGACGTTTGCCCCACATATTTAGTTGGACAGTCAGCACAAGATATTTTATAAATCAAATTGTTTTTATCCATCATTTTTATGGGATCTTTCAGTTGATTTATTTTATTTTTGATTAGATTTGAGTACAAATCATAAATGTGTGAATAAAACAATTCCAACAGTGGTGTGAACACGGGCAGTAATTTTGCTCGAAATAGTACCAATAACAAAACTTATCATTGTGTGTAAACTATTAAAATATAATTATACTTTATTTGATCTAATCCACAATGCTCAAACTTTTTACTGATATTAATTATATGCATGCTTATATACACAGAATATTCTAGAATTGTAGTCAATGACAATATTGGTGTTTTTTAAATAATATCAACTTGTAAAGTAAGATTACAGTTCACTAGAGATGCATAAATTATAATTAGCATACACGTGTAATAGTGAATAGAATATGAAATAAAGTTAAGGAAAATTCCACCAAAAAGTTAGGGATCATTAGAACCTTGATGGTCAAGTTGACGACAGTGTCTGAACCAGATTTTTTTGGACACATAAGTTAGGCTTCCTAATACGGATCCCAACAGCCAGCCTCAGCAATATGTAACAGACGAACTCTTAAGGCGAAGTTAAGATTAGTTGATATGTGGTAGAAGACTTTGAAAGCCTCGTTAACATCATTCTTGTGTTCTGTATCCACAACATGAGATAGAATAGCGCTACAAATGGATTTTGTTTGTCCTTTGCTTAACCACGAAGGATACTGATGTTCGGAAATCCGACGAGAAACAAGCCGAATTCTACACCTTTGTAACTGGCTCCGAAGGAGCAGTCAAATTGGTAGATACGCATAGAAAGATGAGGCGAAATTAGGCAGTTCATCTTTCACTTCCGAAGGAAAAATAGGACTGATTTTGAAGACACAGAGTAGTTCAGCAGCAGAGAATGCTCTTTTCAAGAGCTCTTTTCCAAGGCGTTGTGTTAGTATCTCGCTAATGTTATCCCTCGGGGACTAAATTTGTTAGAATAAGGCCTTTTTCGGAACCGTAGGTACCTTGGGCTGCCTTGATTTTTAAATCATATTCTTATCAATGAAATTTTATGGATAACCATTTTCACGCAGCACTCATTTAATATTATTAAGTTCCCCATGAAAATATTCATCCAAGCAGATTCCTCTTGTGCGAACTTAGACCTTTATTAGATTGCGTTAGTATTTCAAGGGTAGGAAGCTGAAGAAATAAGTATACTGACCAATTGATGTAGGTTTTCTATATACAGTTCTTCTTATTGTGCCATGCTCTTTTCTGGACATAAGAACGTCTAGAAATCAAATACTAGAATCTTCTTCTTTCTCAATAGTAAAATTTATTGCGGGAAGAACATTGTTAAATTTGTCCAGGATTTACTTTGCTTCATCCTCATTTTTCTGAATCAAAAATGTATCATCTATGTGCCGACAATAGAATTCAAGTTCATCAGTAAGATCTTTCAATGGCTCAATTTCTAGTTTCGCAAGGAAAATATTGTCTGGAGTGCGTCCTAGTGGTGACCCCATCGACACACCATAGATTTGTATCTGTAGTTCCTTATTAAATAAAAAGTGAACATTCATTGTGCATTTCACGACAGTCTGTCTTGTAAAAGATATAGGAATGCCAACATAAATGTTTCGCGTTATGAGTTCTTCGCATGCATAGTCTACTGTTTCCATAAGTGATACACTGGTGAATAAGGAAGATAGATCAAGTGATCTAATCTGATAGAGGACTGAAAGGAAGCGATATTTGTCAAACTCACTAACACATTCAGTATGATCCGTTCGAATTTTAGTTCAAGTGTCATTTTCTGAATTGTAGTTTATCCAGCAACATGCTGTATACCTTTTGCCCTGAAAAAAATGCGCATTTAAGCCTTAGTAAAGTATCTGATGTTTCATTTCCGAATGTTCGGCAGGAAATTTTTGTCTAAAACAGCTCAATATAAGCTACTCAGACAAATATCTATTGATAATACCCAACTCAAGAATGATCTGTGAATATAATTGGCTTGTACAGACATTAACAGTTCAATATTGGACTATCTGGTGCAAACCGGCCACAAAGCCAGCGTGGAAGAATCCTTCTCTATAATCTACCGTATGCCTAATAAATTGCTAAAATCATCGAAGCACCGCATGCTCCAAACAGCACAGGCTATTGCAATTCGCATCAAACAACCAGGTTCTGTGTTTAAAAGAAGCAAGTTCAGCCCCTACTACTGCCATGACCTTCAGTAGAGACTATAAATTCATGAATTTGTAATATTTGCTTTCCTGATTTTCCTGACATTCAACTTATTTTATGTTGATGCTACTGAGCTGCAATCTATCAATATTATGGATTCAATGTTTCATGATAGTATGTATGTAGGAAATTTCTGTATTGTAAGCAGAAATGACAGATAAATGTGCAGTGTAGACACTGCTCAATACTAACACCAAGTAAAACTATTCGTATGATTTATGGAGCAACTCAGTCAAATTTCGAGTGAAAGAGATTATGTTTTAATAAGTTTTTTCCGAGTGGATCACGGATTGATATTAGTTAGAGAACCACTGAAAACCAGGGAGTACTGGACAGCCGCTGTTTCATCCTAGTTTGGAAGAATTAAATGATACCACTAATGTTTATTATCATCAATCATGGCATTTACTTGACTGAAATGTAAATTCATTTTAGATTGAATGCGTGAAATGGTACAACGGTACAAAACTATGTTACACCGTAATTACTTGGAGCAACATTTTTATCTAACATTCCTAAAAAGGTCTATTGGTTGGTCCTCACTATTGAAGACTAAAGATGAGGCAACTCAAAAAAGGATTGTCTAACTAAGAGTAATTTCTCTGAATCGAAAATACCAGTCAATAAGCTTATTATCCTTATTCTGGGGACAAAAGAAATGTAGATGGTTTTCAGGACAAAAATAAATACTGTCTTTGAGAAAGTTGAGTTTTTGATTGGTGGATGGTGACTAGCAGTAGAATCCAGGATATGCATTTCGTCTTATTTGGGACTCGTCATCTGGATGCACCTGCATGATGTTCCCACCGGGGCTCGAACCTAGTTCCAACAGTTTCAAACGCCAAAGCGTTATTCACTAGACCACTTGAGCCACGAGAGCCACCTCTTGTGAAATGGGTCATACTAATTATTTAATTGAATTTTGGATTTTCCCGTCGATTGATTGGACCGAAGTGCTCGGTCTCAGGTATATCCAGACGATGAGTCCCAAATAGGACGAAATGCGCTTCCTGGATCCCACTGCTAGTCACCATCCACTAATTAAATGCTCAGACATCGTCGAAGAATCTGCACAAGAAGCGAACATGTCAACCTGAGACCAAGCACTTCGGTCCAATCAATCGACCGGAAAATTTAAAATTCAATTAAAGTTCAGTTTTGTTACTAAAAAGAAGATGCATTGAGCTAAAGCGTCATACTTATGAGAGTAACTCAATGAAATAATATTCGATTACACATAATTACCGACAAAGTTCTAAAAATAAATGACCAGCCTCCATTTATAATTGACAAGCCACAGTAATGAACCATTGTTTAATATGCGACTTCTCAGGAAGAGTTTATAATTCAAAAACATATACATTCAGTCATTTATCTTTCAGCATCTCAGTTTTTATTGTTTAAATACTACCTTAATTGATTTCAGTAGAAGGGAAACTTTTTCTGCTTATGCAGTAGATGTCAAGCTATTATGATAGCATCACTTATTGGAAGTGCATTTAAAGTTTCCATATTATTAGCATATATACTAGGAAAGTGTGATACACTGTGTGGGACTCTGACAATATTTGCACCGGACTAGTTGTAGTACGACTTTCAAAAAACTCTATAACTAAACAGAAATAACTGATGCTCTTCGAAGTATGTCTGTTTGTCTGTTTTCGACATAGAACTTTCCACCGATGTGTAGCAGTTCAAGTCACCACACTCCCTCTTTGTAGCACACAAAGCAAGAGAAGAAAGTAAAAGGGAATATAAAATAGAGACAGCAGAGAGGGATATGAAACAAAAGGAATAGTAATAACGAAGAACAATATAGTTTCACTGGAAATTATAAGTCACAAGGAGTGGATGCATCTGCGCCAGCCACTGAGAACGACTTTGAGCCATATCACCGATTGTCTCCAGCCGTTAGTGTTTACCGTCCCGACGACCCTAGCCAGCCAGTCAGGAAGTCTACACCTTCCCAAATGGCTGACTTAAACTAACTACTGTGGATTCCATTGACTGGTGTCATGTTTTAGTTTGACCGTCGCTAGCTCTTTTCCAGCCTGATTCTATGTCAGCCAGCTAACATCGCCCATTGTCGAGGAGGGTGATGGCTAGGCAGGCATGCGTAACACATGTCCTAACCATCTCAGTCGATGTAGCTTCACAGTCTCGTCGATTGATTTTCCTTCTCTACCTAGCACTCGACGCCTTACCTCAATATTGCCCACCCTATCTACACATGTTTTTGGAAGGGAATAAACATGTTATGATGTATTCGTTATCAGAAACACACACACACACACACTGTGTCATATGAATAGAAAAAGAAATCAAAATAACGAACCTTCTTTGAACCACCGCTTGAAGACTGTACAAAACCAGCGTATAAGATCCTTTTTGTAGGTGATTCTTTAATTTTTAACTCTTTTTTGTGCATAGGATTATCTTCGCCTTCCTTTTCACTTGGTTCATTTTCTGCAGTAATGTTGGAATTTTCTCTAAGAAGGGAAGATTGTTGACCGTTTATTGTGAGGTAAGATGTCTCTAGAACAGTAATCAGTTAAATGAAGCAAATAAAGCATTAAAATCTGGTAATGACATTTTTATGAATGAAAAGTTTTACTTTAAATTAAGCTATACAATCACTAGTTATCATGAAAACGAATTAAGTGTGCCAGCTTTTGTTCATTTCAACATTTTTGGAGTAAAGACAAAAGCCTACAAAAATGTTACTAATCAATTTACTTATTAACTTAATTAACATGTTTTAACAAAAGAATAGAAACGTAAACCAATAATAAATTTGATAATAAGTCATTGGTGGCATATTATTATTACTCCTCCCTTGTGTTCCTAGTAGAACGTAGGGCTTCACCGACACATTTCCACTTTATCTTGTTCTCTGTAGACCTTTTTACCTGGTTCCATGGTTGCTTATAAGCTGTCATTTCCTCCTCGCGCAATCTCTTCCAAGTCACCAACATGACCAACATTCAACTCGTTGCTCACCACTCAGCTTCCACTTCAGAGTTGACTCGGTGTGTAATATCTATCAACAGTTACTTCGGCGTGTGTCCGATCTATCTCCATTTTATTCTACATATTTGTACAGCGATTGGTTTTTGATTGGCTTGTTACCAGAGTTCCTTTTCAGTAGTTCTTTCTAGTCATTTGACTTTCAGTATGGAGGCAGAGGAGTTAGCTGTTGATAATAGTCTGTAGTAGCTTTTGTTGACTTGTGTGCCAAATTTCTGAACCATATCAGAGCACCGAGTAAAAGTGGCACTTAATAAATATTTTGTCAGTAATATCTTTCAGCTACTCAGCTGACAACATTGCCCAAAGGATATAAATCGATTCTACTCTTTCTATGATCGTTCATAATTTTGCCTAGGAGTCATGAAGGTGAAAAAAATTTGGTGTCTTTGTGTTTTTCTTAGCTGGATGGTTTAGTTGCGAAGGTTTCATTGTCTTGCTATACAACATCTTCAGAGCCCTTCAACCATCTCCATTATATCTCATTAAAATATATATAAGTTGTATGTCATAACAAGATGCTTAAGGAGTTGATAATATATTTAGCTGGGAAGTATGTTTTTATAGGCTGAAAATATAGACAGTGTTATGGCCCATTCTTATATTAATTAAACTTTCATATTTATCTCTTTCCTATTTCATGTTTTAATTTAAAAAAAAACGCTAATTTGAATATTAATTGATAGTAATGACTTACTAATCTCTTTTGATTCTGGTAGAAATTGTACACCGAGAAAATCATTTTGAACATTTGTATTAAGGGTGCTGCTGGCAATATCTTGTTGATCACCTCCACGGATATACAGATTGTGCTGTTTACATGCACCGCTCAGGATCAGTTTATGCGAATTCTTTATCTAGTCATAAAATAAACAAAATTTATTTGTTTTTTTATAACTTATGATAATGTTAAGGAGCAGTTAAGAAAAAGCAAAGAATGATCATTTCTTTAGATCCCTTTTATTTGTAAAAGGATTAACACTTTGATGTTGGGGAATTCAAAGTCTAGATGACGACAGGAATATCTTGTAATTTTTTAAAAGTCAATTCTGTCAATTCTCTGATCCGTATTGTAGCACTGACTTCACATTGGAGTTGAAAATCCGTATCCTCGACAAGAGTCATAAGGTGGACGTTGAAAAGTCGTTCAAAATTATCAATAGGCAAAAGAGCTCCGTTCTCCTTAAGTTTGCTGAAGCCATTTCCATCAAGCGCCTGAAACCTGATTTATGCGTCCAGAAAGAAGAGGTTATCAGTCTTTCTTTGCCCTGGTAACTGGATAATTTCACCTCTCTTTCCTCCGAATGTGAAATGCTAAAAGTTTCCATTGCGTTTGATTATTATTGTTCGGAATAGTGGTTAATATTGCATATTTATATATGGATATATATATTTTTAGTGTATGAGTATATTGATCGATTGATTTTTGTTTAAACTGAACTCTGTGCAAGTATGTTGAAATTGTTGTTGTAGATATATTTAATAATGTCTTTGCCATGTAAGCAGATGACGAGAAGGCAACGAAATGAAAGACGGTACCATTTTATTCTGCTAAAACTGTAGTTCTTGTGTTGGTTTGTAGGGATTTGATTGGTTTCAGGATTTCATCATGAGCTGACATTGGTTAGAGAACCATTGGAAAACCTGCAGGGAGTACTGGACAGCTGTTTCATCCTAGTTTGGGACTCTTCAGCAGTACGCACCCACCGGGATTCGAACCCAGGACCTTCTTATGTCGTGAATCGGCAGAAGTTAGAATTCAAGGACCATTGGATCGGGTCCCAGGGACTTAATGTTATAGGAGCTCGCCTTGTAACCGGAAGGTCCTGGGTTCGAATCCCGGCGGGTGCGTACTGATGAAGAGTCCCAAACTTGGACGAAACAGCTGTTCAGTACACCCAGGTTTTCCAACTGTTCTCTAACTAATGTCAGCTCATGATGAAATCTTGAAACTGTGGTTCGTGGTTTGTTCAAATTCATTAAGGGGAATAAATGTATGAAATTTTTTTATTTTTCACTCTGAGTGCTGTTGATCTCCACATAGGCTTGAGAGAAATGAAAACTTGCCTTGCTTTCTCGATCCTCGCTGTGATATCCTCATCAGTTCCATCCGCCTGTAGTTGAAGCGATGCTCCTGAGGTGGGTGTAGGTAAAGGAGGTTGTTTTTTTCAGGTTTCTTCCATTTATGCTGATTGTTGTTGCCCAGGAATCTTCATCGCTTCTGTTTTCTCTATGTTTACTTGGAGTCCTATCTTTGATGCTTCTTCTGGCAACTTGTTTCTTTTTACTCGCATATAATACAAGATACTTCTTGTGGAATTATTTATAGCTTACTGTGTAGAAGGAGAGTACATTATGCATCAGAATATTCTTTTTGAAGTTTAACCCTTTTTTTATTTACAGCTTGATTCCACACTGTACTTTTGGTACAAGTATGGAATTTCCAGCATGGATATCGGTAGCCCAAATTTTGCAGACTGACCATAGATATCAGGTGTTCGCCGGCGTGGGCTCGAACCCCGGACCATGTGCATGGTCGGCGAGAGTCCTAACCACTGTGCCACCGACGCACCTATTGAGAAGTGTTACCTAGAGTAAAACTGGAAATCAAGAAAGCTTAGAGTGGCAGACTAAAACGATGCACTGATCAATCCATGAGATCTGCGGTTGTTAATTCGGTCACGAATGTTAAAATGTTATAGCTTGGTTCCACTAGATGTTGAAAAACAATAGGTTTTCACATGATTGAAACTTATCACAGTGATGCAGACAAGTTCCCCCAATGTTATTTTGAAGATATCAAACGTTTTTGTAAAGTATCATTGTGTGATTTTTTAAAATTTGCTTCCACGTTTCATTACTTTGTACGAATATTATTCTATTTATGTTTACGCCTACTTTCTACGTTTTTGGAGAAACAGAAAAAAAGAGGTATGAACTGTTGTGCAAGCTCCTACCCAACTTATGTTATTAATATATAGCGAGTAAAGACATTTGCCGGTTGATAAAACATCTTCAAGTATTGATTTGTAGGAATTTGGTCGATCGGTTACAGTATTTCATGATGAGCTGACATTGGTTAGAGAACCACTGGAAAACCTGCAGGGAGTAATGGATAGCTGTTTCATCCTAGTTTGGGACTCTTCATCAGTACGCACCCACCAAGGTCTGAACTCAGGACCTTGTAGTTACAAATCGAGCTCGTAGATCGGGAGCTTGGGTCGGGCCCAGTGGTCTAATGTTCTGCGTGCTCGCCTTGTAACCAGAAGCTTCTAATTTCGAACTCAGGTGGGTGGGTATTGCTGAAGAGCCACAAACTAGGACGAAACAGCTGTCCAGTACGCCCAGATTTTCCAATGATTCTCTGACCAATGTCAGCTCATGATGAAATCCTGTAACTGATAAAACATCTGCTGAAGTGAAGTGAACGATTAAACATTGTGTGGTCTAAAAATTAGATGCTATCGGTTGTATTAAAGGTGCATTTTTTATTTTAATATGAATTCACATATGAACAATGATAAATTTGATGTGGGTACTCTTAAATAGAGTGCTACACACTTCTTAGATTTTACTCCTTCAGCTAGAAGTTAATTATTAGTATCTAGATATTCTACACAGCAAATTTTGCAGTTAGAAGTGCATTATGAAAATGTATCAACAAGTTCCTGTAGCAGTTATATGGAGTTTAAGAAAAGACTGCAAAAATATGATTGGTTGAATTGTTGTCATTAGTAAGATTATAGTTTTACTAGACTCACCTGCGAATGAAGCGTTATCAGAAAAGTTTGTTGATATGTTTCACTCTCATGATCAGGTGCAAAGGTTATGGAAACAACCTGGTTTTCTCCTGCGAAAAAGAAACATACACAATGAAATTCAGTATCATTCTACATTAGGAAATTTAGGCAGTCTGGCATAAACCAGTCTTTGATTTCTCAGTTTGTCAATTCTTGCATTCTACCCATCCCCCTTTACTGTTCCCCATTAATCTTTCCTGGACTACTTAAAAAGACTTTGCTTTGCTGAGATGGGCACTAAAAGCCGTTAGTAGGGCAAGTGGGATATCGTTAAACCAACTGGTTAACACTAATGTGGATAGACATATAATGTCATGTAAGAAACTAGCGAATACTATATTGTCAGACTCCGAGAATCCTCTCTATACGCAGCTGTCTCCTTGCATTTCATCTGGTCGAACTAGAAGCAGCTATAAGAGGCTATATGCTAGGACTACCAAGTACAAAAACTCCACAATACCATATCTGGAACAGCTGTTATGTGATGAGAAATCCGTTAGGTATGACACGATCAGCTTACTGAGACACTCTAACAAATAGTCCCATTAGTTTCTGTTTTCCTTTCCTCGTTACTAATACACTTTTGTTCTCATCTTCTATTACACACCAATTTTATATTTCATATCCTGTGGTGCATTGTTTAAAATGAAAACGCAACGCTGTTGTTTTTATTTCTCTTTTTATTTATCTATTTTTGGCGTTGCTTTTTGATTCTAAAATCTTATAAAATGTATGAGGTAATTAGATGCAATATATTGTAATGCAGGCTGAAAATTCCATACCTGTACCACAAATACTGTTTGGAATAAAGCTGTTATCATTATTATTATTATATTTGTTCTGGTAAAGTTAGACAAACGAGAAGCCAACGTCTGAAAGTTAAACAAGTGGTTACCAATGTTTCAGTACAGGATGGAGTTGCATCAAGTTCTAGAGAGAAGTCATCATCAGTGGGTTCCGCTAAGTTGGGTATGAGGAGAATAATAATCAGCTACACTTGCTGGTGGCCGCGCTACCTCACAAATTGGTAGAGGTTAGAACTGATGGGTCATTGGATTCCATCCCAGTGGCGAGTTCTTCTTGTAACTAGAAAGTCCTGTATTCGATCTCTGATCGACAGGGTTATGGATATAAACTGATGAAGAGTTCCGAACACTGACGAAACGGCTTTTAAGAGCTGCCTAGTTTACAGTGGTTCTCGAACTTCATTCACTTAGTGATCAAAACTGATGACGACAAATTTTTAGAAAGAATCTCGCGTCTCCTCACACTATTATATTCTACTACGTAACTAACGTAACAAACTAGGACGAAACAGCTGTCCAGTACTCCAAAGTTTTCCAATGGTTCTCTAACCAATGTCAGCTCATGATGAATACCTGTAGCCAATCAAATCCCTACAAACCAACACTTAAAAATCTAGGATTGTTTGGAAGTATTCCTTCAAATATGCTAATCGAGTAATTTTAAAAAGTGAACTGCAATAAAGAATTAATTCTGAAGTTATATGATTTATGAAATGGATAACATCTTTTGTTATGCAAATTACAGTCTGTTCATTATTGTTTCAATCAAAAGGGATTTATTTAACGAGGATTACAGACTACTGATATGATAAGTTTGTTTCAAGATATGGCTTAGCTCGTATACCAACCTATCCATCTCACAGAAGCATAGTGGACCAATAAAAGCTGAATCATAATAAAAAGACACTCAAAAAAGCGCATAGCTTAGTTTAAAGTATATCACAAGTGCTTATATCAATCACAAACTGCCGGAAAATTTACTTCACCATCTGGAAGTGACATCAGTAAGTGATATATGTCTTCCAAAAATAACAGTAGTGACTGACGGCTGTTTTGTCTTGCAAAACGAAAAACGCGCAAGCTTTTAAAATTTTCGTCATTTATTTGAAATCTATTTAAAACATAAGCAGATAACATGTCAGAAACACAGATAGAGATTATATTAGATAAAAGGTGGTAATAAGATGCATGTGTTTCTATTGTTTATTTATTTATCATTACATTATGGTGGTACATTATCAGCATCAAGAGATACGTCAAACAACTGAAATTGTTGTTTTATAGTTTCTCCAAGGTCTGGGATACTGCCAAGGTGGGTTGTCTTAAAGGACGACCGGAGCCCTTCACTTGAACTCTGATACATAAAACAACGGGACAGCGTCAGGAGGTACATTTCACGGTTTCCGATGACCGAAACAGGTTCATGAGCTATTTGATACATTCGGATTGTGCATTTCAAGCATGCTGTAGGTCTGGAATGAGGGTTTTCCAACTCTCCTAGGTGGATATGCATATCAACTTTTCAGATTTTAGGCTCCAGAGGAACACTTCTACCACGTGAATGCAGTGAATTGGACTTATCTGGTAAAGAAAATGAATGCATGGCCTCATGAGAGCCTTTTGAGATGAAGACTGAAGTCTACTGAATCTCAGCCGAAGCAGATCGTTTCTGTTGTACTTAATATATATACATATATAAGTTCAAATTTTGTTCAAGGTTTACAAGTGTTATAAAAATTATGGGTGTATTCGCCTAAATTTGGTCTCAGCAACTGTCTTACCACTGGGCCATTGGCATGATAAACACTATAAAAATGCATATCTCCAGTTTAAGATCGTTTTCAGAAAATTCTGAGAGACAATTAAAAAAGTGAGAGAATTCAATCGATTCTACTGATTTTCAGGGGAATGGAAACAAGGCAACTTAGAAGTTATGTAAGGGATTTATATATATCTCTCACATCTCTGTTTGCCGTCTCTGTCTTTGTAATAACAAAATGTTACCTACAATTTATTGGATTGGATTGAAAAGAAACACATTCAGCAGCGCAGTACTCTCTGATATGAGGTTAGTTGGCATACTCAAAGCAGGGAGACGTTAGTAGTGAAATGACCATGGGTCTGTGGATCTCCACCGAGTAAATCAGAGTTAAAATGTTCGTCTATTAAGCGTCTGGTTTTTGATTTTTCCTAGAGTTTTTTTTTATCGTGTACTGATGAGGAATCCCGAACTACGACTTAAGGTCTGACCTATGTTCTTTGGTTATTAATGTTAGTTTGTCACAAAAAAGGACTTAGAAAACTTGGACATTAGTGTCTTAATGGATAGTGCCGTATATATATACATATACATTTATACTCTAATGTTTACTGATGACGTTTCGAGCACAATTTATTGCCCCTCATAATCATATCAAGGTAATCACACGACTTCTTAACTTCATTTATATAGTTCCATTGTTTTTCACTTGTTTTGATTGATAGTAGCATTCTCCATATTTCCGGTATGAGTGATGAGTCATTCCTATTGCACGTGTAGACTCAATGAATCAGGCAGGATTCAGTAATCAACCTCTCTCTCCACCTACCTAGATTACTTTTTAGAATTTTAACCCTCTCCTATCACCCTATTGTGTGGTTATGTGTTAATGCATACAGTGCAACTGCTGAGTTTGTTTTTCTAAATTACTTATCTTCTCGGGGTCAACCATTCTTACTCCAGCTAAATTTTTATGTACTGACAATCTGACTACCCCTGACCTACTAGTTTGACCCATGTAGTTGACCCCGCAGTCATTGCAAGTTATTTTGTAAATTATATTATTTTGTTTAATTGGGTCCACCGACGGGGTCTTTTAGCTTACAGAGCTTGCCCCTGAGTGAGTTTGTGGGTTTAAATGCCACTCTAATTCCTGCTTTATTCAGAATATTACGTAGGTTCTCAGATGTACCCTCCTTATATGGTATAACTGTAGATGACTAATATTCTCTCTTATTCATGTTATCATTACTAGTTCCACAATTATTTTTATTTTGCTTTTGGCCTTTTCCGATATTCCTAATGAATTTTAAAGGATAGCTATTCAACACCAAAGCTTCTTCTATCAGTTTTATTTCGTCATTTAAGTCTTTTCTTGTGCTACTTAGTGCTACTGCTCGGTTTGTTAGACACTTAACTAAGCCTGCCTTAACAGTTAACGGATGAGATGTATTAAAGTCTAAATATCTATTAGAATGCGTTGGTTTTCTATAAACACTAGTGTGTAGTTTGCCTTCTTCTATTCGTTTTATTTTACAATCTAACATAGCCAATTCTCCTTGTTCATTTTCCGCTTCAAGTGTGAATTTTATTCCCTGCACTAGTGAGTTTTTTATGTGTCAAGAAGATAGAGATATGTTCTGTTTTTAACACTGTGAAAGTGTAATCCACACATCTCCAGCATATTTTTAGAGTAGGATTAAATATATTAAGAGCAATATTTTACCAGCTGTGCATAAAGAAATCTGCTACGATAGGGGATATTGGTGATCCATCCCACTGCTAGAGCTTTAGTTTGTTTATATATTTTTCCTTGGAATCTAAAGACAGTGGATGTGAGGCATAACTGAATCCCTAAAATAATTTCGTCAGTGGGTTGTTTCGTCTTATAAGTGAGTTCGGGGTCTGCAGATAATTTTTTTTTAACTGCTTCTAAGGCCATATTGACTGGTATAAAGACTAGTTATATCAAAACTAACCATTGTTTCATCATTCTCTAGTTGAATGTCATTTAGTTTATTTTTCATCTCAAATGAATTAGCTATATAAATGAAGTTAGGAAGTCGTGTGATAACCTTGATATGATTATGAGCAATAAATTTATAGTAATAATTTATAATAATTTAATTTACTTTATTCCAAAAACAGTACTTATACAGAATAGAATTCGCAGCATTTGTCACAATATTGCATCTGATTTACTTAAAATATAAATAAAATTAAAAATTAAAACAAAAGTAACCAGAGGAATTTGTCCACGTTTACGATATAAAGTCAAAAATATTCGAAGCACGAATTGAGATCAATAAATATAATTATAATAATTAATAACAGTGAGTTTGTTTCAAACATTATTGTCGATTCAGTTCGGGAACTGTAGCATGTTATAGATTATTGGATCTAATGTTCTGTTGATAGAGTATAGTGAGGGGAAATACAAGATTAACAGTTATTCACACAGCCTAAATTATGTTCACACTTATGAAGAATAAATAAATAACAAAAAATTGAGAGGATTATGAATATAAGAAATACAATAACAATAAAGTTTGGTACTGTAAGCGTGGAGGAAATGGTTTATTTAGTAGTGCAAAGAAGGTTAGTTGGTTCATGCCTGACACTATTTTCATCACATAAAGTACGTACTAAATATGGTGTAGTGGAATTTTTATACTTAGACGTACGTCTTCTGAAAAGACTTCTTGTTTTACCTGAGGAGACACAAGGTTGGAGCTGCGAGTACAGTGGGTGCTCAGAGTCTGACAAAATTCCTTCAGCAAATTTGTTACATGACATCAAGTGCCTTTCAGTGACAATGTCAACGATATGGCCCAATGGGACACCACTCGTCCTACTGACAGTCTTCAGAGTTCTACGAAGTATGACACAGTCTTTTTTAAGCAATCCAGGAAAGAATAAGCAAGGGTGAACAGTAAAGAAGAATAGGTAAAGTATGCGAGTTGACAAACTGTAAGAGTAGGGGTTGGGTTATGCCTGAGTGCCTCAACTTCTTAATGTAAAAAGTCAGACGAAATATTCTTTCAGAAATCGCTAAGACATGGGAAGACCAAGATAGGTCAGTAGAAAGAATTAATCCAAGGTACTTGACTTCAGACTTGTTTTCATTATGGTCATTCGAGAATTTAAAACAGACGTTGTTGGCAACATACCACTGAGAATTGATAAAAGTAGCAACAACACCACCTCGCTTCTTCCTTGAACTACTTCGGTTTTGTCTGTACACATTGAAACCATTCAGTAAGATTAAATTGTCATCATATGAATCGTACAGCCAAGTTTCTTGAAGCGTTATTACACTTGTATCACGATAAATATTTGAACATAATAGAGCATCCAAGTAATTAATCTTGTTCGGTAATGACCTGCAATTTGTGCTCATAATCACAGGAACAGTCATCTGATGCAGTGGAGTACACTTAAGGGATCTTTGCCACCCACCATGATGCTTTTTCTTAAGGTTATTATATACTCGTTAAATCATCAGGTTGAAAACATTTAAAAAATTATCGCGAGAGTAAGTAATACGATTTAGACACATAATTGAATAATTAAAACAAAATAAATCCAAGTAAACAGATGCAATATAAGTGACAGAAAATTTTAATAGCCCAAGGTTTAAGCAGGCCGCCGTAATTGTGCTCAAAACGTGGTCATCAGTAAACATTACTGTGACTTTATCAAAACAAAATTTACCCATCATGGAATTACACTCTACCATAGTGCACAAGTTTTATTCTTATATCAATATACACATATACTAATTTTATGTTACCCTGTCGAGAAATAGCACAAATATCCTTACTCTTTTTTTTAAAAAAAAACTGAGTTCACTGTTTCTGCATGAACTGAAAAAAATGAAAAAAAAGCACACGAAGGCAAAGCCAAAAAATATCATTATGCATTATTGTTCAACGAAATTTCCATAATTTAAAAAAAGCAACTGTCATCATCTTCGTCATCATCATCATTACCATCAACCAGTTTGATGTTTCTTCTGTTTTACATCCGAATGTTTTCTCTTTTCCAACTACGTGTTTGCTTATACTCTCCCTTTGTCTATTCCTCACGCACGCACGCACACACACTCACTCCACCTATTTCTACATGGAAAGTTTATGCAGCATAGATGATATGTAATGACATAAAGGAATAATAAATGAGGAAAAAAGAACAAGATTACTCTTTTTTTTAACTTGACATTATACATCAGCGTCAATGTTAAAATCAAACTCTCTCTCTCTCTCACACACACACAATGTAAACTAGAAGTAAGAAACAAAGGAAGGAAAGAAACAAACCAACTAACCAAAAAAATAAACAGACAATCAAAAAAACTAGTGGATTTAAAAGGAATTTTTATCCTTCGAAGATAAAATGTTTTTCTTTTCTTTTCTTGAGGAAGAGAATCATAACTGGTTGACTATCAGCAGCTATTTTTAGGCTCCTCAGGATATTTTTTTTAAAAAAATATGAATAATAAACAGTTTTGATGAGATGAATCGATTAGACAACTCTGGAGTGAAAGACAATCTTAAAGACGTAGGCTACACTAAAGAAAGATTTGTATGAAATAAACAGTTGGTAAAAACTCTGAATCTCGAAGAATTATTAGTGTTTTCTTTAATTCCTAGAGAAACATAGGGCTTCAGCCTCACGTCTCCTTTGAGTTCGGTTCCCTGCGAATGTTTTCATCTGGCTCCATGTCTGACCACATGCTTTCATCTTATCTTCACATAACCTCCTCCATGTCACTCTCGCACTGATGACTAAGTCGTCGCTTCCGTTTCGAGTTCCACTTGAGCGATGGTCTAGCGTGTGATATCACTTGGTGGTTTTCTCAAAGTATGACCAGTCTACAACCGATTCTTCCCGCATATTTGTTGCATAATCGGTTCCTGTTAGGTTGGTTCACTTCCAGAGATTTCTGTTGCTGCTGTTTTCGTGCCGTCTGATGTTGAGTAGTATTAAGCCAAGACAGCTGTTGATGAAGGTCTGTAGTTTGTTTGAGGTGCTTTTTATGACGTACCAAGTCTCTGGTCCGTTCAGTAGCACTGACTTCACATTGGAGTTGGAAATCCGGATCTTATTTTTCATGTTGAGTGCTGTCGACCTCTACACAGACTTGAGAGTATTGAAAGAGTTATGAATCTTGAAAAAATATTTAGGTGAAATCAAAGTGGACAAAGAAGTGAATATCGCAAAACTATCAATAAACTCAACGGTTCAGAAGAGTTTTGTGTATGTCTGTATGTGTCATGTGAATGAAAATGTCTCGGAATAGAAATTCTTCTTCTGTGATAACTATTAAAAAAAGTGGTGGTCTGCTTAAATCACTGGGCCAGCAAAATTTCCATCTGTCAAAGAACTGGTTTTTCTTCATAGGGAACAACACTACATGGTATGATACATTGCAGATTATTATTTTATCCGCAGACCCCGTACAAAAAGGATATATTTTACTACTCTGAGTATTTCTGTACAGAATATTAACTCATTATATACTACTGACGGATTGAGATGAGTAATACTATATCACTTATGTCAACCAGTGTTGCTTGCTAACCAGATCGAGATGATCTAAACACTTGATAGCCGTTTCACTCGTTTAGCGCCAGCTGTGTACACAGTTTGACTCAGCTCAGGGAGGCAAATAATTTTTTAACCATCTAATTCCTAGCTAGACATCTGGGCGAACTGGAGTTAGCATAAATCAAATTCTTAGTTCGAGAAAGAAGATTTCACCATGATTTCCTTTGGAGATCGAATTATTAAAATTACATCGTGTCATCTACTTGGTACCATAAATGGTAATCAGAGAAGCAAGCATTTATGCGTAGAACTATATAATATATATATATATATATATATAGAGAGAGAGAGAGAGAGTAATACTGATTGATTTGAGGTAATTAATTGTATAGTACTCATATCAACCTGTGGTCTGAAAACTTTCTTTTCCAAAGGAAACTACGGTGAAATTTCACTCCTAGGAATGTGTACATTGCAGATTATTAACTAATTTTCAAATCTTGAAGTTGACTGTATTAACCCTGATGTTTGAAATACAGCTTTATTGTTGTTATTATTATTCCTTAAATTTAGGCGAGTAAAATTGTAACTGCAGAGAAATCTCTCAAGTCAATTGGTCCTCATTTAAAACTGTTAACTAAAGTTAAAATTTACACTCCCTGAAGGACTAATACGACTTTCTACCTATCCAGCTATGAGACTCAAGTGTTATTATTAGGCTCCAATTTCACTTTAGTCAGTACAGATTTCGGTATACAAAATATTTTATGAAATAAAATAATGATCTGATGAAATTTCAAGTTTGAAAGAGATTACTTCATTCACTTATCTAGGGCGCATTGTCTCAACTACAGGAAGTCGGAACGGACGAGGATGTCAAGTCGAGCGAGAAACACATTCATCGACCTGAAATCAATCTGGATATCTTTGTCACTCAGCCAGAATCAACAACAGAATTCAGTTGGATTTTCAACAGAAACGTCAAGTCAGTCAGCTCTTCTATACGGATCAGAAACTTGGCGGGCGAACGGGTCACAAAGAATATTTCCAACAGCCTGTTGCAGTCGTTACCTTTATCAACACCTGTCTTCGCTGGCTCTATACTGAAGATCAGATGGCCGGGCGGGCCGGAAACAATCACCAACAAAAAACTATGGCTGGAAACAAACAAAACAAGAACTAATCGCCAACCAACAAATATGCAGGAGAAAGTGGAGATGGATTGACGGACACTCGCTGAGGAAACCGCTGGGTGACATCGCGCGCGCGTCAGGCCGTTCTTCGAGTGGAACTCGAAAGGGAAGCGGCAAGTGGGAAGTCAGTGCGAGGGTGTCATGGAGGAGATCATGTGAAGAGGAGTTGAAACAGTATGGACCAATATGGATGCAGGTGAAAAGTACAGCAGAAGGAAGACAGAAGCAAGTGGATACGTGCAGTTGAAGCCCTATGTCTCACTAGGAACCCAAGGGAACAATGATGATGATGATGAGATTCCAAATTTCGAAAATTTGGTTTAAAGGTTATCAGGATGGATTACATGAAAGGTGATGATAATAATATCAATTTCTTTAACATCTGCAATCATACTGTACAAACGTCTTAGCTGATAAAAACATTCATTTTGAAGCAGACAATTCAGACAGACTATTTAACCAATAAAATGACTATTGAATAAATGTTTGTAGCAGTGGGAGTAAATTCTTCAAGCTAAAACAGCTGTAGTGTTTTGCAGCACCAAGTGAATTTGATATGTGCACGCTTATTTAGACAGGTAATAATAGTAACAGCCGAAAAGAACAGTGAGAGATGCTTAAGGCAGAAATATTCTGCTTAAAACCACTTAAATTCACCTTATCCTTAATACTCTGCTATTGTTCTTTCAATATCTTACTCAGGTACTGCTAAGTCTGAGACATCTGGACGCAATACTGACTTAATCAATTTTTGTCATAATTGTTGATATTCACATTTTGATTAATTGTTACCAATCGGAAAATACAGCCCGACAAATAACCTGTTTTATTATACATGTTTATCACGTCGCTGAGTACAGGCAGTTGATCTCAATATATGCTTTTCAGAATACCAGCCAAAAATTTGTTGGTCATCGATCAAAACTATTTGCGTATTAATATTAACATTTTGCATTAATGAACAAAACCGGTTAAAGATTTGTAATATTTTTCAACATATATGTAAATTTCGTGAGTTTCAATCAATAATTCATAGAAAATTAAGAGTAGGCGTAAATAGATTGGTTTTCGAACAAAGCAAGAACTACAGTTTTAGCAGAATAAAATGATACCATCTTTTATCTCGTTGCCTTCTCGTCAGCTGCTTACATGGCAAAGACATTATTAAATATATCTACAACAACAATTTTAACATACTTGCACAGAGTTCAGTTTAAACAAAAATCAATCGATCAATATACTCATACACTAAAAATATATATATCCATATATAAATATGCAATATTAACCACTATTCCGAACAATAATAATCAAACGCAATGGAAACTTTTAGCATTTCACATTCGGAGGAAAGAGAGGTGAAATTATCCAGTTACCAGGGCAAGGAAAGGCTGATAACCGCTTCTTTCTGGACGCATAAATCAGGTTTCAGGCGCTTGATGGAAATGGCTTCAGCAAACTTAAGGAGAATTGAGCTCTTTTGCCTATTGATCATTTTGAACGACTTTTCGACTTCCACCTCATGACCCGTGTCGAGGAGATGCCTGGTCATGGCACTGTTTAAAGCATTTGTTCCCTTTAGACGTAAGCTTTTTGGTATATGTTCAGAAAATCGTAGATATGCCCTTCTTTCTGTCCTTCCAATGTAACTGCTCCCGCAGATACATGTAAATTTGTATACACAGGTGGAGGTATGCGTCCAGAAAGAAGCGGTTATCACTCTTTCTTTGCCCTGGTAACTGGATAATTTCACCTCTCTTTCGTCCGAATGCGAAATGCTAAAAGTTTCCATTGTGTTTGATTATTATTGTTGTTCGGAATAGTGGTTAATATTGCATATTTATATATGTATATATATTTTTAGTGTATGAGTATATTGATCGATTGATTTTTGTTTAAACTGAACTCTGTGCAAGTATGTTGAAATTGTTGTTGTAGATATATTTAATAATGTCTTTGCCATGTAAGCAGCTGACGAGAAGGCAACGAGATAAAAGATGGTATCGTTTTATTCTGCTAAAACTGTAGTTCTTGCTTTGTTCAAATTCATTAAGGGGAATAAATGTATGAGATTGGTTTTCCTTTTGAAAACGTAATGCTTTTTACTAGTAGGTATGCAAAAAATAATATTTAAAATAACCCAAGTTAATAAGACATATAGATGGGGATGAATAGGACTAGAAGACCATAAAGAATTAGCAAGAAGAACCTATTGTTCAACCAATATGTAGGAAAAAATGGAGATAGATTAGGCATACTCTGGGGAGGCCGTCGAATGATATCGCGCTCATTGACAGCAGTCACTCGAGCAGAATACAAATGGGAAGCGACGAGGAGGTCGTCTGTGTGAGGGTGACATGGAGGAGGTCGTTAGACGAGAAGAGAGACTGTGGGCAATCGTGGATCCAGATGAAGGGGATAGAAGAAAACAAGAGAACTTGAAGATGTGTTTTGAGGCTCTATGTTCTATACGCCAAGATCAGATGGCCAGAAAAGATCAGCAACAAAGATCTCTGGGAGCGAACCAACCAGGACCCGATCGTGAAACAAATAGGCAGGAAGAAATGGAGATGGATTGGTCCCACCCTGAGGAAATCATCAAGCGACATCACTAGACAAGCCATTGCTCGAGTGGAACCCGAAAGGGAAACGGCGAGTTGGTCGTCCAAGGGTGACTTGGAGGAGGTCATGCGAGGAGGAGATGAAAGCATGTGGGCCGAATTGGAGCGGAGTGAAAAAGTTAGCAGAAAACCGAAAGCAATGGAGGTGCGCAGATGAAGCCCTATTTTCCTCTAGGAACTAAAGGATATAATAATAATGTTCTATACGGAACCCAAAGGAACAATAATAATAAAAAGAACTGGATTACTAGAGAAGTAGGCAAAGTTAAAGAGTAGACAACCAACAGGTGCAAACATACCAATGATCAAAAACGAGCAACTGGACTAAAAAGCGAATTTGACTCTCTAAGTAACCCATAACTCTAAGCTATCCTTAACCTTATTCTATTTTTTCCCTCACCTTAACCATAATACCTTTCTCGTCTAAACGTAACAGTAGGTTTAGTGTGAGGACAAATACTCACCGTAGACATTAGCTATCGGTTGCGCTACATCGTGAATCGGCAGAGGCTAAAATTCATGGGCCATTAGATCGGGTCCCAGCGGCTCAATGATCTGTGAGTTAGCTAGCCTTGTAACCAGAAGGTCCTGGGTTCGAACGCGTTTATGGGTGGGTGCATACTGCTGATGAGTTCCAAACTAGGGTGAAACAGCTGTCCAGTACTCCCAGGTTTTCCAATCGTTCTCTAACCAATTTCACCTTATGATGAAGTCCTGTAACCAATGAACGAAATCCCTACAACCCAATATTTGAATATTCTCTGTCTTGCCTAACATTAGACAAACCAGATATACTCTCTAATATCCTTAAACTTATTTCAACATCCTTGATAAGAAGACAGTGTTATTTATCTGGATTCCACGTTTTGGTATGACCGGCTCTTCTGAGTTCATTAGTACATTCACATCTGTTAGGTGCCTATTTCTCATTTTCACCGAAAAGTAAAGAAAATTTCTATTCCAAAGTATATGAACATCCATGAGAGATATTTCAAAATTAATAATCGTTCAAGTAGAGGTGTGAATTAAATCCCAGATACTTTACACCAAACGATTAGAATACATGATCCATATGGTCCGTATGGTGAAGAACGGCGGCCTTTTGATTTAGAAGTAGAGATTTTTATATCTTACATACAAAATGAGGTTTTAAGACACAAATTGTAACCTAAAGGCGCTTGAATGTATCAATCTGGCTTTATGTTGTATTAATTTGAAAAATGCGGCAGTTCTAAAGCTGAAATCAAACTAAAAGCGGTAAAATATCATCCAAAAGACTTAAGAGAACTCAATTTAACTTTGATCACGAAGTCTTCGTGGTTTTTATTTGCTTTCATGGAAACCGATTTTGTCTTACACACTGCCAGACTGCTGTAGTTAGTTTCAGGAAAATGGGTTTAAACAATTAATGTTTAAAAAAGTGATTTCCCTGGTTTTATTGAAGTGGATAATATGATGCCTCAAATAAAATTTCCCAGAATTAAATTGTTAGAGTTGATATAGTTAGTAAATAAATCCTCGTAAATAAAGAGTATTAAGAAACTCCTATTTTCTTGTTTAAGATCCCCCAGCAATATGCATTCAAAATCATTTTAGAGCTGCGATCAAAAACGATTTATTCTAAAGACGTGCACACCGTCATTCAGTGACTGAGTTTTAAGTTGGCGGCAGACAGCTTTAAGTAACGTCCACTTCGATTTGGAATTGTTTATTTTGCAGCATGAATTTGAAGAAAAATAGTAACAAATGTTAGTACAGCAGGTTTTAATGAATTTATCATTTGAATACTCTACATACAGTGTAATATACATAAATATATACTATTAGAAATACACTGGGAGATATACGACTGATAAGTAAGCAAATCACACTACTTTCATCATGAGCTGACATTGATTAGAGAACCATTGGAAAACTTGGGAGTACTGTACAACTGTTTCATCCTAGTTTAGGACTCTTCATCAGTACGCACCCAACACCAGCGTTCGAACCTAGGACCTTCCGGTTACAAGGCGAGCTCGTAGACCATTAAGCCACTGAGACAGGATCCAGTAGCCAGCTCATAGATTCTAACTTCTGCCAATTCAATCGATGAGATGCGCACCAGTGACTTGCTTCAGTCAGGTAGGGGTTCTAGTAAGAAGTCGTGACCAGTAGGGTGCAGCAGGTCGGGGTTAGGACAAATACTCGCCGAAGACATTGTCTAGGAATCGCGCTATGTCGTGAATTGGCAGAAGTAAGAATTCATGAGGCATTGGATCAGGTCCCAGAGAATGGACGGTCTATGAGCTCGCCTTGTAACCAGAAGGTCCTGCGTTCGAATCCCGGTGGGTGGGTACTGATGGAGAGTCCCAAACTAGCCCGAAACAGCTGTCCAGTACTTTCAGGTGGTTTTTCAATGGTTCTCTAACCTATGTCAGCTCATGATAAAATCCTTTAACCAATCAAATCCTTTCAAACCAACATTTAAATAAATCACATTAAATCAATGATGCCAAACGACAGGTGCGAATATGTCTTAGGTTAGTTTTAGATAGATACGGCGAAAGATGATGTGAAAGATTAAAATTAAGATACTAATGCACTACAGTTTAGTCACATTACTTAAACAAACAATTAATTGTTACAAGAAGAACTTGAATACATTGGAAATCGCAAACTAAGTAATAAACATATTAGTAGTAATAATAATAAGACAGACTAAGATAATGATACTGACGAAGGGTAGTTTTAAGTGCATAATAATAAGGACAAGAGATGAAATAAAATTATTTTAGTGATAACAGTTAATAAGTAAGACATACCGTCATGGCATATTCAGAGTAACATCCATTTCCTTCTGCACACATAGACCAGGCTGATAAACTCTTATTGCACAAGCCTACAGATATGCCAAGCATCTTAGAGTTTCTTTATCTGCTGACAACAGTGAGTCACCTGAAAGCTTCCATATCATGTCCATAGTCGTCCATAAGACGCTATATTATTTAAAGTCTTGACACTTTAACCTCAGCTTTTTTTTCAGTCACTGAGGTAAATGCTTAATCATACAAGCAGAAAATTCCATTTTTGTACGACCTATGTATTTGCTTTCACAAACACACTCAAACTGTTGTATACAGTTTTTGCAGTGTCGAGGGCTGGTGATGCAGCAGTATAGCATAACAAGTATTAAATTTTATTTTATTTTTATTTTTGATTACATCTTGATTCCACACCGTATTTTTGGTACAAGTATGGAATTTTCAGCGTGGATATCGATAGCCCAAATTTTGCAGGCCGACCATTTATATCAGGTGTGCGTCGGCGTGGGCTCGAACCTCAGACTATGTGCATGGTCGGCGAGAATCCTAACCACTGTGCCACCGACGCACCGTACTACTGAATGGCATCTAGGTAATCTAGTGAAGATATTTGCCTGGAAACCTGACTAATCTAACCTAAATTCACTTTTGAGTAGAATAGTGTGTTCATGCAAAATAAGATCTCTCCAATTAAGCAAGAAAAGATGTTCTTTACTGCGTAACTTCTTGTTAATGATCCTTGATAAGGAAATCTATTTTGAAGTTTGTTAAATTTTCACAATGACACCACTTCAAATAAACCCCAAATATTTAAATATCCTATTGAAAAAGGGTATTTCATCTATGAAGATTTGATAAAAACGAGTTGATTTCTAGAAGTAAAAGTGGGGATTGACGCACGACATATATACATAATTGTAATGCTGGTTGGTTTAATTGCGGAGCTATCGTCGGCCTTCTGGACATTACCTTCAGCGCAAGTTTTAGCATAAAATCAACTCATTTGAATTCTTCATGAATGATATAATTGTGTATCCTGGCAACCATCTTCGTGACTGGTAGTCAGTTTATTTACATCTGTACTGATCGTTTTTTATTAATTTGGAATTTAAATTTTCCTGTCACGTGATTTACTTTTTATTGGTTGGTGGATCTGGTCTATATTAACATGTTTGTTAATAGCTGATTCGCTTGAGTAACAGGCTTCTAGGAATTTCAGATAGAAATTGTGATAATATCCTCACAGTTTCATCAGAAAGTACCTAAAATCAAGTCACAACACCAACAAGAAACCATCATCAACGGCTACAAGAAAATTCATTTTTCTATATATAAAAATACCTCTGAAATAACACCTAGAATATTGAAACCGTTTGAAACAGATATAGCACACAAGCCAGACAGTCAGCACAATCACTTTAACTAATATTGTGCAAACCAAAAGATCCAACAGTAAATGAAGATAAAGTTATTACCATTAATAAAATAAATTGTATGAACTGTAGCAGACATTATATCTCCCAAAGTGGTCGTCCCCATAGAATCAGAATCCGAGGACACAAATTAGCTGTGGAAAGACATGATATACATTCTTTCATATCAATGCATGTAGATAATTATAGACACCAGTTTGATTGGAATAATGTTGAAATTTTAAACAGGGGAAACACCAAAAGTGCCAGGGGGTTCTTAGAAGCCTGGTACTCAAGCAAAGCAGCAATCAACAAACATATTAGTATAGATTAAATTTACCAACTAATAGAAAGCAAATCATGTGACAAGAAAGTTCAAATTCCAAATCAATAAAAATGATCGGTACAGATGTAAATAAACTGACTACCAGTCACGAAGACGGTTGCCAGGATACACAATTATATCATTCATGAAGAACTCAAATGAGTTGATTTTATGCTAAAACTTGCGCTGAAGGTAATGTCCAGAAGGCCGACGATAGCTCTGCAATTAAACCAACTAACCGCAAATCATCCAGCTGAGCTACAAATCGTCTCTATTATAATAGGAATGTATTCATTATTTATAAATATCTTACCATGCCTTACATGAGTAGTATCACAATAATAAATACACTACAACTCAGTTGAGTTCGCCATACCTGGTTTAATTTTCCCTTTATTCGGTACAACCATGAATACAGGCAATCCATTTTGGTTTTTTGTTCCGCCTATTTGATTATCATCATACAGTATTTCAAAGTTTAGAGTTATATTTGTAGGATTGGTTAGAGTTATTAATCGTTCAATAAATTCTCCAAGTAGAATATAACCAAAACGAAGATAATGAAGTGTTTGCTTGGTATTGACTGGTATATTAGAATTCTCAGGATTTTGTGAGCCACATGGAATTGTTATAAGTTCAGGTGGACCAGTGACTTCAACTCTGGAAATATGTAATGAAAAAAACACACACTTGTTAAATATCTTAGCTTTCGCAGGTATATCTCTTCAGTTTGTTCTGAAAAAAATTATCACTTACCTTGGGTTAAATCTAGTAGTGTTTAACCCAAGTAAAGCGTTACTAGTTTGTAAATAATAATGCGGATATCAATAAGAGTTGAAGTTACCTCTTATCGACTAAATATTTAGAGTTAATGTCATACAAAACAAGTTATGCTGGGTTGAACCTCGTAGTCTTCAGGGAATCATACTGATAATATAACTGTTAGATTGGAATCCACTTATCTGTGAATCATAACTTCTGTTGATTGTTAATACAGTGCCACCGTCAACAAATGCCATCAATGTGAAGGCCAGTAGGGTATATAAGCAGGCTTCACAACTCAAAGATTCTGGGTTACATTATCAATTCAATATCTAGTGAGCCCTACCGGAGAGTGCTGAAATAGAAAGTGACAGCTATCTCATGTTTCATTACTGTTGTATGAGCCGAAACTGCAATGTAGAAAATTACTCTGATAATTCCGTACACTATGTGAACATTTTGTCCAGAATAAAGCTGTTATTATTATTGTTCCCTTGAGTTCCTAGTAGAACATAGGGCTTCAACTGCACGTCTCCACTTGCTTCTGTCTTCCTTCTGCTGTACTTTTCACCTGCATCCATATTGGTCCATACTGTGTCAACTCCTCTTCACACGATCTCCTCTGTGTCACCCTTGCACTGACTTCCCACTCGCCGCTTCCCTTTCGGGTTCCACTCGATGAATGGCCTGACGCGCATGCGATGCCACCCAGAGGCCTCCTCAGTGAGTGTCCATCCAATCCATCTCCACTTTCTCCTGCATATTTGTTGGTTGGCGATTAGTTCTTGTTTTGTTTGTTTCCAGCCATAGTTTTTTGTTGGTGATTGTTTCCGGCCCGCCCGGCCATCTGATCTTCAGTATAGAGCCAGCGAAGACAGTTGTTGATAAAGGTAACGACTGCAACAGGCTGTTGGAAATATTCTTTGTGACCCGCCCGCCAAGTTTCTGATCCGTATAGAAGAACTGACTGACTTGACGTTTGTATTGAAAATTTTACCGAATTCTGTTGTTGATTCTGGCTGAGTGACGAAGATTTCCAGATAGGTTTCAGATTAATGAATATGTTTCTCGCCTTCCTGATTCTCACTCGACTTGACATCCTTGTCCGTTTCGACTTCCTGTAGTTGAGACAATGCTCCCTAGACCAGTGAGTGAATGAAGTAACCTCTTTCAAATCCCTCCTGTTAATGGTTATTGGCGCTGGATGTTTCTGCTGTTGTTGTTGTTGGTTGGTTATTTTCATTATTGTTATGCTTGGAATATATCGGCCTTCCAACAGAATTGAGAAATTTGGCCAAATAATAATCACTTTATTATTATTATTACTGTTGTATTCAGTATTAACATTATTTACTCTGTAAAGTTTCAGAGTGAAATTTGCCAAAATTTTGTACTTCTGTAGAAAGGCCGATATGTTTCCAGCATAATAGCAATAATAACAGTTTTATTCTTGACAAAGTGTTTACACAGCGTACGGAATTCTTAGAGGAATTTACTGCAATATACATTTCCCTTCATCTAGGATCTTCAAGTAGTATAGCAATCTATGGTAAATGATGTGATATAATGCTGTTTATGAGAAATCCTCATTCTAACAGCACTATTAGACAGAAGACCAGTAGATCAGTGAAGAGTCTCCTTTCGCTGGTGAATTCATTTTCATAGCTGTACAGTCGCAAATATATATATGGTTGTTTTGTATGCGTGTGTACACTAAATTTGTCAAACGAAAATACAATTAGTAAGTTTTTGATGAAGTTACGTAATACAAAGTGCGTTCAGACGAATTGGATGTTGATCTACGAGGGTAGTAACAAAAGTAATGAGTTATCGCAAACGATTGTTAAAGAAGAGTTACATAATAACATGAATAGTGTGATGAAAGAGTGGTGCTCGGGGTGTACATGGAAGCAAAGTAACATACGGAATTACGTAAGAGTTTTAAGTAGTTAGAAGAATAAGCATACAAACAAAAGTTAAGTCAAATCAACAGCGTTGTCACCATGGTAGTAGATGTGGTTGAATAATTTTCTTTTGTATGCATAGTTCTGGTTCTACTGACTGAATGGCTATGACTTCTGCATTGCAAAGAAGACGGATATGTATTGTCTTTGGCAGGTTGCTCTTTGCTCTGTAGATTACTTTGAAGGAGGCGTTTGTTGAGATGAAATGACCAGTGTTGACAAGATGTTCGATTATTGCACTCCCTATACTACCAATACTTCCTTTCTGTAGGCACACTGGATGGTGTTCTTTGACCTTTTTTGACAGGATGCGCGTTGAACGACCAATGTACCTGGCTTCACAGCAACAGGTGAACTGATATATACACAGAGAAGTGGTCAGGTGCGGGATCTTATCCTTCGGGCTTCTGAAAATCCACCGGTGGTTAGAGAACACTACTCTCAAGTGCGTCGGTGGCACAGTGGTTAGGACTCTCGCCGACCATGCACATGGTCCGGGGTTCGAGCCCACGCCGACGCACACTTGATATCTATGGTCGGCCTGCAAAATTTGGGCTACCGATATCCATGCTGAAAATTCCATACTTGTACCAAAAATACAGTGTGGAATCAAGCTGTAAATAAAAAAAAATGTTGCCGCAAAGAAAGTTCTTCTTAAAGAAGTGTAAATTCTCCTCCTAAAGACATCACTGAGTAGGTTACCTTTGAAGTCGAGGTTCATATAAAGTATCTTTTTTTGGCACGGATGGTGTCTCTTGCTTTTAGATTTTCTGTTTGATGATGAATCCTGATGGATAACCGTTTTGTAGGAAGATTTCTTTCAGGAAGTGCAGTACTTCTTCTAGGTGATCAGAGCTGCAGATGAGTCGGACGTCAGTAGCAAGACATCTAATTAGGTTTCTTTTCCGACTGTAGAAGCTTGTTTGGGATAATTCATCAGAACGCCTTTTGCATTACGTAACTCCACCAAAAACTTACTAATTGTGTTTTCGTTTGACAAATTTAATGTACACACACATACAAAACAACCATATATATATGTATATATATTTGCGATTGTACAGCTTTGAAAAAGAATTCGCCAGCGAAAAGAAACTCTTCACTGAACTACTGGTCTTCTGCCTAATAATGCTGTTCGACTGGAAGCATCGACCCTTACCCCTTATGATATTTTTCCTTTGTCTCAAAGAGATACTCCCTGGTGGGTTGAAAGCAAATTAAAAAGTGAGTGTGAGTACATTTTACGACCCGTGGATGTAACTAAATGGCACTATGTTGGATGGAGGCTAAAGTCTCCTAGTAATTCAAGCAGGCCACTTGTGGAGGATGTAGAATTATTGTATAGGGGATCAGATTATCATACTTTATTTCTAAACATTAGGTAGAAGAGAACAAAATGGAAGAAAAAGGAATAAAAGTAGTTTAGGTGCAGGTTGTAAGGTACTAGAAGACGGAAGAAGTGATAAGAAAATGAGTAAAGGATATATTACGATTAGACTGAAGACATGGTGTGATTACGTTTTATCTTTTGCGACTGGTTCTAGAGTAAGTCATTTAGAGGCTATAACGATGCGTTACTCTAGTTATACAAATCCTAATTATTCAATCAGCAGCCAACTGATCAATCAGTGTGTATTTCACACCACATATTAACTATTTACTTCATGAATAAGTATCAAGGAGACGTGTAATGGGTTTCCGTCCTCCATAGCTTAATTTCCAAAGCATAGATTTAAGAACTTTTACTCTGATGTGAATAAATGGTTGGAATTACAACTGCAAAAAAAAACTAAACGACACATAATGGTAATCTGTACTTCTGAGAAAAAAGAAGAACTCTCGCCCAACATGCACATGGTCTGGGGTTCGAGCCCGCACCGACGCACACCTGATATCTATGGTCGGCCTGCAAAATTTGGGCTACCGATATCCATGCTGAAAATTCCATACTTGTACCGAAAATACAGTGTGGAATCAAGCTGTAAACAAAAAAAAAATGTCATGCTAGGAAAAATATGAAACTTGAGTTCAACCTACTTTGGTGTCACACAGATGCCTGAAAACCTCACGCTTAATGGACAATATTCACTTGAACTGACGCCAGCCGACATTTTATTTTTTATTGGATAAGATTGAAGAATGAATGTTTCTGTACAATGTGTTTGTAGTGAGTTTGGCGTAAAAGCAAAATTCAGATTGCATACTTCACCTGAGCTGATATTTTCATTGAAACTAATAATCTCAAATGCTCCAATCGGGTTTAAAGGTTTTGGTTTCAGCTGTAAAAAGGAGAAGAAAGCTTTTATTCAACGTAAGACTTAGACAATCAAAGTAGTGGATTAATTATGAAACAAAATAATCGATTTTTCTAAACTCATCGACTTTGTAAATATTTGCATTTTTCTATTTTACACTCGATTGGGGAGTAGGAAATACAGTTGGTTGGTTATCCCTGGATTCAGACAAATGGAAAATTAACTTTTCTCTGAGGTGAACTAATCCAAATTAACATCCTTATTTTATTATTTGTTTTAAACATAAAAAATTAATTGACTGTTTTAGAACAAAACTTAGATTGACACCGATATAATGAATAATAATGTTATCTTCAAATATTGGTTTGTAGGGATTTGATTTAATTGGTTACAAGGTTTCATCATGAGCTGACATCGTTTAGGGAACCAGTGGAAAACCCACTGGGAGTGCTGGATAGCTGTTTCGTCCTGATTTGGGACCCTCCAGCTGTACCCACCCAGCGGAGTTAGAACCCAGGAACTTCTGGTTGCAAGGCGAGCTCGTAGACCGTCCACTCTCTGGGGCCTAATCCATTGTCCCATGAATTCCAACTTCCAATTCACTACAGAGCGCGACCGCTAGCCATTGTCTTCGGCAAGTATTTGTCCTTACGCCTGATCGATATCAGCTCATGATAAAATGCTGTAACCAATCAGTCAAACCCCTGCAAATCAATACTTAAATATCAATAAGATGCCCAGTAGCTACTGGCCCTATTCATGTAGATAATTACCTAGGTTTCTAGTGAAAAGTCGTGACCACTAGGGTACAGCAGGTCGGAAGTGAGGAAAAGTACTCGCCAAAGACGTTGGCTAGTGATCGCACTATATTGTGAATTGAAAGAAGTTGGAATTCATGGTCTGGCCATTGGATCTGGTCCCAGTGGCTCAGTGGTATACGAGATTCAAAAGCCGGTGCATCTCAAATTAAGACGAAACAGTTGTCCAGTACCCTAAGGTCCTTCAATAGTTCTCTAACTAATGTCAGCTCATGATGAGAATCCGGTAACCAATAATATTATCATTTGAAAAATATTCACTTGAATACTATTTTGAGTTTGATTTGATGGTTTCACTGGTTCATTCTATTGTACTTGTGATGATTCCAAACACATTTTGTTCAACACTGATACTCTCTGATATATATCACATAAATAAACACACCAAAACCTAATGGCTTGTTTCGTGACGAGAAGTATTCAACCAAAAGTTTTCACTGTTAAACAAGTCAGAGAAACCGTTCATTAAATTTTATACCTCTAGTTTTATTAATTAAAGACAAAACTCAGACGTGACTTCAGTTAAATAACTTGTAATTAGTTGAATAACAGAGAGCAATTAGACAGATTGGGAACACTAGATCACTTCAGGGAGACTTTTTGCCATGAATATTAGAGTATTATTGGGTTGAGAAGGCAGTTTAGCAAATAAAAGTTAAGGTTCAGCCAAAATTATTATTATTAGTGTAGGTGTAATTCGTTGTCACTGATGAAGGCATGTTCTTGTTACTTAGGTGTTTGATTGGAAAATTAATGACCTGCCCAATAAAATCTGTGACCACTGTTAGGAGTATCTGTGGTTGTTTTTTCACATAGAATAACACTATCTACCTATAAATGTGGTTTGTTGAATAATGAAACAATTAGTAAAGCTGGTAAGTCACTACTCTTACCAAAAGGAATGTAACTCTAAGAAAATTCTAAGAAAATAAAAGAGGAATGTTATGCATGAATAGTCACCACAGTGACTGACTAGCTGGCTGAGTTTCAAGTTAGAACTTTGCACAGATGTGCAGCAGTTTAAGTTACCACACTTGATGTAGCACAAAAAGATGGAGCAAAGAGTGAAAATGTGATTCGAAGAACTATGATAAGCGAAAATAGGAAAGGGAAAGAATAGTAAAATGAAAAAAAACATGATGATTTAATGTATCTGAGAGTTTTAAAAAGATTGAATGCATCTACGCCAATGAGAACAGTTTTGAGCCATATCACCAGACACTTTTAATCCTCTGATTGTTTAGCCTCCCAAAGACTTCAAACAGGCAGTCGTTACCTTCTCACTTGGCTTAAACTAAATGTAAAAGACTTTATGGATTGGTATCAGGTTTCGATTTAACCACCCCTTTCTACAGTATCCTACATGAACTTTAAGGGTGTGTGACTTTGACTAATTTACTACTTAAATTACAAGTGATGAAAGGTTATTGGCATTAATGAAAAACATTAGTGAAAAACAAAACATCATTTTATTTGTCTTACTTGTATACAATAAGGACTAATATTTTTGACTGATAAAGTACGCGTATTACTTTGACCAGCACAGATAGCTCCAAAATTGAGACGATTATAAGACTTATTCGATAGGACAAGTAAAGGAGGTCTGATTATTGGACATAGTAATTCGAAGAAGAGAGTATTTTCTTTCCTGTTTGTAAGAAAAATTATTTTAATTAAGTTTATTTAGTTTAAATTAGACACGACACTGACTACTAATTGAGAAATATATTACGCTTGAATGGAGTAATGAATCTACCTTATTTCTTTTTGCTATCTTACCTTTCCTTAAACAGAAACTCTTAGGCATGAAAAAAAACAATGCCACAGAGTATAAATTTCTGCTTTCTGAGAAACCACACACTTAGGGAATCAGTGATCATATTAAATGTGATTTTAGGGAAATATTTTCATTTCGGATACTTTTTTTAATGTTATTAGAGCATTCCATACTTTACTTAATATTCCGTTGACTTCGAGTGGACCATAGGGCTTCACCGGGACATTTCCATCTCGCCGTGTCCTCTAAAGTCCCTTAAGCCGGCCATATGATTGTCCAAAAGCTTTCATTTCCACCTCACATGAATTTCTCCATATAGTGGGATGTCAATTGATAAGAAGTTTCCAAAATTGAAATCAGCATTTTAGGTCAATAGATGTAGAGGTGTTAGTGTTTGTTACGCAAATCTGGATTTAGTCCACGTTGTGGACGTGGAATTACGTTGTTGAATAGTGTTGCTTAACTTTGGGCAAAGTGCCAATCATTCAGAACAATTTATTCTTCTCTAACCTAGAAAAACTTTAATGTGGCTAAGAATGTGTAAGTATGATTTATATTTTCTTAATAAAGGTCGGTTACCAAGTCTTTTATCTTCTGCCTTTACACACTCAACTGATCATTCCTCATTCGGGTTCCACTTGAGCGCGCAATGTCACTCAGTTTTCTTCACAGATTGTGTTCGATTCATCTCTGTTTTCTTCAGTATATTTTTTAAGCCAATAGATTCTTGGTTAGTTCATTGCCTGCCAAAGCCCCCTTACTACTAATCCCTCCTGGTCGACCATTTGATCCTTAGTATGGGAAACACGACAGCTATTGATAATAGCCTGGAGCCCATTGGTAATGCTTTTGGCGACATTCCAAGTTTATGAACCATATATACGGACTCACTCTACATTTGTGCTGAAAACTGGAATGTTATTCTTCACGCTTAGTGCAGTAGATTTCCACACTAACCAGTATGAAAACTATTTTTGTAGGTTAACTGTAAAAATTATTAATTCTGGTCCTACATGAACATTTTTCACTGTACACTTAGTTGATTTCTTCAACTATATCAGCACAGAAATAAAAGCTTCCAGATAAATCGAGACAGAATATCTGATAGAATTATTGTCTTTTATTAAATTTACTAATTTTACTTATAATATTTAATTTCACCTTATAAAATGGAATATGCAGGTACTGATGGTTAGTAAACTGAATTAGCACAAGTTAGAAATCATGGGCCATTGGATCGGGTTCCAGTTGTTGAATGATCTACCAGCTCACCTTGCAACCAGGAGGTCTTAGGTTTGAATCTCGTTAGCTGCGAACTGATTTAGAGTCATAAACTAGGACGAAACAGCAGTCCAGTACTCCCAGCAGGTTTCCCAATGACTCTCTGACCGATGTCAGCTCATGATGAAATCCTCCAACCAGTTAAACTGACTAACTCTATGACAGCATTTTCACTGTGTTCCTCATAAATTACTCTTAATCGCCAGTGAATATACCGATGGTTTTTGCTGATATGGTTTAAGTGCATTGTGTTCGGTTTGTTCTCTATGGAAAAACCTAGTGGGAGAAGTTTGGTACTATTTGCATTATGGTGACAAAATATTTATTAAATGATTTCAAGCTTTAAATTGAGTAATAAATTGTTCTAATTACACAGAATACTTCAACCGGAAGTGAGAAATTACATATGCATTTAAATTTGAAATCATTTTTGTACACTTTCACATTTTTGGGATTCATTAAAAACTGAAGAAATTAACTCCAATGAAGTGATTCGATTGTATTATCTACTGGTTTAAGTCTCTACACTTTCTAATTATTTTAGGAAGTACAATTATTCCAAAATAAAATACTTAGATTACTAGTTTGATCACGAGTTAGCATGAATTAGAGAACGTTTGGAAAACCAGGGAGTACTGAACAGTTATTCCGTCTAAGTTTGTGACTCTACATCAGTGAGTGCCCATCAACGGGTTTCGAATCAAGGAACTTACGGTCACAAGGTGAAATTATAGACCACCCAGCCAATGAAGCCATATGGCTGAAAAGTCTCGAACTAAGACGAAACAGCTGTCTAGTACTCTCTAACTGATATCAGCTAGTGATCAAACAAGTAACCAATTATTAGATAGTTGGAGGCAATCAGCTGGAAGCCTTCGACCTAGGCTTCGTGCTAGTTGGCACTCATCGGCAAGGCGTATCTGCAACGCTGAAGGAACTCATGTCCATTCTGTGATTTGAACCGGCGTTACCCAGTGAGAACTGCAGTCAGAGATGTTACCACTGAGCTATTCGGGCTCATGATTGACCTCCTGTAGGACTGTAGTAGGTATTTTGATTTGACACTAGCAACTAGTGTGACGTTTATATTCCTTTCCTTGGTGAAGACTGAATTCTATCAGTCAGGTTTGCGATGTGGCCACCATTCTAGGTAGCTCACCATCACGGTGCACACTGATTTGATGATATTAGATAGTTACAGGCGATCAGCAGGAAGCCGTGGACCTAACCAAGTAACCAATTATATCCCTGCAAATCAACACTTGAAATATTTGGAGTCCAGGAAAAAAGAGAAATTAAGTTATCGGATGGATAACAGAAGAAAAATAGTGTTCAGGTGAATATGTCCTGTTAGTACAACAGTTATAACCTTCATTTATTTTAACATGTCACTGTTGATTTCTCGCTCAATGATATGCTTACTTCAACTTATTATATCACATTAAAAACTAAGTACTTTATCCGATGAATTCACAAAGCTTCCATGCTTTGTTAACTATACATGGACATGTACATAGATGAAATATTAATAAAAGAGTTACCGAGATAATGAATTACACAGGTAATCACTAGTAACACTTGCATTTTTACCAATTGTGCCTACAGAGGTACTCAATTTACTTAACATTTCTTTTCCTTAATGAACATTCAATAATACAGTTACTTTGAAAACTTTTATGGGTCCGATTAGCATAAGAGTTTAAAAGTACCACAGAACTAGTGTAATGTATTGCTTGCCGAAATCCTGTCAATAAACTACACTTAGTTCACTAATAGAAGAAAAATAGGTCAAAAAGAGATTTTCAAGTGTTGGTTTGCAGGAATTTGATTTGATTGGTAAGAAGATTTCATCAAGAGCTAAGATCGGGTAGAGAACCATTAGAAAACCAGGGAGTCCTGGGCAGCTAGTTCTTTCTAGCTTGCGACCTTCCAACAGTACTCAAGCACTGGGGCTCAGACTCAAGACTCTCCGATTACAAGGCGACCTCGTAGACCATTCAGTTTCTTGAACCCTATCCAATAGCTCATGAATTCCAACATCTGCCATTTCACGATATAGTGCGACCACTAGTCAGTTTCACTGGCGAGTATTTGTCCTCACAATAAACCTGTTGTGCGCTAGTGGCCACGTACTCCCACTAGAACCCACGTAATTGTCTACCTGAATAGGGCCAGTCTCTGGTGAGCATCAGAGTGATATTCAAGTATTGGTTCGCAGGCGCGCACTACCGATGAGTTTTGAAATAGGATGGAGTAGCTGTCTAGTACTCCCTGGTTTTCCAATGGTCCTCTAACCGATGTCAGCTGATGATGAAATCCTGTAAAGCAACTGTATTTGTTACTTTATTCGGATTATCAGATATAACTGATTAGATCATCATATATTGTTTCTGTAATGAAGCGATTTGGGACATGTAAAGTCATCTGTTCAGGGTAGTTTTCAACACATAATCTTACAGATTGAATGAATTGTTGAGATTTTGTACCTACTCTCCATGTGTTGATATTTTAAATTTATTTTTATGTGTGTTACTGAATTAATACTTTTCTTTTGTAGTGTGTATAGAACCGCATGAACATTACTAGGAATTCAGGTAAACATGATTAGATTGTGAGTAATCGCCAGGTATTTTGTTAAAACATTAACTAACAAAGATTCATGCACAATTTTACGAACATTTGATGAATTATAGCCAGTTAAATACGTGATATGTCATAGATTTCGACAAAGTATGGGTAGAAATAAGTTTTCTTACACATACGTAAACTATTTTTAAGAATTCTCATTTTCTTTACATCCCGAATGGAAAATAAGGCTTCAAGCTTGAATTTGAGGTTTCAGTAGCATTGATGCCTTTTGCTGGGGGGAGTTGCTAGCCTAACCCTCAGTCCTCCCCCTCTATCGATCTTATTAGTGGCCAAACGAGATTTAGGAGTGCACTGTCGCGAGTCGAGACCGAACCACGTGCACGACTGGTAAGCATTCTACCTAATGTAACACTGACGCACCTTGCTTAAATTATGCGTCACTCATTTTACTGCTGCTATACTCTAACTAGAGTAGCTTGAGCAATCAATACCAAAGTTACGAAAGCTAAATTGTCTATGAAACTTAAATTACTATAAACAAGTTACCTGTATGTAGGAGATGGTTTAGCTGCTGTCTCTGATCCAGGTCCTTCTGCAACAAAGCAAGCAACACGGTATACCAAGAATACTCCTGGCCAATCATATTCACCGAGTTTGATTAAAGATAATTTATTCTTCACTGTTGAGTGCTGTTGGTCAACCTCATCTTTTTTTAATTCCAATCGGCTATTATTGAATACAGGTGGTGGATTTGGGTAATGAATAAGTAGAGAGTTTAGTCCATCAGTATATTTCTCACTACCTTCTAAAATAGATTTAGGATCATTTGGTAAGAAAGTTGTTTCTGTCTCGAGAGGTGGCTTTTCATCTGAAGGTTTCACAGGTTTTCTATCAGTCATCTTGTCCTTCTTGACGACAGCGTTCTGACTTGCTTTTGGAGTAGGCTGGATTGTTTTCAGAGAGTAAGGCATTGAAGAGTATTACATAGATGTGACATTCAAAAATTTGAGTGTTTAATAAATAACACAAATTGGTGCATTTCAGTAAACTGGGTGAATGTTTTGCTCGTGAATGGTGACACGAGACAATAATATGTGATTCTTCGCATTAAAAAAGATGTGCCTAGGATGTACTGGTACTGAGGACATTTACGGCTGGTTACTGAAACAAAGCATTTCACTTGCATTTCTCTTCTATTTTACCATCAGCTGATATTGTGACGTCAAGCATGTAGGTAAACACTTTATGCACAAAGCGGTATTGATAGTGTATTAGTATCTTTTTACAGTTTCTAGTGATGCTTATCATACTTTATGAGATCAAAGCCTCGGGTTGGGGTGAACAAGGCTAATCTTAAAGCATGTGATTAAAAAGGAAATTTCGATCAGTGGTTTAAAGAAGGGTATAGGATTTCATCATAAGCTGACATTAGTTAGAGAACCGTTGGAAAACCATCTGGGAGTACTGGACACCTGTTTCCCCGGCCTAGTTTGGGAGTCTTCAGCAGCACGCACCCATCACCATGGTTCGAATTCAAGACCTTCTGGTTACAAGGCAAGCAAGATAGCTAGCTCGTAGACCATTAAGCCACTGGGATCCGGTCCAATGACCAGCTCATGAATTCTAACTTCTGCCCAATTCATGACATAGCGCGACCCCTCGCCGACACTTAAATATCGATGAGATGCTCACTAGTAACTTGCCCTATTCAGGTAGGCAGTTACCTGGGGTTCTAGTGAGGAGTCCTGACCAGTAGGGTGCAGAAGGTTGGGTGTGAGAACAAATACTTGACGAAGACATTGGCTAGGGGTCGCGCTATGTCATGAATGGGCAGAAGTTAGAATTCATGAGCTGGTCATTGGACCGGATTACAGTGGCTTAATGGTCTACGAGCTAGCTATCTTGCTCGCCTTGTAACCAGAAGGTCTTGAGTTCAAACCATGGTGATGGGTGCGTGCTGCTGAAGACTCCCAAACTAGGCCGGGGAAACAGCTGCCCAGTACTCCCAGGTGGTTTTCAACGGTTCTCTAACTAATGTCAGCTCATGATGAAATCCTGTAACCAATCAAATCCCCACAAACCAACACTTAAATAAAGAAGGGTTTATTCTAAATTCGGTCAACTGAGTGCTAAAAAAGTACCACAACTGATTGTTCAAGATTTATTGTTTTGTTATTGAACAAAATATTATAATACAAATAGAAATCTGGTGTCTATAGACCTTAAAAATTAGTGAGCTTTCCTTTTGGGATGATACACATAAGGAATTTACATAGGGCTTACGTATTTTGTAAGATGAACACTATGTAGACAAAAGACATTCCAAAATGTTTTTAGGGAATTGTGCATCCTAATTCTTTTAAATAAAAGTCAATAAAAGACACAAGTTACTCAGATAGGAGGTTGAAAAGAGGCTGAGTGAAGTGAATACAGACAGAAAATACTTCGCTCTTATTCAAAGATAGTCCCTCGCTTCCACTTTTAGATTATCCTTCACTTCAGTCAGTTTACGTCTTCTCTGTTAATTACATGCAGAAATTCATGAAGTTCCGGTATATTTACCCCTGGAGTATAATTTTATAACACCCCAACACCACTTATCAGATAACCTGTCTAGAAGAAGTCTTCTCCTAAAGTGTATATCCACATATATAGTATGTGTAACTGTCCATCATAACTTATCACTTAAAGCGTTATACAGTACAGCATAGGAAACTGTTATGGACTGGTCGAGAATTTATATGGATATATATCACCAAGAACAGACTGTCAAACAAAACACACATATTATATGGATATATATCAGAAACATTCATTGAAAATGTTAAATACACCGCGTAAAAAGATGATTTCTGAAGTGAATAGGAATAATCACTGAAAAAAGTTATTTACCTTATTTGACTTGGCAGTAGTTTTATCCTCTTCAAGAGATAATAATAATAACTCATCTCTTTTACGCTTTTCTTCATTTAAATCACATAATCGACTGGCTTCTTTTTGAATGCACAGCTTATTTAAATATGGTGAAAATCGGATATTGATTTGTTGACTCTGTAAAGTAAATTATAAGTGATATATGTTGATTCAAGTATTAAAAAGTCAATTTGCCATACATGTGAATAATAAATAACTTTGTAGCCATAAATATAGGTGAGATAAGATTTAATGTTAATGTTCAGTATGAACTTTTCATATTTCGGGTATTTTTTTCGTTACTAAGTGTTATATTGTCTTTAAAGATAAAAATGTTGAATCCAGTTCAGTTTCCAAATTAAACAGCTTGAAATGAGAATTCATCACCATTTCTTTTGGAGGCTGAAAATATTCAGATCACAATGTGTGATCCGTTTGATACTATAAATGATAAAAATATTAATTATTGTTTCCTTCGGTTCCTAGAGGAACATAGGACTTCAGCCTCACGTCTCCATTGCGCTCGGTTCTCTGCTAGAGTTTTCACCTGGCTCCAAGTCTGCCCGCATGCTTTCATCTCCTATTCACATGACCTCCTCCATGTCACCTTCGGAAGGCTAACTCTCCGCTTCGCATTCGGGTTACACTGGAGTGATGGCCTGGCATGTGATGTCACTTGACGGATTTCTGAAAGTATGGCCAGTCCATCTCCATTTCTTCTTGCATATTTGCTGCATAATCGGTTCCTGTTAGGTTGGTTATCTCCCAGATATCCCTATCCCTGATCTTTTCGAGTCATTTGTTCTTGAGTATTGAGTGAAGGTCTGTAGTTCGTTTGAGGTGGTCTTCATGATGCGCCAAGTCTCTGACCCGTGTAGTAGCACCGACTTAACTTAGGAGTTGAAAGCCCGGATCTTATTTTCCATTCTGAGTGCTTTTGATCTCCACACAGACTTGAGAGAAATGAAAGATTGCCTCACTTTCCCGATCCGCGCTCTGATATCCTCATCAGTTCCATCCGCTTGTAGTTGAAACGATGCTTCCCAGGTAGGTGAAGGTAAAGGAGGTTGCTTCTTTTAGGTTCCTCCCATTCATGCTGATTGTTGTCTGCTGTTGCTGTTGGCCAGGAATCTTCATCAACTACCTCTGTTTTCCCTATGTTCACCTGGATAATAATAATAATAATAGAGAAAACAACGAATTGAATGGTGGCATATATTAATGTCTGATATGGGTTGCTGGATACCACTTATATCAAACACTAGTGCCGGTTAGTCACATTGAAGCGCTTCAAACACTATACAGGCGTTTCACTCGTTTGAGGTCGACCTTATCTGCATTGTATCCGGTTTGTCGCTGAAGCTCATGAACAAAGCTAACCCTATAAATGCACTTGCTATCATTAGCTATTGCCTTAAGTTGTGATCAACCATTACAAACAAGAATAAACAGTCTTGATTTGTCCATTCAAAACTTTTTATCCCTTTGTGTTTCACACGGGGCATAGATTCTCAAGCTTCAGTTATATAGTTTCAGTTGCGGTGGTTTCAATTTTACAGGAAAGGGTTGCCAGCCCCGTGCCTAGTCTTTCCTCTTCACCGGGCTTACTACCTGCAGGAGATGCAACCCTTGACCACATGTTTGGTTTTCGAGAATCCTAATACTGAACCACCGAGAGAGTTCCACGGGTATATAACCTGATGAAGTACTTTAAAGGATACACCGTTTTGGAAAAATAGCATTAAAACAGTCATAACAGTAGGTTGTAGTATGGAGATTAACTAAGTGATATCCAAGAGTTGGTTTGTAGGGATTTGATTGGTTACAGGATTTCATCATGAGCTGACATCCTGTAACTAAGTGACATTTGAACGCCAATTTTAATCCTGCTGAACTCTGTTTTTTCTATTGGACATCATAAATTAATGACTAACCATTGTATTACTGTAAGGATTTATACAAAACCTGTATCAATGAATAAAATTTATGTAATTTATGTAACAGGACATGCTCAAATGGTAGACTTTGATCGTAGTGGAGAAATTAGCTGCCCACAAAAAAGAAATCAAAACAGACTTATTTTTAAAACGTAAACTAACTTCTCCTGGATTCAGAGTTCCAGTAGCTGGATAGAAATCAATAAATGTTGACAAAACAGACTCTAATTGATTATTTGCCAGATCATCGTCTGTAATCAATCCATATGGGTTAGTTATTGTAGCCTTGACTATTTGAAGTTCAAATGCTCTTGGTCCAACTGAAACTGGCCTTGTATCTGATCCAATACAAGGTTGTACGTGAGTATATGGATTAGATGAAGTATGATGATTGGTAATCTTCAAAGATATTAGACTTGACTCACTGATAGGTGTTGGGTTCAATTTGAGTTGATTAGTAGACAAACTTAAAGGTGAATAAACGCCGATACCTTGACATACTGTAGTAAAGGTACTGTTAAAGGTTAAAACAAAACAAACACAAAGTTTTTATAAATATACCAAGGAAATCGTACGGTTTATTGAAAAAAAGTTTAGTTTTTTCATTCAAGTTAATTCAATAATTATTTATTCTTCTTTATTCATTTCACTTCTCTCACATATCTTTAACGCCTTCTGAATATTGTTGTTTTGCCGATTATTAGAAGCAATGTCCGCAAAATTTCTTTGACAAGAACACAAAGCTGTTATCCTGCCACAAGACATTCCATCTTAAAAAAATAATGATGAACACTGTAACAGTATGTAATATAATGGAGGCATATTCAATGATTTTGAGATATTTTATGTCAGCATATATAATGACTAGTCGCATATTACTAGTAGGGTGCAGCAGGTCGTGTGTGAGAACAAATACTCGCCGAACACATTCGCTAGGGGTCGCGCTATGTCATGAATTGGTCAGAAGTTAGAATTCATGGTCTGGTCATTGGATCTGGTCCCGGTGGCTTAATGCTATACAAGCTCGCCTTGTAGCCAGAAGGTCCTGGGTTCAAACCATGGTGATGGGTGCGTACTGCTGAAGACTCCCAAACTAAGCCGGGGAAGCAGCTGTCCAGTACTCCCGGGTGGTTTTCCAATGGTTCTGTAACTAATGTCAGCTCATGATGAAATCCTGTAACCAATCAAATCCCTACAAACCAACACCTGAATAGCATATTACTTATGTTATTTGATGGATGTTGACTAGCAGTGGATCCCAAGGTGAGCACTTAATCCTATATTTGAGACTCGTCGTCTAAATGTATGTGCAATGTGCAGTGAGTGATGGTGCTTCGAGTGAGACTCAGTGTTAGTCCTCGGTGATCTTCGAAGCATCCGTGCTAGAAGCCGAACATTACAGTTAGCAATAATAACTTTGTTCATAAAAATACGTCTGTACATAATAAAGAATTTTCAGTAAGCTTCACTGCAAGGTATTTACTCCTTGAGCAGAACCTTCAAATAAAATAATAATCGATCCTATTTTTTTTATCTGAGAAAATATTATTACACCCGAAGCTTGTTCTAGTACTACTTCACAAAGCTTTTCCTCATTTTCTTTCCAAAAATTTTCAGAGGTTTGTAAAAACTTATTTGAAATAGTGTACGAATATGAGCTGTGAATGAATTATTGTTACTGCCTTGGGTTTTGGAGTCGAGCATAGGGCTCCAACAACACATCTCCGCTTTTGCCTATTCTCTTCTGTCCTCTTCAGCTGTGTGGTTAGATTATTTAAACAATATGATACGGAGTAAACACGATGCATTTTGGGGAGAAAATTTAGGTAACCCAGTGATTTAAGCAGGCCTTCATGAATTAATCAACGCGATGAACCAAAATCAACTTGAACAAAATAGATGCGTAATACAATCAAATGAATTTAAATTTGTCAATAGCATTGTTAAATATATATCTTTTAGACTACTCCGGCATTTTAAAGGAAACTAAGACACGTAGATATCTTCAAAGAATTTTCAACAAAGAATCGGTCACGCAGCAAAATAGATATATAGAAGGTTGACCGTCAAAAAAGGTTATTGCTCAAAGTGATATATTAGATTTAAAACACCATGTTTGGTACATTTGCAACTTAAAATACAAGTTCATATTTGTTGCGTTGATTTCTCTATAGCAATTCCAGAGGAGTGTTCAGTGCAACTCGTTTGAAGACCGATTCTTTTTAAGAGTCCAAGTAGAATAATCAATTTAAGAGATTTATTAATTACAGCTTATACATACTGTTTATTATCAGTGAACAAACACAGAGCTTAACTATTTGAGACTACTTTTAATGGTTTCAATAAGTGAATGACGAAAGATTTCAACAACATAAATGTTTATATATGTCCCAACCAAGTTCACTTTTAACGGTTTGAACATAAATGTTTTGTAAACTTATAAGTGTATGGATACTTTTGTTGTGGCGGAATTTTCGAATCGCACAATGCAGTAACCAGTCTTCTTTTTATAACCAAGACCTTTTTAATGCATTTTTATTTTATTTCACCAGGTACACATTCTGCAGTGAAACTCACCGTCCAATACCTGATTTACAAACCAAGTTAAAATTATATTCTTTGGCTTTCTTTGGTCTAAATAACACATCGAGTTCTATTGTCTCCTTTCCAAGTATAACACCGAAACCGTCGTTTGGCTGAACTTCAACAAACTGAAATGGTAGAAAAAAGTTTATTTATTATAAATTAGTGGAATAAGTAAGGGGAAAGAGAAGCAGATGAAACACATTACTCAGCATTCATTACTTCAAATCACAGTATAATCAGCACATATTCCTATACATATATACAACCATAGAATATACTATGGTGCAAACGTATATTATCTTAAAATGTTTTGCATGTACCTTCTGATGGTGCTTTCACTACTCACTTAATATTACTATTTATATCGGGTGAGACAGACCAGCATTCTGTACTTTTAAAGTCACTAATTATTTATCAGCTATCTTTACTTTCGTAAACTAAATGTAAAATCTTTCTAGTTATTACATTTTTTTGTTTGTAACAGTTAAATTGGAGAGCAGCAAAAACACCCGTCCATCTATGATTTATGTGCAACTTCAATATTTGATGAAGACTGATGCCAAAAATACACCTTTATTTATTAATTGGTTAATTATAAAGAAAAATAACTTTTTTAGTAATTAGTATGACAAAATGTTTTTTTTTCTAATTATACCGAAAATATTTATTCTGAAACAGAAAAACAAAACCTTGAGCAAAGAAAATCGTTTTCGATAATTTCCTCTTCAGGGTCTACAATTATATATATACGTCTACACAAGTAGAATATTCTAGAATAATAGTCATTAACAATATTGATGCAATACTTGATATGCAAAATTCTCCCTACCATGCTCCAGCTAGATGGTTAGTAAATATTCTCAAACCTTTGCATGAGAAGATAGTGAAATATAGCGTCAAAGATGTATTTGAATTCGTAGACAAAATAAAAGATATTAATATCAAGGACAAAACCATGATATCTCTGGACGTTACAACATTATTCACAAATGTACCTCTAACGGAAAACAGTTAATGTGAACAAGTGGATAAGCAGTCGATAAACATTGGCATCCATACTGAGATCCTAAAAGAATTGTTACTAAGATGTGCTATGAATGTAAACTTCAAATTTGACGGCACGCTTTACAGGCAAGTGGATGGCGTGGCGATGGGTCCCATTTGACTGATTTTTTTCCTAAGTAAGCTAGAAAATGAGCCTTTGAACAACCTTATCAGTAAGTTCTCATTTTATTGCCAGTATATAGATGATACCTTCATTTATTCTCATAATTATTCGGTTAGGAGTACAATAATTACTGAATTCAATGAAGTACATTCGGCTATGAAATTCACATGAGTAGAGGAATCCGAAGACAGAGTTATCTTCCTGTATGTCCTCCTTACAAGCAAAAAAAGATGGTGGCCTAAAAAGAAATTAGCATAAAAAAGTACTTTGGACTGGACAATATACACCTTTTCACAGCTTCGTTCCTATCAAGCACAAAAGAAATTTAGTGATGACCCTCAGCCACGGAATTAGAGCTATATGCTCAGAATAAGTAATTGAAGATGAATTAAGCATTGTATATGATACTTTAATCGAAAATGGCTATCCCGACAAATTTATCAAGAAACACATTACAAAGAAAGCAGGAAAGGACTACTCACTATCTGTAAACAAGAAGCCGCTTTATATACGACTACAGTTCATGGGCAATATACCAAGTGAGATAATTACGAGGAAATCAAGAAAATCACTTCAAAGAACTTTTAATGATGGCGAACTACACGTATTATTATTATTCTCTACACGACCGATAGTGATTCCTTGATTGAAAGATGAAGTACCTAGACTAGCCACTTCAAATTGTATCTACCAATTCAAATGAACTTGTGGAGCGAGTTATATTGACTGTTGCTCTAGGAACTTGATTTTTCGTGCTCGCTCGAGAACTTCTCCCACTATGGCTAAGTAAAGCTGTAGTGAAAACCATTAACAGTTCGATATTGAACCATCTGGTACAAACCGACCGGCCACAAAGCCAGCCAGCGTGGAAGAATCCTTCTCTATCATCTAGCGGGTGCCTAATAAATTACCAAAATCATCGAATCACCGCATGCTCCAAACAGGAGAGGCTATTGCGATTCGCCTCAAACAACCAGTGCTCTGAGTTCACAAGAAGCAAGTCCAGCCCCTACTACTTCCCTGACCGGTCTTCAGTAGAGACTATAAATTCATGAATTTGTAATATTATCTTTCCTAATTTTCCTGACATTCAGCTTATTTTACGTTGATGCTATTGAGCTATAATCTATCAGCGTTATTGATTCGATGTTATTTAAACAGCATTAATGTTGTTCATAACACTAATTCATTCATTCACTATAATGTATATATAACTGTAAAGCGTGATGATGAAGTTATCGAAAAGAGTACTCTTTGTTCAGTATCCATTCTTTTGATAATATCGATTTGTTAAGTAGGATCAATGGAATTATAGTTCACTAAAGATGCATAAATTATAATAAGCATACAAATATAACAGCAAATAGAATATCAAATAAAATTGAGAGAATTCCTACAAAATATTGAGGAGCATTAAAAGATTTGATGGCGAAGGTAAGGACAATGTGTGAACCAGCTTTTTTGGGATACATAAGTTAGACTTCTTAATGTAGATGTTTACAGCCTCAGAAATATTTTGTAGACGAACTCTTAAGGTAAAGTTAACATCATTTCGTATGCTGTGAATGTCTTTGAAAGCCTTGTTAACATCAATGTTGTGTTCTGTATCCATGAGATGAGACAGAATAGTGCTATGAATGGATTTGTTTTGTCCTTTACTCACCACACAGTGTGATGATGTTCGGAAACCCGATTAAAAACACGCCCTATTGTACGGGCTATGTAACTGGCTCCACAAAAGCGGTTAAATTGGTAGATACACAGAGATAGAAGAAGCGAAATCAGGCAGTTCATCTTTTACTCCCGAACGCAAAATAGGGGTGGTTCTTAAGACACAGTGTGATTCAGAAGCAGGTAATGCTGTTTTGACCGCGTACCTAAGGCAGTGTTGCGTTAGCATCTCGCTGATGCTATCCCCAAGGAACTAAAGTTGTAAGGATAAGGCCTTTTTCGGAACTGTTGGTATCTTGGGTAGCCTTGATTTTTGATAGGCCGCACATTTAACATATGCCGTAAAATTTGGACGTGTTTCTCGTCGAATTTCCGAACATCATCACCTTGTATTGTTAAGTAAAGGATAAACAAAATCCATTCATAGCTTTATTTTGTCTCATCTCGCGGATACAGAACACAAGACTGATGTTAACTAGGCTTTCACATTTATCTGCCACATATCAGCTAATCTGAACTTTACCTTAAGAGTTCGGCCGCTACATATTGCTGAGGCTGGCTTTTGAGATCTACATTAAGAAGCCTAACTTATGTATCCAAAACAGGCTGGTTCAGACATTGTCCTTACTCTGTTGGCCATCAAGGTTTTAATGATCCTTAATCTGTTGGTGAAATTGATTATTCGCTCACACACTTGCGTTCACACACTTGTTCGGACATTCATATTTTGCTGTCACACACTTGTGTGACTTTGATTCTCCTTGTGTTTGGAAAATAGAAGTATCATCGCAAACCTAGTGGTCTTCTGATTTCCTTCTTTCTTGCGTCAGGACTATTAAATTCTCGACCAGTACAAACTATGGATCCTTCTAAATTGGAATTACTATTTGAACGACAAATGAAATTAATGGAAATGTTCGTCAACCAACAGACTGGTCCAGCTTCACCTTCAAGCAATCCCAATCATACCATGCTACCATCTGTCGACGGCATTGTGAATAGTATTTCACATTTCAATTATAATCCAGATGCTAATGTCACTTTTGACACATGGTATCAGCGATATGAGGATTTATTCACTGTTGATCTCGCCTTACAAGATGATGCTTGGAAGGTGCGAGTGTTATTACGTAAATTGGGTCCCGCAGAATATGAAAGGTACTGCAACCTAATTTTGCCCCCAAAACCACGTGACAAGTGTTTCGATGATACAATAAAGCTGCTGTGTGAACATTTTGGAGACCACTCCTCATTATTCAGCATATGTTATCGTTGCCTCATGCTGACAATGAATGAAAATGATGATTTTCTTACTCACGTTGGCACAGTCAACCGAGATTTAAATCACTCTTGGTGACGTAGCAAATTCCTCTGAATTTGATGTTACAGAGTGAAACAGAACATTTGAATTCACCAATTAGTTTGAGCCGCCCACCACAGGCGCTGACAGCAGTCCGAGAAGTATTTGCGATTGGTGGTCTGCCAATATTATTCCAAATTTTCTCTGATATAACAGTAATATCAGAGGCGGTATCTAGCTGCAGACGTGTATCATGACCATTCATCTGAAGATCAAGATATATCCGCATACCTGGTGTTGTGACTTGACAGGTTGCGAGTAGACTCAATGACTTTTTTGGGGATTTAGGATCAACAGTTTGTCGAGCTTTCGCTGTATTTTGATACCTGAGTTTGCATGGCTGGCAAAATCCATTTTTATGACCAATGATTTTGCACTTGTTGCAACGACGATTTTTGTATGGACAAGACTTTACAAAGTGCCACGCGCCACAATGCCAGCATGGTGATGGTGGGGTCTTCTTTGTAGCATTTTGTGAAGTTGGATGATTTATTTGGTATCCTATTCGCTGTTATATTTGTGTGCTTATTATAATTTATGCATCTTTAGTGAACTGTAATTCCATTGATCCTACTTAACAAATCGATATTATTTAAAATGCATCAATATTGTTATTGACTATAATTCGAAAATATTCGTTGTATATAAGCATATATATTATTGTAGAGCCAGAAGAGGAAATTATTGAGAAGGATATTCTCTGCTTAATTTTTTGTTTCTTTTATTGTTGTTGCATAATTTTATGGATGATAAATGGTAGAAAAGGTTGTTATTCATAGGGATCAAATGTTCAATGAAGGACATATGAAATATGTCTCATGTTACTCGTTAGCCGCAAAGTAGCGGTCAAATGTTACATGACACTCAACTCTTATTACTTTTGAGCACCAGTGTGTGTTGTGTGGTTTTCATTCGTGTAGTTATTCATTCCTACAATCACTGTGGTTAACTAAACATTTCTGCTGTGATAAACTTATGACGGTCATCTTAAGATTAGTAAATAATAAGCGAGGAAATCATGTTTGGCATGATATTTTGCGACGAATAAACTGCTCATTGATGAGAGATCTTCGTCTAGCACCCTTTACCAATTATCTGCTAACAGACATATCTTTCGTTTTACTTTCTAATAGGGTGCACACACTGAAGACGTGATGGGAATTAAATGTTACATTCCGATGATGTATAAATTCTGACTGCATAAATTCAGAAAAAAATGTAAAGTTGTAAGAGACTCGAGAATTATGCGCCATTACTTACTTCTGGTATTTCAACGATCCCGAAATTCTGAGGTAATAAACTGTGGTTAGTTATTGACAATCGAGATATCACAGTCTCATGAATTTCAGTCCATCCAAAATTAATTGGATTAGGCCAAAGTGATAGATCTGTTGTTGTTATTACAGCATCGATCATAAGTTGTAATTTGTTAGTTTGTCCAATAACGTTGACTGTAACTGGTGCCTGAAGGATACCTGTTTGTGGGTCAAAAGATAACTTGAAGGAAAGGGACCTGTTCTTTTCTTCATTTGTTTGAGTTCCCCCTAAGGGTGATCCATTGACGTCAGATTGGAGTAGAGCCAGGTCATCAGGTAAGCTGAGTTTTGGAAGAAGTTTGACCTGAGCTAAAAGTCGACTTTCAGCCTGAAAATTAAAAAGAACTTGAGTGAAGAATCCAGTTTTATCAAGTCATAAAAAACAAAGTTGCAAACGTAAAATAGCCGAAAAATATTTCGTTACAGCAAGCTACAGTAGAAAAATTCGTCTTTTGTTTGCACCTTATCCTGACAAAATCAATAAAGGTTTACATACGTCAAATGTATTAGTCAGACAATTGATCGATGCTCCTGAAGAAGGTTCAACTGAAAGTAATACCTAGTATGGCCAAATAACATAGTAAATTCCGCTGCTCTTTTATACTACTGAAATGGAGTTCAGTAAGCATGTTCACTATGTTAAATTTTATTCTAATGAATGTTTCTAATTGTTTCGGAGTATGACATATATCGAGAATAAGTGGAATTCATTGAACCAGATCATCCTACCAGTAGTTGTTCGAATAGAAGCAAATCGACATGAAAAGGAAAAAACCGGACTTTGAGCGTTGCATTGTTTCAGGTGGAAAATAGGGCTTCAACAACACATCTCCACTTTGATATAAGTATCAAACTTGGACACTGTGATTGAGTGTAACTCCATTATAGATAAGATTTTATTTTGATAAATCACGCAGTTGTATACAGTAATATTAACTGTATATTACGGCATAACACTGTGTGATTTATCAAAATAAAATCTTATCTATAATGGAGTTACATCTCCACTTCCCTCTATTTTCTACCAACCTCTTTACCTGGGTTCACGATTGGCCATAACCTCTCCTCTCCGCCTTGCACAATCTCCTCCGCGTCATCCTAGGACGACCCATTCATTGTTTTCGATTCGGATTCAGCGATTGCTTGCATTGCGTGCGATGTTATTCGACGGCGTCCTCACTGTGTGAAAAATTCATCTTCATTTTTCTGCTGAATATTTGTTGGGCGATCGTCTCTTGGTTGGTTTGCTCCCAGCCAGTGTTTTTTCTTGCTAATTCTCTCTGGTCAGCCAGCCGTGTGATCTTCGATATGGAGACAGAGAGAGCAGCTGGTAATGAAAGTCTGTAACTTGCTGGAAATAGTTTTCGTGACTTTTACGCCAAGCATCAGACCCGTATAAAAAAACCCATATATTTCACATAAGTGTTAAAAATCGGAATCCCGTTCCTCATGCAGAGGTGGAGTGCGGAAAATCTCCATACTGGTTTCAAGTTGATAAGGACGTATCTTGTCTTCCTGATTCTGGTTAGCTTTGACATCTTCATCCGTTCTGTTATGTACTCGTCGCCAAATTATTGCTATGTACTGGTCGAGAATTTAATAGTCCTGACGCAAGAAAGACGGAAATCAGAAGACCACTAGGTTTGCGATGATACTTCTATTTTCCACACACAAGGAGAAGCAATAAGTGGTATCACACCAAAAAGTAGTCACACAAGATTGTGTGAGCGAAATATATATGAATGTCCAGACAAGTGTGTGAACAAATCAATAGACAGTCTTAAAATGAATGGCTAATTATAATGGAGTATCGATCCATACATACATAGCGAAATATAACAGATATGTCAACAACCACCATATATGGATATATGTCACCAAACAACGGACTGTCAACAAACACTCATATTATATATAATATAAGGGGAATATACATTGTTAAAGGAGACAGGTTCATCAAAGTGAAATGGTCACAGACTAAGCGAGCAAACAGAAAGAGAGATCACGATACACATATATATATATGTGGATACATATCACGTTCCGACTGCCTGTAGTTGAAACAATGCTGGCTTCCTAGATAACTGAATGAAGTAACTTCTTCCGAATTTCTTCCATTTGGGCGTTGTGGTATGGTATAATCCTACCACAGAATAAACTTATTTAATAAAATGGTGATACTGATGACGTTTTGAGCAGGTTTTATTGCCATTATCACATTAAGGGGGACTCACATAACTTTCAGACTTTGCTGACAAAATTTCATTATTTATTATCCCTTGATTTTATTGATAATAATATTTTCCATAACTCTGATATTGGCGTTGCGTCGTTTCTACTAAACGCGTTACGTGAAGATTCGATGAACTACGACTCAGTGATCAACCCATCTATATCACTTTTTATAACTGTAACTCTTTCCTGCCCTATTATGTGATTAGATCTTAATGCATGCATTGTGATCTCTGTGTTTTTCGCTAAGCTATTCATCTTCGTGGGGTCAGTCTTTCTACGTTTAGCTAAATTCTTCTTTCCTTCACTTTCTCAGTGGAACATGGAGCTTCAAGCTAGTGGCTTGAAGTTTCTGTAGCAGTGTTTATTTTTACAGGATGGGGTTGCTAGCCTCATGCCCAACCTTCCCTCTTTACCAGCATTATTTCTGGCTCAGCGAGGTAAAGGAATGCATCTGTGGCCGGGGATCGGACCCCGGACAATTTGCATAGTCGGCGAGCGTCCTAACCACCGTGCCACCGACGCGCAGCTAAATTCTTACATTCCTATCTGCCTATGGAAATTACGCTTCCGTCACTAGAAGGCTAGCAGCTATACGATACCACTTTGTTTTAAGATAAATAAATACCTATGAAGAATAAACTACGATTTTTTTTAAAAGAACCTAACACTGGAGATGAACGGTGTATTTACATACACTTGTTTACAGCTTCCATTTTCTCCTTGATCTTCCATTTTATGTACAGTGAGCAAATACCGATATTGACGAGTTGCTTATCTATGGGAATCATATTGCAGCAGATAAATTCCGGTGCATCAGGTACCTTGGTCCAACAGAGACTGTTGGTTTCATGTTATGCTGACTAACGTTTTTAATCTCGTAGAGTATGATGTAATTATTGTTTTAGACAGTTCGACTAGAATAGTTTTTTAATTGGACACTGGTCTAGTTCTTTGTTTGATGCAGATTGAATTCTGTCAGTCAAGTTCACAATGTGGCTACCATTCTAGGTAGCTAGTTATCACAGTGCCCTTTGAATTGTTGATAATAACCGGTTGGGGGCAGTGGGTAGGAAGCCTTTTGAACTAGGTTTCGTACTAGTTGGTACTCGTCAGTAAGGTGTATCAAAAACATTACACTAGTTACCAACTAGTTTCAAGCCAAAGTATCCACTACAGTCTTACAGGAGGTCAGTCACGAGCCCGGGCAGCTCAGCGGTAACATCTCTGACTGCCTATAGTAGATGACATGAGTTCGGACTTCAGAAGAGACATAAGTTGCCTAAAGGTTGAAGATACACCTTGTTGGCAAGTGCCAACTCGCTCGAAATCTATGTCCAAAGCTTCCTGCCGATCTTCTTCAACCATCCAAAATGGTTCTTCCTGTCTACTGTTTGAAATGGTCATGAGGCCTTAAGCAAATTCAATATAGTTTACTTCATTAAAAGTGTTAGAACATTTTGTTTTTCACTAGCATCGACATTATTCACACAAGTGAACAGTTACTTAATGGGAGTAACAAAACGTAACTTCTGATCTTTATGGAAGTATTGTTGTTACCTGAAATTCACACAAACCTCTGGGATCATATATGACAGTCACTTGCAACAAGGCTAATTTACTTTTCCCTTTACATTGTCAGGATCAGGTACATGAGTCGTGACCTTAGGTTTATTACCTTTAATGACCTTTCAACACTTGCACAATGAGTGGATAAGTGGGATGTGATGCGAGGTATCAGGCTGAATATGCTGAAGTGCTGGGACTGTTTAAAACAACTTTAAATATTATTAGTTTTTAGACCACTTTTAATGCATATGTAGATTTACATATAACATTTAGAAATAAAAAACATGTGACTCATAAATTGAGTCACTAATCAACTTTGGCTATGGGTTCCTTAGATAATACGAAACACTAGATAGTTGCTTAATCCTTGATACTGTATATCTTCAAATTCCTAATGCAGTTGGTTAAGGAGTTTCAGACTACCGGTGCTACAGACCGGTAAAAAATTGAAACTTCAAGTACAAATGGTGAATGAAATTACTAAATTTCAAAAGTCATCTTGTGGGGAACCGATTTGTTTTGATTATGATCACAGATTTATATCAGTTATGAAACCACTTAAAGCCAAGAGGTGCTTGGCAGCTGCCTTGTCTTAGCATGGGGCCCCTTAGCACCATGCACCCATGGAAGCACCAAGAATAGAACCCAGGACCTTGAGATTACGAGGTACTCCTGTTAACCATTCAGTCAGTAGAACAGGATCCAGTGATACGCGAATTCTAACTTCTGACAATTCGCTGTCAGTGGGGTCCCTGTAGGTGGGATGTGAGGATAAATACTCGTTTTTGATGTGGTTTTGTTCTCTGAGCTGGATGGTTAGTTTGCGAAGCTTTCATCACCTTACTGGGTGACATCTTCAGCGCATACTTCAAACTTCGCAAACTAACCATCCAGCTCAGAGAACAAAACCACATCAAAATCATCCACGTGAGCTACAAATTTTCTCTATCATATATAAATACTCGTCTATGACACTATCTAGAGGTCACGCTAATATGGTGAATTGACAGAAGTAAGAACTGATGGGTCATTGGATATCGTCCCAGTAGCTGAAAAGTTAACTAGCTAGCCTAGTAGCCTGTTGGTCCTGGTTTTTATCCCGATGAGATGTTGGGTGAGTCATGCTGAAAAGTCTCAGACAAGGATGGAACAGCTGTCCATTACCAATTTTCACGCTATCTCTTCTCCACCATTTTCAGTGAAGTATGCAAGGCGTGTGCAAGAAACTATAAATTATAAAAACGCTTTTTGAGCTGTATTAAATCTTATAACTTTAAATTTTGACATTACTGTAAGGCTTTGATTCTAACTGTGACACTGAGATCCCTAAGCCAGAGAAGGATCTTTACCTTGTATTCAAATGATACATTTTTCTTTGAATTCGCGGATTTATAGCTATCAGTTCTTCAAACCAATAGCTTAATGAAAATTTATCAGTGGCCAAGGTTGAAAAAGAATTGTATTATTTGACTAAAATTAGAAAGTAAACATGCTTACTTGAACAAATCCAGTTTTCGGTAAAATTTTCAAATGATCTGAAATTTCTTTGTCAACTTCAAATACAACTTTTACAGCTGATTTAGTTCTATTATGAATAGAAAAACATTCTTGATATAAACGATCATACCAACAGATGCCTAAGGATAAACTAGACGTTGATAGCCATACTGGAATATTTTTAGCATAACCAATAGCTTGAATGTATATATCTGAACTTTCAGCATCATCAAAACTGATAACAAATTTCTCTTGTTCCATTAAGCATTCACCTTCATTGATAGAAATATCTTTAGGTGACCAAATAATGTCTAGTTTAACAGTAGAGAATGGAGCTAGAAATCCACGATTTAATTCACCAGCCTTGAAGTTAGTTAGAATGTTTTTCATTTCATTTTCCTCTTCTAGCCTTGTGTTTTCTTCGTATTCTTCAACTGAGGAGAAAAAAAATGCATAAGAATATCTGGTAAGGTGAGTAGTTCTAGAAAGGTGACTTAACATGAAGAGGAAACAGTGAAAATGGACAATGATCAAGTGTATCTGTTTCCTTAGTTGCTTGGTAACGGTAAAATAGATGAATATCAGAGTGAAAATGAAATGGCATGACTGATGGACTGAATAGGCTTGAAAACAGCACATAAAACCTGAGAAAAAGAGGATATCGTTACTAGCAGAGGTCTAGGTAAGCAGGAAAACGATTGGTATGAAATTATAAATATTTAAAATTAATAATGACAATTTTATTATCTGAGATGAAGAGTCAAGAAATGTATGGCTGTAAGAATAGTGAAAAAAAGATGATTATATAAACCAACAAACAAACGTAAGAGATCAAGGCTTATTCTCTCTTTTAAATCCTTCCATTTCCTAGTGGAACAAAAGGCTTCAAGTTTGAGCTTTGAAGTTTCATTAGCAGTGGTGCTTTCTTTTTCGGTGGGTGGCCAGCCTCACACCCAACCTTTCCTCTTTATTGTGCTCCAAGCTGACTAAGGGAGATGCCCGGCGCTCTTCACCGGGTTGACTGTCCATTGGATGACAGTCTAGGGGAGATGGCTAAACCCTGATTCCAAACCTCCAACGACTGGCGTATGAAGCTCACCGGCAGACGTATGGACAAAGGGCTTGTTGGATGTCCTGGATGTCTGGCCCCATTCAAAAAGGCGTATGAACCGAACTCCGGTCACCGGCTGCCAATGGATAGTGGACTCCTTACTCCACTCCTACTGCCTTGTAGGTCACACTTGGCTGTGTAAAGGCTAGAGCTGCACTCTCAAACAAAAGGCCGAGCGATGCTGGGGACATCACTCGTACCAAATTCCCATGAAACTTCATGAACTCTCTTACAAACAACTCTCACCATGCTACGGCGTTCCCGGTAAGCGACGCGCCCTGTGCTCACCCGGTGGCCAGTGTGAAAAGTAAGCTAGCTGGGAAATTAACACTTAGAAACCAACTATTTGTTGGCTGCTGGAATGTTAGGACGCTGTTGGATCCTGGTAGCCAGTCTATCACCATGCGTTCTTTATATGACTACAAGGTAGACATAGCGTGTCTATCTGAAGTGAGGTTACCCGATCATGGCTCCCGCCGAATAGCCGTACCTGGAACAGATTCTTCATTCTGGTTGCTTCATAGTGGACCCCAGAATAATTCGGGACAACATGGGGTAGCATTTGCTCTCAGTAACAAAGCCAATAATGCCCTAATATCATTCGAACCGGTCAACTCCAGAGTTGCAGTCGCTAGGTTCAAGGGTTCCCCGCTCGACATTTCTGTTCTCGCTGTCTATGCCCCAACCCTCGACTCTGATGAAAGTATCAAAGACGAATTTTATGACAATCTTCAAGAGGCAATCAACAAAATCCCAAAGCGTGACGTTCTCATAGTAGCCGGCGATTGGAACGCCCGCACTGGCCCTTCAGACGACGCGACAAAACATATACTAGGCAAACACGGTCTCGATCAGCGCTGCCGTAATGGTGATAGACTTTTAGCTTTTTCTGATTACAATCGATTATATATCACCAACACTCGATTTCAACACCCCAGAAAACATCTTCTCACCTGGTATTCGAACGACGGTCGCACTGCACATCAGATCGACTACATCCTAGTGCGCTCACGCTGGATCTCCTCGGTGGAAGACTGTCGATCCTATCGTGGAGCAGAGGCCGGAAATAAAGGGGGATCAGACCATACTCTAGTTAGGGCGAAATTCAAACTTCGTTTAACGACACGCCAGAAGGCGCGACCTCCGAAGCGTATCAATGTTGCCCCGCTTCAATGTTCGACAAAGCGACAAGCCTTGTCCAAACAAATCCAGGCCGAACTAAGCGCCGCAGATGAACCAACATCCACATCTTCTAATACACCCGAGACACGATGGAATCATTTCAAAGAAGTAGTCTCTAAAGCTTCAATGTCGCATTTGGGTACCACATCCAAGAAGCAGAAAGACTGGATTTCAGAGCACACCATGCTTCTATCCTCGCAAGCCAGAGACGCTCGCCTAGCAAAGTCTCCAGTTTATCGCTCCCTCAGGCGCAAAGCTACACAGTCTGCTAGGAACGACAGAAATCGCTATTGGTCTAACGTGGCGACTAACATGGAAGCAGCATCAAATGTAGGCGATTTCGGAAAACTTTATCGCCTCATACGCCAATCATCTGGCAAACGCCTTAACAGTCATGCTGTGTTACGCACAGCATCAGGAGAAATTATTTCGGACACCAATGGTAAGATGGAACGATGGGCCGAACATTTCAAGCAGCTACTCAATCGCGACGCTGGTCAACCGTCTCATCGACCGATACGACACTTACCAACACCCTACGTAGTTGACTGCGATCCACCCACTCCAACCGAAATAGCTAAAACAATTAACAGACTCAGAAACAAAAAAGCTCCGGGCGAAGATGGTCTACCTCCAGAAATATACAAGGCCTGCACTCCAGCGCTAATCGATGCACTGCACTCGCTGTTCTGCTCAATTTGGGAGTCCGAAACCATTCCTTCCGATTGGAGCACCTCAGTTCTGCTACCGTTCCACAAAAAGGGAGACAGGTCAATATGCGAGAACTACCGAGGCATAAGTCTGATTGATATCGCTGCTAAGGTTTTTGTTTCCATTCTCCTGAACCGCTTCGCGGCCGAACGCCACGTGCGAACAAGGCCAAATCAAGCCGGATTTCGACCTGGAAGAGGCTGTGTTGATCAATTATTCACACTGCGAAGAATTTTGGAACACAGGGACAAATTCCAACAGCCGACGGTTGCTTGCTTCATCGACTTCCAAGCGGCATTCGACTCAGTTGATCGAGGAGCACTCTGGTATCTAATGGAGCTCGACGGAGTTCCGACCAAGCTAATCAACCTGCTCAGGTCATACTACTCCAACACCAAAGCTCGAGTCCGAGTGAACGGTGAAGAGTCCCGCACTTTTGAGGTAACCAGCGGTGTCCGGCAAGGTTGTCCAGCATCCCCCATCCTGTTCAATTTCACAATTGATTGGATTTTGCGGCACGCCCTAACCGAGCACCACGGCGTCCAACTTTCGCCCGATATTCACATAACCGACCTCGAATTCGCCGACGACGTCGTGCTGTTAGCTGAAAACTTCCCCGATATGCAACAGGCGCTCGACCAGATAAACCACCTCGCGCCTACTATCGGTTTGAAAATTAACACTTCCAAAACCAAAATGTTTTCGAACACATCCACCAGCAATGATGAAATCTTATCCCTAAATGGAGCACCTATTGAAATTGTGCCATCCTTCAGATATCTGGGATCCATAATGCTCCCCAACGGCCAAGCGAAAAACGAAGTGAATGCGCGAATCTCCAACGCCCGGAATGCGTTTCTACAGCTGAGGAGCGTTCTATGGAGCAAGAGAGAAATCAGTCTCAGGACTAAAATTCGGGTCTACCAAGCTTCCATACGACCCGTTCTCCTGTATGGCTGTGAAACCTGGCCTCTTCGCGCGGAAGATTTACGCAGACTCGAGGTATTAGACCATTGGTGCCTCAGGTACATTCTGCATGTTCGTTGGCAGGACAAACTCTCCAACGAAGAAGTGCGTCGTCGTTGCTACAACATCAACCAAATTCCAGTACTGGTCCAACAACGCCGCCTTCGGTGGTTTGGCCATGTTCTGCGCCGACCAGATGACGATCTGGTCAAATCAGTTCTAAATCCCTCGCCATTACCATCTTGGCGATGTCGCAGGAGTGGACAGCTGAAGACATGGCTTGGTACAGTCAAGGCAGATATGGAGTGCCTGGGGCTACAAACCGTCTACGGACTCCGTATGTGGAACAAGAATTGGATATCCCTGTCGCAAAACCTTGCATCAGATCGCCGCGCCTGGGCAGCGATGATTCGAGACGTTCATGAAGCCGGCTCATCCTCCCGTAGGAGATAGCCGAAGTAAAGAAAAGAAGAAGAAGGTGTACGTTGACCGGAGATTAAGTCCTGGATCATGTGTATGGTTGGCGAACATCCTTCATTTCGGTCACCACCATTCGTTGGTTAGACAGACAGAAGGTTGTCTCATTGGATCGACTCTTAATCATCTCGATCCCTCTATCCGGCTAAAAATTCACTGAATACATAGTCAGTAAACTTAAACTAAAATAAATACTGGTTTCTTCCTCACAGTCATTGTTTTCAATTTCTACTTGACTTATAAACCTTTAATTGTAAAGAATTTTAATCAACTTAGGTTTGAGGAGCTTCCACCTATCATCATTCCTGAGACCTATGGGCGTTAATCTATTTTATATCGATCAGTTAGTAATAAAACTGACAAGATTCCATTGTATTTTTTATGGATTGGCCTCAGATCATGGCCAGTCTTCATTACTATTTCTACAGTAGACTGGATATTAATTTAGGCTCCCCTAGGTTAGGTATTGTCCTTATACTCGAATGTGTTTAGTTGTGTTCTACTTGAATGTAGGCCTAATGTTGTGATCACAAAGGTAGACACACAGGAATATAGCAGCCACTTATAAACGGGTTCCATTCAACCACAGACATAGATGCACGGACAAATGTGTGACCGGAATTCACAAAGGTGTCTTCGACGGAGTAGTAATCTTCAAATGATTCTCTTCATTGATAGCTTTTATCTGGGTGTTCTGTTTGTATGATATCAAGTGAGAGAATGTTCCCATTTTTGCCTGAAATTAGTGCTGTCCAGGAACGCATAGTTGTCTAGACAAAACTGTCAGGGACAATCACTATTTTCAGTTAGTTAGCATGGGACTGCACAAATATATACAATATACTTTTCAAGTTGTCTTACTTTCCTCACTTTGGTATTGAAATCACCTTGCAAGATGATTACAATTCGGCCTATCGTTTTCATCAATAGACTAGATAGCTTCTGGTAAAATTCACACATTTTACTTCATCTGAACTGCAATTAATAAGTGTGAAAGCCTAGAAGATGAATAAGTATCGAAAAGTGTCGCGATCTTTTTTAAAAATTATTTCAAAATCGTTCAGGCGGTCTACTATGATTGACTCATTAGAATGTGTGCATCTCGTTTTATGTTTTTAGTTCATGTACCCAACTATTGGTCAACGGTGTTAACTGAGTGGATAATTTGTATTTACTTTGTGCGTCGGTGACACAGTGGTTAGGACTCTCGCCGACCATGCACATGGTCAAGGGTTCGATTTCCTACCGACGCACACCTGATATCTATGGTTGGCCTGGAAAATTTGGACTACCGATATCAAATGCTCAAAATTCCATACCTGTACCAGAAAATACGGAGTGGAATCAAGCTGTAATCAAAAAAGAATGTGAGACGCGAGAGCAAGTTTCAAAGATAACACACGTCAGAAAAAGAAGTATCAGTTGGTTAATATAAGAAGAAGCGTTACTGGCTATCAGAACATTTATTAGTTTACTCACTTTGAGGCACGCTGTTTTCGTTTTCCTGTTTTTGAGGATCACTTTCTTCATTCTTAATATAAGAAGAAAACAAATTATTAGAACTCCACGTGGTTGTTTATGTGATTTGTATGAGAAAATTATCAGAACTCTCAGTACTAATAAATTGTTAGGTTGCAAATAATCAAAGCATATTTCGTCCTAACTGTTAATTAAACTTCTCCGATCACAGAGTGCATCTTAATCGTTGATTAGATCGATATATTATCTTGACATATTTCCTCTCACAGAGCCCAAAGTCTGTAATTTACTTTGGTTCTATAAATGTGAATGAGTCATTAATAGACGTTTAAAGCTCGTTATCTTACAATGACTTGGGTTTGTATTATCCAGAGTACAGTTACCTCCATAATACTTAACAAAGTTCAAGCTGTTTTTGTCTAGTGAGAAACAGCTTATGTGGTTAAATTAAACTGTGTTGCTTTTAAAGGGTTATCATATACTGATCGTGTGCAAATACTCTCAGATCACTTTAATATACACAACAGTGATCTTCATTTCAGACTTCTCTTAACATTTGTACTGCTACCATAAATAATGCATGTAACCAAAGCTTCACTTCTAAGTTATTTCCACGACTATAATCCAATAAAATCTTGGTTTATGTTGGAAGATCTGTGGATAGAGTAACAATATTTACTTCTCTAAAATAACATCAAACAATGGATAACTATCTGTACTACCAAATGAAAGGCATACCGTTTTTTAAAACGTCAAAACTGAATGTTTTAATTGTGTATACTGCAAGAAGGTGAGTGAACTTGAAATAAAAATCTAGTTTGTATAAAGTTTCAAACTAGCGGTTTTATGGTTACCGGCCTAGAATAAACCTATTGAGCTCAGAAGCTTATATGAAGGAAACTAACAATGAAATAAATCAACCGAATTTGCGAATTCGATTTATGGTTTTACCAGTTGACCCAAATAGCCATCCAGAAATTGAGTGGTTTGAACTGATTCGTCTATCAAAATGGACACACCACTGATGAAGTCGGTGCTAAGCTATAGGAACGACCATCCGGTGTTTAGGTCTCGCTAGAGAGCACTCCTGGTTGATGATTTTTTATTCCTTCACGTTCCTAGTGAAACATATGGCTTCAAGCTAGAGGCTTGAAGTTTCTGTCACCGTGTTTATTTTTACAGGATGGGATTGCTAGCCTGATGCCCAACCTTTCCTCTTTACGAGCATTACTTCTGGCTTAGCGAGGGAAAGGAATGCGTTGGCCGGCGGTCGAACCCCAGACTATGTGTATGGTCGGTGAGCGTCATAACCACTGCGCCAACGACACACTAAAAGCGTTAGAGGTTTGAAATTACTCATCTCAGTCGGTCAGTGGTATTCGCTGGGATAAAATGCAGCTAAACTTAACAAATTATTACCTAAGTTTGTCACACAATATTGTGTCACACAGTTAGTAGTTATTCTAAGGAGTTACATTTCTCAAATTAGGATTTAGTGGTTTTTAAATTTACTTGTGGAATCTTCGTATAGTTGAGTGGTATTGCATTGTTCTATGCACTTTTATATATCAGATTTCACTAAGGTATCAAGAAATTGGCGGACAGTATTACATTCTTCAAAAAATCTCATTTGTGACTCATATTCAAGAGAAATTCAACAGCTAAACATACGTTTTAATGTTATGAATTTACAACGTACCTCATTATGTTTCCTTGTTTCACCAGAGTTTACCGAATCTTCTATAGATTCTTCTGCTCTGATTGTCTCTGGTGATGTTTCTAAAACATTTACCTCATTTTCTTCCTTGTGAATTTCAGATAAAGTCTTGAATGTGAAATTAGCACCTTTTGCACCGGAATTAATCAGTGTTATACTTTGTTGAACAGTTTCACCAATGACTACTTCACCAAAATCCACTGTATTACAGTCTGTTGAAAACTAATGAAGAAATTTCCGTGACTTAGAATAAGGTATAAGGGCAAATTAATAGGCGTGATGTGCAAGCTAAAATGAATACTGAATCCTTCCATCTGATATGAAAAGTGACTTCTCTGGGACGCAAGCTGCCCGACTTAATTTGAATATTTAAAAACCAACTGATAAGTCAAAACCAAGTTCAGATTTAATAGTTTGAAAAGAGGTTCTAGTCTACACTCTATACAACCAATCCATTTTGAAAACATTGGAACCAACTGGAAAAATTTCAAAATATCACAAAGAGCGTCTCACAGCAGAAACACTCCACGTAAAATGTAATGCAAATTGCTAAGATAAGAATGATGGATTCACTCAAGGTACTATCTGAATCCGATACTTCCTCCCGCACAAACTGACGTAGTCAACTCATATGTGATAGGATATTTTAGTCACATGGTAGCATGCTGTTTTTAAAATTCATACAATAATGAAATTATAAGTACGTTGATAAAATTTCATATTTAATTATTTTATAATGCCTAGCTCAAAACATCTGAGAGAAAATCATGGATACAGGCATTTCCCAATTAGAACTATTGAATACCTTAGTACACGGAGACAAAAAAGAATTAGATACACGTTCAAAAAATGCGATACCTGGAAAGTCTAGTCAGATTGTGAATTGATTCGTTCTGATGTCAAGCTACCGTGTGTTTGTAAATATTATGACTACAGCTCTGACATTTTTAAAAATTACTTAACAATAAAAATCTAAACGTCAAGGGAATTAGTCTATCCGCTATCAGACAATACACTTCGGTCAATAATTTTGTTCCTTACATTACATTCAACTCAAGTATCATTTATGTCATTCACATAAATAGTTGCTTCTTGAGGATAAGAAATATATTAGATTTTTCTTTCTTCCCAGCATTCCCATGACAGGCTGTCTTATGAATCCATACACAATAATACTCAAAAGTGTTGCAGTTTAATTTGTCATATCTTGAAACAAAACACCAAAACGTGGAGAAGAGAAATTTGGTCATTTTGCATTCGGTAAACATCAGCTTATGTATGAGAATAATTCAGTGAAGACTGGTGAAGATATTCAGAAGTTAGAATGTTGTGAAGAATGAATACGTTCTCAGTATTACGGGTCATTTTTACCAGTTTCAGAAATAGTCTTCAGCTATTGATTTTTAGCGTGAAACTTGCATGTTCTGGCTATTTTTGGTTCATCTTCAAAAAACAAAGTATTATTCCTGGTTCCGATTTTAATATAGACTTGGTCAAATGATAACTATCTTTGTAATTTTCTGCCATCACTTAAATATACATATCTTTGAGAAAAATGATGAATACAACATCCCTTATGTTATTATTATTATTGTATCCCTTAGTTCCTAGAGGAACATAGGGCTTCAGCTGAGCACCTCCATTGCCTTCGGTTTTCTGACAACTTTTTCAACCTGCTCCAGGTCTGTCCACATGCTTTCATCTCCTCCTCGCATGACCTCCTCCAAGTCACATTCGGACGACCAACTCGCCGCCTCCCTTTCGGGTCCCACTCGAGGGCTTATCTAGTGATGTCACTTGATGGTTTCCTCAGCGTATGGCCAATCCATCTCTATTTCTTTCTGCCTATTTGTTTCACAATCGGTTCCTGATTGGTTCGCTCCCAGAGATCCCTGTTGCTGATATTTCCTGGCCATCTGATCTTGAGTATTGAGCGAAGACAACTGTTAATGAAGGTTTGAAGTTTGTTTGAGATGCTCTTTATGACTCGCCAAGTCTCTGATCCGTATAGTAGCACTGACTTTACATTGGAGTTGGAAATCTGGATCTTATTTTTGATGCTGAGTGCTGTTGACCTCCACACAGATTTGAGAGTAATGAAAGCTTGTCTTGCTTTTCCGATTCTGGCTTTGATATCCTCATCAGTTCCGCCTGTAATTGAGACGATGCTTCCCAGGTAGGTGAAGGAGACTGTTTCTTTCAGGTTCTTCCCACTTATGCTGATTGTTGTCTGTTGTTGCTGTTGATGTTGGTCAGGAATCTTCATCACCTCTGTTTTATCTATGTTCACTTGAAGTCCTATCTTTGATGCTTCTTCTGCCAACTTGTTACTTTTCACTTGCATATCTTCCAGTTTATGGGAAATCAGACATAGATCATCGGCGAAATCCAGATCCTCCAAGTCTTTTGTGTCAGTCCATTTTATTCCTGTTCCCTCGTTGGTTGACGTTGTCTGTCGCATTATCCAATCAATTGCAATCAGGAAGATCATTGGTGATAGTAGACAGCCTTGCCTCACTCCTGTCTTCACTTCGAAGGCTTCAGTAAGTTTCCCGTTGTGGATTACTTGGCATGCAGCATTGTCGTATAACTGTTGGATGAGATGCATAATTGTCGATGGGACCCCACAGTAGTAGCGAAGTAGTTTCCAAATGACCTCTCGATCGACGCTGTCGAAGGCCTTACCAAGGTCAATGAAGTTGAGATAGAGAAGTGACTGCCATTCCAAGCTATATGTAAAATCCAGGAATTTTCAATAGTAATGGTATTTTCAGACTAACTAAAAATTAAAAGTCAAGTTTTAAGACAGAAACCCCGTGTCTTGGTATGTATAGCATTTCCCTGATGTTAATATAAGCTTTAATGATACACCTGAGTAGCATTTCCACCACACAGGGTTTTAAAACAATGTCGTCAAAGTTGTTACCTTCAAAGAGGTTGAATAAAGTAAAAACATATGAAAAGGAAATAATTGAAGGAGTAAAGAAACTCTTAGGACTGTAATTTGACCTTTTGAAACGGCATTAGTGATAAAACAACGAATCTGTTGTGCCGTGATTCTTCAGATTACCTAAGAGTACTCGAGAGAATATAATCTCAATGAAAATTTACAGTTGGTTAAGTAAATGAAGTGAAAACTTTTATTTAGGATTGTTTTTCTCGTTCTGTATATGGTTTCATTAGTAGTAGTAGTAGTCAGGGTAAAAAAGAAATTTAAGTGAGTTACTTCTTAAAACGATATGCAAAATGGAATGATAACACTTCTGAGGTTATTGAAAAGTTTTGTCATTAAGCTTGAAGGGGAACAGGTAAGCACAAATTAGACTCTATGATATTCAAATGACCTAAGAAGCACTCCAAAGCCAACTATATTACTTGACAACATTCATACTTTGTTTCTTGATGTTTGGTTAGACAATTTTGTTTGACTGAAGAATACGCGTTTCTCGTGGAATATCATAAACTAACTCCCAGAACTAGTAACTGTGATGTTACTGTTAATTTTTGAAGTGTTCCTTCGGAAGACGAGTATTAGTGAGGATGCAGTAATGTAAGTGATTCCACTGGAATGAATTATGTATATACATGCACTATCTTTGATTGGACACTAGTAAATAGTTTGATGTGTCTAGTCCTTTCTTAGGTGCAGACTGAATTCTATCAGTCAGGTTTGCAACGTAGCCACCATTCTAGGTAGCTAGCTGCAGAAACACTGAGTGACGTGGTTTAGAATCTCAGAAGGGACATGAGTTCCTTCAAGATTGCAGATACGCCTTGCTGACAAGTACCAACTAGCACGAAACCTAGTTCCAAGGCTTGCTGACGATTGCCTCCAACAATCTAATACATGCACTGTCTTTTCATTAGTGCATTAAACGTTAAACATACCTCAGAAAATGTTGATGGATGTAGTTGTGTTCTCTGCGCTGCATGGTTTATTTGTGAAGCTATCATTGCCCTACTAGGCAATATCTTCAGCGCATACTTTAATTTGAAGTGAGCTTGTAGGTTTCTCTACGAGTTTATAAAACATCTTTCCAAGTGAACTTGAGCGTGATTGGCTGCATAAAGACAACCATGGACATCAATTCTACTGGGACAACGTCCAAATATTAGATAGAAGAAACACCAAGACTGCCAGAGAATTTTTGGAAGCCTGATATTCCAGTGAAGCATCAATTAATACACACCTTGACATACAGAAAATTTACCAATAGATGAGAAGGAAATCTCATGCTCAAAGGGTCAAACTTCAGGTCAACGAAACAATCAGTACCAATACAAGTAGCCCGGACACGCACACACACACAGACACAAACACAAAATTGAGCAATCGATCACGTTCAAAACCACTACGAGAAATGACTCATAAACTCGTCAAGAAATCTAAAAGCTCAATTAGAATTGAAATTTGGGCTGAAGATGTTGCCCAGTAGGGCAATGAATGCTTCACAAGTAAACCATTCAGCTCAGAGAACACAACTACATCAAAATGATCCATCTGAGCTACAAATCTTCTCCATTATGCTTCAGAAAATTTTTATTTAGTGTATGGATGTTATTAGCAAACTCTTATTGACTTTTCGTCTGACATTCCCCTTGGATTAGTTGATAAAAAGTGGTCTTCACTGATAACAGTGTCTAGTGTAATGAATAAATATTAGTCCTATAAATTCGTAGTTAAGCATATTAATGATTTATTACAAGTTGTATACGGCGAAAACAAGTCACACTAGAAATTAAAACCTACAATGAATGCAGTTTTTTGAAAACCTTAATATTGCTCATATCTTAGCGATAAACTTACTTCACACTTCTTCACTGTTGCTTTGAATGGGATAAAGAATGATCCAGTCGGTGATAAAAATTCCAATTCACCATTTAAATTTTTGTTCATTTTAGGAGTGAATTTAATCTTCACTCCACAATTCATACCAGGTGAAAGTGAACCAGGTGGATTAAACCTAAATCACCAAAATTGATAAACAATTAAGGTTCCACCAGATAATAAATAATAAGTGGTTAAGGTTTTTGTTCAAAAATATACAATAAGTAAGTACATCTGGGATGTTTGAAGTTTTCAGTGTTTTATTTAATTGAAAGTAAATATTTATTATTAAAGCAGAAGTTATTTTCTTTTAAAGTAAACCACTTTCTTTCAAATATTGGTTTTGTAGGGAATTATTGTTTGATGGTTGTAGGATTTCATTATGAGCTGATATCTATTACAGAACCATTGGAAAACTTGGGAGTACTGGACAGCTGTTTCGTCCTAGTTTGGGACTCTTCATCAAACAAAATTCTTACAAACACCAATACTTGGAAAATGGATCTAATGCTCACTAGCGATTGGCCCTATTCAAGCGGTTACCTAGGGTTCTAGTGAGAACCCGTGACTAGTAGGGTACAATAGGTTGAAGGTGAAGTAGTAATTCATCAAAGAAGACATTGAGAAGTGGTTGAGCTATGTTATGAACTGGCAGAAGTTAGAATTCATGAGCTTGCCACTGGATTGGATCCCAGAGGCTCAATGGCCTATGAGCTCGCCTAGTAACCAGAAAGTCCTGGCTTCGAACCCTGTAGGTGGGTGCGTACTGCTGAAGAGTCCTAAACTGGGACGAAGCAGCTATCCAGTACTTCCAGGTTTTCTAGTAGTAATCTAATTTATGTAAACTCATGATGAAATCCTCCAACCATTTAAACCACCTGCTACTTCGGAGATACTGTGGTAGCAGTCTCGCCTGCCATGTATAAATATATATATATATATATGTGTATATACCAATTTGATTGGACACTAGTAACTAGTGTGATGTGTCTAGCCCTTTCTTTGGGACAGACCGAATTGAACCAGTCAGGTTTGCAATATGGCCACCATTCTAGGTAGCTTGCCATCACGGTGCACATTGATTTGATGATATTAGATGGTAGGAGGCGATCGTCAGGAAGTCTTGGACCTAGGTTTCGTGTTGGTTGGCATTCGTCAGCAAGGCGTATCTGCGAACTTGCAGGAACTCATGCCTGTTCTGAGATTCGCAACTGCGTGATCTGGTTCTGCAGTCAGAGACGTTACCATTGAGCTATTTGGCCTCGCGATTGACTTCCTACCGCTGTGCCACCAACGCACACCAATCATTATTAGTAGCGTCAAAGTAGAAGAGAACAAAATTGACTCACTTTACTTCTACAAAATCCATTAAAGTTGATGTGATGCCAACATATCGACATGTGCTGATAGCATATGAAGCATTTGTCAGTATAATTTTTGTTTTATGCATTCTACCAACTTCAATATTCTAAAAAAATCATTTTGTAAAACAATAAATAATTTATACCTATATAAAAAAACTCGTCGAGATTAAAGAAAATAAAATAATGAAGTTCAACTTATACAAGGATCAAATCTAGATTTATTGACATTAAGTAAGTATCTTTTTCAAAAAGTCTTGATGTACTTTATCTTCTCTTTTATTTTTTTATATTTGATTTAATGGCCGTATTGCATGGTTTTTTCTAATGTTATGTAAGAATGCTACTACAAGCTTTACTATACAATAGATTGAGTTCTCTATTAGGATTTAAGATTCTAAGATGGTGGAAAAGGTTCATTGGCAGAACATCATTGTTTGAAGGCTGAGTAATTATTGCACACAGACTATACCACCCCTCTTTATAGTGGTCGTGACAGTAAAAAATGGTGGTTTCAAATATAAGCATTAGGTAATGTGCATTTATTCATAATTCTCTTCATCACTTCACAGGGAAAAAGTAGCTTTCATTGACTAAGGAGACACAAGGTAATTATACTCATAACAGTGTAGAATTTAAGAATTACAGTTATCTTAATAAGAGAGTAAAGACTGGTAAGTGTTGACATGAGTTGCGTAGTATGAAAGACATCCACTTCTAAGTGTATCTACCAGTTCACTTGTTTATGTGGAGCAAGATATATGGGTCATTCGATGCATGTTTTATCTAAAAGAGTCAACGAACATTATCTCGTCTGGCTACATATAGGTAACAGTGGATCAATAAGGAGTGCTATAATTGAACATATATTCAACACTGCTCACTCAATATGTGTAGGGAGAATTCACTCAAAGTTATCTACAAAATCAAAAGAGGCCTCCCAATAAAAAAACAGTAAGCTTCCGTATACTTTGCATTACCGAGGCCTCAGCCATCAGGATAGAAAACCTAGATTTATGTGCACAGAAGAAGCTTCTCCACCCCCTCCTTTTACCTTGGGTATAATTCCAAGTTTTACTATTTTGTTATTAAGGCTTTCTTTTGAGTGTTTGTATGACATCTTAGAAATATCTTTTTCTTAACCAACTCTTTATATTATTTAATTTTATTTTGGACACGTGTCTCCATGTTCTTTCATTAAAATCCTATTTTTCTGGGTGTCTTTCATATCGCGCAACCCTTGTCAACGGTTAGGAAATAATAGAAAAAAACCCAGAGAACAGTAAGAAAAGAAGACGAATGGATGTGTTCAGTACTTGCCTTCTTCTTTTAATCCTAAGGAGTTCTATTTTCCATCCGTATTTTAGGCAGCATTTTATCATAATTATTGAAAATACAACGTAAATTTCTGTCGGCATTTCAGGTGCTTTTTGTCTAAAACCTAAATGCAACATGTATGTATTCCTATTACCACTGGTTTGAACTTTCATTTTGTTGTGCATATATTTTTAAGAGTGAGTATTAGTGAATGGATTCATTTAAAATTATGTATACTCAGCTCGTCCTTTACGTTCCCAGTGGAACATAGGGCTTCAAGCTGGCGGCTTGAAGTTTTGGTAGCAGTGGTATTTACTTTCACAGGACTGAGTTGCTAGCCTCATATCCAACCTTCTCTTTTTTACCGGTCTTATCAATGACTTAGCGAGGTAAACGAGTGTGTCGTCGGGGAATCGAAGCCTGTACCATATGCCTGGTTGGTAAGCATTCAACTTCAGTGCTATTGAAGCACAAAGGAATAATAAAAAAATACTTAGCTTGAATTCTGTTAACGCAGATCTAATTACGATATTCAATCAGTATACTTTCTACCCTACAGTTATAAATAAAATTACTCTTTGGGCAACTATAATACAGTTCTTAAATTTCACATAACTAAAGTAGTCTTCTTCAGTCCGTCTTTAGAATATACCTAACATACTAAAAAAATAATAAACGAACTGCCGGATAAATATATATATATATATATATATATATATATATATATATATATATATATGGTTGAAATGACTAACTTTGAACCATATCTCTGCTGGTTTAGCTGTAAAACTAGGCCCATCAAATCTTCGTCCAGTAACTATTTGTGGTTGTATGATATTTTCACGAGTTTGTTGTAACACACGTTGCAAGATTTCCTAAAAATGCAAATATATTGCAAAGAAATAAGTGAAGATTCTAAACGTCTAAACGTCTACTTCTAAATATCAATATTACCATTTTTAAGAAACATATTGTACAAATGGAATTATTTTATGTTTTTGTCTAAAAGTATGATTTGAGGGTTTCAGTGGAGAAATGATATTAAACCACCTGGGTCTAGGCCGGCCACATTTCTGCCATTGAATAACCCTTCTCTATCATCTTTCGGGTACCAAATAAACTGCCAAAAGCATCCAGGTATCGAATATTCAAAACAGCAGAGGCTGTTGAACTTCGCCTAAAGCAACATGTGCTGTATATGCAAAAAACAGGTTCAGCGACTACTACTGCTCTGGCCTTCTGTGGAGGCAATGAATTCATGAATTCTGTATGATTGTTTCTCCTAATTTGATTAATATTCAGTTTAGTGTTATTTGGATGCCTACCATCACGCTCACAGATGCTAATGAACTGTAATCTATTGGTATTATTGATTCGGTGTTTTTCAAACATGAATGTTATCAATAACCAAACTTTTTTCATCATTATGAAAGTATAACTGTAGAAATGACTTCAAGATGTAGTCTAGATTTTTCTCATTGTTGACGATAATGAAAGTGTCGTCGACGTATCTCTTATAGATTTTGAAGGTGTCAATCATTTTCTTCAGACATGTATTTTCGAGTTTTGCCATGAAGAAATCTGCAAGCAGTGGGCCTAGTGGTGAGCCCATAGCTATACTATCCTTTCGGCGATATATATCGCGTTGCTGAAAGAGAATTGAACATTCAGGGTACACCTCAGCGGGAGTTTTTTAAGACGCTCGGTGGGTAAACCGATGTTTATTCCTTTGGAGTGAATAAGTTCGCATATATAGCATATTGTTGCAGTTAGTGTAACGTTTGTGAATGGTGATGTGACACCTAATGAAATCATGGTCTTGTTGGATATGTTGATTTTTCCGATTGAGTCAATAAAGTCGAATGAATCTTGAACTGTGTGGCAGGAAACTTGTCTTCTGATTGGTTCTAGTAGGGCTGTGTGGTGATAAGGCGAATCGGTCATGTTGAAGATCGGTCAAACTGAACCTGGCATTGCAACTTGTCAATACTTGGTGGTTTTACGCAGAATTTTGGACCTAGAGATAGTGCCTCTAGTAGGGTAGTTGAAGGTGTAATGTCAGAAAGATTGAATACGTACTTTTCTGAATTGCTTGAAAACGGAGATTCGGTATTAATTGTAGGCTTTAGGCTTTTGAGCAAATCTGCTTTATTCTTGTTGCATTCTTTTTGGATGACTTGTTGTACACATTCTTCGAAGAATGGCCTAGTTCTTGATCTAACTCTTCGACTGCATGAGTTCTTGAGTATACATTTCGCTCTAGCTCAAGGACGCGTGACTGAATGGAATCAGTGTTGTTTCGTGTGTGTCGTCTGAGTGTTCTGGTATTTGGTTGAATGTGGTTGCGTCTGAGTGAATTCCAATACATCTCTGGATACTCATGCCAATCTACGCAATCTCTTAAGAAATCAATCTTTGTCTTCGCTACCTCAAGCTTGACGGGGTAACGCAGGAAACCATCCAGCTCCTTCACCGTCACTGGGTCCTTGCAACGTTATGAATGTTATTAATAACCAAACTTCTTTCATCATTATGAAAGCATAACACTGTAGAAACTGATGAAGAAGTTATCAAAAAGAATATTCTTTATTCAGTAGCCAGCCTTTCGAAATTTATAACGGGTATTTTTGATCAGTTAAAAACTGATAAGATAATTATACGGTATAGACTGCAAATAGTTGGGTCCACTGAAGGTTCTTTTTCAGGAATTCTGAGTATGAAAGCAGACTGTATACAACTGATGCATTTTTAACTCTAGGTATATGAACAAACTGTTAATCATTCATCCTGGTTTCAAATAAGTTTTTGAATGATACCAGAGATTTTTAAGTGATTTCAGAGGCTTTCACAGTTGTATCTTTTTATTAAGTCAGTAAACTAATGGTAACTGTTGAAAATGACTTTCATTAGTTTAAGAAAAAATTAATGAATGTGTTTTTAACTTAAAAAGAATTGAAGAAATTTACTTAATTTTGACAATTTTTATCATTTTTATGCATACATATATTAAATCCTTGTTCATCCTTATTAGTTTTTATAATGTTTCTAAAATAATCTGTACACAGACGAAGTGAATGAATAAATTTCAGTGTATTGCTGAACTTGAAGACCATACAAACGCTTGTGTAGTAGTTCAACTTTTATCGTTCACTAGAGTGTATTACTGGGTAACAGTTTTAGGAAACATGACCATATAATGCAGTTATACCTTCGCTCAATACTGGAGGTCAGATGACCAGCCAGCTCGATTTGCATGTCAGTTTACGTCTTCTATGGCATAGAGTTGATGTCCGGATGTCGACCAAAAGGTGTGTGTACTACTCAGCAGTCTGCTGCGTCCTCCTTCACGTCTGTGAGAACTGGCCACTCAGAGTGGAAGACATGAAAAACTTGCCTTCTATCTCCCGTGTGAAGTAGTATAATACGGTGAACAATATTAAGGTTAGGCATAGAGTGCTAGGTAAGGAGGAGAAATCAATTGACGAGGTTGTGAAGCAGCTGCATTGAATGAAATGGTTAGGACATGTGTTACGCGTGCCTGCCTAGCCATCACCTTCCTTGACGGGCGATTTTGGCTGACATAGGATCAGGTTGGAAAAGAGCCGCTGGTGGTCGAATGAAAACATGACATCAGTCGATGAAATCCACAACAGTTAGTTTAAGCCAGTCACTTAGGAAGGTGTAGACTTCCTGGTTGGAGTCCTCGGAACAGTAAAAACCAATGGCTGTCGCAGATGCATTCACTCCTTGTGACTTGTAATACCCAAAAAACTATATTGTTCTTCAATATTACTATTCTTTTTGCTTCATATCTCTGTTTACTGTCTCTATTTCGCATTTCTTTTTGCTTTTGTCTCTACTTTGTGTGCCAAGTGGAGTGTGGCGACTCGAACTGCTGCACATCGGTGCAAAGTTGTATGTTGAAACCAGTCAGCCCGAACAGCCAGAAAGGTTAAACAACGAGGAAGTCTGGCAACGAGCCAATCAAAAACCTATTGACCAACAATATGCACAGAAAATAGAAGTGGATTGAAGAGTTACATCAGACACCATGGTGGCCAAAAAATGAAATATTTCAGGCAATTATGCAACAAGCTAAAGACGGACTGCACTGCGGGGGATAGGATGAAATGAAAATGTTCTACTAAAGCCTCATGTTCCACTCGGAACTCAAATTTATTTCTCTCAACACAATAATAGTATGGGTTGTTGGCATATATCTTGCCTGTTGATTGATATATTAATAAATGGTTGAGATGTATTATTAAAAACTTTATTCCAGTTAAACTATCCATTTTTGCCACCTAATTTTGATGTGTTTAAATTATATTTTAACCGCTATTCCTCTGCAAACTTTGAGTTAAAGTGTCAACAAAAATTTTAAAGTACGCTACTTTGCTTGAATTAATAAACTAATGATGTTAACAGAAATCAGTTTTTTTTCCTTCACTTTCCTAGTGGAACATTGGGCTTCAAGCTAGTGGCTTGAAGTTTCTGTAGCAGTGTTTATTTTACAGGATGGGGTTGCTAGCCTGATGCCCAACCTTTCCTCTTTACTAGCATTATTTCTGGCTTAGCGAGGTATAGGTGTTCGTCGGCCGGGAATCGAGCCCCGGACCATGCGTATGGTCGGGGAGCGTCCTAATTGCTGCGCCACCGACGCCAACAGAAGTCAGTTAACCAGAAGTAATGACTTATGAGGCTTTAAAGATAAGTATGTTGTTTCTTAAACACTTTTTATTGGAGTAAGTCAATTTAATAAACTGAAAGCTGTTGTTTCTAACAAGAGCTTTGCTGAGCAGACAAAACCATCAATCAGTCATGAATATCTATTTTTATACTTAAAGGTGGTGAGCATATTTCTCACTGATGCAATTTAAATGTAGGTGTCAGCCTCATTTTCTGTTATTGGTTACAGAAACGCCATAAAACTTAATTAAGAAGCCTTTCAAATATCTTGACCTTGTCAAGCAGGGGCATTTCAAGATAAGCAGTAATGTCAATAAGTTTAAAACACATCAATTCAAACATTTTCTCACCTTATCTGCCTTTGAGTTTCTTTCAGAAAAATACATCGTGCTTCGAAGCAGTCCTTTGTCTTTGACCTCTGTTGTTTTATCCATATCGGAAAGTTTGGTAGGTGATCTGCTGGTTAAATTTCTCATGGAAAGCGATGTTGAGACCGTTTCTTTATCAGTGACTGATGCCTTGACTGTATCTCTGGCGACTGGGTTGAAACATGTGATTATTAAGTGGAAAGTACTTCGTAACATGACAGCATTGATTTTTAGTACAAGGTTATTAAAATAAAGACGATTTATCGGTTATCAATAAAACGTACAGAATATTCACAATTTGAAATTACTGCCAACTACACAGATGGAAACTTCAGGTATGTTTATATAACATAGAAGTAATAAAATTTCCCTCATACCACTATTTGTCAAAACAATTTCGTAAAAGTTACAGGATTTCATCATGAGCTGATACTGGTTAGGGAATTAATGGAAAACCTGCGAGTATTAGACAGCTGTTTAGCCCTAGTTTGTGACTCTCCATCAGTGCGCACACATCATGGTTTCAACCTTAGACCTACTGGTTACAAAATGAGCTCATAGAGCATTAAGCCACTGGGACCCGATCCAATGACCAGCCGATGAATTCTAACTTCTGCCATTCATGATATAGCGCAACTGCTAGCCAATGTCTTCGGTGAGTATTTGTCCTCACTCCCGACCTTCTGCATCCTACTGGTCACGACTTCCCACTAGAACCCCAGGTAGCTACCTACCTGAATAGGGCCAGTAGCTAGTGGGCATCTTATTGATATTCAATTATTGGTTTGTAGGGAGTTGGTTGATTGGTTACAGGATTTTATCATGAGCTGACATTGGTTAATAAATCATTGGAAAACGTCTTGCTAATGTGTTCATGCTCCAGAATTAGTTAACAGAGGTAACTGGAAATACCTTTCTGCAGTATTATTTACTGATGACCTCCCGAGTACAATTTATTGCTCATAATTATATCAGGACACTCACATAACTCTTAACTTTGTTTGTATAATTCCACTTAAGCAAGAGATATCTGAGAATCTACGTAGAATTATTGCTAAAGCGGTAGTTGAGGTGGCATTTAAACATCCACACTTGCTCAGAGATTGGCTCTCTAGGCTAAAGAACCCTACTGACCCAATTAGACATAATAATTTAATCTACAAAATACCTTGTAATGACTTTGAGACTAACTACATCGAGATTAGATCAGAAGATCGGCAGAGTCGGGTTACCGGGACACAGGAATGTAGCTAAGGTAACTCCAAAAAAATGAATAGGTTGGAAAAAAAGCTATTGTTATGCAAGTGCCTACACAATTATATAATAGAGCGAGACAGAGTTACACTTCTAAAGAGTAATATAAAGAGGTAGAGGCAGAGGTTAATCACTGGATGTGTGTCTACTGAGTCTACACACTTAGCACTCATCATAGGAATGACTTAAAACTAATACCAGAGATATGAAAAATACCACTACCAATTAGGACCAAGGGTAAGAAATAATGAAATCACATTAACAAAATTTTAAAGTTATACGACTATGAGCAATAAATTATGCTCAAGATATGAGTAAATAATACTGCATCACTGTGTGTCTTTATCATATATTATATGATATAATGTACTCTACCTTAGTGCCCATATTCCATTCTTACATCAAAGGTTACTAAACCAAGTCATTAGTTGACAGGCTGCGGACTGGGCAACTATACTGGACACTATTCGATGATTAATTCTCATGCATAGCATACAAAAAGATGATGAAAATGCTTCTCAGCAAATTTCAAAATTACCAAGTCAAGAGTATTTTCTTCGGAAAATTTCAGAAAATTCCAGTTTTGATAAACAGGTCCGTATCATTTAAAAATGAATAAACCGCAGCTTTAGGCGCTTAAGAATTTTTGAATTGAATTTTTGATTTTCCCGTCGATTGATTGGACCGAAGTGCTCGGTCTCAGGTTGACATGTCGGTGGGAACATCATTACTCACTGAGAAATGCAGGTACATCCAGATGACGAGTCCCAAATAGGACGAAATGCGCATCCTGGATTCCACTGCTAGCCACCATCCACCAATTTCTTAAGAATTTTATTTTCAATTTTAATTAAGTTTGAAGTGAATTTGTATAACAGTTTTAGGAGGATAAATTTTTGAGAACTACTTTAAGATCGCATGATAATGAATCTGGTGAAAACGATCGATTTGGATATTTCCGCTGTTTTTGATAATTTCACCCTTGACACTGAGTGGCTAATAGCAGTCTGCAGAAAACCTCAATTTATCTATGCATAAGTAGATCATTGGCTTTTAGATGGTGTCTACAACTAAACACTGAAAGCTCAAAATATAATTGGAGACTACAGAACAGTGGACGTCGCATGGCTTAGCGGTATAATGCTCGCCAGCAAAGCCTATGATCCGGGGTTAGATCCCTGGCCGAGGCAGTGATGTAAAACCGGTAAAAATAGAAGGTCGGGTAGAGGGTTAGCAACTTCACCCTCTAGAAATACACACCACTACTACTGAGACTTCAAGTCTTTAGCTTGAGGCCCTACGTTCCACTGTGAGCATAGAGGAATAAAGAAAGTAGAACAATGGAAGTTTGGTTTGTTCCAGTCTACAGCTTTCTAAGAAAGAACATGTACACTGTGACTGATAAAACTGAGTTTAGGATTATTAACTGTAGCGGACATCGTAGCATCATTGGTCTTGAGACTTTTCACACAAATGCTGACAACTTTGCAAAGTTTTTCTCATGATTAAGACATTATGACTTTGATTTATTTTCGTCGATAACCATGCATTGAAATAGTTTGCTTGACTGACCACACTGATTGACGTCTGCGACACAAACACTGGGCAAATTAATTGCAAAGCAGTTTATAAGAGAAATTTTGTCCCACAAGAGGTGCTTTTTTTCTAAAAAAAGGCAGGTTGTAAGACAGAACAATTTATACTGACAACTAAATATCTGAATGATAGAAGGTCGTTCACGGATCATGCTGGTCTTAGGAACAGTCAACTTAACGAATTCCTGGGAAAACCTAGAATACAAAAGAACAGTCTCTTCTTAACTTTGAGCAGTTATCCTAAACATGTACTATTATGAAGCCTCCTTGATATTTAATTTAATTTTAATAATAGTTTAATTGAAATTGTTATAGTCGACATGTTCAACATAGTTTAGAGAACTTCGTCTTTGCAACACAAAAATTCTCAAAACAAGCAATATAAGTTAATAAAGCAGCATTTATTGAACTCCTCAAATTTTAGTAGAATTCTTCAACTGAACACTCTAAATACACCGGCATATATACCATTGGAATAACATTGGGACACACACAAGACTGACATGTGCCTAAAAGTTCAATAACAAAGCATCTTGTGGACTATGGGATAAGATATTAAGGCTGTTAAGTTATTCACTGTTGCCAGCAGACAAAGAAACAGGAAAGGTGTTAGCGATTGCGGAGGCTTATACAATCAGAGTTTATTAACTAGGTATCTGTGTACAAAAGTAAATGGCAGTCAGTCTGAATCTACTATGTCAGTATGTTTTATTTATAAACTGTTATTATTATTATTAATACTTTATTCTGCCTCTTGTTGTTACTATTTCTGATTCACTTAAAACTATCTTTTATCATTAACATTATCTTAATTCGTGTCAACATCATTACTATTATTATTATCATCAATATTATTTAGTTCGAAATTCCTGATATATAATTAGTCGTACATGTCCCAATGTAATTCTAATGATATATATATATATATATATATCCCTGTTTGTAGAGTATCTAGCTGAAGAGTTCTATAGAAGTTTGATAAATTCATTAAATCCTGCTTTTTGTTAACTCTTGTAACTTCTTTTAAATTCGTATCGGGGAATAAATATTACAAAATATTGCTCTAGGAACTTGATTTTTCGTGATCGCTCGAGAACACCTCCCACTATGGCTAAGTAAAGGTGTAGTTAAAACCATTAACAGTTCGATATTGAACCATCTGGTACAAACCGACCACAAAGCCAGCCAGCATGGAAAGATCACTCTCTATAATCTACCGGATGCCTAATAAATTGCCAAAATCATCGAAGCACCGCATACTCCAAACAGCAGAGGCTATTGCAATTCGCCTCAAACAACCAGTGCTCTGTGTTCAAAAGAAGCAAGTCCAGCTAGCCCCTACTACTGCCCTGGCCAGCCTTCAGTAGACACTATAAACTCATGAATTTGTAATATTATCTTTCATAATTCTTCTGACATTCAGCTTATTCTATCTTGATGCTATTGAGTTGTAATCCATCAATATTATTATTGATTCGATGTTATTTAAACAGCAATAATGTTGTTGATAACACTAATTCATTCATTCATTCACTATAATGTATATATAACTGTAGAGCGTGATGATGAAGTTATCGAAAAGAGTACTTTTTGTTCAGTATCCATTCTTTTGAAAAATTACAAAAATTCTTAGTGAAAATCTAAAAACATAAGGACCCACTTCAAATTAATAAAGATTTCTATGAGTGGACTAAGTCAGTGCTGGAACTTACCAAAACTGAGAAGTGCATTATCAACATTTTCCTCTGTAACGATATTCTGAGATTTTTTGGATAAATCCCACAAGCCGTGTAGAGAATCATGCGATAGTGTTAGCCGCTTTTCATTTTCGCTGTCATCATCATCACCATCATCATCTGGTTCCACTTCTGTTGGGAATGTATTTACTACTGACTATGAATGGAAAATGCAAAAATGTAAGGGGAAGTGAAACACTGTCTTATATAAAATCTGTCAAGGTGTGTTTTAACTAATAAAAATCAATTACAGCTATCAAAAAACAAAACAAATAAAACGACATTGAACATAGCAAGAACTACAGTATTAGCGGGATAAAGTGGTACCATCTTTTATTTAGTTGCCTTCTCTTCAGCTGCTTACAGGTCGAAGACACCATTAAATATATCTACAAAAACAATTTTAACATACTTGTATATATTGATAGATTGATTTTTGTTTGAAATGAACTATGTGCAAGTACGTTGAAATTGTTTTTGTAGATATATTTAATAATGTCTTTGACCTGTAAGCAGCTGACGAGAAGGCGACGAAGTAAAAGATGGTACCACTTTATTCTGCTAAAACCGTAGTTCTTGCTTTGTTCAAAAGCGACATTGGCTAGTTGGATATTTAAACCATTATACGCGCCTTCTGTCGAAGTATTTTGAATAAAATATTACATATGCTGCTAAAGAGGAATAAACTAGACTTTATTTATATAGTAGAAATTTCAACTGTACTATACACAAGGAATATGTTTCTGAGGAGAAAATGATTTTTTTCAATCGCAAAGGTAATTAAGTGATAGTACTCAGTTTTTTGCTGTGAAAACGATAATAAAAAGTGGGAAAAATGTGAGAACACACAGGCAATTAAGCATGTCTTTTGTACACTTATAGGATGAAGGAACACTAAGAATTAGGATATAACTACTATATTTCAATTGGCAGTAGTTGCCAGCCTACGTATTATCTTTGATATCTTGTACAGATAAGGTTACTTTTATCATTCAAAACAACGACGGAACCATTGGTTTTATCATAACAAGTGACATATACTGTAATTATCAAGTGTTAGTTTGCACGGATTTGATTGGTTACGCGTTTGATCACGAGTTGGAATCAGTTAGCGAACCAGTGAGAGACGTGATAGTACTGGAGATCTATTTGGTCCTGGTTTAGAACTTGCCATTAGTATGCACCCACCAGGGTTCGAACGCAGGGCAGTTACTTCCTTATGACAGTGGCTGGCAGTTGTGCTATTTATATACATATAGAGAGGGAGAGAGAGAGATCGTGAACTGGCAGATGTTGGAATTAATAGGCCATTGGATCGAGTCCCAGTGGTTGAGTGGACTACGAGCTTGCCTTGTAACTGGAAGTTCCTGCGTTTTGAACCTCATTCAGTGAGTACTGATGAAGAGTCCCCAGTCACAACCAAAACGTCTGTGCAGTACTCCCTGGTTCTCCAGTAGTCCTCTAACTGATGTCAACTAGTGTCAGCCGTCAAATATTGTAATTATCAGATTACTACTGTGATAAATAGCAGGGAAATCATAGAAATGCATTTACAAAAATTATAGATTTTTGGTCTTTTTTGTAAAGCAATTACTAAATTTCAATAAAATGTGACAAAATAGATAATATTAAAATGATAATAGGGGCAAGATATCTTTTATATTACTAGACATTCCAAAAACTAAATGATAAAGATATTTATGTCAAGAGTGAAAGTGGAAGCCGTTGTGAAATACAAACTATTTTATGTCAATCTAATTATTATTTGGAGGGAAGATGAAAAGAATTAATAAGTCAAATGATCATAAATTTTGAGACTTAAATAATGAATATCTATATGGAAGTGATGTTGCAGTCATAATGCTAATGACACACCTGTCAACAATATTTCAGTGACTATTCTGTTAATATTATTAGAAAATCTACTGAAGAGGATGCCTGCTTTGTAGTTGGAGATTATATCATCCCTAAACTCCATACAATGTACATTTGAGTACAGGCACTACGGAAACCGTTAGTTATAAAAGAAATTTCCCAAGCTGTAGACATTTAATATGATTTTACTCAGAATTTCGGAGTAACTCATCCATTAATCTTTCCTGGGCTTCTCAAAAAAGACTGTATCATGTTACGAAGAGTATTAAATGCTGTGGGTAGGGCTTGTGGTCTGCCACTGCGTGAGATCGCCAATACTATAGTCGAGAGACACATAAATTCCTGTACAAGATGGGCAAAGGCTGTACTGTCAGACCCTCTGCACCCCCTTTATTAACAACTATCCCCTTGTATCTCATCAGGTAGGACGAGAAGTCAATATAAAAAGTTACATGCTCGTACCACTAAGTACAGAAATTCTACAATACCCTATTTAGCCCGTACTTTATGTGATGAAGACTCTGTTAGACGTGAAACACATAAGTTACTATGTAATTAGCAAAGTGAATCGACCCTTTCATTGTTCATCTTTCTGTATTATATGGTGTCACACTTTCTATCGTTTAATTATAATTTTGCTATTCAATTTTAGTTGTTATTACTATTATTACTACAATTTTATACTTTATGCATATTTTTCTCCTTATTGCATACGGTATTTTGCTATGTAGCTGCTATAACAATCGTTTTATTACTATTACGAAATGTGTATTTTTAATTTTTTTGTCGTTTTTAAGTAAATTAGATGCAATATTGTACTGAATGCTGAAAATTCCTTGTTGTACCATTAGTACTGTTTTTGGAATAAAGCAAATTAACATTATTATTGTAACAGAAACTTTATTTTAAATAATTGAAGGTTTATCAGATTTTGTAAAAACGAAATGGAAAGATATTACCTTTGTGGTGAGAGTTGTCTGCAAGACAACAATTGACGTCAGTGTTTACGATTTGGGGCGAATTGGGGTCATGAGAAGAAAGAATAACAAAGCCTAGTCTTGAGGAACCCACCAACCAATCGCAGCAGACTTAGCGTGTGCAAATGAGATCAGCAGATATATGGCCTAACTTTCTAAGAAACAGTCACAAGGAGTACAGAATAACCTCCAGTAAAAAAAACAACCAATCAGAAGACGTTGCCTCCCTGCTAAAATAACGAATAATAATGTACATAAAAATCTATAAATATCTCTTGATTTTCTCAATAAACGATCTGTTGCTTGGCCCTTGTCTTCTGTCGTTACACACTGACTGGAAACTTGAAACATTTTAATTGCAACATTCAACAGAAAGCCAAAGCGATTCATGCAGAAAAATATTAGCTGAATACAAAAAGTGTTTCTTGAAAGACATCAAAAATTAATCAAATGGAATATATATTGTTTCAGCAAGAGATGGGTTATAATTACTATTCCATCCCGAGAGTTTTTTCATAAATTTATTGGTTTTTATTATTTTGTGTTGGAGTAAAGTAGTCATTGAAATATCTTTGTCACATGTCAACGTTTATCTACCAGAAATCGCACTAACTTATCATTACGTCACTAAGTAAAACCTATAAGACTATTCAACGGACTCCTGTCTGGAAATAATTTCTTGTGAAAACACTCATTTGAAACACCATAAAGAGTGAATTCACTTGACAAGTTCAGTGAGCAAGATATGAAATCACAAAGTTTATCATTCAAGCAATATGACTTGTTACATATCTACGGACCTGTTTAAACAACCAGTCTAACTAAGTTTCATCCAGTATAATGTATCTAATTTTCTTCATTTCTTGCTATTTTCTTCTGCTAATTAAACCCTTGGAATGGAATATGAACTCATGCAAACATCCACCCTCCAGCATCACAAATAAGATCCGGATTTTCAACTCCAATGTGAAGTCAGTACTACCATACGGACCAGAGAATTGGCGCGTCATAAAGAGCATCTCAAACAAACTACAGACCTTCATCAACAGTTGTCTTCGCTCAATACTCAAGATCAGATGGCCAGAAAAGATCAGCAACAGGGATATCTGGCCATAAGCGAATTAACACAGCAGAAACCGATTGTGAAACAAATAGGCAGGAAGACGTAGGGGTGGATTGGCCACTCGCTGAGGAAACCATCAAGTGACATCACTAGACAAGCCATTGCTCGAGTGGAACCCTAAAGGGAAACGGCGAGTCGGTCGTCAGTGCGAGGGTGACATGGAGGAGGTTCTGTGAAGAGGAAATGAAAGCATGTGTAGGCAGACTTGAAGAGGGGTGAAGAAGTTGGCAGAAAACCGAACGCAATAGAGATGCGAGGATGAAGCCTTATGTTCCTCTAGGATATAAAGGAAACAATAATAATAATAATAAACCTCCAACCACTTTCCAGCCTATGGCTGCATACTTTAATAAGAAGATCAAGGAAAGAAAATGTCGTGGAGAAATGAGTCTTGTTTCAAACAGAATGACTTGATTTCATACCTTATAATGTCAATGAATATTTACCTGAAGGTTTTATATGCAGTGTGACTGTTTTGACGGAGGTTGCTCTGAGAATTCCTTACAGTGCTCAAGAATAAAGTTGATATTATAATTATATTACAAAATTATTTAAGGCGATTTCACATAAGAATTACATCATTATACTGTCTACATAAATGATTTAAACTTTAACTTACCTTTGTCACTGTTCCACCCTTTTCTTGTTGCTGTTGTTGTAATAAGAGTTCATCAATCATATTTTGTTCAAGTTCAGATGGTTTTTCACTACGTTCAGAGTACTAAGTATTTTTGTGATGAGGAGAAATTTATTTTAATCAAGTATTAGTTTTTTAGGGATTTTGTTTGATTGTTTGGAGGATTTCATCATGAGCTGACATCGGTTAGAGAACCATTGGAAAACCACCTGGGAGTACTGGAAAGCCAGGTGTTTCGTCCTAGTTTGGGAATATTCAGCAGTACGCACCCATCGGGGTTCGAAGTTAGAATTCACAGGCGATTGGATCAGATCCCAGGGGCCTGATGGTCGACGAGCTCACCTTGCAACTGGAAGGTCCTGGGTTCGAACCTCGACGGGTGCGTACTGCTGAAAATTCCCGAACTAGGAGGAAACAGCTGGCTATCTAGTACTCCTAGGTTTTCCAATGGTCCTCCAACCGATGTCAGCTCATGATGTAATCCTCCAACCAATTACTGAAATTTGTTTACCTTTGAGTATTTATATCTTTCGCTTTGTTCACATAGGAATGGTAATCTTTTCAATTTCTCTTCTTGTAATAACTCTTCATTTAACAATTTGGCTATTATTTCTTTGTGTTTCCTTTTTTGTGATTCTTTAAATGCTCTGAAAGGTCATTTTTTAAAAAATGAGAGTAAAAAGTAAAAGAGTAAAACAATTTAAATTAATCTTTATTGAAATTTATTTATATCAATCACCTTAACAAAGTTATTACATGTAAACTGTGGTTTTAGAAGCTTCTGGTTTACTATTACGTATCAAACCGTCAGAATGTATTATTTTTATGGTTTTTGGTAAGTAAAAACCTCAGTCTAAAGAGCCTCTGATATTGGGATTCTAAAAACAAAGCTAGAGCTCTTACTAATAATAGTTATAGGTGAAAATAAGGATTGAATTAACAAAATGTGTTACATTTGAAGTAGCTTAATAACATCTATTCAATTCAAGCAACGAACTGGCTGAAGAGGCTGGCAACACGAAGACAGGACTGCAGGTGAACATAAAGAGAAAACGGAGGTTGTGAAGACAACCAACCAGTCAACAACAACAACAACAACAACAGCCAGAACAAGTCTCCATCAATGGGAGCGATGTAAGAGAGGTTACCACCTTCACTTATCTTGTAAGCATCGTTTGAATTACAGGCGTAACGGATGAGGGTTGCAAAGCAGGCTTGAACCGGAAAGGCAAGATACGCCTTTATCAACGTGAAATCAGTTCAGAAATCTTCTGCACTCCACCCAAGCATAATGAACAAGATTCTGATTTTCGACATAAATGCGAAATTACTTCTTCTATATGGGTTAGAAATGCACTATGCATCATGAAAAACATACCCAACTAGTTACAGACTTTCTTCAACAACAGCTTTTTTCTGGCTACATACCTGAAGATCAAATGGCCAGAATGAATTAGTTACAAGAAACTCTGTAGTGGAAAAAACCAACCGAGAGTAGATTCCTCAACAAATATGAAAGAGAAAATCGAGATAGATGGATGGATTGGATATACGTTGAGGAGGCAGTCAAATGACATCGCACTTGATGAAGGCAGTCGCTAGAGTGGAATCTGAATGGGGAGTGACGAATTAATCCTTGATGAGAGGGTGACATGAAAGAGATAGTGCGAGGAGGTGATGAGAGATTATGGTCAGTAATGAACCCAGATGAAGAGGAGATGTGTTGCTGAAACACTCGGAACTTAAGGGAATAACAATATAATAATAATAATAATTCATTCGAAAACAAAATAGATTTCAGTCAGCAGTCTCTATTCCTACATTTCCACTAGTTTCACATTAAGAAATAAAATGAAATTTGTGCTATTGTTTACTATTAACAATTAAAAAAATGGTAATCCCAAAATAGGTGGATCTGTAATATTAATTAAACAATTTAAAACACGCGCCACATTCACTATTTTTATCCACAGAAACAGACATGAGATTTCAGATAATTCTGCATTGGAAGCGGTTACCATAATTAAAGTGAATTAAAAACATTGAAGACTTATTTACCCTTAAGTGTGTTCTTTTTCCATCAACGCATATTCAAGTCATTAATGAAGGTTTTAGTAGAAGTCATTCAACACTTATTACGAATATATTAGTATTAAACCACTGAGTAAAGCTTCACCTCACTGTATCTTTTATTATAGGCTTCCATAGTAGACGAAGGAACTAACCAATGACTCTTGATCTTTAATAATTTTCTAACCAACGCTAAGGCAGACTCTTTTCACATGAGTTTATCTTGACAAATATTTTAACCGAGTTTACAGTCAAGCATAGATAACTTTTGTATTCATTTTATCTTTAAAAAATTTAAAGATATTACAACTTAAGATTCGAAAACAGTTTTTCGTTATTTTTTATTCCTTTGCCTTCCCAGTAGAACATAGGGCTTCAAGCCAGAGGCTTAGAGTTTCGGTAGCAGTGATGTTAATTTTTATGGGATGTGGTTGCTAGCCTCATGCTCAGCCTTTCCTCGTTTAACCAGTCTTAATACTGACGTTAGCGAGGTAAGGGAGTGCATCGGCCGGAGATTGAACCCGGGGTCATATGCATGTTTGGCTGGCATCCTAGCACTCTGCTATGCCAGTTATGTAAATGTGGACTCTATATGGCTTTCTTTATTACGGAAGACAACTATCCACCTTTATAAACTACATGGGTACTACTTGTTGTAAAATATCTATGTCATTAAATGTAAGAACATTTAGAAAAATGAATTTTCCTATCAAGATATTGTTCGTTGAAAATTTTTATGCTTCTATAGCTTAATAATTTAGAGTCTTTGTTCTACAAATTACTGAATTTATTTATTGAGTCACTTGGTAATTAAGAATAGATAAACAGTCACAGTTCACTGAAATAAAAAAATGCATTTTTAATATTTATTGTCACACATAAACTTACGCTTGATGAGCTTCAATTTTAGCTATTCGTCGATGTAATGCTAGCTCTAGCTTTTCATCCTTTTGATTCTGTTGTGCTTGAATAGACAAAGCTTTTTCTTCCAACAACATAGCGTTCTGATTTGCTTTTTGTTTAGCTTGAATAATAGCCATAATTATCTGAAGTAGTCAGAATTATAATGCATTTACATTAAGCTTTTCTTTTCGCAATGCTAAGATCACTTGTGATTATCAGTGTAAACTTTGATAATTTGCAAAATGTCAAAGTAACCAAGTAGGTTGAAGTGATATTTGATGTTTAACCTTATTATTATCATAAATCTTATGGGTTGTTTTTATCTTCTTCCCACAATCAGATGAATTTAAAATTAAGACATTTACTTTTTACACGTGAAGGTATTCATGCAAATGTTGTATCTGCACTTGCTGCAACAATAATACAGTGTAGTGGTTATTCTTAAATCGGTTTATTGATGGGCCACTGTACTTTTTATATTTGCATTAATCCACTGATTTTTTCACCCTGAAGAATAATCATATTACAGTCATGATTATTTTTCTGTCCTCCAACAGAAAAAATCTTAATGACCACGTCATTTTCACTAGTTTTCCAAACAAGCTAAATTAACAGACACTCTATCATCCTCAAGTTTCATGAGTCTTTCAATGGTCATTTCGTTTAGAACACAATAAAAAACAGTCAGTGAGGCAGCATTTACTTGCAGTAAAATGATAACTTCATGGAAAAGTTTTGAAATTCATGTCTGTTTTTCTAAATTGGGGAACCAAAGACAGACCTCTTAAAGAGTAAGTGAGTAAGAGACAAACAACAGCATTAACTTGTGAAAAATCACCAGAGAAAATTAAAAAAATAAGTAGTAGCTAGTGAATGGATGATATAGCACTCTGATAGCATTTATTTTTTGGAGGCACTGACTACATTTTTCACGAATAAAAACGAATCATTAATCTATCAGGGGTGTATGTCAACTTAACGGATATATAATAATCATAATACAGCTTTCCAAAGACTAAATTTTAGTTTCAGTCTGACTTGATATTATAAGGCATATGAATCACTGTAATTTACATCTTAAGTCACTTAGTATAGTTATTCTTTACACTTGCTTAGACGTTTTACCTGAGTACTAAATCTCATCACTGTTGAATTCCTGGTTTTGCTCCTAAATGCAAACTGTTTTTGTTTACTTTATTTGGTTTCTGCTAAGTGGCTTTGGCTAGCTGACATGTTTTAATGCAGCGTCAGTCATCCTGTTTTCGTGAATGCTGGTAGATGATATAAATAAGTGTAATGTGTATGCATGTAGTTAATGGCTGTCTAACTTTTTTACTTAATGTTTTATTTAACCGTCAATACTAACTGCAACTTATTTGAATATAAATTATCGTCGTTTGTGATTATAATTACTTCAGAAACCTTCAGTAACTGTTAGGAATTATTTTCTCGGTGATTTATGAGTTTACCTGTATCAAAATGATGTGATCATTGTAGTTAGGGCTTAAGAAAACATTTGCAGCTGAAAAGGAAGGGGGGTCTGTAACGGATACCTGGTAATGGTATAGGACTACAAGCGGGAAAACATCAGTTTCTATTACAGAATAAAAATATACTAATACTACTGAAAGCATTATTTCGAGGAAATAATTGTGGTATTTGGAGTCCCAATAACTGATAGTTAGTATTCTTGCACCATTTACTGATTTTGGTACGCTATTCAGAGTTTTTAACTCGTGGTTGTTAATATTTCTAGCACTGCATTTAGCTGAAATACACTAACGTTTTTTGGCTGAGAACAAAAGCCACTGACTGCATGAACATGCACGCGCACGCTTTCGCTAACCTAATCATATTTAAGCTATTATCTTTATCTTTATAAGACAGCTGTAGTAAGGGCTTTAAATTTTGGAGTAGCGACAGTATTTAAGGAGTCTTTCAAAAGACCAGTACTGTGTCTTTACTTCCTATACTACAGAGAGCAGTCAACTGATGTGCTTTTAGACCATTAAGGTGAAAGAAATACAGAGCTCTGGATACACGACTCTCAAAAAGTTTGAGTAAGCTGGGAAAAGTCAAAAGTCTCATAATACGCCAGCCAGGTAGTAACAGACGCATGATATCAACGGAAAAAACGTGAGTGCACAGCCAGAATGAATTATATGCCGATTAACTATGAAAGTTCTGAGAAGAGAAGCTCAGTAGATTTATAAAAACATGGTTACTGCCCAGCAAACTTGAGTAAAGCTCTCTTAGTCAAACAGTTTCAGTGAATACACTTCATACTCAGATGTTTAGAATTCAAGGTTCAGCTAATCAACTCAACTTAGATAGAAGCATTAATGATAATTCTGACGTATGTCCAAAAATACCGGCAAGTGATGAGATATACACAACGATTGTGTTCAATACCGTGGTAAAATCACCGATTCCTTTGTCACGTGTCTACACATATGTGATCGTTATTATCATTTGAGCATTTTATTTCATAATTCCAGACATATTTCATTGTTGCGTGACGAATTTAAGTTGACTGGTGCTATCAAAAAATAAATGAATACAGCTCTACTCAACACACTCATGCTATTGTCAACCCTTGCTCAAGATATTTTATGGAAAATTTACTGTATATTAAAGGCATTTCAAATAGAACGGCCAACGTCCAACTAAAAGTGCATTAAATCAATAATGAAGCTGAGAAGTGAAATCTACTATCATCTAAGATGGTCAAGTAAACGAAACCAGTCACATCATTGGTTTGTTACCGGAAAAGCCGAAAAATTCGACGTCTTCGTGACCTTAGTACAATTAATTTGGTGTTTTAAATACCGGTTCTAAACAATCGTGAGGTTTTCCCAAGAGTTTCTTTGGTCGCAAAAGAGGCAAATATTCAACTCAATATCAAAGAGTCAAGTCTTCTGACAAATATAAATTTCAGGAACAAGAACCAGAAGGTTAGCATAGAAGTCAATGGCGTCTGCACTCATTATTTAAAAACTGTGTTAACAGTTTACGAAATTTCAGTCGACTAGAGTTAGTCCGTACTACTTAGTTACATTTTTCATAAGCTCAACTAATGGTATTTTTACGCTAAACACAACTCAGTTTCAAAGTTTACTAGGAACATTTGAACGGGAAATTTTCAACTTGCCTTAGAATCATCTATCGATGCTTTTAGTTCTGCCGCTGATTTCATTCGTAGTTCCAAATCTTCATTCAGCCTTTTGTGTATTTTAAATGATCTCCTGAAGGATATAATCATACTTTATGTAGCTAACCTGAAAGATGGCACAGGAAAAGTTACTTCTTTCGCTGAATTGCTTCCACTGTCAGCCAACACTTCGATTTTTCTAAAGATATATACAGCTATATTTAAGGATTACTGTTTCCTCAGGCCAGGCACTTCTCGAACTGTTCTGGAACATTCTTTCTTTTCGTGAAAAGGTAAGGTATCTCTAGTTGTTTCTGAGTAGTCAGGGGTTCTACTGGGACATTCCATTGACTTAAATGACCTTTCAAACTGCAGATGTGATAATTCATATCTTTAATATATAGAAACAGAGCGAGAAATTACTCTAGAATGTTTAGTTGTTTTTCTATATCTCTCTTGACTTCATGTGCTTGTTGGAGTTCAGAATGAAGACACTCCAGCCTGCTTTCAAAAAGTGGATGACTGTCTTCACGTCCACTGTCTTTATGTTTGGAAAGCCCTTTCAACAGTTCATCTTTTTCTTTGGTTAGTTTTGTGATCAGTGACTCTGAAATGTAAAGCTCATTTCTTACAATTAAAACCCGGATAAATATTGTTTGTTTACTGTAATTTGAATTTAAATTCCTTTTTCTTTAAAATGGTTGGGTCGGTACGTGTTTCAGTATTGAAAATGTTCATGTCTTTCTGATTTTCACCATACATGCTGTCATTTGAATACGTTCCAGCGTGTTGCTATGGTGCCAAAATAAACAAACAAAGATCGATGATGCAATATCCAATATCGTTTTCACGAGGTAGTATAAACAATTTTAAGTTTCTTTGTGCTCGGCTCTTGATTATGAGGTATAGTTTCCTGATCTTCGGTAAACTACAGCGTAGCTCGTCCCGGCACTCGACTGTCGTAGCTTTGGCTGCCTCCAGAAGGAGTAATGCTGGGATTAATTATATGTGGTTTCTACGATGGGGTGTGTTAAGACTGTTATTACTGTGAATGGAGTTGATCCTTTGACCAGTTAGTCCTCCGGTATCGTCGTCAAAAGAAAATAGATAATAATAAAAGTTATAATTAGTGAGGTTATTCAGACTAACAGACAGAAAAAGAAATGAGAAAATGTAACAACAGTCAGCTGATTAAATTTGTAGAATAATATATATATGTATATATCGGTAATAATGATAATAATAATAAGTGTAGTTAAAGTTGTCAGGAGAGTATGACGGGAGAGAATGTAAAGAAGTTAAACGATGAACTTAGCTGTCTATCCCTGAATGGTGTATAGAAATTTTAGGGGATAGGCCATTTGGATGCATTCTTCGTGTCTCTGCATGATTGTCCAGCCTTCTCTTAAAGGCGTCCGCAGACGGTGCCATAGCTACATCTGCCTGGTCTTCGGTAAACTGCGTAGTTCGTCCTGCCACTCGCGTGTCGTAATTTTGGTGGACTCCATATGAGGAAACCCGAACCTACATCTTCAAGGGATACTATTTTGGTTGCTTCTGGTCCTTGAGCTAGGTGTTTTTGGGGCGATTATCCCACTTGAAGGAGAGTTACAGTGTTTTCAGAGAAACTGCTCTAGTTTCCAACTGCGAAAATGTTTAGATCGTATATTGTCTACTTATATTACTCAAGCTTCGGGCCTTTTCATCGCATAATTAGTTTTTGAGTTATGTTTGTAACGAAAGAAGGCAAGAGTCGAGCAACATATCGTTTATTGTGGGAATCAACACATAAAAATTTTGACGTACATATTATAGATTATTGTTAGCAGAAAAACACGGTCTTCTGAATGGTTGTTGCTCACAGATAGTTAACCTTGCATCTCTTTGTGACTGTTTCTTGAATGTCAGATGATCTATATGTTAATTGTATCCACCTACTCAAAGTCTGCTGTCAGTCTTTCATCTTGTTTCCACGTGACTAATATTTGAGACATAAACATTGATGTCAATCACTGTCTAACCATTCGGCCAGTAGCTGTCTCTCACCACACATTATCGGCCTTTGAAAGGCGTAGGTTATTGGTGTTTGGATTCTCGTCTTGATATTTGAAGTTATTTTGGAATAAGAGCAAATCGGCATTCACTGAAACATACGTGGAATTCGTGTTTTTGTGTAACTCATTTTCTTTGGTGATCTCTACTATTCGAAGTGCATATGATAATCCATATCAATTTCGTTCAGGAGAAAAAGTGTGATGAATTCGCTATGCAATTTCCTAGCATCTCTTTAACCTACTTAAACCGTTCATTACTCTCTCAGCATAGCGAGTGTGTTGTTAATCTGGCTCCGATTAATGAGTCAGGAAGTTTAGTAATTATGGCTTAGATCCACAAGTCAAAGTTTGTCTAAGAGCGATGACCGACTTCATCCCTAGTTAAGGCGAAAATTTTGTAAGTTTATATTCCCTGAAGTAATGGTAGCGATTGACTGACTGAAAGTGCCCTTTGGTTCATTTCAGTGGATAAACATTTGACAAGGTCCAACCGGTAGTGTCCGCTTCGTCAGTGTGCACTGACGCTGATACACGTAGATCCTACGGTTGACTTTATAAAATTCGGGTGACAATGAGTAGGGCCTGTAGAGTGGTACATTCGGTTCCGCATATTTCAAGAAGAATTCCGAGTAAAATTTACTGAAGTGTATTCGAAGAAGTATTACGTATAATATTCTAACCAGAACAACAATATAAATAAAAAACATTATTCAGGTTAACTAAGACATCCAGTGGTTAGTTACCCTCTGCAGCTGCCAAAAATTCCAATGGTGTCGCTTCTATGTGGAGAACAGCCTCTGCAAATAGGACATACCTAAAATCGGCAGTTCAAAAGACTAGCTTCTGCCATACATAATGTTTACCAATAAAACTAACGGTGGGCTTATAGACAATAAATTTTTTAGTGAATGAATGATTGAAGTATTGTCAACCTGTTTTTGATTGTTTTTCCAATACGTCTGTCTTCTGGTTGTGTGTAGTTTGAAGAAAAAGAGTTCCTCAGAACTCGGGACATTAGGAACCACGAGTCTGTTTGAGAATTAATAAACATTTGGGGGTGTCACAAATCAGTTAAAGTTTACATGACAATTTTAGTTGGACACAAAACAACCTGTCTGTGATCGGAAGATGGCAAGCTGAAGCGTTAGCGAATACAAAGGTGTTGCAGTACGAAAACGAATCGTTTCATATACGGATATGAGATCATGATTCGTACGGCATATGGCAGTTGTTAGACTGCGAAGGTTTGACGAATGATGCAGTTAATCACGTTTCATAAACCGTTAATGCCCAGCTCTTGCTACGCCGGGCCTCACGATGTCTCTGGAAGCCTTTCAGAAACGCTGAGTACTAACGGACGCAAGAATCGGAACATAGATTGGCGACTCGAGAATTCTTTATTCTAACACCAACATATAACTAGCATTATTAGTATTACGGACTAAGGCCTAAGAACAAATATTACAACTATAAATCACGATATTACTTCTGACGATTTTCTCCTGACTTCTTTCTGAACAGCGACCGATGAGACGATGACTGTCGTATTGATGCCTCCACGAAAATTGGGGAAGTTGGTTTTGAGCAAACAACCATGAATTGATCGTTCAATCTTCAACTACATTGATAGATGCTTTGTTGTAGCTAGAGGTTGACACAGTAATGGAACAGATAGGTAAAACATCCCGCGCAGACATTCGCAAGTATTTTACCAAATTAATATTAACTCTTCCTCGTCCAATATCTCATAGCTCCAAGCGCCGTATTATGATCAGATGATCCTTTTGATTTTTTGGGTTGCTCCCCTCAAATGTCGATAAATCATACTGCTCCGATGGTTTCAGTAGATAATTATGACACAAGCTATCAGAAGAAGGCCTTATAGGTGTTGATTTATAAATAGGCCCTCAGGATCAAGTGCGCGATCGAAATTTCGCTTCATTTTCTACTGCTGATTGTGCATAACCGATCACCAACCATTACGCAAATTTTAGGGCAATTTTTATTCATTCTTTGTCTGTGTGTCCCCACCATGGTTCAAACCCAGGGCCACTCCCTTACGTGGCAACCTCGTAGGCCACTCAGCCAGTGAAATTTTATGGTCCTAGCTTTGAGAATATTACAGAAATTACGATTCAAAACTGATAAAACACACTATCTTGGCTTAATAATAAGCAGAAAGAGGTTAGGTTTAATTGGTGTCTTAAGAATGTGGGATAACAGAAGAGAGTGGCCCTATTTTAAGGAATAATTTCTATTAACCACAGATCTGGCGTACAACTACTTATTTCCAGTGGAAAAACCGGCAAAATTTTCTTGGGATTAGGCTCATTCTCAGTCACGTCTCGTAAACCGTCAATGCCCAGCTCTTGCTACGCTGGGACTCACGCTGTTCCTTGAAGTTTCTCAGAAACGCTCAGTAATAACGGATGCAAAAACCAAAACACCGATTGGCCACTCGAGAATTCTATATTGTAACACCAACATATAGCCAACATTAAAATTAAGCCTCAAAACTAAGGTCTATGAACAAATATTACAATAATAAATCACAATATTATTTCTGACGGTTTTGTCCTGACTTCTTTCTGAGCAGTGACTGATGAGACGATGACTGGTGTATTGATGCCTCCACGAAAATTGGGGAAGTTGGTTTTGAGCGAACAACCATGAATTGATCGTTCAATCTTCAACTACACTGACACTCATGTATTTATTTAAAGTGTTCGCAACCATTGAATGAGGTTAAACAAAGTAAAACAGGCGTGTTAGAAACTACACACGCCAAAGATCTAAAACAGAACTCAAGATCAACGTTCATTTGTATAATATGAGAAAACCAAATGTCGTGTGTTGAACCGAAGAGGCTATGTAACTTCACTGTCCAAAGAATATATTTATCACCATAATTTTAAGGGCATTTGGTGAATGAGTTGCTGTGCTAGCAGACTGATGGTGTAAGATGGTGTAAATATCGATGTATAACGCTGTAAGAATCAATCAAAATAAATTATACCCACAATGGAATTACGCTCTACCACAGTGTACAAGTTCTATTCTAATGGTATTAGACTTGTCGCCTGGTACTTCAAAACCATTAATGTACACGAAACTCAATTCTAGTTGAATCACGGTCTGGGAGGTTCAAATAGATTAGTCACGGTGCTAGGGTCCTTAAACTTCCCAGAGTTTGTACTGGTGTCTCTGATTAGTCAGTGGAGAATTCTTTCTTTATCTACACATGCTTATTAAACTGATTCTTCTCTGATTTAGCCTTGACGAAAGCTTTAGACGAATTGTCAACTGGTGTGTCGAAGTTTAAATTGGTTTTCTTGGCCAAATGCCTTAGTGCCCCTTATCTTGTGGCCCTTGTAGGTGAGAATTCAACCTGATTGTGTGCTTAGTTAATTCATTGTGGGGTAGTTTGGTTTCAACATTCACTTCTCTGCCTTTTTAGTTTGTAATGCTTAAAATTTTCACGGGCTTGTTAACTACACAATAATGCAGTTGTGGGGCAAAACTTCCTACACCGAAGCAGAAGAAAGGATAGAAGAAAGCATATTCATTTGCATGCTGATAAACTCTTCTTTGTGCAACAATAAGATGACAAGGTCAATATCACAAAAAGCATCACTGGAGTACATATACGATGCTGTGAAAGCAGACCGCGAACCGTAAGGAGGCAGCAAACTGAGACCTTAATACGTCCCCAAGCCTCAGTGACACTAGACCGATGTGGTATCGAGAGTGACAGTCAGTGTCACCCTAGGGTCCTACCCGAATCCAAAGAAAACAGTGGCAACGGGCCGAACCAGCCAACTAGTCCCAATATTAAGTCTCCTACCGGCAGACGACGTAACGTCAACTGCCCCACAACACGCTGAAGTTATTGAACTCACTGTCCGTCGCCTTTATAGCAATGTAAGCGGGCTGAGAGGGAAAGTAGGTGAACTTAGCAACCCCCAGTCACACCTAGAACTTAAAATAATAGTCCTCACTGACAAGTGGCTAACCCCCACTATAGCCGACAACGAGATCAGTACACATGATATTGTTCTGGTTAGGAGAGACAGAGACAACCAGGAAGAGGGGGAGTTGCCATATGCTTTGACAAGCAACTTAAATGTGTACGTGCGATGGGCCCGCCACTTATTGAGCCCCCAGACTCTGTGTGGTGCCATTTCACCGTGGTCCACACCGGACCCTACTGGGTGGCATCTACCGATAATCCACCGTTTGGCAGAGCACGACCAGCTGCTGCTTATCCCCGTCACAGGGTTACGGGACTTGGGCTATAACCAAATCACCATTGCTAGAGATTTCAATACCCCATCACTGAACCTTGGTTCGGGGTATGCTCAGAGAAAGTTTGGTTGAAATCTACTGCAAAATATTAGAAACACTGGACTGACTAAAGATGTTTGAGACGACACTGGGTAGGGCTCTAGAGGAAAGTCATCGATACTAGATCATGTTCTAACTAGTGACCAACTACTCGTGGGAAAGTTCCAGATCTTGGCTTTACTAGGATGTAGTGACCATGCAGCCATAGGATTCGATCTTGTTCCCAATGAGCACTAGCCTTGGGATGCCACACGACCGTGTCTGTTATATAACAAGGCGGATCAAGCTGAAATGCGGAGGCTTTTGTCAAGTTGGGGGAGAAAACCGACCATCCAGGGAGCATGCGCCTCAGTAGGTCAAAATGGTCGACACCTCACTAGTCTGGAGATGACTGTAACTTTCAGCTAAGCCTTCGCCAAACAGTTAAACAGCAAGATGGGTATAACCGCTACGGACTATTTCCCGGAGGAAAACCTCGTAGCTGATCCCCGGATAAACCCAGCAATAGTACTAGAGAAGGTACAGAGACTCACATCTGGAAAGTCCCCAGGTTTTGACGAAATCAGTTCATCTCTCCCGAAGCAGTGCGTCGTAGCTCTCTATAGGCGCTTATGCGACTTTTTTCAACACTTAATCGATTCGGGGAGACTGCCAAGGAAGTGGAAAAGAGTCATCCTTTCTCCGATCTCTAAGGGTGGAGATAGGCAAAATGCCACTAGCTATGGACTAGTGGTGTCACTCTCATTAGTATCAAAAGTACTGAAAAAAATTATTGATAATTACATCAGGGAGCGGCTCAATGGGACTAATAGGCTCCATGAAGCCCAACACTGTTTCAAGAAAGGCAGATTATGTGTAACAAACATACTATCAACTTGGGACGATTTGGCATCATGCTGGAATATGAATGTTCCAGGCCATGTGGTCTTCCTAGGCTATGAGGAGGCATCTGACACAGTTACCATGACCTTCTTCTAGACCAAATAAGTCAGGCAGGTATAGTGTTGTTATTAATTGTAATCCTAGTATTAGTATTTCGAGATGACCGAATTACACGAATCCAACCAAAACACAGAGAGGGCGAATTCAGGAATTTGTATTTAGCGAAATTATAATACAATTCATATAAGAAATATATTAACAATCAACAATAAGTATTTAAACAATACAGAGGTAGAAATTGTCAATCACCACATATAGGTAAGCCGCCTCTGTCATGGTTGAAGTACTACCTAAATGAAAGGATATTTTGCACCAGGGTCAACTGAGTCCGATCATCTTGGCATGGCTCGTCGTCAGGAGTGTCACAGGGTTCTCTCTTGGGTCCACTGATGTTCTTGGTTTTTATCAGTGACCTACCGTGCCGACTAAATTGCCCGATTATTCTATACTCTTACGACATAAATGTATGGAGGGCGACAAATTGTTCGGAAGTCTCAGATAGGCTGCAGGCTGATCTAAATCTTCTAGAAGACTTGGCGGTAGCCAGTGGCATGACTTCTTACCTAAAAAAGTGCAATGTAGTGAAGCTACGCACCTGTAGGCTGTAGAATGCAAGTTACAGCTTGTGCAACGAAAGCTCGTCCCGTACAGAGTGGGAACGCGACTTAGGTCTAGTTCTAACTGAAAATTGGACACAAGAGTAAATTACACGGGCGAGGGCATATGTGGCTATAGACTCTATACACAGACAGTTAGGTGCACTCATCGCTACGCTTTTTCTAAGGCTGTACAAAACATGCGTCAGACCACACCGTGAAGTATATAATATCATTGCACCCCAACTGCTTCGTGTTGACCATTTACTGCTAACAAATAAACTGAACTCCTTAGGAATACGTGACCCATTATTAGGATGGCTTAAATCATTCCTTAACAATAGGTCCCAAATAGTTAAACTCGGGTCTGCAACCTCCAAACCTAGCCCTATCACTTCTGGTGTAGTACAAGGTAGTGTCATTGGACCCCTCCTATTTACACTATACATCAATGACATATGCGCTTGCTTCACGCACGGGAAACCATTCATCTTTGCAGATGACCTAAAAGTAGCTTATACATTCCAACGTGATGACTTAGGGAACTTCGAGAATGTAGTACAGAAGGAATTAGATAAAATGGCTGCTTGGTCGTCCCTATGGAATCTCCAATTTAATCTGAACAAATGTGGCTGGATCTGCTTCGGTGCACCCTCAATCGACCTGAAATTAACGCTCCAATCTGCTAACCTAACAAGACTCCGAAGTGTCGTTGACCTAGGCCTGAGGTACTCTAGTGACTTGACATTCTCAGAGCAAGTAGCATCACAGACTAGAAAATCGAGGATGCTCTTAGGATGCATACTCAGGAACTTTCACGACAATGAAGCCAAGCTAATTCTGTACAAAACATGTGTCAGACCACTACTAGAATACTGTCCATTTATTATAAGCAGCACTCGCACACGCGACAAGCTAAGGATGGAAAGTATCCAACGATATTTTACCTCAAAACTGCTTGGCTACGATTGTAAGAAAGACTACATCTCACGGTGCATGATCCTAAAACTCGACCCACTTTGGACAAGGCGACTTATTATAAACCTAATATTCTTCTTTAAGGTCCTTCACAAAATATCTTTCTCAGGTAACAGGGACATACAATTCGCACAGGAAGGTTCTTACGATCTGCGTAACCAAACTTCCACAGTGACAACTCATTCTTTTAGGTCAACACTCCGTGAAAACTTCTTCACAGTCATGTATTCTAAAATATGGAATAGCCTACCCCTAGATGTCAGAACTTGCTCTTCGGTTACAAGCTTCAAACGCTCTCTATACAGACTGTTTCACTCTACTGATTATATTAATAAACTATTTACTCCTAGAACGAATCAAGCACTAATCTACTACAGCACCTAAAAGACGCACTTCAACACCCTTAGCAATCTTTAAACTATAAATAAACTAGCAGCATGGATGCATAAAGACATAGTACGGAACATACAGGATTAGTTTACCCTTAGAAATAGGACCTATCCCTCATTGTAACCTTCAAACGCTTGCTATATAAACTGTTTTGTCCAAATGACTATCCCTACCAGAACCCATCACTTATTTCTAAAACGCATCAGTCATTAGAACACTAAAACGCTCAGACTCATTAATACACATTATGACATTAAATAAACTCTAAGACTTCGCATAAATACGTGAAAACAAATACAATATAGAAAAATGTTTACTTAAGTATAATGTACAATTAAGATAAACATTTATAAATGCATAATATATAAATGTCCTTTTCATGTTCACATACTTTCTCTTTCTGGTATTTTGCTGCTCCTATTCATCTTCTGGTCGAGGTCGAACAACCCTGCATCTAAACTGAAATGAGGATTAATTCCAAACCGTCTATCTCATAACCACTCAAATTCCATGAACGATCCAATTCTACCATTTGAAGACGCTGGCGAACATGCTGTAAATGAGTATTCATGATCTGAAATGAAGAAGCAACTGGTTTTCAAACAGTTTTCAACATTTTACTCAACTTACGAATACAGTCCGCCATGCAGACACAAATGGAGCAAATGGAGAATTCTGGAATCGACCTCGGCACCATTTGATGCAGTAAAACAACCCAACATGACCTTATCTAGTTTTCGTATCCACGATCAAATTTCTTTCCTGTTATAAAACTACGATAAGACTACTGAAAAAATGGAATAAATATATCACTGATCTCAACATAATACATCAATAATCTTTAAGCCAAGGGTGCTGTTCACAACAAAGTTATATAGGAGAATTGACTTCAAGCTTTATTTTTCCCAGATATTTGTATTACATTCATCTGATGTCTGGGTTTTTTGTTAATGCGAAGACAATATTTCTATATCTCTTTATGTGCTACACAAACAAACTTTATAGCAGACTGTTCCGACTGACTTTGATGTCAGAAAGAACAACCAAACTGTAAATCCATTATACATCAAATTTTGTGTAATTTATATAATAACTTATCCATGCCTGTACAATTGGTATGTTCCTGCATAAACAGGAAGAAATATATATATTATAAGAGACGCACACCTCTTGCAAAGAGTTCGAAGAACAGCGACAAAAGGAGTGGTTAGTCTCCAAAATAACCCGTATGATGAAAGGCTAACGAAATTAGGTCTATTGACACTTAGCCATCGTCGGCTTAGGGGCATTTGATTACTGCCTACCAGATAACAAATGGCCTGAATCTCCCAAACAAAGGTGTTCTGCCATTGAGTGGGTATAGGCTTCCCCGCGGAGGTCCCAGAAGGATAGCTCAACAGAGGGCAAAGACTCAGGTGTGCTGCCGTTTCATTCCACTGCGGGTTTGCCGTCCCTAGAAATCCTTACCGGAACAATCATGAAGCGACACAAGGATTGGTTCCATATGGCCCATCCCCTTAGAATTCCATACACCATTCGTGGGTGGGTAACTAAAATCGTAGTTTTACTTATTCACATTCTATCCCATCTTAGTCTCCTAACGAATCCAACTACTACTCTTACACTTGTTATTATTACTGATATTATATACATATATATATTTCAACTTATGACTTCAAATTCAATTGGCTGTCTGTTTTCACGCTTTCTTTATTTCCTCTTCTGTATTTTAGTCTGCATAACATACACTAATTATGTCTGTCGTTATTATTTTCACTTTTCTTTTGACGACGATACCGGGGGACTAAATGGTGAAAGATTCAGCTCCACTCACAGTAGTAACAAAGTCTTAACACACTGCATACTACAAACAACACATAATTAGCCGCAGCACCAGACCTTGGACAGTAGAGTGGCGGGACGAACTACGCAGGAACATACTGAAGACCAGGAACCTTTACCTCACAATCGAGAAGCGAGCAAAAAGAAATCAAACTGGTTTATACTAGCTCGTAACAACGATATTGGATTTCCATGACATTCATGAGCTCCAACTGACTAGGTCAAATTTAGGCTTAGTCGATGATTATTTGTTTTTACTGCTAGAAAAGTTGAGGTTTGAAACATGAAACGTCTGGCTACAATTCCGATCCAAATGAGTGGGAAATATAACTTAATTTCTTTGGAAAACTCAAATGCCGTAACATTTGACGGGCCTCATAGTCAGCGCTTAGTCCTGTTCGTTTTCCCCAGGTAGTGGGTGAAAATGTGCGTCGGTGGCATAGCGGTTAGCACGCTTGCCGACCATGCACATAGTCCGGGGTTCGATCCTCGGCCGACGAACTCCTTTACTTTGCTAAGGCTGTAATAACGCTGGTAAAGAGGGAAGGTTGGGCATGAGGTTAACAGCCCCATCCTGTAAAAATAAACACTGCTACAGAAACTTCAAGCCTTCTAGACTGAAGCCCTATGTTCCAGTTGGAACGTGAAGGAAAAAGAATTGGTCGAAAATGTTGGTCTACGCGCTCAGTTTAATGTCGTAGTCTGCTCATGCTCACAATTTGTATTGAGACATGTGGCAGATGGTCAGGTCAAAGTCCTGGTTAAATTTTTAGCTTATTGTCTTTTTAAAGTACAAGAGTGTACGCCAACATCGACTCAACTCTGAACCTAATAATTTAACCTTTGCAACTTGTTGTTTATCTTGAGTGTCATCCTGCGGCTGTGCAATTTTAATTTTGACTGTTGTTGCGAGTCTGTTACAAACGTTCACATGTATATTAATATGTACAGCTGATCGAGGATATTTTTTTCAGCAATGTCAAACACAGTTAAACACGACAGGTTTTGTGGGACTAAACACAAAGGAATATCACTCAATGACTTCTTTTATATCAATGCAGTTGGTACTGCTTCAGGACTATCAGCAAAAAATTATATGAAAAATAATGTGCTTAGTTGGTCCACTGGATAACCATGTAGTTCAAAGACTTCTGTTATCCGAAGCTCGTGCTACACCGAATAAAATGGTCAACCCAGTATGACTTAAATACTTGACAGGAATAAAAACGATTCCCAACAATATGGCGAGAAATTCTGTCCTCCAGAAGTGAGACAAGTGATAAACATTTCGAGCAAACTGCCAAAGACCAAGCGGTCACTCTGTAGAGTATTCTTGATTTTGACACAGTGCTGAAACGGAGCATCGGGTGTAAGTCCAAATGAAGGCAATTGAATAAGGTCCATTTATAGAAGAAAATGATGTCATACAGTTCGTTAGAAAGACCACATAGAAAAGTGGAAACATCCAAATAAATATCGTAATCGTAAAATATATTCTCGTAAGTGAATTTCCGAATGATTTAGTTCACTACATCAGGTGTGGTTTCGTAAATTCCTTCGCAGTACGTAACAATTTAGCTGTTCCGATACGAGATAGACTCGAAACTGTATTATATGCCGCTGACTTCGCCCAATTTTTGACACGGATAACAGTGTACACGACCGTGTGATTTAAAGCATTGTTGGAAAGTAGACAGAAAGCTGGTGATGACTACTTTCGCTGGACAACACAAAGCTGTTATTTAGGGCGTTGGAACAAAAGCTTATCAGTGTTTAACAATACGTAATTACATCTTGTTTGATAGCGCCAGTAAGAATGGCTTACCTATGCATGCTTACGTATAAGCTAAATATTTTGTTATTCATCTGCTGTTCATTACTAACAAAACTTAGGATGCAGTCTGCAGTCAAGACGGTTGATGAATTTAGCGTTACTTCACTAACGGCTAATGGGGGGGGGAATCAGTGGTACCCTAGGTCGGTCCTAAAAGGTGAATAAGTTAGTCAATTGAATATGTGGCGTGAAGGAGTTAATCGTGGAGTTTTTAAGGAAACATTCCATTGTTATTACGGACCTACGTTTTGTTTGCTGATGTGGATTTCTCTCAGTACTTCTTTGTACTGACTCAAAAGTATTGGCTGCATACACGCTAACAAACTGTGCCTCTTTGAACCTTACGGCTGCATCTGGAATCGATTCTTCTTGTACTAAACAGGAATCCTCCCCTGACTCGAAACAGCGGATGCACTAGGAAACCGAAATGAAATACACTTTACCCAGCCAATTTGTGACACATGGCTCACTGGTTTCTGCTAAACCTTGTCTCTTTGATTCATTGTGTATTGAAAAAAGCTACAGAACCGTTTAGCGAATTACAGGATTCTGGGTTAATCCATCCGTTGTTTAGCGCTAAGTTATCACCACTTCACATCGTCCCGTTAAGGAATTTAGAAGAGATGGAACCATATAGGCACTATAGAGTTTAAATAGAAGAACTGTGGTAGAGGGAATCCTGACTCTTCACACTTGGGGTTTCTTGCACCGATAATTTTGATAAATGGTCTTGTTTTTGCTCACAGTAATGCATGCGGGAAGACCATTTATATTTCGGAAACCAGTGTAGTAACCTCTTCCGAAAAATAAGCCTGGGGTTATGGAATGTACCTACGATGTTCAAAGCTGGGAAGGCTGCTTCAATTGTCAGGGATATAAAAAGATATTCTAACGAAGTACTAAGAACTTGCCAGAACCCATAGGATAGAAGTGGAGCGTCCACATTTTAGAAGGACAGTCAATAGTATACTCTAGCCACCCAGAAGACAAATGTGAACACTCTGCAGAAGTAGCTACCATGATTTCTCCAACTAAATGGACGGCTATTATGCAGTGGGAACTAGTCTTCTCCCTAACGATAACAGCAAAATTAATCTCAAAAGGTAGGGAGACTACAATTATCTAGTGCTACGCCCCTTCCAACAATGCATAACAAGGGAAGGAGGAAGAGATCTATAAGTAACCACAAATGGAAGTGGACAAGACCCTAAAAAGCGATATTAAAATCCTAGTGGATCAAATTGCAATTCTACGCATTATCACTGAACAGAGTTTAGAATGACAGCGTCGACCTCGAAGGGATTTGGAAACTTCTGCGACACTACGAAGTGTTCCAAACATTTGTCAACCTGTAGTAATTTATTGTAATAGGAATATTAGTATTTCGATCTGACGGAATTATAAGAATCCAAACAAAACCCAGAGAGGGCAGCAATCAGGAGTTTGTATTTAGCGGAATTAGAATGCCATTCATATAAGAAACATATCAACAGTCAACAGTAAGTATTTTAAACAATACAGAGATAGAAATTGTCAATCACCACATCCGCCACATCTCGAATATCTCCTCGCGTATTTATAGCGATGTCTCGGTTTGCTTGCAAGTAGCTTCGACCTAACTGATTCTGTGATATTATTTTCATCAGTATTATCTGGACTTATTTCTGAATTATCTACAAAATCAGGATTATTAGCGGAATCAATAATATTATAATTGGAACGACCTACTTCATTTTTTGTCACTTTGTCCAAGTGTCCGTTATGAACTGAGTGATCTTTGATGTCTAATATCTTCACCACTCGATTTCCCATTTTTTGTAGTATAATTCCAACAGAAGGTCTATAGTCATTCCCTTTGTAATAATGTACATTAGAAGTCGTGGACATCAGACGCTTCTTGAGAATTCGAGATTTGAAACGTTTTGCAGGACTTTCACGGGTACTTGTATGCTCTGCATTCGACGGACGCAGTCTATGCATATGCAGTAATTCCTCAATTTTAATCAGTTGCTCTCTCATCTCATTCAGGTCTTTGCGTGTTTTCGACAGTTCACATTGCAACTTGGCTACCTCATTTTTGGAAACAGTTGATGCTTGCGTTGCTGAACTTGCAGTGGAGGTTTTCGTTGGATTAGCTTGAGTATTTTGAAAGGTTGAAAGACACATTGACTCCATTTTACTAGACAGCTTGGGAGAATTATAAGAATGTTGAGCAACATAAGTACTCGAACTTCTGCAAACCGTCTTGATGTGTCCAACTTTACCACATTTGTGACACTTAGCACTCCGAAAACGGCAAGTGCTTCGTAGATGTAACTTTCCACAGGATAAACACGGTTTAATGTTTTTGATCTCTGGCTGCATTCTATTACCTGTGGACGGCAGTTTGGATTTCTTTCCATGAACACTTGTATTTTCGACTTTGGACAGCATGACATCAGATACTGACGTAGTGGGAGCAGAGTATTCATTATGGACATCTTCATATGTAATACATACCTCTTTAGCAGTTTGAAACGTACAAGAAGGAATCTGAATTAACTCTTTCTCTAACTTAGGAATATTGATTCCAGCAATTAGACGATCACGTAGTTGTGTATGCAGCTGATCTCCAAAATTACACTTTGAGGCTTGAATTTGAAGTTGAAGAATAAATTCTCGAATCTTCTGGTTGGGAGAACGTACCAGTTTGTTGAAGTGAGCCCTCTCTCTGGTCTCAAAAGTAGTTACATGGAAGTGATTTGTCAGAAGCTCACGGATCTTGTCATATGACATAGAAATGGGTTTATCTGGAAATGCCAGATTCTTCACCAGGCTATATGCATCAAGCCCAATAGCGGTGATGAAATGAGCAGGTATTTTATCATCCCGAACATTCTTGGAAATGCACCACGCATCAAAGCATTCCAAATAATCAGCAATCTCCCGCGGAGAACCATTAAGAGGAAATTTTCCCAGGTTACTTAGCTCCATCGCGACGCCAATTTGTAGTAATTTATTGTAATAGGAATATTAGTATTTCGATCTGACGGAATTATAAGAATCCAAACAAAACCCAGAGAGGGCAGCAATCAGGAGTTTGTATTTAGCGGAATTAGAATGCCATTCATATAAGAAACATATCAACAGTCAACAGTAAGTATTTTAAACAATACAGAGATAGAAATTGTCAATCACCACACAACCTCATCAGCAGCTATATGAAAGTGACAGGTGTCGAGTGGCTCACATCGGATAACTCAAGGAAGCTTTTGATGTGGATACAGTAGTTGGACAGTTCTGACTTTTATCGCCAGTGATTCTCCTCATTGTGGTGAGTGAGGAGTGAGAAAACAGGAATATGTCAGATGTATTGTGAAAAGGTCATTGTGGAAAAAGAACTCTGAAAGGACGGCGAAAACTTTGACAACAGACAAAGAATTAAGAGGCCTAGAAAGTAATATGCGCGCTTTTCTTTGCTTTCATAATATCACACTTTATGACTCTTTGTCTATTACATTTGAATTGGGTGACGGCAAGCTGAGCCCCTTAGTATCATTAGCAGTGTCACTCTTCAGAACACATAGAATTTTAGCCCCTTGATGTACGAGATCCACTGAATATCGTGCGGGATTGATGTTTCTCACCAAGTAATGGTTGCGAGGTTAGACCGGGGACCAGATATGGTTCACCTTTCATACTTCTTATGTATAGCGACATCCAGTTACATCCATTAGTGAATTTCTACAGCTTGACAGCCGATTCCAACTCAAATTTTGATATCGTGAGATTGCTGCAACTGTCCAATGGTTTTAAATATTTCATGCAATTATTCCCCTTGATGAATTTGAATAAATTTAGAACAACAGAGGTTTGTGCAGAATAATATGGTACCCATCATTTATTTCGTTGGCTTTTCATCAGCTCAGCTGCTTACAGCCTAACTCAATTATGAGGTTCACGTATAGAAAAGTTTTAACATACTTGCAAATTTTACATGTTGTCAGTTGACAGAAAGTTCCACAATTAGTGAACAGTATTCAGAAAATTGCGCTTATATAGTTTTTACACAGGCAGTTCAAGTTTAAACAAAATAAATGTATGCATACAATGGTAAAGGAGTTACGTAATAAAGACGAGACAAGTAACTAATAAATTAGGTAACGATGTACTGAGTTCAGCTCACATCGTAGAAACAAGAGACAAGCAAAACTAAAGATTATAAAAAAAGAGGGGTGAGTTTAAAGACAAAGATTACGTAATCAGATGAGAGAATAAAGACATCCAGTTACCGGGGCAAGGAAAAACTAATAACTGCTTCTTTCTGAACACATAAATCTGGTTCCAAGCGTTTGATAGAAATTGCTTCGACAAACTTGAGGAGAATGGAGCTCCTTTGTCTATTGATAATTTTAAGGGATTTCACAATTTCCACCTCATGACCCATGTCCAGGAGATTTCTAGTAATAGCGCTACTGTAAGAGTTTGTTCCCTTGAGACATAGGCTTTTCGGTACATGTTCAGAAAATCGGAGGTGTGCTCTTCTTTCTGTTCCCTCAATGCAACTGCTCTCGCAGATACACGTAAAATTGTATACACAGTTGGAGTTAAAATGAGAAGGGTATCTATCGACTATTGGCTGCACCAAAGAGCATGATGTCCGATGGACGGGAACCAACTTAGCTGCAGGATAGGCTCTGGCTACTGTCGTTTTCAGTCTTCTCTTTACCATTTCAGCAATGTTTCCCCCTTTGAAATCTAGTTGAGTGAATAATATAAATATATACTAATGTGTACTGAAGGCCGAAACCCATTCTCTTACCTAATATAAATGCTGAAACCTCTGCACGCAGCAATGTCAAGAACTGGATTTCTGACTTGGAGTTTCTCGTATTACACCTCAGGATATAAGTAAATAATTTGAAAACTACTCATTTCGACAGCCTATGAAGTTATTAGCAAGTGTTCATCTTCCCATTCCCACCGGTCTAGTAGAAAGGCTATAAAATCAGAAATTCGGTGATGAACTGAGTGACGAAATACCACTACCACTCCTTAGAATTAGTTCGACGAGAAAAAAGGATATTTAGAGTTGTTCTGTAGGAATAACCTACTGAATTACTTTTTTGTTTTCCAAAAAGCATTTTAACAAGGTTGCTGAAGTTCTAGCTGATCAGACAACATTTTCCGGACAGGTGATACAAAATATGGGGGCTATAAGGCATTACTTCCCAGGATATTAACTGAAATAATCATATGAACCTCAGAAACTGGGGGATTGTATTATTATTATTATTGTTCCCTTGGGTTCCTAGTGGAACATAAGGCTTCAACTGCGCGTCTCCACTTGCTTCTGTCTTCTGCTAAACTTTTCACCTGCATCCATCTATTTTAGTGCATACTGTTTCAACTCCTCTTCACACGATCTCCTCCATGTCACCCTTGCACTGACGTCACACTCGCCGCTTCCCTTTCGGACTTGTTCCACTCGAGCAACGGCCTGACGCACGATGTCATCAACCGGCCTCCTCAACGAGTGTCCAATCCATTTCCTGAACTATCTAAAATAAAGCCATCATAACTGAGAGTTTAAGAACTTGGTGTCCGGGAATACATGACCAAATTCGGTTAGAAGCCTCTCGAACTGGAAACTTTAAGTTTTCACATGATCACAGACATGGAAATGATAGAGTGACACCTGTAGTGTCAAACAAATCAAGTTAACATTGACAAGATAGGCTCACCAGACAGAATAAAACTAGTGAAGCGAAGTGGGTACAGCAGGTCGGGTTTGAGGACAAATACTCGCCGAAGACATTGCCTAGGGGTCACGCTATATCTTGAATTGGCAGAAGTTAGAATTCATGGGCCATTGGATCGCGCCCAGTGGCCTAATGGTATGCGAGCTCGCCCTGTAACCGGAAGGTCCTGGGTTCGAAGCCCGTGGTGGTGGGTGCGTACTGATGAAGAGTCCCAAACCAAGACGAAACAGCTGTTCAGTACTCCCTACAGGTTTTCCAATGATTTTCTAATTAATGTCAGCTCATGATGAAATCCAGATAAATATATCTTTGATTTATTTCTCATCGACTCCGACTATATTGTGTTGGGAACCTCCTCAGATGGTCGAAGAAACATGAATGTGGATAGTGAGAAATAGAGTAGAATTATAACTATTTATGGTTTGAACTAGACGCTTTAACACTATACCACTTTCATGGGGGAAGTTGTTGGAAGCCATTAGTTCGTCTAACGCACCTAAATTGTTACGTCAAACCTCCGTCTGCCGCCTTCAGTTCGATACCCCTCACTTTGTTTTTACATAGACTTTGAAGATCTCTTTGTGAAAGTGGTTTGTTTATACCTGCTTTATGATTTGAGTTTATTTTGTGTATTAAAATTAGCCTTAAGGTATTCGTCTTCTTCCATACAGCTTTCTTTCGCTGTGCTTCTGAAGGCTGGCTTATCAAATTCTGGAATAATCTTTCTCGGGTTGACTGGTATTCCTTAACCATCAGCTAAAATCAGCATAGCTCTTCCAAAACTGCAATCACCAAACTTATTCCTATGAGTATAGTAGTCAGCAATAATTTCTACCCTCCTTTGGTGACAATCCTTTCTAAATATATGACTTTATTCAGAATTTTTTTCAGTATTCCTTGTGGACTTTATTCATAGTGCAAAACAGGCTTCGGAAGTGGAAACAGAAGAACAAGCTGTTCAAATGTTAGTACTTATATATTGTAAAGTTAAATGTGGTTGTGCACATGAACTAACCTGCTTTTAACAGTGCAGTCAGCTATTTCATTATTTTAAAGAATTTGTTAAATTCTTCAGCCAAATTTGATTCACAGAGTTGGAACTCTTTCGGAAAATTTTTGAAATGTGCATCTCTAATTATAACATAAAAAGCAGATGGCTGTTTTTCTCATTTTGAGCTGACCTCATAAAAGGTTTACCCTGTTTAACTCAGATCACTAGCATACAAAGTCATGGATTTATGCTTGCTGTCTTGACTGTCATTTACGGCATCAAGCAGACCATGAATTATGATCTGAATAATTTCGGTTTTTTAAGGAAACTATTGAACTGTTTAAACTGCGAATTATTTATTTCTTACTTTATTGCTTTACGTTCTAAGTGGAGTATAGGGCTTCAAGCTAGAGCTTTAAAGCTTCAGTCGTGTTTCTTCGGGGTGTGATTGCTAGTCCCATGCCCGACCTTCTCTCTTTGTCAGGATTGTAACTGGCTAAGGAAGGTAAAGTTGTGAGCCGGTCGGGACTCTAACCAGTGACCATATGCATAGTCGGCCAGCGTTCCACCGCTGAACCACCGATGCATAAGTTGCGAATTAGACTGACAGTATTACCAGTTTACTGAATTGGCTAGCCAAAATTTGGATGGTTCAAAGTGATTCGGCTCTCTGAGCTGGGGCAAACCGGGTACACCACTGACAAGCTTGACTGTAAACGGCCAGAAGGATCCTCCGGTGTTTAGGCCCCTTGTTCGATTTGGCTAGCAAGCACTAGTGGTTTATGTGAGAGGCATCTGACTGTTCGTATCGAGCATTAAGTAGTACATACCATCTGCAATTATGCTTGCTTTCTTGACTGTGAATTATGATACCAAGCAGACCACATGTATTGTGATCTGAATTAATTTTGACTTCCTAAGGAAAATGTAGTCAAATTTCATATACTCCAACTGTGTGGATTACAAATCATGAATCAATTTGCAAATTGTGAATTTTAATTATAGTTCCACTAATTCATTCCATCAGAATTTATCATAAGAGCTTATTTAGCTTCACAGGATCATAGTATAGCCTATGTAGAGAGACTTATAATTTTTAGAAGCTGGTGGAGACTGTATAGCGGCTTTTATCTTCATGTTTAAGCAATATCTCACTGTCATATATCGATTAAATTAGTAATAAAAACAGAAACGCCTAAATATAACTGTCCTATTGATGTAAATATATCAAAGCGTGCAGTTATTAATGAATAATGTAGGAAATTATAGAGTGACCAGACCTTCTTATCTTCACGAAATAAAAGCTTTCGATTCAGTATGATGTGATAGAAATTACTCTATATTTCATAGAACGTGTTCATTGAATTTTCTGTCACCACACAAACTGAGTCTTTACACCCTTTTTGTTCAGGGTTTTTTTAAAAAAAAAATGATTTGAGTTGATGACAATTATTCTCTGTTCTGAATGAAATTCATAACAAAATAAAACGTAGAATATATTTTCCTTTTTATATATTTTTATTTATTGAATTTACATTAGATATACTTACTACTGACACTTTTGGTCCCTTGATTTGTGCAAATACTGTCGTGAATAAATTTAATTAAGCCAAAAACTTCGTTTTGTGGAGGACTTTACAATAAACTGAAAAGTTTTACAAAATATTAAAACAAATACCCGATGCAATAGAGGAACTTAAACAATATATTACAGTTATTAAGGATAATGAGTAATAGGAGGCTACAGGTACTTGCGAATAAGATTAGGTCTACTTTCCATAAATTTAACAAAATATAATCCAGAGACAGTCCACGTGTTTTGTTTCAGCTGGGTTTTTCGCCACTATGGGTTTAGCCAGTTGGGTTATTCAGTATTTTTTGGACAAAGATGGAAGATTCCTGTAAATTTCAAAGGATGTAACCAAATAATTAGTATGGCAATCAGGTAGTTACAAAGGGAGAAGACTAAGCTTGAGTTAAAACGCACACATTTTTGTTTCCCGCCAAAAGTCTCATTAAAACAATGGGTATATGCAATGTGTCACTCTTTTTTTTCAACTTTTAACAGAAACTGTGCAAAATCATCATTCTGAACTGTATACGTTTCTGAATGAAGGATTTCATTTCAGAGATGTATCAGTCATGTATAAAAAATAATGGAAATTATTACATAAATTCAGATAAGTATTGATTTTACTCTAAGGCAAAACAATTGTGAGTAACCGGGAGAGAAAATCTAACACAATAGACTAGACTGCAGTCAAGGGATTTTATTATTTGTTTGCATAGAAAGTGAGCTTCACACTTATCTTGACATATGACATTATCTGTCATCTAGAGTGTGATTCACCAATACGACAGATATAAATTTTCACGGTGAATGCAGAAAAAGATTGGTTGATATTTGTTGTTAAAATAGAAGGTATATAAACACCTAATCACACCAAAAAAGGAGAGAAAGTGTTAACCCTCTTTTAAAGCTCATTACTGGCAGTAAAACAATATATAAATGTTAATAATCAAAGGGGATTAGGTCATTAGGAATAAGGAATATAAAAAGGACAGTAATTAAATTAAGCCTCACAGTATAAACTAGTGGAAATCGAACAATTTACATGGTTAAAAATTTAATTAAACAAATTATAAAATGTTCAATAATACAGTAAGTAAGGTTTAATTTTCAGTTTATATTTAACCGTTATTATGGTAATATAGTTCCTTTATTTCAACTTTGGATTAATTGTCTTATACTGGCATATGCGTTTTGACCAAATTGGTAAGTCTGAATGCAGATTTTTAATATTGTATGATTTTCCAATAAAATTGTTAAGCTTAATCGACATCTGTTCACAGCTATAAAGTAACACTTGCGTCGAGTTGTAAGAATTCATTCCAAAGATAACTGTTATAAGAGGAATACAAAATGAATAATAATTGATGTAACTTTCCTTAAAATCATTCACACCAAGGAGTAGTGCTTGGTAGCAAGACAACAGTGGTCTCAACACTGGGCGGCTGTTGTTTTGCGGTGAAACAGCGATTCAAACAATTCAGCCTCTGGAAACCCGTATCTAAGTACTCAGATCTGCTTGACGGCTGAGTAAGCATCAAGATCTTGAAGACTGTCTTTCCGTTGTCTATGTTGAAAACAAAGATAAGCAAATTCCGATCATTTCATCTTTAACTAGACTAATTTGACGACTTTTTCCATGTGAAAAATAACACTTTCATTATCCTATCAGTTAGTGGAATTTCCAATGAGACAAAAAATCATCCTGACGTGGTACAGTGGATTCGAAAGTAATGCTTTCATCTTGAATACTTCAATACATACACTACAAGGACTGAGAATTCAGCATAGACGAGTAAAGCATGAATTTGTTATATGATGTTGTATGAACCGTCTTCTTCTACTTCTTAAAATGTATTTTAAATGTGATTTGTATTCATTATATACACAGGATTGTTATTTTATTTAAAGTTGCAGCTGAATCTAAGCCTTCCACAGTAACTGAACAACCATTTACAATATACAGTAAGTGAATTAATATATATTATGCAAATGATTAATAAGCTAAAATCTATTCGTTTGATTAAAGTGGAAGTGTACTCTGAATAACTTACGGTGGTAACCATCAAATACTGAGTAGTGTTTTCCATACTTAGACAGTTATCTATTTTTAGGGTTTCACTTGCTGTAGTAATTCAGTCACTTGACTTACTCTATTATTGCATTCAGTGTTTAATGGGAAGACATTCAGTTAACCTCTGATTTCTCTAAATATATTTCTTTTATTGTTTCCAAAACCATTATTTATATGTATAATAAACATAGATATTATATTGTGAAAATGTGCGTCGGTGGCACAGTGGTTAGGACGCTCGTTGACCATGCACATGGTTGGGGGTTCGATCCCCGGCCGATGCACTCCTTCACTTCGCTAAGCCAGTAATAGAACTGGTAAAGAGGAAAGGTTGGGCATGAGGCTAGCAACCCCATCCTGTCAAAATAAACACTGTTACAGAAACGCCAAGCCTCTAGCTTGAAGCCCTATGTTCCACTGAAAACGTGAAGGAATAAAAAAAACTACTGTTAAAAAAATATACGACAAGGTTCTTGAATAAAAAATAAAAATGAAGTTTCTGATGTGACTGTCTTCTATGAGCCGCACAGTTCAACTGAGAAACCTTCATCGTCTTCCTGGATAACACATATTTCATTGATGAATAAGGTTTTCGGAATCTTTTATGGATATTAAAACTTCTAAGTGCAATCAATTACACCCAGGATGATCAAGAAGGGCAGTTATGGCGAAATCTGGAAATTTCACTGGACGCCGAAGTAAACGCTTAAGATATTGTCTAGTACGATTTCGAAAACTTCATGGTTGAAAAATCCGTTCCAAATAACACATCCATGTAAAGAGAAACATCCTTAAATGAGATACAGATCATCCCCATTATCTCAGAAAGTGAAAATAGGTATCAATATATTGAAACCGATAGGAATCTCATTGCATGCTTTTCTCAGTTGATGTAAATGTGCTAATTTACTTGATGATAAACCAGAGAACAGTTATTTTTTTGAAGAACTGTGGAGAAACTCATGAACGTGATGATTACTCAAATGTTTCTGCAAAGAACAATTTCTATTACTCATGATTAAAGCAGGCATACTCATTTCAAATAGTTGTAGTCAAAAGTTCAGACGAGACAGTCCTGGGTACAAAATTGTAATGAAAACATAATCAAGTATTTTTTCCACTTGTCTGTTTTCACCGTCATTTGAGAAAGTTCCTTCTTTATGTCAGATAGGACTATTTTAGTCGTTTCAACTATTAAAAGAGCAGAAGCTTTAATTAATGAAGACAGTCAAGAGTGGACAACATAAGCCGCTTATCGAGCTAACGCCATAGAAATGTGAAAGCTTACGGCAAACTCTAACCAAATTCATCAATTTCGTTTCCATTTATAACATTAAAGTAATATATTAATACAGCAGATACTGATAACTAGAATCTTATGCATTCTTTTAAAGCTCTTGACCACAATCCACGCATATTGAGATATCGTCGATTACCGCATGGTGAGTTATTTTACGTTATGATGATTTGCCATTTTATTTAATTTTGACATAACAAAACGTTGGATATGAGAAAAAAGATTTGCTTATGATGTGAGCAACAGAACCCTGGAAGCCTTCAGCTGATTTACCTATAGTAGATAGTGCTGATAAAACAGAATGTTCTTACTGTAAAGCAGACTGAATGAGATTTTAAATAAAAATATGGTTGGCTCTGAGATTTGAACTGATGGTCTGCGTGTTTCAACCATAGTACTCATTGAAAACTGCTATGAAAATAGGGTGGTCAATGAATCGCACTTTACTTTCTATTTGCTAAGGAATTCATTCTTTTGTCATATGAATGAGTGAGATTTAACTTCTTGATTTTAATCACCCTTCTGCAGTTACGTTGGCTTAGTCAGAGAACAGTGATTAAAGGAAACGATTTCACAAATGACCTTCTAACATGCAATCAGATAAAGGTAGTGAAATCAAGTAAAACGCACCCTATTCTCAAAGAAATGCTAAAAATAGACAGCAATGTTAAACAGGGTACCTGTTTTTAAAACTTTTCTCTTTATTATGGATATTCTCTGGCACAAATTTGTTGGGACTATGCAATTGGCTGTTTGATAATCATTGGTGCATTCATTTCATTTAAATACTTACTGCTTAACTTTACCGTCATGTCATTAGTTAATTAGTCTACTTTCCCAGGGGAATGTTATATTCTAGTCTGGGATTGTGATTTACTTGATTATGCATGAGATGACCGTTTTCCACAGTCATGATTACTCGAAAGTGAGCTCTATGATGTATTATTGAGTTCTGACCGCTGATGTATTACTTCTCATTAATTTGTAAAAATGTGCTTTTGAATCTTGTAAACGTGCTTTTGTGATGCACTTTTCACTGATGTCAGTCCACTAAAAGCATTTCAAGAAAATCGGAGGGCAGATGAGTTATTTAGATTTTTCGACAGAACCAAAGACAAAAAACTTAAAGTTAAATTCCCCACAAAACCAATACTTGAAAATTAATCTGATGCTCACTAGCGACCGATCCTATTCAGGCAGTTAACCTGTGGTTTCAGTGGGAAGCCGTGACCAGTAGGGTACAGCAGGTCGAAGATGAGGCAGTAACTCATCGAAGAAGACATTGCGAAATGGTCGCGCTATATCGTCAATTGGCAGAAGTTAGAGTTCAAGGACCATTAGATAGGGTCCCAGAGGCTCAATGGTCTACGAGCTCACCTTGTAACTAGGAGGTTCTGGGTTCGAACCTCGGTGAACGCGTGCCGTTGAAGAGTCCCAAAACAGGACGAAACAGCTGTCCAGTACTCCCAGGTTTTCCAGTGGTTCTGTAACTGATGTCAGCTCATGATTAAATCCTCCATAAATTTACCATTGTTCAAAAAAGACCAGTTTATTTATTAGCTTATCGAAAATTCCCTACAGACAAGTTCAGAAATTAGCACATTTGTGTAGCGAGCAAATCCTGATTGATAATAATCAAACAAGGTGGTAAGAAAATGAGCTCAGTAAAATTCGTTTTCTCAATGAATTCCAGAATTGATTCACTCTAAATAGAACTCATTTTCTGTTCAATCTTTTACATTCTCAGAGGAACATAAGGCTTCAAATTTGAGCTATGGATTTATCTTAGTAGTGACGTTTATTTTTTTACGGGATGGGGTTGGTAGCTTCACCTTACATCTTTGTCGGGCTTGCCAGTGGTTAACCGGGTTAACGAGTGCGTTGGATCAAAGCAGGTGCATGGTCGGTGAATACGCTGTCACTGGGCTACCAATGCCCAGTGAATGAGTGGTCTACGAGCTCCTGGGTTGTAACCCCGGCGGGTGCAATAAAATATCTGCGATTATTTTAGCACACGATTCTATCTGGCGGTTATCTCTGTAGTTACGTTTATTGTGAGATTGTTTTTCTTAAGATAATAAGTCGTCAGAGATATACAACTATCAATTTAATTATCTACGTATTTTAACTTACAAAGAAACAGATGTTTTGGGATAACACATATTCAAATCTATCTGACGCATGTGTCTTGTCCCCAAAAGAGTAAGAAAAAAATAGTGGTACTTCTTTCGTTTACAGACAACAAATATGATAATGACTTATTGAACAAGTGTAGATAAATTATACTTTACTTCACAGTCCGATTTAAACATGACGATAAATATGATTGTAGTTATAGAATGGAATTACCATAAAAAGTTGGTTGTACTTAGTAATTATTGTGATATACTTCAGTTTATCAAACATCAGTATCCCATGATACTCTTTACTTTTAATGCACACAAAGCTTTTCATCCCTCACTGTAAGTATAAGTGTTTGCTGTCTTAACACTGTGCCACTACCACCACCAACATCAACAATTTCCAGTAAACTGAAGGCGAATAATCATTTCAGCTATTACAACTTGACATGAAAATCATTTTTTTCTCCGAGAAATTATTAACCGTAGCTAACAGGAAACAGGCATAAAATGGACTCACACAAAAAACTTAGGGGATCTGGACTTCGCCGATGATGTGTCTGATTTCCCACAAACTGGAAGATATGCAAGTGAAAAGCAACAAGCTGGCAGAAGAAACATCAAAGGTAGGACTTCAGGTGAACATGGATAAAACAGAGGTGATGAAGATTCCTGGCCAACATCAACAGAAACGACAACAAACAACAATCTGCCAGCATAAATGGGAGGAACCTGAAAGAAACAACCTCCTTTACCTACACACCTACCTGGGAAGCATCATTTCAACTACAGGCGGAACTGACCAGGATATCAAAGACAGAATCGGAAAAGCAAGGCAAGCTTTCATTACGCTCAAGTTTGTGTGGAGGTCAACAGCGCTCAGCATCAAAAATAAGATCCGGATTTTCAACTCCAATGTGAAGTCAGTGCTACTATACGATTGAATCAGAGACTTGGCGCGTCATAAAAGAGCATCTCAAATAAACTTCAGACCTTCATTAACAGTTGTCTTCGCTCAATAATCAAGATCAGATGGCCGGCAAGAAAAGATCAGCAATAGTAAGGTATCTGGGAGCGAACCAACCAGGAACCAACTGTGCAACAAATAAGCAGGAAGAAATGGAGATGGATTGGCCATACTCTGAAGAAACCATCAAGTGACATCACTAGACAAGCCCTCGAGTATAACCCGAAAGGGAAATGGCGAGTTGATCGTCCAAGGGTGACTTGGACGAAGTCATGTGAAGAGCAGATGAAAGCGTAAGGGCAGACTTGGAGCTGAGTGAAAAAATTGGCCGAGAGCCGAACGCAGTGGAGACGCGCAGCTGAAGCCTTATGTTCCTCTAGGAATTAAATGATATAATAATAATTAGAATCAACAGAATCAGAAATCACTTCAAATTTAAAGGAATGGTGAACTGAAAACTAGGCAAAATAAGAACTATATTATATTTTTGATTACAGCTTGATTCCACACTGTATTTTTGGTACAAGTATGGAATTTTCAACATGTGATGTCGATAGCCCGAATTTTGCAGGCCAACCATAGATATCGGGTATGCGTCGACAGGAGATCGGACCCCGGACCATGTGCATGGTCGGTGAGTGTCCTAACCACTGTGCCACCGACGCACACGCAAAATACCAGTGATAGGAGTTAGTGTTTACTGAACGAAATTAGATTCTAAGTTTATAGGCTAAAATTTAGTTAATTATTATGCGGAATTTATTGTAATCACATGTATTTTGTTATTTCTCATCCTTCATTTTTTCTTTGATAAACTAGTATACATTCGTCATCGGCATTCTTTTAACCCTACATGATCAGAGTAAGTTTCAATCGGAAATTAGAATGTCGATAATTATTTGTTAAAACGTGCTAAATAACTTACCTTGTTATTATTGTTTAGCGATCGCATTACTACAATATCTTTTTTAGGGATTTTACAGGATTTTTAAAAGTGTAGTTGAAGGCAAAAATGAGTGTGTTAGTTACGGTTCCGCTGTTATGTTGTCGTGTCATACGGAACACTGTAGAAATTATTCTCCTTGCAATCAGATAGCAACATGGGTCTGCAGTGACATATTCACGTATTGAACTCGGTCCTCTGTCATCACTTTCAGCTGACTCCAGGATTCTCTGCAGATTTTTATTCCCTTCTCATATAATCTCCTCAAGTTACCCTCAGGTGTTCAATCTGTCGATTCTATTTCGTGTTCTGTTAGACTGTTTGTCATTTTTTGTTATATTTGAGTGTATGTCAAATCTACCTTTAGTTACTCCTGCATATTTATCGCGGGATAAGTGATTCTCTGCCCGCTTATTCTCTCTGATCGGCCTTCTGATCCTGAGTATAGGGTAAAGGTAGCTATTGATGAGACTCTGCAACCTATTAGAGATGACAGGTCTTTGAAACATATGGAAGCGCTGACTTGATATTCGTGTGGAAAATTCAGAATTTACTCCTTTCGCTGAGTGTTGTGGATCTCCTTACAATGACTTCAGAGTAGATGAACACCTATCTTACTTCGTCGATCTTGGTTCGAACGTGGTTAAAACGCTGTGCGCGAAATTCAGTGTATTTATTTAAAAGTCCTATGTAAAGACAATTCCAGAAGTTAAACACATTTATTATATGGGTAATTGGATCATAGCCTTTGCTGGGATACGCACAAGGCAGTGTGTTTAGTATGGAATGAGTCTGTGACTTTCACTACCTGTAGAGTGGTAGATCATACTGAGAATCTTAATCAAGATATTGGGTAAAGTATATAGTATAGAGAAACATCGTACTACTATATATATATATTCATTGGGAAAGGGAAACTGAAAACAGGGAACATAAAATCTGGACTTGGTTTGGACATCTATGTGTTAACCAACTCGTAATAGCATCATATTCTAAGTGTAAGTTGTAAAAAGGGATATAATTTTTAATTTGTAAATTATTTAACTCAGTTTGAGAAAGTCATTTGCATATTCAAGGAATAATGAAACAGTTTGTCTAAGGTATTGCATAAAGTATGCAGAATATACATATATTACTTATATAGTTCAACAAGAAACTACGGGAAGAAACTAAACAAGAACCAATCGCCAACCAACAAATATGCAGGAGAAAGTGGAGGGAGATGGATTAGACACTCGTTGAGGAGATCGATGGGTGACATCGCGCGCACGTCAGGCCATTGCTCGAGTGGAACCAAGCTGAAAGGGAAGCGGCGAGTGGGACGTCAATGCAAGGGTCACATGCAGGAGATCGTGTGAAGAGGAGTCGAAAGAGTATGGACTAACATGTATGCAGGTGAAGAGTACAGCAGAAGGAAGACAGAAGCAAGTGGAGACGTGCAGTTGAAGCTCTATGTTCCACAAGGAACCCAAGGGAACAATAATAATATATTACTTATATGGTCGATCAGGTTGTCACAGAAGCTGTCTGTCTTCAGTTATAGTTTATTGTTTGAATATGGTGGCTTTATCAGCGTTTGCGCGGTTAAAAAGCTATTCATTCCGCGTTGATGATTAATTACTATGACTTGAACACAATGTATGAATATGTTGGTAGTATTCAGTGTTCGCAATACAGGTGATAATTATCAAGCATATGATTTTTAAATGCCTGAAATAATTTTCAAACAGAGGCAAGAAAGCTTTATTTTACAAAAAAAAGGCTTAGTACATTGAGGAGAACGGTGCTTGTTACACCTGACTAACTCAATACGATAACCAACACGTGTGCGTCAGAGATTTTCAAGTTTTAATGACTAACGGTTGATTAGCTAACGCATTCTATCGATTTTGGTCTATTATTACTAATATGAAGTAATTTGCAATGTTTACATTTAAAAGTGTTGTTTTTATTCTTGTAGATTGAACAATCTTGGCAACTTCACGCAGCTGAAAAGTGTTGAAGCGAAATGATAACAATAAAAGATGTGTTTTCAGAATAAACATCCACTTCTTTTATCCTCTTGATACACATGAATTGTCTACCTTCATCGTTTTCAACTTTTTATTGATCTATATTCATTATTATTTTTTGAACTGCTTTTCTGCTTCATTATAATAAAGGTCTTTGTATTTCCCCATGAATGAAAAACAAAACGATATTGTTTTTGCACTGATGTTTTGCTGTTTAATGCTAGTGGCTTTATCAAAGTATTAACAAACCAGAGTTTACTAAATCTCAAAACATAAATGACAAAGAGCTAAAGGGTGAGAAAATAGACTTAGGTCAAGTTAAAAGGACATATTGAAAGTCAAAATAAAAATGAAGATCACTAAACCAAATAATAAAGGTAATAGTACATCTAATTGGTGGATGGTGACTAGCAGTGGAATCTAGGATAACACGCATTTCGTCCTATTTGGGGCTCGTCAGCTGGATGTACCTGCATTTCTCAGTGAGTGATGATGTTCCCACCGAGGCTCGAACTCAGTGCCCATAGTTTCAAACGCCAAAGAGTTACCCACTAGACCACTTGGGCCACGAGAGCCACCTCTTGTGCAACGGGTCATATTAATTATTTCATTGAATTTTTGATTTTCCCGTCGATTGATTGGACTGAAGTGCTCGGTCTCAGGTTAACATGTCGGCTTCTTGTGCAGATGCTCCGACGATGACTTCTAAAATGCTTTTACTCGATTATTTCAATATTGTCAAAATCAATTTTGTGGCCTGATTCTATAGCATGCAGACCTATGCCTGATGATTTTTCAAGTTTTTCTAGGTCAACCGGATTTCTTAGTGATCGAACAGATGCTCTAGGGTGTACATTTCTTATGATATCGTCTGACGTCTCTGCTCTATATGGAATGATGATTGTTGAGGTCCATGTTTTCGGAATGTGTTTTCGGCCATACTTAATGTCTGTGTTGATTTTGTTGATGAAGTTCCTTGGGTAGTTGTTTTGCTTGAAAGTTTCAGTAATGTTTGATATTTCTTCTGCATTTTCTTTCTCATCCGTTATCAGAGAGTGTGCTCGTCTAAGAAGACTTGAAACAACTGAAATCTTTGTGCTGATGGGGTGTGATGATTTGAAGTCTAAATATTTATTGGAGTGGGTTTTCTTCCTGAATATGGATATACTGAAATGTCCGTTTTCCTTTTTCTTAACTAGGCAGTCTAGAAATGGTAGTTCACCGATGTCTGATTCTGCTTCCGAAGTGAACTGAATTCTGGGAGATACACAGTTTATTTTCTCTAGGAATGAACTGTGTAGATCTCATTTTAGTACTACCAAAGTGTCATCCACATATGTTAACTATATTTTTTAGAGAGTATGCTTGAAAAGATGTTATTTTCGAATCTATCCATGAAAAGGTCAGCGACTATTAGGGAGACTGGTGAACCCATAGCAACACCAATTGTCTGTCTATATAAACGCCCTTTAAATGTAAAATAATTACTTTCTAGATAGAATTTCAAGCTCTTAATTATTTCACTGGTGTCCAGTGGACATTTTTTTGATAGCGTTGTATCTGATTCTAGTGGACTGGAAATGGTATCAAGACTTCCGTTAATAGGAATACTAAGCTTTTATGTTTGTTGTTGTATTATAAATCTTACCTGACAAATCAGAAATCTAAAGCATTCTAAATTACTTTTTATTATGTGGAACCAGTACACTGTAACTACCAAGGCTCCAAAAAATACAGTTTCCATGGCGTAGCCTAGGTGGAGAGTTAATATCTACATCCTTATCATTGTGTCCTTTTATTCACAATATTTCCTCATTGTTTTTAATCAGATGTACAGTAAAATTGCTAAGTGATAGAACGCTACTGCACATTAGGAAGCAAATGAACTTAGTCTTAAATAATATGAGTTAGTCATCAAACTGCCTTAGATCTTAGTTTTCTGCGCTTAGTAACACATATCAGTTCTACTGGTTGATCACGGATTAATATCAGTTAGAGAACCATTGAAAACCAGGGAGTACTGGACAGCTACTGTTTCATCCTAGTTTGGGAATCATCGGCAGTACGCACTCACTGGGATTCGAACCCAGGACCTTCCGGTTACAAGGCAAGCTCGTATACCATTCAGCCACTGGGACCCGATTCAATGGCTTGTGAATTCTAACTTCTACTAATTCGTGATTTACCGCGATACCAACCATTGTCGTTGGTGGGACATCCATTCACACATGTGACATCTAATTGGACCTCACTGGTCACGACTTCTCACTAGAACTCAGGAAACTCCAACCTGTAGCAAGTCACTAGTGAGCATCAGCGTACTGCCGATGATTCCCAAACTAGGATGAAACAGCAGCTGCCCAGTACTCCCTGGTTTTCAATGGTTCTCTAACTGATATTAATCCGTGATCAACCAGTAAAACATAACTAATCCTTACAAATCAAACTATAGAAACATATCACTTCATGAATAAAATCTTTTTCACATGGTAATTTAGTTAGACTATTTTGAAGCATTGGATATGCCACATACTAACATTCATTATTAAAGTGTCATTGAAAACAGTCCTTTTTCTAACGATAGGTTCCATTGTTTAGAACCGGGATATTTGTTTGACCTTATTGAGTAGAAATTAGGCCTACAGAATACTGAGTTTTTACTTTAAAGGATAATATACACAAAACAGAAATCAACTGTTTGTACATCTAATTGAAAACTTCGCGAGATATAAACAATCCAGGCAGCATTACGGAAATTGGAGAGGGAGTTAAGTCTAATGGTTGAAGGGGAATAAAGAGTTAGCAAGTTTCAGTCTATAAATACGTCGGGAAAATTATAAAGAGTGGTAAGCTGATTAGAAATAAACCAGAAAGTACAGAAAATGCAAGGCTTCAGCAGCACATCTTCGTTTTATCCTGTTCTCTGCAGTCACCTTTAGATCACCTTATGATTGCCCATAAGTTGTCATCTTCTCCAATGTCATCCTCGGACGCCCAACTGGTCGTTTCTCACTCGGGTTTTACTCGAAGGATGGCCTGGCTCACAATGTCACTCAGTGGAGTCTTCAGCCTGTATCCGACCCATCACCATTTTCTTCTACATATTAATTGAGCAAGATGTTCTTGGTCACTTATAATCACAACGTAAAGGCGGAAGATACACTGTACAAGGTTTTCGGGGAGTAACTAAATAACTCGTGAAGAAAAAATAAAATGCAGTTTAGGTAATTCCAGAACGTTCCGCATTTTTTCTGGAATCTCATTAAGCACAAATTCAACAAGGCAGATTCCCGAATAGGTCCGCATTCAGACAGTTTTTCTAAGGACACAAGCAAAGACGTTAAAATAAATCCAGCTATATTTTTAAAAATTATCATCTGTAAGTTTATCATAAATAATTAGAAATAACTAGTATTTCTATCTGAACGCAGTGAACTAGTCAGTTTGTTTTTCGGCATAGGTTACCGAACTTTAGCAAGCGGCGGACTGTCAAAAAATACATTCCAATCAAAAGCCATTCGGTGGTGTTAACATCTGTGGTACTATTCAAAAATAAAAACGTGAACTGATACTAGAAACTACCTCAACAGTGCCGTCCAGTAACTATACCGTCCAAAATTTCTCGGGGATAAATTAGTGTGCAACAAAATTAATTAACCAAACACAGCCATAAGACACCTGGGAATGTTTAAGAATATCCGCAGTAAAGTGGAATCAAAACTGTGTCAGTGAGAATTAAAAAGAACATAATATGTTTCTCTCAAGCAATCCCAGGTCAAGCAGCCGCTTTACGGAATAAAACTGACTTTAATGAAACAAAGTCACACTCATGAAACAACTCATTATCAACATTATCAGACGACAAAAAAGAGAAGCAATAACGACGACTACAAAGCAGACACAAGAACAAATAGTAAGGATTAAGTTAAAGGGAGATATACAAATTTAGAAAAAATAATTTACAGGTTATGGGAGATAATTCATAAATACTAAGTTATTTGAAATTTTCAAATAAGTATGAATATTGTAAATAGATTTTTGATGGAAGGATTTTCAGATCAGTTATTCTGCAATACCACAGTTTCTACTGAGAGTGTTTTTAAAGAAAAGGTGTAATCAAAGTCGATAAGTTATAAGCGTGCAGTATCCAAGAAGAATTAAGAAGATTACACAGTATAGGTTGTCTCCTCTAAAAAAAACTTTGAATATGAAACGACACTGGCTTGAGTATTGACAGATCATCTTAGCTAAAGTTTGATTCAAGAGAATTCATGCAACATTTTGTAGTTTTTGATGTGGTTGTGTTCTCTGAGCTGGATAGTTAATTCGCACAGGTTTCATTGCCCTACTGGGCAACATCTTCAGCTCATACTTCAATTTGAAGTGAGCTTTTAGATTTCTTCACCAGTTTATTAGTCATCTCTTCTGGTGACCTTGAATGTGATTGGTTGTTTTTGTGTGTTTCCCCACCCTCCAGGCTTCTTGTATTGGAACTGACCGTTTCTTAAACTTGAACTTTGATCCTTTGTGTGTGAGGTTTCCTTCTTATCGGTTGGTAAATTTTGTCTATCTCGATGTGTCTATTGATTGACGATTCACTGGAATAGCAGGCTTCTAAAAATTCTCTAGCATTCCTGGTGTTTCCTTTGTCCAATATTTGAACGTTGTCCCAGTCGAACTGAATTTCGTGGTGATCTGTATGTAATGATATGAAGAGGTGGATATCATGTCTTTTGATGGCTAGCTTATGGTCATGGATACGAAGAGGAAGGGGACGTCCACTTTGGCCAATGTAGTGTTTTCTGCAGTTGTTAAAATTTATTTAATAGATGCCGTTGGTTTTATCTTTTTTCATTTTTGAGACTTTTGATTGACATAGAGCTGAGTGAAGTGATTTTGTTGGTTTGTGTGTGACATCGATTCTTTAGGGTTTGAAGATTTTTGCAGTGATTTCTGAGATGTCCTTTACATATGGAAGGGCGATTTTCTTTGTACTTTCCTTTGGGGCTACTGATTTGATAGGTTGGCTTGGGGGTATATATCTTTTGATGAGATTCCGTGGATAGTGCAGTTAGCGTTATTCGCTAATACAGAGAGCATCTGAAAAACCTTCTTCTGGCGTTTAGGTAAACGAGAGGTAGATTATAAGAAAAAAGTCCTATGGTGAAAAGCTTTTTATGATGAAGCCTACTTCAAATAAATTCAACAGAAAATTCACATATGATATCTAGTCAACTCAACAACCACACATAAAGTATTAAACACACGAAGGACAGAAACACATATTTACTAGCAATATAATTTTGACGATTTTGTGGAAGAAATCACAGAATGTCTAACTTTCAGTCTTTACCATGTTTTAATGACTTATGAGTAACTTCTCGGTTTTCATACAGAATGGAACACACATAACATGACGGCAAATCGTGATAGACAACACAAGAATGCAACTCACAGAACTGTTATCTAATCACTTTACAAAAAAGAACACAGAATAAATTATACAGTGAATCAGTATACAGATTGAACTGCATATAGAAAAATAAATCTAATGAAAAGGCGATAATGAAGGGGAGTTATGAATTAGCTTGAAAATCCCCACTGAATCATTTGAAAAAGAGAAGACGTTCAGCGAAGAGACTGTTTTCGGTGAATTCATTCACATAGCTGTACAATCGCATTTATATATAATTATTTGTGTGTTTTTGTGTACATGAGGTTTGTCAAGTTTAGATAATTGATCAGGTAATAAAAGAATGATCTAATATAGAAACAAGGTTAATTGAACAGCAGCTAAAGTAAGATTGAGTTAGTCAGTTAGATGACGTAATATAATTGACTAAAATGTTTCAACTTAGGTCAGGGCAACAACAGAGGTAATTACAGGTAGAGACTAAATAGAAGTGGGGTAGATAATAATGCCATTTAAATTAGAACTGAAATTAAGCAATTAAGTTGGATGACGTAGCTTAAATGACTAGAAATTGAGCGTTGGTCAAGTCAGTAACAGTGGTAGTGAGGTGCAGAAATTGAATCGGGTGGGGGTAGAGAACTAGAAAGTTGAAAATGTAAAGTTTTGCAATTGAGAAGACAAAAAAAACTAATGAAGAGCTAGAAAAAAGAGATTAGGCAGAATTTACTTGTCGGGTGGTAAGATAGATTATGTCCATTGCAAGTATAGTGATTGAACGAACTTCTTCTGTATGCAGAGTTCAGAGCTTAGCAAGTGAACCACCATTGCTTCTACAGTTTAAAGAAGTCTTATTCGTACACCTTTAGGAAGAATACTTCGTATTCTGTAGACGACGCTGAAGTTTGTTTGGGGTGTAGCTCGGTTTCCGAAATCTATCAGATGTTCTTAGTTGGGGCTTCGGGGGCAGTGTTTTTCTCCTTCGTAAAACCATGTTGGTAAGCGTTCCGTGATACGTTTGGAAAGTGGACGCTGGGTACGGCCGACATACCTGGCTCCACACGAGCAAGTGGAGTGATAAATACACATTGATGAGGCCAGCAGTGGTAGCTTATCCTTCACTTTCACATGAATCATAGGTTTTGTGGAGAAGGTTGGTCGTAGTTCAGCTGCGAAGAAGGTCTTCTTAAGTGAGCGCGACAGACGACTTTATAGTGTTTCCGGAGATATATCTCCAATGAATTGAAGGTTCATGAAGAGTAGTTTTTTCGGGACGCTAAGTACGAGCGGCTTTTGTGGTCTAGGATTCATATATTTAGTAATAAATCTTTCTGGGTAATAATTCTCCACGAGGATTCTCATGAGATTGTCCAATTCATCTTCTATGGTGTCTGGGGTACAAATTCTGCGAACTCTGTAGCTGGGTGAACGGATCAGGTTTCGTTTAGTGTATAGTGGTACCCAGATGTGAAAGTTAGTAAGCTGTCCGACCCATGTAAACTTTCTGCAGATACATCTTTTCAAAGTTCCATCCTGTCCTCGTCTTGTCAGTTGGACGTCAGGAAAGGATATTTTGGAGTTGGACTCTTTCTCCAGTGTGAACTAAATCACGGGATGGCGGTTGTTAAACGACTTCAGGATGTCGTCTAGATTTTCTTCATTGTTGGCGGTAATGAAAGTGTGGTCGACGTATCTTTTATAGATTTCGAAGGTATCGATCATTTTCCTCAGGCATGTGTTTTCGAGTTTTGCCATGAAGAAATATGAAAGCAATGGGCCTAGTGGTGAGCCCATAGTTATACCATCTTTTTGGCGATATATTTTGTTGTTGAAAGAGACCTTAACATTCAGAGTACACCTCAGCAGGGGTTCTTTACGACGCTTGGTGGGTATACCGATGTTTATTCCTTTGTAATGAAAAAGTTCGCATATATAGCATATTGTTTCAGTCAGTGTAACGTTTGTGAATAGTGATGTGACATCTAATGAGATCATGGTCCTGTTGGATACGTTGATGTTTTCGATTGAGTTGATAAAGTTGAATGAATCTCGAACTGTGTGGCAGGAAACTTGTCTTCTGATCGGTTCTAGTGGGTCTGCTACCTATGGAACTGTGCGGTGATAAGGCGAATCGGTCATGTCGAGGATCGGTCGAAGAGGGATACCCTTCTTGTGTACTTTCGAGAGTCCGTAGAGTCGCGGTATATTTGAGCCGAATGGTCTTAGGGGTTCGAACGTTTCGTTGCTGTTGAAAGATTCAGTCTTTAGCTTACGGAGGGTGTCCGTTAGCTTTTGTTCCGTCTGTTCAGTTATAATATGAATTAGAATGATAAGTTAAATAAAGTCGAAGAACACGTTCCTTTTTTAACAGAGAATATCTGGCGTAAGCCATTCTTTCTGTTGTACCAGTGTGCCTGCTCCTGCGAATACGCATTAGCTGTACGCTTTAACTTTGTCTGTTCAATATTAGTCATGCAAATTTTCGCAAACACAAAGCCTAGAGGAATACTCATTTTGGATAGGGTAGCCTTAGCCAAAGAGGCAAGGGACGTATAACAGAAGTTAGATCAATTCTAATTTTGGGACGAATACTTAAAAGGATCCTGTTTCACAGAAACGTTTGACATCACTATGGCATTGTGTTACTGTTCATAAATACAGTACATATTCCTTTTAGAAAAAACTATAGCACGTTAAACTGGTAATTTCAAGTACTAATAGATGTTACAGGTTGTACACAGTTGAAGAGAACTGATGGATTAAAATGGATCTATGTTGTCCCACTCAAGTGTTTCTTCATCTTTTCAAGTATATAGATACACAGCTGCTGACATCTTGGAAACAAACTAGTGTGTGTAAATCAGAAGACTGTTAAGAATGCTTAGAAAAAGATACTACTACATTATTCTGCTCTTTTTGTTTTTCAAGTTTCCATGGTAATATCACTGAGTAATAGGACTGATTAATTAAACCTATGTATCAACATTTATCGTTAATACCACTGTTCATGAAATTTTCTAAATCTCAAATAACTGCCTTTCTATAATAGTGGGTTTCACTTCAATTGAGAAACGTGCAATATAACTGATAACTGACATATATCTAAAGTTTAAACCATTAACCATCCTAAAAACTGTCCTAAAGGTTCAAGTTTCGTTGTTTATTTAAAGCAGTTTTACTTCATGCTACAGCCTGTTGATATAAATGCACCCTGTTGTTTGATAATAATTGCGAGGAGTAAACTTCATCAAAAATAACAAATGTTGATGAAAAGAGAATTTAAGTACATGTAGTGTCGAAATAAGCCGTCATGAACTCAGCGACTGCAGGTTTGGTGTAGAAATATCCACAAAATATTTCATCATAAGCTTCAGAAACAAATGATTTATTTTTAGGGTATTCTACAATAATTTCCAAAATTAATTAGAACCTCAAATTCGAAATTATTTGATTTTATCAGGTTATATCTGGTGTGAAACCAAATATTAATATGGAGGTCAAATCAATTATTTAACTTGTCTTTTTTGGAATAGAAGGGGTTCTATGTATTTAGGACTAGAATACACCGAAGAGGAACAAGGTAAAAAACAAATAAGGTGTAACTGGCACAAAAAGACACGGCGTTACTTAGAAAGCCTTTTGGGTAGATTTCAACAATTTTAAAAAGGGCCTACTGCAGTTATTGAATGATTAGTGAGATTTCATTTTTTGAAATGTGTCGGTGACTCAGTGCTAGAATGTTTACGAAATACCTACGTGCTCATTAGTTACATTCCCGGTTGACTCACTCCTATACCTTATTTGACCAGTGGTAAGTCTGGTTCGTGGAAAGGTTAGGTATGAAGCTAGCAACCTTACTCAGTTAATAAAAAAGAGTTACTGAAACTTCAGAGCTCAGACTTGAATCCATATGTTCTACTCAAAACTCAAAGGAGTAAAAAACGATTTTTTCAGAGCTACCATCTTTAGAAAATGGTAAACACATTGTTTGTTCTATGCTTATAGTTGAGTAATTAGACTGAGTTGTATTCAACACACAACATGATTGATGACTTCATTATAGATAAGATTTTATTTTGATAAATTGTCATACACTGTTGTACGTTAATATTAACTGATGACGTTTCGAGCACAATTTATTGCTCGTAATCAAAGCAAGTCACTCACACAACGTTTTACTTCATTTATATACATGAGTAAAATTGATTAGTCATTTGAATAAAAATCAGTATAAGATAGAGTACATTCAGAAATAATATTAGTGTTACCAATCAAGTACAATCAAATGAAAAATAAGACGACTGCTTTTATAGTCAAAATAAGTAACTTGTTAGAATGTTATGATATAGGTGAAGCGAAATAGAACTTTAAAATTATTTATTATCCTTCTCTGATTTGACTGACTGGTGGTAATAATAACTCCCGTATCTCTGGTATTTGCATTGAGTCATTTCTGTTGCATGCGTTGAGTGTAGACTCGATGAACCAGGATCTAGTAATCAGTCTCTTTCTCCACCTGCCTATGTTACTTCTTAGAATTTTAACCCTCTCCTACCCTATTGTGTGGTTGTGAGTTAATGCATGCAGTGCGATTACTGATATTGATGTGACTGATGGTTTTTAGAAATAGGTCATAATGATTTATAAAATGTTTATTAATAAATAGTTCTGAATAGCATTCAAGACACCACCAGCTTGTACAGTGGTTGTTCTACTGATGTTAGTCCATGACAAAAGTTACCTGAAGCCTTTATTAAATGCTTTCAGGGGAGAGATTACTTGGCAGGCTGCGCATACACATGACTCTTAAGCATGAAATTTATTCAGGTGATATGCTTTAAACTTCAGGAGTCTTCATTCACACAACACAGTAACATGACGATATTATCATCACTCTCTTATAAAGGGTCACATCCACTGTATCTACTGTTATAATCAATCCAAGATTACAAATAAGACTATGATGTCCGATGTTTCTAGTTATTTAATCTTGAATTTCTTTAAAAAATTATTCATATTGAGATTATCTGTTACGTCTGCCAATATAATTAATGTAAGCACTTGAAATATGATCTGTCAAGATGATGCCAAATTTGATAAATTTGTCTTTATTTTCTTGAAGATAGACGTTATTGGTAGATAGAGGACATAGACAATCATTAAGGTATTGCAGCAGGTTAATGCAGGCCCATGAGGTCTGCTCAAGTCTTGTGAACAAAATAAAATGTGGATTAATCAGGGTCAGCACCAGTCCACAGAAAAGTTCATCAACCGTGCAACAGTCAATTAATTTCAACATCTATGCATCAAATAAGTACAGATTTTCACGGATCATGGAATAAAACTTATTTTCTAGAGTCTTCAAAAGTCTTAACTAAGTATAAAAGCTTTCGAGCTTGCAGATATATTTATTTAACTAACTAACTATCTAACTACCTAACTAGCTAGCTAACCAACTAGCTGACTAATTAACTAAGAAACTTACCAGATATTTTCTATAGTTGGTTTGTTTGGGTTAGTTTTGTTTTTACGAGTTAATCACGGATTGATATCATTTAGAGAACCATTAAAAACCAGGGAGTAATGGACAGCTGTTTCATCCTAGTATTAGGAATCATCGGCAGTACGCACCCACACTGCGGAGTTCGAACCCAGGACCTTCCGGTTACAAGGCAAGCTCGTATACCATTCAGCCACTGGGACCCATTTCTATGGCTCATGAATTCTATCCCTTACAAACCAACTATAGAAAATTAGTCTGATGCTCGCTAGTGACTTTCTACAGGATGGAGTTTTCTAGAGTACTAGCGAGAAGTCGTGACCAGTGACGTCCACCAGTCACGTGTGAGGATGGATGTCCCACTGATGACATGGGTTGGGGTGGCGCTAGATCACGAGTTGGTAGAAGTTAGAATTCATGAGCTGGCCATTAAATCGGGTCCCAGTGGCTGAATGGTATGCTGAATGGCATGGTATGGTTCTCTAACTGATATCAATCCCCGATCAACTCGTAAAAACCAACTAGATATCAAAAAATAAGTGAGCTTACTAACTAACTAACTTACTAGCTAGCTAATTAGGTGACTAACTAGGTAACTAACTACCCTATTAGCGCACTAAGTAACTGGCTAACTAATTAAGTAACTATGCAACTAACTAACTAGCTGCTTAAGTGACTAATTAACTAACTGGAGAGGTGAGTAGTTGATACACTCACTCAGGGGGGATTCACATTTTATAACTATATAAATGTCTGTAAGCATTAAAATCTTCATTGAAGATATTTAAAATTCTGAGGAATCACTTGTCAAGAAACGTCAGTGTAAGCAACGAAAAGTTTTCTGTGCATGATTGTGGTACATTTTCCGAATATTCAACATCTGACGATTTACTTTCCATTTTTCTAGGTCTAATTCGATATCATAACCTTTCCTATAAGCTCCTATTTCTTTTTTGTAACGAAATTTGTATTCAGGTCATGTAGATTGTCTTGATGTCACACAAAATTGAAGACTTACAAGCGAAAACCGACAAATTGGTCGAAGAAGCAGAGAAGACAGGACTCCAAGTGAACATAGACAAGACGGAGGTCATGAATATAATCAACCAACAACAACAATGACAACAGCAGCAATTTCCAGCGCCAATCAACATCAACGGGAGGGATTTGAAAGAGGTCACTTCATTCACTTATCTAGGGAGCATTGTCTGAACTACAGGAAGTCGGAACGGACGAGGATGTCAAATCGAGCGAGAATCGGGAAGGCGAGAACACACACATTCGTCAACCTGAAACCAATCTGGAAATCTTCGTCACTCAGCCAGCATCAACAACAAAATTCGGTAGGATTTTCAATACAAACGTCAAGTCAGTCAGCTCTTCTATACGGATCAGAAACTCGGTGGGCGGGTTACAAAGAATATTTCCAACAGCCTGTTGCAGACCATTATCAAAAACTGTCTTCGCTGGGTCTATACTGAAGATCAGATGGCCGGGCCAGCAAGAATCACCAATGAGAAGAAACTATGGCTGGGAACAAACAAAACAAGAAGCAATCGCCAACCAACAAATATGCAGGAGAAAGTGGAGATAGATTGGACACTCACTGAGGAGGCCACTGGGTGACGTCGCGCGTTTCAGGTCATTGCTCGAGTGGAACCAGGCCGAAAGGGAAGCAAGCTGCGAGTGGGACGTGGGTGCAAGGGTGACATGGAGGAGATCGTGTGAAGAGGAGTTGAAACAGTATGGACTAACAGGGATGCAAGAGAAAAGTACAGCAGAAGACAGGAGGAAGTGGAGACATGCAGTTGAAGCCCTATGTTCCGCTAGGAACCTAAGGGAACAATAATAATAATAGATTGTCTTGATGAAGAATTTCATACCTTTTCTGTAGATGGTTCCTTCTGTAAATCTCATAGATAATTTTAATTGAAGTCAACTCTACAGACAACTACAGGCAACAATGGACAATACTCCAGCTGGCGACATGAAAATACTAATGGGAGACATGAACGCCAAACTGGGACCAGACAATACGGGAAGGGAACTCATCATGGGTAGAGAAGCTCTAGGAGAAATGAATGAAAACGGAGAACTCTTCGCCGACTTCTGCGCCTTCAACGAACTGGTGATTGGTGGCAGTGTATACAAGCACAAAGATATCCACAAGGCTACATGGGTGTCACCAGACGGGCAAACCAAAAACCAAATCGACTTCATCTCAATCTCAAGGAAGTGGAGGCGCAGCCTACTGGACACAAAAGCAAGAAGAGGAGCAGACGTTGGCTCAGACCACTATCTCGTACAAGGGACAATCCAAATCAAATTAAAAGCTTTCAGGGAATCAGGAGCTGCAGATAGACCACAAGCCAAGTTCAACACTCAAAAGCTGAAGGACCAGGCTACAAAGGACATCTTCATTGCAAGCATAAAGGACAAAGCGAGACACAAATCAACACTAGCGAAAGGTCGGCGTTGAAAAGCACTGGAACAACTTGAAAACGGTGTGGAGCCAAACCTGCATAGAAATTCTAGGCAGAAAAAAGAGACAGGACAAACAGTGGCTCACTACGGACACTTGGAAACTAATAGAAGAGAGAAGGACAGTGAAGCAAAAGATTATCCAGTGCACTGACGAGCAACAAAAACAGGAGCTGAATGCAAGCTACAATACACTGAACAAAAGAGTGAAGAAAAGTGCCAGGGAAGACAAAAGAAAATATTATGAAACCATGGCAAACGAAGCAGAACAAGCTGCAGGCAAAGGAGACCTCGCCACACTCTACCAAACAACTAGGAACCTTTCGGGCAAACGTTCGACACAGATTAAGCCAATAAAGGACGACAATGGAAAGTCAATCACCAAAGAGGTGGAACAGAGAAAGCACTGGGTTGAACACTTCAAAAGACTTCTAAATCGTCCGCCACCTACAACACGTCCAGCAATACCAACAACGGAAGCAGAACTACCAGTGAACACTGACCCCCCGACGAAATCAGAAGTCCTGAATGCAATCAAGATGCTTAAAGCTGGGAAAACACCGGGACCAGATGGAATCCCAGCAGAGGCTTTGAAAATAGACCCAGAGACAACAGCGGACTTGATGACACCACTACTGGAGAAGGTGTGGAAAGAGGGCAAAGTACCCGAGGATTGGAAGAACAGTTACTTATTCAAACTTCCAAAGAAAGGAGACTTAAGTCAATGTAAAAACTGGCGTGGAATTATGCTTCTGTCCATTCCAAGCAAGATACTAAGTCGCATCATCCTGGAGAGAATCAAACAAGCCCTAGATGAAAAACTTCGTCCGGAACAGGCTGGATTCAGGAGAAACAAATCATGTATTGATCAAATCGCCACTCTACGGATCATCATTGAACAAAGCTTGGAATGGCAGTCACCTCTCTATCTCAACTTCATCGACTTTGAAAAGGCCTTCGACAGCGTCGATCGAGAGGTCATTTGGAAACTACTTCGCTACTACGGGGTCCCATCGACAATTATACACCTCATCCAACAGTTATACGACAATGCTGCATGCCAAGTAATCCACAACGGGAAACTTACGGAAGGCAAGGCTGTCTACTATCACCAATGATCTTCCTGATTGCAATTGATTGGATAATGCGACAGACAACGGCAACCAACGAGGGAACAGGCATAAAATGGACTGACACAAAAGACTTGGAGGATCTGGATTTCGCCGATGATATATGTCTGATTTCCCATAAACTGGAAGATATGCAAGTGAAAAGTAACAAGTTGGCAGAAGAAGCATCAAAGATAGGACTTCACGTGAACATAGATAAAACAGAGATAATGAAGATTCCTAGCCAACATCAACAACACCAACAGACCACAATAAGCATAAATGGGAAGAACCTGAAAGAAACAACCTCCTTCACCTACCTGGGAAGCATCGTCTCAACTACAGGCGGAACTGACGAGGACATCAAAGCCAGAATCGGAAAAGCAAGACAAGCTTTCATTACTCTCAAATCTGTGTGGAGGTCAACAGCAATCAGCATCAAAAATAAGATCCGGATTTTCAACTCCAATGTGAAGTCAGTGCTACTATACGGATCAGAGACTTGGCGAGTCATAAAGAGCATCTCAAACAAACTTCAAACCTTCATTAACAACTGTCTCCGCTCAATACTCAAGATCAGATGGCCAGAAAAGATCAGCAACAGGGATCTCTGGGAGCGAACCAATCAGGAACCGATTGTGAAACAAATAGGCAGAAAGAAATGGAGATGGATTGGCCATACGCTGAGGAAACCATCAAGTGACATCACTAGACAAGCCCTCGAGTGGAACCCGAAAGGGAGGCGGCGAGTTGGTCGTCCAAGGGTGACTTGGAGGAGGTCATGCGAGGAGGAGATGAAAGCATGTGGACAGACCTGGAGCAGGGTGAAAAAGTTGTCAGAAAACCGAAGTCAATGGAGGTGCGCAGCTGAAGCCCTATGTTCCTCTAGGAACTAAAGGATACAATAATAATAATAAGGTAGGTCATTTGTCTACAAGATTCAAGTACTAAAAGAATGTGCTTTATATGTTTCAAGTGGCGAATGAGATTTAACATGAAGATAACTTATTTTCTTAGGAATACTGAAATTCCCTGTGCTTTTTTATCGTGTTGTATGGCATTTATTTAGTCTGCTTGGTTGTATGAATCCTTTCCTATCAGATTTTAAAATGGATAAGGTGTCATTCAAACATGTGTCATGAAAATAAATTCCTAAGAAAGTGAAGAGGGACAAATACTTGCTAAATACTTCGTGAATGACCTTTGTTGTAATGATGAAATGCTGACTTACTTAGGAAAGCTTAACTTGAGAAGGTGTTCAAGTTTACTCATTCTTTTATTATTACGAAATGACTTGCATATTTAATTTATCGAAAAAACAACCAATATTTTTTGTGTATATTGTCACCTGTGACACTTAGAACAACTAATACATATTTGTCAGAAAGTTTATTAAGAAACTATCGTCAATATCGTCAATCCATTCTAGAGATTTTTTGAAATCTTTGATATGTATTCAGCAGTACAGAAAATCAATAATGTTTTGATATATTGTATAAATAGCAGTTAAGTTAGATAATGTCATTAGTGAAAACATGAAAAAATTTTTGGTAAATTACAAAAATATTTTGTGTAAACATATTTTCTACAGAGCGTTTTATTTGTACTTGTCGTTGTAGCTGCATGCTTCGACATGGCAAGCGGTAGTCCAGGTATGTCACCTATTGACAATATATATCATATATGTATTAAACAGCTATTAATAATTTATTTAGTACTATTATATTTTTAGTTATTATATTTTGCTGATTTGATAGGACCAAGGAAGAAATAGTTGCATTGGTCGCTAAAGATGTCCCTGAGGCAGATGTTACATCATTATTTTCTTGTAAACAGTATTAGCTTAACACTAAATGCCTACATAGGGAAGCATGATGCAATAGTCATTTGTGTTTTTCTTAGGAAGTAGTTGTAATGACCAAAACCAAGCAAGCAATTGTGTTATCCGAACACAGGAAACAGTTCTCTGAGTCCTAATGTATACCTGACAAAACCTCCTTGAGACACACACATAGTCACGAAAACAAACTTTAAAGACAGCAAAAAGAAGATTACTCCTGTTTGAATCTATGTGTGGTTCTATTCAACAATAATGATATCAAAAACGCAAGATTACGTCAGCGGTGCCATTGATTAGGCAGCTTTTAAGAAAAGGTGACATTCTAATTACAAAGAAAGTATTGCAGAACACAATTAGTCAACCGAAATTCAACCGAAAGAAGTGCTTTAGAATCAAGTAGGATATTCTCAATGAGGTGGGATCAAAAACCCTGTCCACCAGAATCATAAACCAACAATTCCCGCGTACAGTTCAGGGTCAGAATGACCTTGATTCAGTCAAACAACATCACATAGTAAAACAACACATCATCAGTTTGTCGTACAACCACGAAGAAAAGACGAATAATAAGGATCGAGTCAATACATGATACACAAATGTCAAAATAATAATATACACTCGAGGAGAAAAACGCATAATAATTGTAAAATTAGTTAGAACATCCTAATTAGTATCAGGTATTGTGATTAGCTCCTTCAGGGGGGGGGGAATTCCAACAAATTATTCCAATATATTAATGAGTATTTAATTTTTTGCACTTTTCTAAAGTGAATCCGTCTGGAGAATTAAAAGAAGTATCTTTCTGTTTTATTCATTTTTTAGAAAAGGCAAAAGATGATGTATACGCTGATGGTGAGTACATTTCACTGAATATGTAGTGCGAAGACGTTGATCAACGGTAGTAATTACATTGAGCATTATTCTTATTGAGTCGTCATACTAGATTTTCTATAGTTTAATAAATTTCAGTGATATTACACATTCATGTCAAGCATTCAGATGCCGTTCCAGTAGAATGATGAACATGATGACGTAGGTAAATACAGAATGGAGAAATATTCATCAACTCTGTATGAACTAAATTGAAGAGATACAAACGGAACATGCTGAATGGTAAACTTAATCAAAGTATAGAAGTTTGGAAGCACATTTTTGAATCAACATTGAGAATAACAAGTTTACATCATGCTTGAATTATGTAGTCATATAAACCATTGACACACATAAGCAGATTTATACTAAGAAAGAGGTGGAATCATAGTATGGATTAGGAAATAGACTTTGATGCATAGTTTTATGGGCTGGTCCAATTCTGAGTTTGTAAACATTGTTGATTCGTAAAACAAATATGATTAAAGATCATGTCAAAAGAGCAAACAAAACAGTGTTACGAACCACTGAATCTATCGTGTGATTATTCACATTTTCTGGTAATAGATATATTTTATAGCAAATAAGTTTAACAACTTGTGCAAGCGAATTGATTCTACCTAGTCTACTAAAGTTACGAAAAAAGATCAGGCCATAAATAACTGATAAGTATCGGGAAAGCAAGGCAGGCTTTCATTACCCACAAGTCTGTGTGGAGATTAACAGAACTCAGCATCAAAAATAAGATCTGGATTTTCAATTCCAATGTGAAGTCAGTGCTACTCACTATATGGATCAGTGACTTGGCGCGTCATAAAGAGCCCTTCGAACAAACTACAGACCTTCATCAACAGCTGTCTTCGCTCAATACTCAAGATCAGATGGCCGGCTAGAAAAGATCAGCAATTGTAAGAGATATCTGGGAGCAAACCAACCAAGAACCGATTGTGGAACAAATAAGCAGGAAGAAATGGAGATGGATTGGCCATACTCTGAGGAAACCAATAGTGAGTGACATCACTAGACAAGCCCTCGGGTGGAACCCAAAACGGAAGCGGCGAGTTGGTCGTCAGTGTGAGGGTGACTTGGAGGATGTCATGTGAAGAGGAGATGAATGCATGTGGGCAGACTTGGAGCCGGGTGAATACTCTATCAGAGAACCGAAAGCAATGGAGACGTGAGGCTGAAGCCCTATGTTCTTCTAGGAATTAAAAGAAAAAATAATAATAATATAAAACAACTGAAAATACAAAGTAATTCAAAGTATATATGGAGCGATAAGGAAAGAAATAATCAGAAACAAACTTAGTGAGTCCACATCAGAACGTCTTCGTGTTATACACTATTAGAAGAGTCTTGCTTTTTTTAAATATTTTTCATGTGCTTTCAAGTTTCTTTAGCGACTGAACTGATTTTTCGAGGTAGAGTTGCCAGCCTCAAGCCCAGCCTTGGCTCTGTTTCTAGGCTTACAACTGGCTGGAAAACTAGAGAACTAGTAAACTATGCAAGGTCTTTCGACCGCTGATATAATTATTTTGTCCACAATGAAAGCAGAAGTTTTAGTTTATTGACATTCTTCAAACTGTATCATTTGTTTTTCTCGTGTAAGTCTGTTTTAAGGGATGACTATAACAAAAGTTAATAAATTATGTGTGCGTATGATTTCAAATATCACGTTGGTTGTACAGTTTACCGTTGCACACAAAATAGTTGCCAATGTATGATAAAAAAATTAATTTGTGAGTTCACTTTTTCTTATAAACCGTTTTGTTTTTCTACGCTTATAGAAGAGAAAAAGGAAACACCAAAGCCAAGTGAGTCTTTCAACCGTATTTGAATACTGTACATGCCTTATTTGAACCATTTTCAGAAGATTTTCCTAAAAAATAGATATGTGGTAGGGCTGATTTAATAAAAAAATATAACATATTATTTATTTGCTCTTGCGTCGGTGGCACAGCGGTAGAATGCTCGCCAACCACGCAAGCGGTTCGGGGTTCGATCCCCGGCCGACGCACTCTTTTACTTCGCTAAGCCAGTGATAAGACTGGTAAAGAGAAAAGGTTGGGCACGAGGCTAGCAATCCCATTCCGTAAGACTCTACACCTCTGCTACCAAAACTTCAAGCCTCTAGCTTAGAGCCCTATGTTCCACTGGGAACGTAAAGGAATAAAAATGATATTTGCTCAGAGAGAAACACTGACGCAGTGTATCTTAATACATTTAACCAATCATTGTACCAATCGAAAAAAGTTTGCATTATCGTCAGTTTCAAGGGTGAAAAAATATGCTTCTGTGAGCACTCTTTGGTGATTGTATTTATAGCCCTTACCATCTAAAGTTGTGGTGATATCTGTTTTTTCTAGCCGAAATTGTAGACAGCATTTTACGTCAATGTTTACCTTCCGAATCAGGGTCATGAGAAAAAACAATAAGAAAGCTTAACCTTGGGAAAGTCACCAGCCAATCACAGCAGACGTAGCATGTGCATATACGATTTGCAGATATATGGCTTAACTTTCTGAGAATCGGTCACAAGCAGTACAGGATAACCTTCAGTAAGAAAACAACCAATCAGAAGCCGTTGCTTCTCCTCTGACAATAACGCTAACGATAATGTACATAAAAGTCTATCAATGCCTCTTGATTTTCGCAATAAACAATCTGTTGCCTGGCCCTTGTCTTCTGTTGTTACAAAGTAATTTCGTGGATTGACGCTACATATTACTTACTGGTTGATATTAGGTCTTAGATACTACTCATATCAACCAGTAGTTTTAACTCGAAAATAGTAAATTTGATTTAATTTCACTACAGGCAGTACAGTGTAAACATTACTTTCTGTGAAGTATTTATGTCAGCTAATAATTTTATTTATGTACTTATAAAATATGATGGAAAATTCATAAACTTTTATGAAAAATATTTTCACATGACTGTTTAACAGCTCAAAAACCAAAACCCAAACCTGGTAAGAATCGGAGACAATTTGTTCTAATATTCCACTCCATCCTAACTGATTAACATGATTACTAACTGATCAGTTTGGTGGTCACATTTGGGAAATATGATTTTAATACCGTAGAGCAAATTTCATTAGTTACCTTCCAATATGCACTTGTAAAGGTTAAATATTTGCGGAAGTATTCATAAAACTATATTTCAGCCGGTTAATGCAGCGCTCCACACATAAGATTTAGATGTGATGGAGAAGATTTGTAGCTCAGGTGGATAATTGTGATGTGTGTTTGTGTTCTTTGAGCTGGATGGTTTATTTGCGGAGCTTTCATTGCCTTACTAGGCAAATATCTTCAGCTCATTCTTCAATTTGTAATAAGCTTTTTAAAATTGAAGAATGAGCTGAAGATGTTTACTGGTGGGGCAATGAAGATTTTGCAAATAAACCGTCCATCTGAGAGAACATAGCTACATCAAAATGGAGTGTTGTTTGATGGGTACATACAACATACATTTTGAAGTTTTAATAAGATTGTCAAATAATACAATAACAGTCTTTTATTTATGATGAAGGTTTTCTTGTATTTCCCAATGAATGAAAAACAAAACGATATTGTTGGTTTTACTGACGTTTCGCTATTTGATGCGACTGATAGCTTTATCAAAGTATTATTAAACTGGAATTTAAAAAATCCACTTAGCTTATATATAACAAAGAGTTAAGAGGTGAGAAAACAGACTACTTAGGCCAGGTTAAAGGGACACACTGAAAGTCAAAATAAAAATGGTCACTAAACCAAATAACAAAGGTTTTAGTACATCTGTTATGATATCAGAACAAAGTCTACTCACTTGATAATCGTTCGTCTGTCTGGGATCGTTTTTTTGTTGTTTTCAAGTTGGTCATTTGGTAAAGATAACAAAACCAAGTGTAGATTGTTGCATTTGATCAGTGTGTGACATTATAAAAGCAGTGTGGGTTTACATAGTGAACTTGCTAATCACATTCGTGCTGATTTTGTCACTTAATGGGTGAGGGTAGGGCGGTGTTGTAACCAGGTCAAATTCTGTTTTAGTTCATCATCCCTATTCAGGCAATTTGGATTCCATTTGATATGAGGTTCTTCTGATATTAGACGTTATTTGTGATTTCTGAAATGCTTTTTCTGGATGATTTCAATATTGTCTGAATCAATTTTGTGGCCTGATTCTGTAGTGTGTAGACAAGCTATGGCTGATGATTTTTCAAGCTTTTCTAGTTCAACTGGATTTTTCGGTGGTCGAATAGATGCTCTACGGTGTTTATTTCTTCTGATTTTGATTTCTCGAGATGTTTGTCTGATGTAGATCGCATCACATCCGAAGCATTTTATTTTATAGGCACAGTTAGATAGAGAATCTTTAGGGATTTGATCTTTTATATGGACAGGTTTTTTTCGTAGTGTGTATGGTGTTATGAAGAAAACTCTAATGTCGAGCTGATTGAGTACTCTTCTGATATCGTCTGACGTCTCTTCTCTATATGGAATGATGACTGTTGAGGTCCATGTTTTCTGAATGGGTTTTATTTATGTTTTCTTAATAATCAAATAAAACAGCATAATACGTTGAATGGTTTTTCCACAAGAGCACATTTAACGTGTCAGAATCTCTTGATTTAACATCTTATATTTAAGGAAACTTTGTTGAAGATTTACATCATATCATTTGAAATAGATTGTCAACAAAACATACCACATTACCTGGCGACTTCGATTGCTAATGTCCAGTAAGTTACTGGAACGCAAAACACCTGTCTGATAACATTTCTCACAGCACAACTCTCATTCTAGTGGGTTAACCCCCATCTTTTTCAAACTAACATAACTTTAGCGTCCGCCAACCTCCTAATTTTACGTGTATTGTGTATAAGTTCTTAAAAAGTAGTTCTCACACAGATAATAAACTATGGTTTCATTGGTGAGGTATATTTTTTGTTTTGTATTTGCTAATACTCATTGCGATCAATTCTATAATACTGACTATTTTGTTCTTGGTTTTTTGTAGCTGACAAGAAACGAGATAGACGATGTAAGTGCAAATTGAACAAATCTTGTGGATGACATGATTCTCGTTGAAATCTTATAAATAGTTTCTATCAGTGGCAAGATACGATGTCTCCTTAGATCTTTGCATGTAGGTTGACGGTGTGAGGCCTTACCGAATTTTAATGAGAGGTATTAGATAGAAAAGAAACCAAGAATTATGAAACAACTGCCTTGTTATCTCTGCTTAACAATGAATGTATATGTAAGAGAAACTATAATACATATTCATGGCTTGCTCAACAACTCGACTTTATGAAAGTTACATACTAACCCGTATGCAGCTCGTAGAATTTTTTATTCAAGTCTTGGTTTGTAGGGATTCTGTTGATTGGTTACAGGATTTCATTATGAGCTGACATTGGTTAGAGAACCATTGGAAAACCACCTGGAAGTACTGGACAGCTGTTTCGTCCAAGTTCACAAAGTATACACTGAATGTGAAGATTAAATAAGGGTGGTCATTGATGGTAAATTTTTTTGTTCAACTGGCAAAGTGCTACATGAAAATACACCAAACCTACTGCGTAGGTTTCACTCAAGACATTGCCTTAAAAAGCCCAGATAATACTTCCTTCCTTATAGAGATTCTTATCGTCCGCTTTTCGTTGAAATCCTCAATATGCTGACTGAAAGTAATTTAAGTAGTCCATTTATCGTTTCATAAGAACACTAGGTTAGTATCAACAATTCGATATTGAATTTGTACTTTTTTCTATAAACTATTAATCAAGTATTTTAAAGCCTAACTTTCTACATTTTTAAAATAGCATCACAAAGTGGAAAGAAAGGAGTCAAATGTAAGATGAATTCAGTTTTCCTTTTAAATAACAACTTTATGATATTTTGTTACTATTTGTTCAGTATTTGAGGCTGTATTATTTGTGATATCACATAAAAAGCTTGCGTTTTTTGTTTAAATAGGGCGGTTCATTCAGAGCTACCTTTGAAAATATTGGAAAAGGTGAAACTATTTTCATCTCAATTGACTAAAATCTAAAAGCTTCGTTGAATTCTTCATGAAACATTAATAGATAAATCGCATTATTATTATTATTATTGTATCCTTTAGTTCCTAGAGGAACATAGGGCTTCAGCTGCGCACCTCCATTGACTTCGGTTTTCTGACAACTTTTTCACCCTTCTCCAAGTCTGTCCGCATGCTTTCATCTCCTCCTCGCATGACCTCCTCCAAGTCACCCTTGGACGACCAACTCGCCGCCTCCCTTTCGGGTTCCACTCGAGCAATGGCTTGTCTAGTGATGTCACTTGATGGTTTCCTCAGCGTATGGCCAATCCATCTCCATTTCTTTCTGCCTATTTGTTTCACAATCGGTTCCTGATTGGTTCGCTCCCAGAGATCCCTGTTGCTGATCTTTTCTGGCCATCTGATCTTGAGTATTGAGCGGAGACAGTTGTTAATGAAGGTTTGAAGTTTGTTTGAGATGCTCTTTATGACTCGCCAAGTCTCTGATCCGTATAGTAGCACTGACTTCACATTGGAGTTGAAAATCCGGATCTTATTTTTGATACTGAGTGCTGTTGACCTCCACACAGATTTGAGAGTAATGAAAGCTTGTCTTGCTTTTCCGATTCTGGCTTTGATGTCCTCGTCAGTTCCGCCTGTAGTTGAGACGATGCTTCCCAGGTAGGTGAAGGAGGTTGTTTCTTTCAGGTTCTTCCCATTTATGCTTATTGTGGTCTGTTGGTGTTGTTGATTTTGGCTAGGAATCTTCATTATCTCTGTTTTATCTATGTTCACTTGAAGTCCTATCTTTGATGCTTCTTCTGCCAACTTGTTACTTTTCACTTGCATATCTTCCAGTTTATGGGAAATCAGACATATATCATCGGCGAAATCCAGATCCTCCAAGTCTTTTGTGTCAGTCCATTTTATGCCTGTTCCCTCGTTGGTTGCCGTTGTCTGTCGCATTATCCAATCAATTGCAATCAGGAAGATCATTGGTGATAGTAGACAGCCTTGCCTCACTCCCGTCCTCACTTCGAAGGCTTCCGTAAGTTTCCCGTTGTGGATTACTTGGCATGCATCATTGTCGTATAACTGTTGGATGAGGTGTATAATTGTCGATGGGACCCCGTAGTAGCGAAGTAGTTGCCAAATGACCTCTCGATCGACGCTGTCGAAGGCCTTTTCAAAGTCGATGAAGTTGAGATAGAGAGGTGACTGCCATTCCAATCTTTGTTCAATGATGATCCGTAGAGTGGCGATTTGATCAATACATGATTTGTTTCTCCTGAATCCAGCCTGTTCCGGACGAAGTTTTTCATCTAGGGCTTGTTTGATTCTTAGATATTGATCGGAAAAGAATAAGTTAATTGTTAGATTGTACAAATCTGAAGGAAACCGATGAGTCCTAATTGTCATTATTATTTCCTTTAATTCCTTAAGGAACATGGGGTTTCAGCCGCACGTCTCCATTGCTATCGGTTTTCTGATAGAGTATTCACCTGGCTCCATGTCTGCTCACATGCATTCATCTCCGCTTCAGAGGACTTTCTCCAAGACACCCTTTCGCTGACGACCAACTCGCCGTTTCCATTTCGAGTTCCACTCGAGAGCTTGTCTAGTGATGTCACTTGATGGTTTTCTCAGAGTATGGCCATTTCTTCCTGCATATTTGCTCCACAATCGGTTCTTGGTTGGTTTGCTCCCAGATATCTCTTACAATTGCTGATCTTTTCTAGCCGGCCATCTGATCTTGAGTAGTGAGCGAAGACAGCTGTTGATGAAGGTCTGTAGTTTGTTTGAGGTGTTCTCCATGACGCGCCAATTCTCTGATCCGTATAGTAGCACTGACTTCACATTGGAGTTGAATATCCGGATCCCATTTTTTGATTCTGATTGCTGCTGACCTCCACAAAAATAATACCAAAATCATAAACTCACTGACTCGTGCCAGCTTAGACATGTAAATCCATCTATATACACGATTATCGATATTAGTGAGTGTTAGACAGTCACAAAATGGCAAGCAGGTAGTTATAGGTATTATCGGTCAACAAGATAATATCCACAGATTCAGTGTTTGAAGGACAAATAATTGCAATAAGTTCCACAACTTCTTGGCAAGAAATTCCACAGAAATAAGAGTTTTATGTAACTGAGTAAATGTAGCGTGCTAATCGAAAAGTGCGTCAAGGTTGCTACTGTCCGATAAGTTCTGATGAGATATGTATCTACAAGAAATAATAAGTCAAACATTCGTCTCAGTCAAACTTATTTTTCAGAAGATATTGTCAAAGTGGAAGGAAGATGCAGCTATATTTGTGTTTATATCTGTGGCGGCGGTAATTAGGAAAATGTCAAAAACGGAATTTTATTTAGGTTCTTTCTCTAATGTTTCTCTAATTTTGATTGTGCATGTCGGATTACCCTATGTAAAACCCAGTAGTAAGATAGGTTCATGCGCTAAGACCTGAGATACTTCAAAGGATTTATGGCGTTATCAGCTCACCTTAGTAGCCAGCAACAATTCAGATGATTTAAACTGATTCGGTTCTGTGAGATGAGTCAAGCTGAGTACACCGTCTATGATTTGGTGTTTAGATCACTTCGATTGGGATAGTAAACACTACTAGTGAATATGATTAGTATATATTCACTCTTCTCCATCAGTAGCGTATAGTTTTATTCAGAGGATTTTTCTCATATTAATCTTGTAAACTGTAAATTGTAATTTTTAAAATGATTGAATCAGTATAATAATAAACCGCTGTTTAACTGTTATTCACAGCATCTTCACCTGCCAAGAACTTTGGTGAGTTTCCATGAATTATATGTTTTGCTTTAGTAGTTTTAGTTTCACTATCTTCTTGACAGGATACTTTAACGTCAAAACACTTTAATATTTGTTATTAACAAAGTTTTATTTAAGTAATGAGACCAAAAAATAATTCAAGGTATAGCTTTTCACTTGTAGGTATAATTATGAACACCAGAAGATCCGTCCATATCAAATGTCCTCAAATAAAAGGCTAGATGATCACAGCCTAACTGAATCAAGCTCAGGACTGCTTTCCTTAAAATTGTCTGACAAAATGGTTAGCTTCTTTGGCTGCCACACATAAACTCAAGGCTCTGGATTTTGAATATGGAAGAATCTCAGGTGAATTGCCTCGCTGTCTATTGTTCATAAGTGGTGGAGTTATGAATGCCTTGAACTTACCGGATGAAGCTTGAATACTAGTTACTTAATTTTCTACAATTCGGTCGTTCATTATAAAGATCTATGTAAGATGGGAAATATATATATATCTTTTAATCCATTCAACAGTAAATATAATTAATTTGTGGAAATATCGACTAGGTTTAATTTAAAAGCATGTTTCTCGATTTCTACTAATTGTAAATTATGTTTTTTTAAACATTTCAGGAAGTCCAATTCTATTTTTGGTCGCACCAATTATTGCTACAAAGTTTCTATTTTAAAGTATGCTTTCCTAAACATACTTTGTTGGAGAAGTCAGTATGATCAATTTTAGTCCGAATTTGCTGTCTAATATTGTTTCAAACTGCTTTATAAATAAAAAAATTTTCTCATGCTATCTATCAGCTTTTGTATAACAGATTTTTATCATCTGGACAGTTTTAAGGTAGATGCGTTGTCAAGGAACTTAACCCTAAGTTCCTGTTATTTGTGAAGACGCTCCGAACCGATAATTATTACCACTGATTCTCGACTTTAATTCCAAAACACCAGTACTTATAAGAAAGAAGTTGTATTGTTTGGCAGATAAAATCTAGGTTAGTAAATAGTCTGTGAACAAATGTTTTACAGTAAATATAATGTACTTTTATTCGTATTGTTTCGTCTTCTTCCAAATTGTACACGATCGAACCATTCGCGCCTTCGAGTTGCCCGCCAATGGCGACCAAGGTCAATGAACCAGCGTTCAGTGTTCATACTGCTTTACATGCGTTGTTAATCTAGAAGGAGTGTGAGTTAGCTTGTTTTATTGATTTTATGAATAAGTAGGAAATCTGAAGCGAAAATATAGTTACCTCTTTTTGTCAGTCAAATATGTCGGAATCTATAGTGCATAGTTCTGGCATAATATCGCTATGCTTTGAGTATCTGTGAGTGTAGTTAGCAGTAAAAGTTCACTTTGTTCTACCTTTGGAAGTGGATAGAAGATAAATTTAGCACAAATGAATATGTTAAAACACAAGTATAACAATTTCCCCATATGTTTCTGGTCGTAACTTAACGTGACTCTACGCTGAGGTTGAAGAAATATAATTTATTATTAATATAGCCAGGGTGAATTTATTGTTATTATTCATTGCTTGCGTTCAGAGCGGGAAATAAGGCTGAAGCGGCAGATCTACATCGTTCTCAGTTCTCCTGTCACTTTCAACTGGTTGTACAAATGTTGACAAACTTTCATTTTCTCCTCTTTCTCTTTTTCCGTTTTCTTTTTTCTTACATGACTTGCCCCACTCTGATGTAACCACTTTTGTTAAGCATGCTGATAACCTCTCTGTTTCTATGCCCGTCAACTCTAAGTCAGATTGTTCCAAATTAAATAACTTTCTGTTGGAAATTGGTCAGTGGTCCTCTTCAAACGGTCTTAAGCTAAATCCGTCCAAATGTCAGGTAGTCAATTTCACTTTCAGACGAAAAAGTGACCTACAACAACTAGCTAGCTCACATGGTCCCACTATCATTGATGGCACAGAGGTTGAAAATACATCTAATGTCAAGTACCTTGGACTGAGTATTTCCTCTGATCTTTCCTGGTCCTCCCATATCTTGCTAGTTACTAGGAAGATGTTTCGCTTAACGTTCTACACTAGGAAGTTTAGGCAGTCTTTGCTTTCTCAGTTTGTCAATTCTTGTATTCTACCCATCCCTCTTTACTGCTCCCCATTAATCTTTCCTGGATTAATTAAGAAAGACTTTGCTTTGCTGAGAAGGACACTAAAAGCTGTTAGTAGGGCAAGTGGGATATCGTTAAACCCACTGGTTAACACTATTGTGGATAGACATATTATATCATGTAAGAAACTAGCGAATACTATATTGTCAGACTCCGAGCATCCTCTCTACAGGCAGCTGTCTCCTTGCATTACATATGGTAGAACTAGAAGCAGCTGTAGGAGGCTATATGCTAGGACTATCAAGTACAAAAACTCCACAATACCATATCTGGCACAGCTGTTATGTGATGAGAAATCCGTTAGGCATGACACGATCAGCTTACTGCGGCACTCTAACAAATAGTTCTATTAGTTTTTGTTTCCCTTTCTCCGTTACTATTATATTGTTTTTCACATCTTATATCACACACTAATTTTATATTTCATATCCTGTGGTGCATTGTTTAAAATGTAAACGCAACGCTGTTCTTTTTATTTATATATTTTTTCTTCGGTTGTTGCCTTTTGATTGTGAAATCTTATAAAATGTATGAGGTAATTAGATGAAATATTGTAATGCACACAGAAAATTCCATACCTGTACCACAAATACTGTTTGGAATAAAGCTGTTATTATTAATAAATCTCTTTTATTACAATTTCGTTCTCTGAACTTCTCGCCTTGCTCTTGGATTTCTCTTGAAAGCCTTCCGTATGATGTCAACCAGAGGTCTCTTGTTTACTAGTCTGCTTCATGTCAGAGTTCCCGGTTATTTATCATTTCCGTTCAGCTGTCAGTATGCAGCGCCGGTGAGTGTTGATGAAAGTCTGTAGCTCGTTCCAAGACTTGTTACTGTATCGACACACTAAGTTGACATCAGTGTTGAAAATTTGGGTCTTGTTCATTGCTCCAGTTTCTGTGAATCACCACACTGAAATCCAAAATTTAGGACGAATGTCTTTAGATTTCTGGTGCTTGTTCCTGTTAGTCGGATCGACTATCTTTATTATTATTTAAAGTTTTGTCTTCGCTCCTACTTCTGCCAGGTTTTTGATTTTTTTTGTAAATTTTCGAGTTTTTTTACAATTTGAGCGAGAAACCATCTGAGATATCCAGATATTCTAGGGTTTTTCGTCCGAACACCATATGTCTGTCTTCTTGCTTGTCACACAGTCTGCAGCATAATCCAGTTAACCACAGTCGCGAATATCATCAGTGGAAGTAGGCAGCCTTGTCTGATTCAAATCCTTTTACTCTAGACGCTTTGGTGGGCAGATAAAGTGAGTAATAATTCAATATCTTGTCAGACGAATGACCACTAGGCATCACAAAATCTCAATGAAGGCAACTGAGATCTAACGTGAAGCAGGATTATTGCCTGTTCAATAAAACTAGATCATACATTTTATAAATTAATCAGACTACTAGATGTAGAGAGGAGCGCTGTATTGCTTGTTGAGAAAGATATTTTATATAAAATAAATGATTTTGAAATGTGTATCAGAGACATCAGGTTACACATTTGTATTTCTTACAGGCGAAACAAATGTTCGAATATGTATATCAAATGCTTAGCCGTAACGTGTAGGAAGCCCTCGATCCAGGTTTCGTGCGTATCGGCATCCATCAGTAAGACTTAAATACAACCTCAAAGGAAAAAATGCTTCTGCTGAGCACACAAACCAACCGATTTTACAGTAAAGGCGTTATCTTGAGCTTTATGAACCATGAATGTTTCAGCACAATTGATGCACAAAAATGATTAACTGGAAGTTTTCATTTTGTTTGTTTCTTAGTGACTAGTGAATTCTGACGTTCAGGTTTACCAACAATTGCAAGTAAGGATAGCGCCTAAATCCAGGACTTCTTGTTAATTACTTGAAACCTCACTATTGAGTCTACTAGCTTGATGTCTACATTTCAGATGTAACTAGGAGAATTCAGCCAACACTAGGTACTATAAGACATAATAATGGTAGATACTTAGTGATGACGAAAAATACCCATTTATTCATTAGTAAAAACAGAGTTTTTTGTTCAGCAAAGAAATTGCTTTTCAACGACTTCATTTTCAAGCTGTACAGTTGTATTTATACTACAGAAAAAGGTTATTAAGTGGCACCACATAATTTCTGAGTTAATATGCATATATAAGTGATAAGAATAACGATGATTATAATGTTATAGGGGGTAGAGTTGAAGTGGATGGATTACAAAATTATTAAAGATTGTTTTATAAGTGAATTGATATCAAAAAATATTTTTTTTTAATGTCAAGCGTTGTCTAAAAATTTGAAAAATTTGGAGTACGATTATGACAGGAATAAAGATGTGAAGTAAAGTGGAATGAATTCAAGTGGTAAAATAAAATAAAAACTAGAAAGAACATTACTATGACCAAAGTAAAGAAAGCGGTTTGACAAAACGTTTTTGAACACATAATTTAGGATTCTGTTCATGTATAGCTAAAGCTTCGGCTATGCATAAGTAAAGAAAATGTAAACTTTTGGATCGATTCGATTTGGTCATGTATATAACTTTGAAGGATGAATCACGGGTGGCAAAATGACCAGACTCTAACAGGTGATCACAAATAGACGACTTTGCAGTTTTAACGTTCGCCTTTCATTAAACAAACCGTATAGTGTTCAGCTACACGTTTTCTTTCTAGTTTTTGTTTTATATTATTTTATTTTACCACTTGAATTCATTCCACTTCACTTCACACCTTTATTCTTATCGTAATCGTACTCCAAATTTTTCAAATTTTTAGACAACGCTTGACATTAAAAAAAAAATATTTTTTGATATCAATTCACTTATAAAACAATCTTTAATAATTTTGTAATCCATCTACTTCAACTCTACCCCCTATAACATTATAATCATCGTTATTCTTATCACTTATATATGCATATTAACTCAGCAATTATGTGGTGCCACTTAATAACCTTTTTCTGTAATATAAATACGACTATACAGCTTGAAAATGAAGTCGTTGAAAAGCAATTTCTTTGCTGAACAAAAAAAAACGTAGTAATGAGTCAATGGACGTTTTGTCCTATCATTTATTGATTTAAAATTAGCATAGCGAAGCATACACTAACGATAATGATCAATTTATCCTTGTTTATACTTGTTTCATAACAGATATTCATCATAAGGATAATCAGTCAAGATTGATCAGTCATCAATTTTAGTAGAATTGATGATCAAAAAAGAGGAACAATTTATGTCCAATGAATATTAAGTATTTAGCCCAGTTTATAATAAATGTGAAGTATACTTTTGAAATAATCTCTCCTAACTTTTCTATAGTTTGGTTTGTCAGGGTTGGTTATGTTTTTACGAGTTGATTACGGATTGATTTCAGTTAGAGAACCATTGAAAACCAGAGAGTACTGATGGATATCTCACCAATGACAATGGTTAGGGTCTCGCTAAATCACTAGTTGGTAGAAGTTAGAATTCATGAGCCACTGAATCGGATCCCAGTGACTGAATTGTATACGAGCGTGCCTTGTAACCGGAAGGTCCTGGGTTCGAATCCCAGTGGATGCGTACTGCCGATCAATGATTCCCAAACTAGGATGAAACAGCAGCTGTCCAGTACTCCCTGGTTTTCAATGGTTCCTGCGAAATTTTTAGCCATGAAAACACTTCAGAGTAATTTCGGTTGACACAGTTAAACATTTTTGGCAACTTAAATGTTGAGAAAACCCCCTTTTAAACATTTAGAAAGCAGAAGGATTGAGCGAAGAAATATCTACACTTCAATTAGATCCTCATCTCTGGCTCTACTCTAATATATATAGCATTTTTATTACAATACACAACAATTAACCAATCAACTGGGGATATGTTTGTTAACAATAATTAGTCAGTATCAGCGTAGAAAATTAACACACACAATTAAAAGTTAGAAATGGTTGCAACATGTGGAACGCACAGTGCGTTATTCTGCGAAAGTGAAGAGTAATTAAGGAATAGGCATATGCTCAAGTTAATTACATAACCGATTGTTAAAGCGAAATAAAACCACTTGGATGGTGATAACTCGTCACTATAGATGAAATTGTCATAAAAATAAAATAATTTGAACAATCGTAAGTTTTAAAGGTTTAAGGGGGCGTGGGGGGGGGCTTGATAACCCGGTTTATACATTCATTTAACGATGGCTAAGGTAAGGAAAGTGGATGTACAAATTTCTTCTGAACACACGAGTTTGGGTTTTTCAGGTGGATTCCTATTGCTTCAGCTGTATGTAGAAGACGAACTCGTAAAGCAAAATTAAGATTAGTAGTAATGCGATAAATAATTTTGAATGCTGTATTAATGTCAACCTTATGCTCACTGTCTACAATGTGTGCTACAATAGAGCTACGAATCGATCTTGTTTGTCTCTTGCTTAACCATGTTGGATGATGTTCGGAAATACGATGACGAACCTGCCTAATTGTACGCCGAATGTAGCTGGCTTGGCAGCTGCAGTCAAACTGGTAGATACACATAGATGAGGCGAATGTAGGTAGTTTATTCTTATTTCTGGGACGTAGAATATGGGTGGTTGTGAAGAGACAACGTACTTCTGCTGCATAATAAGCTCTTTTAACTGCATTATTCAGGTGCTGTGTTGTTATCACTCTGATGTTTTCACCGAGTAACTGTAGTTTCATGAACACTGGTTTTTTCGGAACTATTACTATACTGGCTCTTCTGGGTGCTGAATTCATAATTTTGTCAGTGAATTTTTCTGGATAACCGTTTTTTCTAAGTAATTCTCCGTTAATCTTAAGCTCCTGATTGAGGCAGTCATCTGAACAGATTAATAAAACCTCCATGAACCAGACACTTTACCAGGTTACGTTTATATTTCAAAGGTATAAAACTCAAAAAATGAATGTACTAACCTGTTGTTGTAGGTTTTCTATACACACACACCTTCTTAGTGTGCCATCTTCGTTCTTTGCCATGAAGACGTTTAGGAATGAAATAGCGTCATTACTTTCTTTCTCTATGGTAAAGTTTATTGTTAAATGGGCATCATTAAACTTAAATATTGTTAAATCAGAAGTTGTCAGACAGATAACTAGGTTACTGCAAAAATGCCTATCTGACAAAGAAAGAGATTGGCACTCATCAGCATGCGCTTACTTTAAATCAAATTTAGAGAATGATGAAAAGGAAATTTTCAACCGAATGCTTCAGATAATCAGAAATAACGATGGAAAGCAGGAATAAATTTTTTATGAGCAGTTAGTACAAATAGCGCTATTAACAGACATTTAAACACATTTCAGTATAACTGCAGTTTAATATAATATGCTTGACAGTTCCGTCTTGTTCGGGACTTGTCACCAAGATGTACTTGTATTTCTAGTTATTGATGATGTTTCCACCTGGACTGGAACCCATCAGTCACCATTTAGGAACATGAAAGCGTCATCCACCAGGCTAATGAGCCACGAGGTTCACATCTTGTGCAACGAGTGATGGTCGTTATTTGTTGAAGTTAATTTGTATTTGTTGCAGGCTGACTTTCATTCGGTCAAAATGTTTAGTTACTATTGACATATCTACCGAAGGTAGTACTTGAGTAAATATGGATAAAAGTCAGGAAGCACGTGGTTAAAATGTTTTACCGTATCATCCCAGGTAGTTGGATAGTTAAACGTTTGATATCTTGATAACTGGTGAAGCTTGTTGAAAATTACAAATGAAGAGAATACTTCGTTTGTTATAACTGGTAAATAGAGGTAAGTGGAGTTTTGTCTGAAGCAAGTATGATTTCATATGATAGGTGAAATTAAAAGGATCACATAAATACCACCCAAGTCTAGTAAAACTGCTTTCTGAATAGACTCTACTGTTTACTTTTCAAGGGGGGATGTACAAATTAAAAGAATGGAGATGATATCCTACGAAGAGGAAGGCTGATCAGTCAGTTGCTTTGAACACTCTAGATAGTACATTATGCATATACATATGTATATATATGCTGTACTTATTTTGCGTTTGTCACTGATGAATTCTTTGGATTAATGACTTTTCGGTGGCATTTTGATTAAAATCTCTATTTGTTTTCTTTGGGCGTCTTGTGTTGTCGTTGGTCTACTTATTCTGTCCGCGAAACACTGTATTGAACCTCCTTTTCTTTGACTGTATAAGCTAGAAAACAAGAAAGAAAATGAAACCATGAGAAGATATTACGAACGATTATAGAAATACTGTGGCGCCGACATATATGAAAGTTACTGTAGAGACAATCGAAAGACGCCTCAAAAACAACAAGTATTCTAATCACATTTAAGACTATGAATCTAATTTGAAACAAACTTAACCAATAAAAATATCCAACAAAAAAATGAACAGCAATAATGTAGTTCATAAAAGAACTTGTGTTGAATGTTTCATTAGTTGTGTGAGTCCGATGTCTGGACCACAAAAACAGAGGTGAATGAAAGTAAACGTTTGACTAAAGCTCAGGCCACAGGAACACATGCATGCCATAATTCGCAAACAAAAATTAACCCATAACGGCACATGTGTGAGATAGGGGACATAACATCGATTGAGATGAAAGGCCTATAACAGGATTTGTATTCATGAATGTCACCCCAAACACATGCAACAATGATGACTCGGCGAAACTGTCAACAACCTTGAATATAATTCTGGAAAGAGGGAAATGAAGAAATGAAAATAAATGGGTGAGGTAATAAATATATATGACTGAAAATTGTAAGTTTGTGAAGTAAGAACTATTCCAACTGTCGGTGTCACCACGTTTATAACAAAAATATACAAAAGCCTATAGTTGTATGTAAAAAACCAGAGAGATATAATTATAATTGATAGATGAGAGTACTTTCCTTGAATATTCTGGTTACACGTGGTGTTGGAAATGGCCCTAGTATAATACTACAACGTGTGCAAATATTACAGCTATTTTTATTATTCCTTCACGTTCCCAGTGGAACATATGGCTTCAAGCTAGAGGCTTTAAGTTTCTGTAGCAGTGTTTATTTTTACAGGATGGGGTTGCAAGCCTCATGTTCGACCATACCCCTATACCAGCGGTTTTTAATATTGGCTCAGCGAGGTAAAGGAGTTCGTCAGCCTGGAATCAAATCCCGGACCACATGCGTGGTCGGCGAGCGACCTAACCGTAATGCCACAGACGCATATTACGGCTATGCTCTGTTTTTATACAGACAGACAGTGAGCAGATCAACACTGAAAAACCTACAACTACAATATATACGTAGAATTTTGATAAATTGTTTTATTCTACTTACAAATTTGATAGTAGTTGAATATAAAAGATGGTCTTTTTCGGCAGGTAAAATCAATATGTTGAAATCTGATCTATCTATGGTATGGAATCACATTCAAAATTTGATTACGCGAACATTGATTCAATGGCTTCAAATACTTCTACTGCAGAGCAAAGTTAGGCAGATAACAAGGAGTTGAAAAGAAGATATTTTTCTGGTGATTTCATTTTCAATTGCAATATAGTCGCAACTTATATATATTTTGTTTATACAGTATAGCTTAGTTGCAAGTATTTTTCTGTTAGACATGATGGTAACTGTAATATTAAAATGGGAACTTCCTTGGGAGCGATATGAAAAACTGAAATTGAGGTCATTCACAAAGAGCACAGAACCCACCGTTATACAGACTTGGAAATATGGCTACATGGTATGTGAAACAAACTTTCAAAGATAAATTGTAATGAAGATGTGATTTTTCAGCCGTAGGTGAGAAGAAACTGGAGCAAACAACTGGAAATAAGGTTGCCTGAAAACCAAATTCATGGTAGTTGTAGTGGCTAGACAAGATTCTCACCATTGAATAATGGAGTCTTATCCGGAAATGCAGAAAGGTTTCTTTAATATCAAGGAGTTCTTAGTACACTGTTTCAGCAGGGGTTTATTTTAGGGAAGCAAATTATTGCGAATGGTGATACAATTGAGATAGTATGGAAGGTACTGTGAAGGTAGTGATTCATATCATTTCTAATAGAATCATCTCCACCTCTGTGTAACGATGCTGGAAAGTGTTATCTGATGTTTCCTGTCGCGAGGGCGAATATATGGGTTGTTCTCCGGATGTTCTTTCTAAACGCAGTAGCTACACAGCGCAGTATAGAAGTTTATTTTATATCCTTTCACAACTTCATGTTATATTTCTGGAATATTCAGTCAAATAAATTTACCAGCTTTGCGATATCCGCTGAAACTTTGTTATCGGTTTCATGCAGAAATAAACTTTATCGCAGTTGCCTATAGTGCGGTTTTACTTGTAGTTTAGAGTCACTTTAAGTAATAAGCAAAGGAAATCATCGTGAAAACGAAGGAAATGTTGTTTTCCCTGCACCTGTTAAAAGCAGTATACTTGAAATCTCAGGTGAACCACAAAAATATGAATACCTTTGATTTCGTTGCAATCCCTCTGTTCTCATGATGAATGTCCACTTCAAGCAGAAGACATACTTGCTTCGCGAAATCCTAACGTCTTATTATTATTTTTTAATTTTTTTTATTTCAGCTTGATTCCACATCGTATTTTGTGGTACAGGCATGGAATTTTCAGCATGTGATATCGGTAACCCAAATTTTGCAGGCCGACCATAGATATCAGGTGTGAGTCAGCAGGGGATCGAACCCTGAACCATGAGCATGGTCGCCGAGCTTCCTAACCACTGTGCCACCGACGCATCAATTAAATAAAGATATAATTGAACAGGCATTCAATACATCAACAGTTTCTCCCAGTTGCTTGAAGCTGTATACTCTGTAATACTATCGTGGTACTGTTTGCGGAAATATTTTTTACTTGAAAATAAATCGGGCTATTCTTCAATTGAATGTCTTTCGGATACGACTTGGTAGAATGATTTTGGCTTTCAGATGGTTACTGTTATCTTAATCTGTAACACTGGTACTCTATAGGAAAGAATAGTGTCCTTAAAAATTTACAGTTCAATAGTATTATTCACTACAATCGTATAAACTTTCCGTCAAACATCTGAAGATTGTTAGTGAATACAAAAATTGAACTATACAATTTTCTAATCACAGGTTACTGAGAATACATTTTAAGTAGGACTAACGAAAAAAACTCTCCATGTTATAAGAATCTTCACTCATTATTTAAACAATAACAACTCCAAGCTGATTACAACTAAATATATTCAGAATGTAGCGAACTGAGAAATGCTTTTTTTTATTTACTGCTCACTTCGTCTGTCTTCGGAGAGGATTACTCGACCACTGTGAATTATTAGTATTAGATGGTTGATAGCGGTCGGCCAGTGACGCAGGCGCCAGTCTCAGAAGTGACAAGAGTTCCTTCGAGGTTGCAGACACGCCTTTCTGATGAGTGCCAACTAGCACGAAACTTAAGTCCAAGGCATCCTACCGAGTGCCTCCAACCATCTAATACCAACAATTCACAGTGCACTACGATGACAAGCTCCTTGGCAAAGTGGACACATCGCAAACTTGACTGATCGAATTTAGTGTGCCCGAAAGTTAGGACTAGACACATTTATACTAGTTACTGACTAGTATTCAAAAGAAACTTGCTGCATATAAGGACTGTAATAAGTGGTTTCCCATTTGTCTGTTAACTTAACTTTTAACTAACTGGTATCTTTTAGTCTTCTTTTATCATTTAGTAAAATGTTTTCTAGTAAATACTAAATTTAGTTTTATAGCTCCTCTGGTCTTCTTATGGCTTGAATAATATAATGAAATATCAGGCGAATTCAAGTTATTTCAATAATTTATGAAAATAGTCTGAAAGTTCACAGTTCTATGCTATTTTTTCTTATTGAGGCAATTCAAAGTGAATCGTACTGAATAAGGAATTGATTGTTTTTATGCGGTATACTTTAGATTAATTCGCCAACGTAATTCTTCATTTCACAACCCTTTAATTATTGAATTTAAAAATTATTAAAGTCGAATCATAAATACCTCTTTTTTTACAGGCCTTCGTCCTATGATTGTTATTATTATTATTAATATTATTATGAGAAATTCTTGTTGGACTAACCAACTATTCATTAATTCGTCAAAAGGAAAATCGTCTTTTAATTGTTATCACTATTAATCATTGCGTCAATAGTTTTCAGCTAGTTCCCACTTTAGTAAACCTTGTTTTTCTACTGGTTACTTTATTTACACCAAATAAACCATTGATTTCTTGTCTACAATATAAAGGTATGGTCAATTTACTTTGTAAAACTTTTCAACAAATTACAGGAAAAATGTTTAAAGCTAATGTGGGTGATTTATTCGCTTAATGATTAACTATAATTGAAAATATCTTTCTATTCTTCTTTTTTTGATTGTCAACTAGGTGATCTTATGGACTGCGTTTATTATATGCCTTTATGTGTCTGATGTACACAGTCAAAATAGTGAGTTTTCTTGAATAACTGAAATTTATGCATGCTCTTATTTTAAAGCTGTACGTTGCTTGAATACTGACTAATTATTTCATAGAATATTTGTATGTGAGATTGTAGATTAGTTTAATCGTAAGATTATCTAATACTTTTTCTTATTTCTTCGAGTTCCAAGTGGAACATAGGGCTTCAAAAGCGTATCTTTGAAGTTTCAGCTGTTGTTTTCTGCTGGATGGAAGGAATTTCTAGCCTCACGCCCAAACTCCCCTGTCTTAGTCTGGCTTACAGTTGGCTAGAGGAGGCCAAGGCATGCATCGGCCGGGAATGGAACCCCAGGTGACATGCATAATCAGCCAGCGACTCTATACAATACTTGGTAATATGTTTTGAAGGTGAAACATATTAGTAAAAGACCCAATCTATAGAATTGGATTGTTGTATGAATTCTAAACCCCAAACAATTTAGACTTACATAAAACGAATAGAATCATAACAGATGACTAAAAAATGACTTTATGTGGGGAGCCATATTCAATCATTTTTATTGTAATGGTTATTCCACTTCAAAAGATTTTTATTCCGTAAAATTTAAATATCACAAATCATATGTTTGAAAGCTTACAAAGGAACTGAATGATAGGAACACTCATTTTGAGAATAAACAAGGGGTTCACAGCCGAAAAATGAATATTTTCACTCAGGAAAATACCCATCTTAGCATAAATATGCATTATTAAAAGCCTAATGGAAAAGCACTTCAAATCTAAGTGTATATATAATGTTTTGTCCTAAAGGTCAAAATTATGAAGAGCTTGTGTTATAAGCATTCGTTCATAAATGAAGTGAGTAAACCAAATAACCAGAAATAAGAAAAAATTGCCCGTTTCCTCTAGCTATGAACCTATACACTGTTAAAAGTATCAATATAGTCTAACTAGTGTAAATCAGTTTATAATAATTTGAAGTTATGCGAAATACACCTATAACCATTGAAGTAACTATATTGTAAAGACAGTGATAAAGTTAAGTTCACTGAAGAATCAGTTTTCCGTCGCAACATAAAATTACTAATGAATAGGTCGTAGTTTATGAATTCCATGTTTTCAGTGAACTCGTATAAGTAGTTATGCGTTAACTGCTTACATTCCTATTTCTCAGAAAGAAAGCAGTACACCGTGTATAAAGGGAAGTCTTCCACTTCACTGCCTATTAAAGCTGGTATCCCTCAAGGCACTGTCCTTTCTCCTTTTCTTTTTTCTTTCTTCTTACATGACTTGCCTCACTCTGATGAAATAAACTTTGTGAAGTACGCTGATGATTTAACAGTTTCAATGGCTGTCAACTCCCAGATAGATTGTACGAAAATAAATAGCTTTCTGTCGAGAGTCAGTAAATGGTCTGAGTTTAACGGTCTTTAACCGAATCTTTCTAAATGTCAACCTGTTAATTTCAGCTTAAGATGTAAACGACAGTTAAAAGAAGTCGTTGATTCTCATGACAGTTGTAAAATTGACGACAATGATATAGGAATTAAATCAAAAATTAAGTATCTTAGACTCATTCTCTCTTCTGATCTCTCCTGGTCTTCCCATGTCCTAGCAATCTCCAGTAAAATATTCCGCCTGACATTTTACATCAAGAAGTTAAGGCACTCGGGTATAACTCAACCCCTTCTCTTACAGTTCATAAACTCTTGCATCCTACCTATTCGTCTTTATTGTTCACCCTTATTCTTTACTGTTTTGCTTAAAAAAGACTATGTCACAATTCGTAGAATGCTGAAGATTGTCAGAAGGGTGAGTGATGTCCCAGTGGACCACATAGTTAACATCGTTGTCGATAGGCACTTGACTTCGTGCAATAAATTTGCTAGAGGGATTTTGTCTGACTTGGGGCATCCACTTTACCGTCAGCTTTCCCCTTGCATCTCCTCAGGTAGAACAAGAAGTAACTTCAGAACACTGTATGCTCGCACGTCCAAGTATAAAAATTCTAAGATACGATACTTGGCACGTATTTTATGTGATGAAAATAGTGTCAGGAAAGAATTAACTAACCTTTTCTCATCTAGTAAATAAACAATTTCCTCCATCCATCCTTTTATACCTTCAAGTTACTACTTTTATTGTCTCTATTATATTTATGGTCCTGTCGTTTCTTTGTTTTACTCTCATAATTGCAAACACCAACTTATCTCTATGACTGCTGTAATCTTTGTTTTTCCCCTCACTATATCATGTAAAGAGAACATTATATTCAATATTCCTAAACATGCTAGGATTTCTATACCGCATCGACAATACTGTGCGAAACAAGCCCACGGCAATTTTCACTTTTATTATTATTATTACCTTAGTTGTTATCATTATTATTATTTTTTCCAATTAATAGGCTGAATGTTTTTAGCATTACCCCTTTTGTAAATGTGGAAAATTTTCTGTGTGATTAATTTTACTTATAATTTGAGGAAATCAGATGCAATATTGTGATTAATGCTGAAAATTCCATTCTGTATCACAAGTGCTGATTTTGGAGTAAAGTAAATCATTATTATTAATAATGCATGAGTATTTTCCTTTAAAAATCAGTCTTAAAGTCTACTCAAAGAGTTGTTGAGAAATAAGACATGTAATAGGAGAGTTAGCGTAGTTTTAATTTGTGAGTGGATGAGATACCTAAGAAAAGTGGCGGCGTGCGTGTTGCGAGTCAATAGAAGTAGGAGATCTTTTATCAAAGAATGTCATCCAAATGATTATAAATCACTACGTCTTGGTCTCGTAACCTTAATGTTTTCCTTTGCATGATATCTTAAGATTAAATGCATATTCCTGTATTAAAACTCTGATCACAAATACAGCAGCTATCCACTGCTATCTACGTTTAAAAATGGGTTTAAAATAATGACATGGTTATGCACTTCTGAGAAGTGAGACAAAGCGAAGACACCTCAGTGTTTGTAAAAAAAATAAGATAGATTCGTGAAAGGTCAGTGTCTTGTAAAAAGGATTAGGTATTTCATGCATCTATAACCAACATATTGTTTGCTACATTTTTCTGTTTAAAATGAACTTTAATTTGATTAACTAACTCAGTTGCTTGTCAGTATGGTGCACCTCCATTTTAGTTTGAATTTTACGTTCATGAAACACCATAACCTATATAAGTTGAGAGAGAAAGCCTTTATTAGAGGAATGAGAAATAAGGATTTTTCAACTGATTTAGAAATAAGCTAACCTGAGAATAAGTTGACTATTTCTCGAGGATAGAAAACTGAATTAAAATAACACACCAGTTTTCTGACTGATTGTACATTAAAATGTCGTACAGTAGATTTCGAATCATCTCCATAGAAACCTGTATTTTCTCTCCAAACTTATTTGCCTGATTTACAAGTTTGTAGAAAAGGTAAAAACAAAGAGAAGAGAATTTTATTACTCCATAAACGATGTAGAATGCATTCAGTGTGAATTATAAAAAATAAATAAAAATATATATATATATAACCCCCGTAAAGTAGTTTTTGTCTTCCATTATGGGTAAATTTTGTTTTGATAAAGTCTCATAGTGTTATACAGTAATGTTTACTGATGACCAAGTTTCGAGCACAATTTATTGCCACTCATAATCATATCAAGGTAATCACACGACTTCCTAAATTCATTTATATAGTTCCATTGTTTTTCTCTTGATTTTCACTTGATTTGATTGGTAATAGTATTTTCCATATTTCAGGTATGAGTGACGAGTCATTCCTATTGCATGTGTTGGGTGTAGACTCAATGAACAAGGATTCAGTAATCAACCTCTCTCTCCACCTATCTAGATTACTTTTTAGAATTTTAACCCTCTCCCACCCTATTGTGTGGTTGTGTGTTAGCGTATGCATTGCAATTGCTGAGCTTTTTTCTAAATTACTTATCTTCTCGGGGTCAACCATTCTTAGCTTGGCTAAATTCTTATGCTCTGACAATCTGACTACCCCTGACCTACTAGTTTGACCTATGTAGTTGACCTCACAGTCATTGCAGGGTATTTTGTAACTAGTATTATTTTGTCTAATTGGGTCAACTGGGTCCTTTAACCTACAGAGCTTGTCCCTGAGTGAGTTTGTAGGCTTAAATGCCACCCTAATTCCTATTTTATTCAGATTACTGAATCCTTGTTCATCGAATCTACACCCAACACATGCAATAGGAATGACTCGTCACTCATACCTGAAATATGGAAAATACTATTACCAATCAAATCAAGTGAAAATCAAGAGAAAAACAATGGAACTATATAAATGAATTTAGGAAGTCGTGTGATTACCTTGATATGATTATGAGTGGCAATAAATTGTGCTCGAAACTTGGTCATCAGTAAACATTACTGTATAACACTGCGAGACTTTATCAAAACAAAATTTACCCATAATGGAATTACACTCTACCACAGTGCACAAGTTTTATTCTTATATAGTTTTTGTCTTGTACAAAAGAAATCCTGCAATGAAACTCGCTGAAAATTTCAGAATAAAGCTTTTATTATTGTAATAATTTTCTCTCCTAGCTTTGTATTTCACACTTTAGATTTATTTTTTCCATAAGCCTTTGATTTTCCCGTGATTTACTGAAGTTAGAAGGAAGAAATAATTTAGATTTGTGAACTATAATAGCTAAATTAAGCTTCAGCAGAATAACTGCGATATTTGAGATGTTTTTCGTGTAATGTAGAATAAAATATTCATTCCGTTCCACAGGTGACACCAAAAATACTTCTTGATGAAGATGACTGGTAGACAGATCTTGATTTTAAGCAAAACTACGCTAATGTCTTCCTGAATGAAATTTATACACGATTGTTTTTGTGTAGTAAAATTGTCTCTGTCAATTTTATGTGCCTATCAGGGTTCATGTGTAAACCATCCAATTCTAAAATGTACAGAAGCTGACTATATTACTTCGAATATTCTCCGATAATGTGTACATAACAGTAATAGACACTATATATATATCGGCAAAAATATATGTACACTTTTAGTGATACGCAACACAGAAGCTTTTTTCTTCAGTTCACAGTTGTTTGAGAAGTTAGATACTGACCCATACATAGAAGTACTAAATAAGGCAATGTGTTTTCATTAAAAACTATTATCGTATTAAATTTGTGAAAAGAATATTTCTTCACCAAAAGCAAATATCATATGAATACAAAAATCTTAAACAGATCAGTTCCAAGATAGCTGTAATAGTGTTCATAATAATAAAGCCTTATTTTACACAATATGCGAACATATGGTGCAAACATTTTCGGCATATTTTGTTCCAAAATACTTTTTTCTTCATACACGATTTACATGTAAAGAAATAATCTGTAGGATATCTTCATTTCGTTGAAGAATTGCACAGCGTTTACTTGAAAGTAAGTTAAACCAGCGCGCAAATTCGTGTCCTTGGTCATTTCATATAACTTGACGATTAAAACAATGATAAATTCAGATGAAATTAAAAATTTCAGTGGAAAGTAGTAATTTTGGTAGCCCAGTGATTTAAGCAGACCGCCTATTTTTCGTTAACTTATTGTAAACAATGAAATATGCTTAAAATATCTGTCTGTTAATTTTTATTCTTTCGCAGAATCAAAGTCAGATCCACTAGATGAAAAACGCCATTCTGTCAATTACAGTAAGTTGCGGTAAAAGGAAATCAGTTTTGAAGGTCTTAGTCATTGATTCTATACTCTTGACTGAAAAAGATTTCCACTGAGATTATTGATGTTTATTTGAGCATTTATCACTTTGCTTGTACGTAGGTCTATAAGGTATTAGCGAAATTCAAAGCAGCTCAAACCTATATGAATGGTATTTAATGCCAATATGGAGGAATCATACTGTTATCCAATATTCATAATAGTAGATCTTTTTCATTTTTGCATTCCAAATGGGATGAATATGTGGCTTCAAGCATCAGCTTTGAGGTTTCAAAAGCAGCGGTATCGTCATTTTTACGGGTTAGGGTTACGATACTCATGTCCAATCTTCACCCTTTATGCGGTATGCTATTAGCGAATCGAGGTTTAGCAGTACGTTGGTTGGGAGTCATACATTAGGCCACGTGCAAAGCTGACTAGCATTCTACTGTTAAACCACTCATGTATTAATTTTTGACTAATTCGTCGCGTAAAGGAAAGAATTCTCTAATACACTGAAGCGAGAAGCAGTGAATTTTTGACACTTGGAAAGTCTGTTGTCAGACTAACAAGTTTAACAAGTAAGCAAGTTGGAATTTGCGAAAGAATCATTATTGGGTTGACCATATTGGATAAAATAAATATGAAGAAATCGGATAATCTGAAAATACCTTCTACAGTACATACTGTGTATTCAGTATACCATGTTTTATAGGCATACTCTACTGTGGCAGAAATGAATTTTAATTAGTTTTAAGCAAACTATTTACTTCATAAATAATGTTGAAGCTACTTTTTTCATAATTTTTGTCAAAACCTTTAGGTCAGCGACCTGGTAAGTTACAAAATTTCTATTTGAATTCTTATTTGTGAAAGTGCGGTGAATATTTTTTCTTTGCATCATTTTATAACAAGAAAGATCCTGATAGACGTATAAGTATTGTGCACCTGATACCACTGAATACCTCCCAGCTGAATAGCACAAGTAATCTCCAGTTCGATTACAATAAGTGATAAATATATAGTGTTGTATTTGTTTGAGGTGATTCTAAGTGTTGTTAAATTCTCCTGAATAACGAATAAAAGCAGTGTAGTGCTCATTGCTTATAGTTATCTTAAACAAGTAAAAGTGATCTCGTCACGAAGATGTTTTTGAAATGCGGTATAATTAAATGAAGTGAAAAATTACTGACTGGATGCTTATCCGGATTTGTTTTAAGTTTGACCAAGGGTTGATATCGCATTAAGAGGACTAGTGGAAACCACAGACTACTGGAGAGATGTTTCCCCCCAGTCTGGGTCTCACCAGCTGTTCGCATCGCTGGGATTCGAATCTAGGACCTTCTTATTACAGGATAAGCTCTCAGAACATTTAGCCACTGGGGACAGACTAAATGGTCATTGAATTCTAACTTCTATCGGTTCTATCGTGATTTTAGCGCGGACACCACTCTGAAATCTTCCTGTAACAACAACTATCAATCATATGCAGCATTCACTTGAATAGGAAAAATGTTTTTTTTATTATCATGAACAGTAATTATCCTCCAAAGATTGCCATGAGAGAGTCAAGTTATCATTGTGTAAACGATCAACACAGGAAATTATGTGGGTGAAGAATTTCGGTTCTTTGGTATAATGTAACTCTAAAATAAACAAGTTGATTTCATATAACCCACACAAACTGACACTCATGTGAATTATTAGCAATATAATGTGCTCAAAACGTCATCCACTTATTAATGCGGTATCACTGTGTGGTCTGCTAACTGGAATGATCTAGAGTTGAATTCACCACAAATTATTTGGTTACTGGAGTTAGTGACTGGAGACAGTAGATATGACTTATGCCTGATTCTCAATACTTTTCATTTTTTGGAAGAACGAAAAAGACAACACGGATACTCAGTATTTAATCTAACGTATATAACACTGCCATATTATTTTATGAACTTATGACATCAAATGTGGTTTGTAGCTAGATTGATGAAAGCTATAAGTCAGTGTGTTTAGTTTCTAAAAATATTATTCTGTCTGGCTCAAAAGGCATGTATTTATAATAGAAACAAGCTGATGTCTGCTTCTTACTTCACCAGAAAGTCAGAGCTTCTAACGAAAAATTCTAATTGTAAGTAAATTGTAGTTAAGCATGCTTTAGTTATGAAGTAAGTGCTGTATTATTATTATTTCCTTTACTTCCTAGAGAAACATTGGGCTTCAGCCATGTGTCTCTATTGCGTTCGGTCCTCTGCCAACGTTTTCATCTGGCTTCACGTCTGCCCACATGCTTTCATCTCCTATTCACATGACCTCCTCCAAGTCACCCTAGCACTGACGACCAAATCGCCGCTTCCCTTTCGGGTTCCACTCAAGCAATAGCTTGCCTAGTGATATCACCTGATGGTTTCCTCAGAGTATGGCCAATCCATGTCAATTTCTTCCTGCCTATTTGTTTCACAATCGGTTCCTGTTCGGTTGGTTCGCTCATTTCCAGAGATCCCTGTTGCTGATCTTTTCTGGCCATCTGATCCTGAGTAGTGAGTGAAGACAACTGTTCATAGAGGTCTGTAGTTTGTTTGATGTGCTCTTTATGACTCGCCAAGTCTCTGATCCGTATAGTAGCACTGACTGACTTCACATTGGAGTTGAAAATCCGGATCTTATTTTTGATTCTGAGTGCTGTTGACCTCCACACAGACTTAAGAGTAATGAAAGCTTGTCTTGCTTTTCCGATTCTGGCTTTGATGTCCTTGTCAGTTCCGCCTGTAGGTGAAACGACGCTTCCCTGGTAGGTAGGTTATGGAGTATGTTTCTTTTAGGTTACTCCCATTTATGCTGACTGGTTGTTGTCTGTTGTTGTTGTTGCTGTTGGTGTTGGCTAGGAATCTTCATCACCTCTATTTTCTCTATGTTCACCTGAAGTCCTATCTTTTATGCTTCTTCTGCCAACTTGTTGCTTTTCATCACTTGCATATCTTCCAGTTTGTGGGAAATCAGACATAAATACATCGTCGGCGAAGTCCAGATCCTCCAAGTTTTTGTGTGAGTCCATTTTATGGCTGTTCTCTCATTGCCCGCTGTTTGTTTCATTAACATGTGATAACCGTAAGCTGATTCTATTTTTTTTTCTGTCGCGCATTTTAGTTTCTCCGCATTTCAGAGCAATAAGTACACCTAGTCCAAACGGTAAGTATAATAAAATGATGACTTTAAACTTTGAATTATTGCCAGATTTTACTCAGAATTTCCTAATAATTTATTTGAAAAAAGACAAATATCAAGATTTATCAAGAAAACTATGCATTTAATTACTACATCTGCCTTTTCATGGAACATGCCTAGTAGTATTGCTCTCCTATAATGCTCATTCTGTCATAATTTTTGACATAACCAGAAGTTGGTCAGTGTATGTCAGCTAATAGTGAGTCATACTTGTAATTTAGAGGTGGCTGATTCAAATTCTAAGGCAACTCACATTTATGTATAGCTACATTGACGACAGCCCACTAAATGAGCGGCATTTGAGGTAGTCTTATCATTAGTAAATAAATACCACGAAATTCCTACATTTTAACTTCACCATAATAAGTCTTTTCTTGTTGATCTGTTGTTTATTTGTTAACTGTCTGCTTAGTTTTATTTGTAAACAAAAACAAGCAAAATTCTCTTGATCAATGAAATAAGACAGTGATTGCTATTCATTTTGAATAAACAATGTCAGTGGAAGTCGTTTAAATTATTATTATTATGTTTCTCATTAACTAATCATATTTTGGATTGCAAATCAATAAGATTTTATAATAGAATCAAAACTTTTGATTGGACAGTAGTAACTAGTCTGATGTGTCTAGTCCTTTCTTTGGTACAGCCGGAATTCTGTCAGTCAGGTTTGCAGTGTGGCTACCACCATTCTAGGCAGCTCACCATCACCGTGCACACTGATTTGGTGATATTAGATAGTTGCAAACCTGACTGATGGAATTTATTCAGCACCAAAGAAAGGACTAGACACGTCACACTAGTTACTTGTGTTCAATCAAAATACCCACTACAGTCCTACAGGAGGGCAGTCGCAAGCCCGAATAGCTGAGTGAAAGCGTCTCTGACTTCAGTACTAGGTGACGCGGGTTAGAATCTCAGAAGGGACATGACTTCCTGCTGACGAGTGACAATTAGCGCGAAACCTAGGTCGACAGCTGCCTGTGGCCGATTGCCTTCAACTATCTAATAACATCAAAACTTTCCTTAACAATGAATTTCATGTGTTACCAGTATCGTTTAAGTAGTATTGTGTCATGAGAGTTAAGTTAAAGGTCACCATAAGATGGGCTACTCAAAGGTTTATATCATCACTTGATTTCAGTTAAGCAGTGATTGTGAAACCCTTGCTTTTACTGAAGACTATTCTATTGTGGTCTTAAGCTCGTAACCAGTGTGCCTATGTTCAGAGTAATTCTGATTAAGTTATGAGAATGTTATCATTCAGGCTATGAAAGGGATTAGTACTTATTTTCGCGTATTCAATTGAAACATGATCAGATAAAGGCCAATATAAATATTTGAATTATATATGCATCTTTTGACTGATCATATTTGTTGTAGAATATCTTATTACCCTTACTGAAGTATGGAAGAAAGTTTTCAACTGTTATTTGTATGTTTTTATCTATTGACAGAAACAGTTAAGAAGCCAGTGAAATTTACTCTGAGAACCCGTAAGCTGAAATGAAATAAATTTTAATACACTACTTTCATCATTTTAAATATTTATTATTATTGAAAGGTGTTTTCATCGGTAATTTACTCTTCTTGTTTATCTAATATCCTAGAAAAGAAATCTCTTAATCACTTTTATATATTATAGATCCAACTAGGAGGCCAGTAAGAGTGGTAACATTGCCTAATAAATTGAGTGAGTTAAACTAAAATGAAGTGATTTCTGATTTATGTTTTTCACCTTTGAATTTTCAACCGTTTTAAGCGTTTACAATAATTCTGTGTATCGTATTTGAATTTTTAAACAAAAACTCTACTGGCACCTCCATATTTCTTAGTCGACATTGCTTCGTATCGTCACTTCTATCATTCCATAGAGCGTTTGCCATAAAACAAAGGTATAGTTTTAATATGCTTCAAGTGACCAGATAATGCATTCTCCCAATTGACTTGTTGCAAGATTAACAGTATTTCAACGAACGATAATGAGTACCTGACTAATGCACTACTATTCTTAAACCGAGAAGACACAGATCACACCCTTAAAAGACAAGTGACTAGGAATTTTAGCTCTCTGTGTGTGGAAGAACACAGATGTATTTGACAGCAGGATACTTAATCAGCTTATAATTTACAGTGATTGCAAAATACAGAAACTCTGCGCTGATATTTCCATTTGTAAAAGTTCTTCGTATTCTCATTCTTTAGTCTACATTTTGTGCTTTTTATGTTATTTCACGAATAATCTTTGCATTTCTCCTAATCGCCACTTTATCCGCCATTTCGCTATTCAAGATTTTTGATGAAAGCATCATGCAAAATATACTGCTTATAAATTTTCACTAGTAGCACATATGGCACATGTATTCCTGTCAAAATTGTTCGAGCGCAGCCTCTCCAACTCTCTAGGTGATGCTCGCTCTTGGTGACTATTGGTGCTGACTTTTTTTATCCTACTGTGTTCATCTCTGCCCTCGTATGCTGTTAACACTTTTCTGTTTGTCCATTCTTCTGACAGTATAAACAGGATAACGTCTCTTGGTCACAGTGTACGACGCTTCCCACTTTGTAAGGAGTTTTCTTGAACTCGACACACCTTCTGTATACTTCATCTGATCTCACTCTTCAACAGTAATGCATTGTTTCTCTTTCTCTTAATTTCTCAGAGTAGATTTTCGGTTTCTACTTCAGATTTCTGGCTGCTTTTTATTTTTATTTTCCGTCTAGTCGAACACCACTCATGATTATTCGGCAAAGTTTTCTTATAGTGGTCGTGGTTTTCTATCAAACATTAGGCAAAATAGCGGCTTCTTTGCTGTTTCCTGGATAAAGAGACGATTTTCTAGTGGAACTAACCCAAGCTCCTTTATCCTAGTTGCCTTCCTATGATGTCAGACTCGCTCTTAGTGCTATGTTATTTCCCTCAATCTAAGGATTAGTTTGAAGACGATATGGTGTTATCTGATCTCTCCAAATACTTAACTGTTGCAAATGCTCAATAAGTTCTCCAGTTTCATTGTTTAAACTCTGATCTGTCAGCATCATCTCTGGTTTACCGTAATCTGCACCGGCCATACCTTTCGCGCATTGATAAATGACCGTGTCTACCCATCATGCGACGTATTCTGTCATTACCAGCAGGTACTGCTTACCAAGAGAAAATATCCCATTACATCTAAGTATCACAAATCGTCTACTACCGTAAATGGGATCGATTATAGAGACGAGCATATACACTGATACCTTTTCATAAAATGATACTGCGGACAACACAGTACATATATGCAACATCTCTCATTCTTGGTCAGTAACTGCTTTATCTCAACAGGTCAGTCGATTTGTCTGTATCTTAATGTGTTAGCTGGTAACTGTCTAGCGTAACCTCATGGTGTAGTTACTGAGGTATCGTCGCCAATCAGCTTATACCATTTACTCGCCAAGCTAAAGTTCTGTAAACTTTCAGTTTTCATCGTTCCTCCTGGCTGAGAAACATGGTTAGCTCCGCATTAGTCGTAGGTCAGTTTATATCTATTGCATCAGTAGTCAGTTGTGTCAGTGGTAGAACCCAATGCTTGAGAGTGGGCAATTCTTAATAGGTGATGTTCTAGAGCATGAATTCTGTATACAGTCACATGTAACTCAGCCTCGTCAACCTATCTTGATTGAACATCTACCAACAAATTTTCCTTTCATATGACATACGAGGTGGTAAGTCCATACTGTTGTAGATGTATCGTCCACCTCAACAATTCCTCAAGTGAGTGTCTTTCTGTCTTCAACCAATTTGAAGTCTTATCATCAGATTGAATATTGAACCGTTGACTGAGTACATAAGGTCTCTATTCATCTGATGCCTACATTATTACAAAACTTTCTTTCTAGACAGCCACACACGTTTTGTTTCGTTGATGCTGAAAAACAGCTGGCCTTGGACAATCGGCCCTTAACGCCTTCTTGGTACTCCAAGTATTGCCTAGTAACTTGCACCCGAGGATTCTTGTAGTTAATATCACACACAATATTCTACTTATAAGTTCTAAGATTTCTCGAAAATATATGAAAGACGTAAAATCTTTTGATAACTTATAAAATGAAGTGACCACAGATATCGATCATATTTGAATTCAAATTAGCCTCAAACAAGAATTCACTCTATGACTTCATGTAAAACAAGAAAGATGACCATTCGTTTCTAATGTTGCTACTCAGAACAAGAGAAAACTTGATTATTAGTCACAAGATTCATCATGAAAAAAATAAGGTTATGTTGTATAATATCGATCAGACTCACAGTTATGAATAATATTGCAAAATAATCAAAAATTACACTCTGCTATCTTTACCTTTCTTTGTAGACTCAACTAAGATACCAGGAAAATTGACACCATATCCTCGGAAAGATAGTAAGTTAAACTGAAACACCTACATTATTTTGAATACTTATTTTTAGAGAAGGTTTTATTTGTTTCCTAAAAATGAGGAAAAAACATCTGAAATATTTTTGATTTTGTTGTATTCTCTTAGCTGGAGAGTTAATTTGCGAAGCTTTCATCCCCCAACTAGACGACATCTTCAGCTTATACTTCAATTTGTTGAAGTGGGCTTTTAGATTTCTCCACGAGTTTATTAATCATCTCTCCTGGTCGGTGACCTTGGACGTGATTGGTTGTATTGTATTGGAACTTATTGTTTATTTGGCTTGAACTTTGACCCTCTGTGTGTGAAGTTTCTTTCTTATTGGTTGATAAATTTTGTCTTTCTCGATGTGTCTATTGATTGATGATTCACTGGAATACCAGGCAAGCTTCTAAAAATTCTCTAACATTCTTGTTGTTTCCTCTCTCTAATATTTGAGCGTTGTCCGAGTCGAATTGATATCCGTGGTTGTCTGTATGTAGTGATATGAGGGAGTGGATATCATGTCTTTTGACGGCTAGCTTATATTCGGGGATACGAAGACGATGGAGACGTCCACTTTAGTGTTTTTCACAGTTGTTACAATTTATTTTGTAGATGATGTTGGTTTTATCTTCTTTCGCTGTTGAGTCTTTTGGTTGACATGGAATTGAGTGAAGTGACTTTGTTGGTTTGTGTACGACGTTAGTTCCTAAAGGTTTGAAGAGTCTTGTAGTTATTTCTGAGATATCCTTTATATATGGTAATGTGATTTTCTTTGTGCTTTTTGCTTTGTGTGCTGAAGATGTCGCCTAGTAGGTCGATGAAAGCTTCGCAAATTAACCATCCAGCTTAGAGAACACAACCACATCAAAATCATCCACCTGAGCTACAAATCTCTGTCCTATCTAAACATCTTAAATATTTTTTAAATAATAATCACATTACTACTTAAATCAGTAATAAGTGAGTTAGAGGCAGAAATACTACTTGAGATACACTTTCTCTTTTCTTTTTGTTTATATTTACAGATTTAACTAAGTTACCAGTGAAAAAGCCACCTTTTACTCATAGATCAAGTAAGACCATTCAAAGCAAAAATATTTATTGTATTGATGCTCTTCTTATATGGAGTGCTGTGCTAGTTTACTTTGCTTCTCATATTATGTCAGTTGCATCATTGGCGCTTTATTTTACTGCTTTCTAACATTTCAGTGTCATTTTCCCTCTGAGGTGGATAATTTAACCGAAAAGGTGCCTTTATCTTTCCAGAGAGAGAATTATTCTATTCTTTCTGGTTATTAGTGCCTTTTGCATATAGATGGATGGTTTTCATTTGACATAATTTCTTCAAAACTACTGAGCTTCCAGCAAATATCCGCTTCTAGGGTGTGATGGGGATTTGAGAACAATAAAAATGACCTATGCTGAAATGTGACTACATTCACTGTTTGCTCAAATACGTTATATTTAAGACTTAAAAAATCAGCTAAGTGAACTGGATGTTTCAGGTTGTGAAATACAACAAAGATAGATAGGTGATAAATATGCCAACCCTTATCCGTAAAAAGCCATCTTGTTCTGATAAGTAGTTGTAATTCAAATCATCCCACCAAATATCAGTCAAATGAATAAGCAGTCCAGATAATAATCTGTCCACTAAATAAAAAAAGGATAAAGAATAATTCCTACCAAACAGCTTTCAACAGAATCGATGCTAAGAGTTATCAAAACGCAGAAAGAGTTGATGGAAACAGTATTACCTGATGAATACGTTCAAGTGTTTGGTTACAGATTTGATGCAATGATTGAATGGTCTGCAAGCTTGCCTTTTAACGAGAAAGCCCTGTGTTCGTACAGATGAAGAGTCTCGGACTGAGACGAGACCGCTGTTCAGTACTCCCTGGTTTTCCATTGGTTATATTATTGATGAATAATCTAGTCCCTATAGTTCTACCATATAGAGAAAGGGAATCTGAAAACCTATACAGGTTTCTTAATAATACTGGAATTAGAGAGGGTGGTTACTTAAACCTTTAGGGTCACTCAGAGAAAAAAAAATGTATTAACCTTAGCATCTTAGTGACTTAATTAGACAGTATATGTCGTGCAGTAGCTGAGAGGTCATTTTCGTGGCTCAGATGAGTAATTTAGTGTCAATTAGTTTACCAGAATACAGGAAAAGTACTCAACTATCTCTTTGTATGTACTTGCACTAGGTTATGTAATAGTGCAAGAATATTAGAAAGTAAAAAGCTTATGTGGAGAAACGTTAGTTATTGAGCTTTGTTCTCATCAAACTGACTGTTTACATATTATAACAATTGCACCGCGAAAATTCCGTATGTGTGGAAAAAGTACTATCATGATTGTAGAAGTTTTTATTCGTCTCGAAAGAAGAGTAAGCAATATGTACTTGTTTCTTAACTTGGTTTTACAGATCCAACTACAAGGCAAGTGAGAATAGCACGGTCTCCCAGGAGAAGCAGTAAGTTAAACTGAAAAAACTTCGGTATTATATCTGCATCATCTGGTATATATTTTTAATTGCAGAAATTTTACTAGTCGTTATCGGTTAATCTAGATAAACTCTATAAATGTTTCCTTACTTCTCCCGATTATTTGACAGATTCCACTGTGAGGCATTTGAAAGTGACACGATCTCCAATCAATTCTACTAAGCGTAAGTAACGTATACATATAATGCAAAGTTTCGCGTTATTATGAAGTAGCCATTATTCATTGGGATCAAGTTTTGCTGGGCGACATTATCTTCGAAGAAATCCGACTCAACATTCACTTTCATATCTATGCATCTGACTGACAATGGACCACACCTATTTCCAGTTGCGTTGAATTTTAAACTAGTGATCCGATGGTTGAGAACGAAGCTCTTAGATCGATGAGCCTTAGGCAATTGTTATTTCCCTTCATTTTGGTTTCACTTTGTTTGATTAAGTTTATTTATTGAATGTGGAAATATTGTTTCTTATAGATAACTGCCCACAATGTAAGCAACTTACATATGATTGCAGCATGTAGTGTTCACCTGCAGACCTCCTAAAAATTAATCAGGTAACAACAAATGAAATATAATGCTAGGAGAGGGTTTTTGATTACGGCTTGATTCCACACTGTATTTTTGGTACAAGTACGGAATTTTTAGCATGTGATATCGGTAGCTTAAATTTTGCAGGCCAACCATTGATATCGGGTCTGTGTCGGCAGGGAATCGAACCCCAGTTCATGTACATGGTCGGTGAGAGTCCTAACCACTGTGCCACCGACGCACAGTCAGTCTTTTAACGTGAAATCTCAGCTTGTCTGTCAGGCTTCATCCGTAACATGGGTATTATTTAAACATGTTCTTTAGTACATGCTATTTGCGTCCTATGTACACCTTTTCCTGCTCTTTTGGCTCTTTTAGTTCTCCTTTCATATTATTATGTAGTTTTTGTAAGCTACAATGTCAATATATTTTGTTAATTTGAGAAATAATTTGCAAAAATACTCATTCTTACTGTATTTATAACTCATAATAATAATAATAAATTTGTGGATCTTACATTTTTTCTTGACCTATTACAGAACGACGACCAGGTAAGCTGATTCAGTATCATCTCTTTGTCAATTGCTGTGTATTTGTCATACGCTTATGTGTAAAAAGATAAAAATCTGAGAGTCGTTTATTGACGTAGTGTAGTGATTCCTAAATTATACAACCAGTTACTCCCTTGAAGTAGAATTCAAAAACGCCTAATTTAGCATTAGTCGTTGGCCCTGGTATAAGTCTAATTTAACTTCAACAAGTGTCTATGGTTTATAATAAAGGTTTTTTTGTATTTCCCAATAAATGAAAAACAAAACGATATCGTTGTTTTTACTGACGTTTCGCTGTTTAATGCTAATAACTTTATCAAAGTATTACTAAACAGGAATCCACAAAATCTCAGCACATAAACAACAAACAGTTAAGGGGGTGAGAAAAATAGACTTAGTTCAACTTAAAAGGACATATTGAAAGTCAAAATAACAATGAAGATCACTAAACCAACTAACAAACGTAGTAGTACATTTGTTATGATATCAAAACAAGGTTTACTAACTTGATGATCGTTCGTCAGTCTGAGGTCATTATTCGTTGTCAAGTTGGTCGATTGGCAAAGGTAACAAAATCAAGTGTAGATTATTGGATTTGATCAGTGTGTTTACATGGTGAACTTGTTTATCACATTCGTGGTGATTTTGTCACTTCATGGTGGAAGGGAGGGAGGTGTTGTAACCAGGTCAGATTCTGTTTTAGTCCATCATCCCTATTCAAGCAATTTGGATTCCACTTGATATGAAGTGCTTCTGATATTAGACGTTCTTTGTGATTTCTGAAATGCTTTTTCTGGATGATTTCAATATTGTCAAAATCAATTTTGTGGCCTGATTCTGTAGTGTGTAGACAAGCTATGGCTGATGATTTTTCAAGCCTTTCTAGTTCAACCGGATTTCTCGGTGGTCGAACAAATGCTCTACGGTGTTCATTTCTTCGGGTTTTGATTTCTTTCTGGCGATGTTTGTCCGATGTATATCGCATTGCATTCCAATCATTTTATTTTAAAGACACAATTAGATGGAGAATCTTTAGGGATTCGGTCTTTTATATGGACAGGGTTGCTTTGAAGTATGTCTGATGTTTTGAAGAAAACTCTAATATCGAGCTGATGAAGTACTCTTCTAATATCGTCTGACGTCTCTGCTCTATATGGAATGATGACTGTTGATGTCCATGTTTTAGGAATGCGTTTTTGGCCATACCTTTGTTGAGAGTGTGCTAGTCTAAGAAGAATTGAAAGAACTGAAATCTTTGCGCTGATAAGGTGTGATGGTAGTTCACCGACGTCTGATTCTGCTTCCGAAGTAAACTGGATCCTGGGAGATACACAGTTTATTTTCTCCAGGAATGAACTGTGTAGATATCGTTTTAGTACTACCAAAGTATCATCCACATATCTTAACCATATTTAGGAGTGAGTATGCTTGAAAAGATGTTATTTTTGAATCTATTCATGAATATTATATACCCACTGCCTAATTAAAAGTTAACTTGGTTTGGACATATATGTGTATAGTTTAAATTTTTATTTCGTTGAGCTTATTTTTTTGAGTTCCTTTACGTTCTCAATGGAACATAGGGTTTCAAGTTAGAGGCTTGAAGTTTCGGTAGCAGTGGTGTTTATTTTTACAGGATGGGGCTACTAGCCAAATTGCGAACCTTCCCTCTCTACCAGTCTTATTACTGGCATAGCGATGTAAAGGATTGAGTCGGCCGGGGATCGAACCCCGAACCGCGTGAGACGTTCTTGGCGAGCATTCTACCGCTTTGCCACCGACACACGTGAAGCCTATTGAGGAAGAGAAAATAATTCAGAAGTTAACATAATAACCCTACATTATCAAAGTCTCACCGTCTTTGTTACCTTTAGATTTATGTTACTGTTAGTTTTTCATGTGTTATTTGCTCAGTAAACTACACAATGTACAGAGTTCTGTAAGTTGTAAAAAGAATGACCTTTGAATATGTGATAAATTGTCAAACAAACACCTTCCTAAAACTTCAAATTTAATGACGCGAATAGTTTAGTCTTAAAACGATTTAACGTGTTTAACACACGTATCATTTATGCTGAAGTGTGTGTAGCTCATCATGAATATGCTGGAATACCTAAATTCGTTTCCTGATAAACTGAATTTCTGAGTCAAACTTTAGTTGTTGATATATTTCGTTGAACACTCCTATGTAATGTTGCATCTTATTTTCTATTTTGTAGTTTCTCCGCATTACAGAGGTATCCACAAGCCTCATAAAAATCGTAAGTGTATAATTTTTGAAAGTGGTATTGCTTTAAATCGTATTTTTCCAAAGGGCTAATAATCCCACCTTTGGTAGCACATGTCGTTTATCAATGCTTTGTGTTACATTGGATTGTTCCATTGTTCAAGTTTTATTCCCTTATTTACACCTATGAGGAATTCTCATATACTGTTGGTGGCCTAATCGTCTGTGTTCAATAGAAGTCTTTAATGAGCATAATGCAGTTTCTAGGGGAAATCCACCCACTCATACATGGTCAATATAAGTAAAGGTTTTCCTTATATTTGTGGCATCCCTTTCCCTTAGTGTCGCTGTTTGAAACGATGTACATTGTGTTACACAGTAATATATCTGTCTGTCTGTCTGTTTTCGACATAGAACTTTGCACAAATGTGCGGAAGTTCAAGTCGCCACATTCCGTGTAGCACGCGAAGCAAGAGAAGAAAGTACAAGAACAGCATAATAGAAACAGTGAGCAGAGGTGTGAGACAAAGGAGTAATAACGAAGAACAAAACAGTTTCATTGAAGATCATAAGTCACAGGGAGTGGATGCATCTGCGCCACTGAGAACGGTTTTGAGCCATGTCACCAATTGTTTCCAACCATAGATTTTTACCGTCCCGAGGACCCCAGCCTGGAAGTCTACACCTTCCTACGCGGCTTAGACCAACTGTTGTGGATTTCATTGACTGAGGCCAAGTTTTTGTTTGACCGCCGCTAGCTTTTTTCCAGCCTGACCCTATATCCGCTAACATAGCTCGTCGAGGGAGGCGATGACTTGGCATACGTAACACATGTCCTAACCATCTCAGTCTTTGTAGCTTCACGACTTCGTCGATTGATTTCCCCTGTTTACCTAGAACTCTACGCTTAACCTCAATGTTGCTCACCTTATTATGCCACTTTACACGGGAAATAGAACGCAGGCACCTATGATCAAAGACAGCTAGTCTTTTCATGTCTTCCACTCTGAGTGGCCAGGTCTCACAACCATACAGGAGGACGGAGCGGACTGATGAGCAGTACACCCGCCCTTTGGTCGATAGTCGAACATCTCGTCTACGCCAGAGACGGCGTAAACTAACAAATACGAAACGAGCCCCTTGTATTCGTGCTGAGATTTCGTCAGAGATCAGCCCGTTGGGGCTGATGGTACTTCCCAAATAAGTGAAGCGGTCAACGTGCTCTACCACTTCACTTCCTATTTTTAAACTAGGCGTCGATGTAGTCCAGTCCTGTAACATCATCTTGCATTTGGCTGGAGCGAATCGCATGCCAAACATTCGTAGATTGCGGCTCAAGGTGTTTAGAAGACTCTGCATTTCGTCAGCGTCTTCGCCTAGAAGGACTATATCGTCTGCATATTCCAAGTCAACGAGATTATTCCCAGGTAGCAAGTCAATCCCTGAGTCACTGAAGTCACCTAGGGTTAAGTCCATTAACACATCTATGATGAAGTTGAATAGAAAAGGAGATAATGGGCATCCTTGACGGACACCACTGGTCGTCATCAGTTCAGATGACAGCTCGCCGTAAGCCCTCACCTGGCTGTGTGAGTACGAGTAGAGTGCCTTAATCAGTGCAATATATTTTCTTGGAATTCCCTTTACAGCCAAGCATCTCCAGAGAACTTCCCGATCGACAGAGTGGTTTGTTTTCAGTCTGCTATAGCAGCACGTGAACGTCATAATCAAGCTATTAAAATTAGTGAGCTTTAAAAATAACTGAGGTTTAATAATATAAGACTAGAATTTGAACTCTATGGTAGAGTACAGTTTCTTCGTAGAATAACTTCATATAATAAAAATATATTATTATATTATTAGTCCCTTGAGTTCCCAGTGGAACATAGGGCTTCAACAACACACCTCCACTTTATTTTATTCTCTGTTGTCTTCTTTGCCTGGCTCTACGATTGACAATAACCTCTCATCTCCTCCTCGCCACACGATCTTCTTCATGTTAGCCTAGGACGTCGTTTCTCATTTGGACTCCACTAGAGGGTATTTCTTGGCACGCGATGTCCTTCGACAGCCTCCTCAACGTTTGCCCGATCCATCTCCATCTTTGCCTACATATTTGCTGAGCGATCGGCTCTTACTTCGTTGGTTTGTTCCCACAGTTTCTTGTTACTTATTCTTTCTGACCGGCCATTTGATCTTTACTATGGAGCCAGTAAAGGCAGCTGTTGATAAAATCTGCAACCTGGTACATAATCATATCAAGGACTTCAACGATTAGTGGCAATAAAGATTACTCGAAAATTCATAAACATATAGTAATGCATCTAATATTTTACAATGCCAAAACTTTTTACAAACATTAATACCGTATCTCGATAAATGAAATTATCCTGTGGTGAAATTACAGTTTATAAAAACAGAGAACCTTGCGATGATAGTACAACCAATAAACGTTTTTAGTATTTCACGCCATATTTTATTTATTACACTTAAAGAAAATCAAAATTATTTCTTAAATTTTTATTTGATGAATATGTACCTGCGTGGAAAACTTCATAACTTGCTATTTTGCCTTTTTAATTATAGACTCAGGTGTAGCGATCAAAGTAGGAATTCCAATGAATTATCGTGGTGGTGAGTAGTCATGTTTAAATGAGATAATTGGTTACCGTTTTGTGATGCCTTTTTCTGTAGATCACTTCGATGTCTGAGTTTTCATTAGTTGAATTATTTAAATGCCACTATAAGAAGAGGTGAATGTAGAAAACCAACATCAACTGGTCAGTATACTCAATTTTTTTCAGCTTCGAGCACTTGAAACACTAACGCGTTCTGATAAAGTGCTTCGTCCAAAGAGCAAGAGCAATCTGCACGGATGAATGTCATGATGAGGAATTTAATAATATTAAACGGTTGCTAAGTGAAAATGGTTATCCAGTGAAGTTCACTAATAAGGATATGATTCAAAAATCAAGGCAGCCCAAGGTATCAAAAGTTCCTAAAAAGACCTTATTCTTACAAATTCACTTACTTCAGGGTAACATCAGTGAGATACTAACACAAAGCCTTGGGGATGCGGTAAAAGGAGCATTCCTTGTTGCTGAATTACTCTGTGTCTTCAAAATCAGCCCTATTTTGCGTTCAGGAATAGAAGACAAACTGCCTAATTTTGCTTCTTCCATGTGTGTCTACCGATTTGACTGCTTTTGTGGAGCCAGTTACACAGGCCGAACAAGTAGGTGTGTTTCTCGTTGGACTTCCGAACATCACTGTGCGTGGTTAAGTAAGGGACAAGCAAAATCCATTCAACGTTCTATTCTATCTCATTTCGTGAATACAGAACACAAGATTGATGTTAACTAGGCTTTAAAAGTCATCTATCGCATACCACCTAATCTTAACTTCGCTTTAAGAGTTCGTCTGCTACATATTACTGAGGCTGGCTGTTGGGATCCACATTAAGAAGCCTAACTTATGTGTCCAAAAGAAGCTGGTTTAGACACTGTTCTTAACTTGGACACCAAGGCTCTAATGATCCTTAATTTTCTTGGTGTAATTTTCATTTGTAATTTTGTAATTTGTAATTTTCATTCGCTATTACACGTGTATGCTTATTATAATTTATGCATCTTTAGTGATCTGTAGTTGCATTGATCTTATTTAACGAATCGATATTATCTAAAAAAAACACCAATACTGTTAATGACTATTATTCTAGAATATTCTACGTATATAAGCATATAAATAATTGTAGAGCCATAAGAGGAAATTATTGAAAAGGATATTCTCTGCCCATTTTTTCGTTTTTTCTAGATGTCTGAGTGAATATTTTCGCCGTATTTTAATTTTGGTTAATGTGTTTGAATTAGACGGGTTAATTTTAATTGAAGTTTCAACAAATTACATAAAAACAGACTAAAAGTCAAATTATGTTTGCATGACAGACATTTTTTCACGTTTTGTAATCAGCGATTAAGAAGAAAAATTTATATGATGGTATTGTGATAGCCAATGAAGCAGAATACTACTACTAATAATAATGATTTTACTCTAAACACTACTTTTGACAACATGGAATTCTCAGAATGTCATACAATATCGTATATAATTTTCTCATCTACCGGTTGTATTACAGACAGATGAGAAGGTTTGATGTTATCAGATGTTGTCTGTCAATTCGAGGACATTTTCAATTTTCAAACCGAATGCATTACGACATTAATTATCAAAATACATTTCAAAATATGCATTTTTGAGGTTAACATCACATTAAGAGGATAAATATTGGAAAACAACAAGATATTTCACAGTATTTACTTACATGAGGCAAGTAACATTATCAGTCAATCGTTATTTAGAAACTTATGTCGTCCAGGAGGCTAAGGGCAGTAAACAAACTTGAAGTGAATAGAGGATAACTTCTTTTAGTGAGATATTTGTTTGGAAAGCCTGTAAAACTTACCAATTCGGACAGATACAGTGTTTTAAGGGCTAATGTGTATCATGAAACGACATTGAATGTTAAAGCAAAGAAAATCTATCCATCGGAATGATAGGTGCTATGACGAACGGAATCTTCTTCACCGAATCGACATGCGAGGTCGTACGTTCTGCGCAAATAATAGTTTATTTGAGTCATCAAATGCATCTTCTTTGAAGTGTTTCTTCTGTGAACCTAACAAGAATTTAGGCTTCAGAATTTCATCATGAGCTGACATTAGTTAGAGGACCATTGGAAAACCACCTGAGAGTACTGGACAGCTGTTTCGTCCTAGTTCGGGACTTTTCAGCAGTACGCACCCACCGGGATTTGAACCCAGAACCTTCCGGTTACAAGGCGAGTTCGTATTTAGGTACCTGCGTCTATGAATGAGAATGAAATTCTATCGGTTTCACTCTAGATAGCACCTATGAATACCTATACGATTAGAATTAATACAGTGCTACAAAATCGTAAAAAAAATGTACACGCATCTAGATGATTATTGAATCTTCGAAATGTAATCCAGTATTTTTTTATTTTCTTTCTAGCTTCCAAACTGGTAAGCGATAACTCATCACTAACGAAAGTTGACAAACGTAAGTTACAAGACATCATATTTGTTTTGTTATTATTATTATAGTCGCAGGAAAAGGGATTTTTCTGAATAGCATAGTTGACATTAACAATAATTATATATCTATTTGCCCTGAGTGTTATAAGGAAGACCTACTGATTTGAGATTATTGCCTAACTTCCCTTAACTAAAATGAACCTCCAAACACCACACAGTTACCACATGATCACTTGAAAGTATTCCCAGCACGCGGGTGGACACATAAGTCAGATTTAACTGAAATAATAATGACAACAGTGACAACATATTGTTATTCACATTACAGGGTATTCTTAATAGTTTACAAATCCTCGGAAATTCAAGCTGAAAATTAATTAGTTACATACCATCCAATCAGTTTATCATCTCAGCGTATGCGAGTTATATGACTTCACGAATAATAAGGATTGTTTGTCCTTCCTGTCACTAACGTAATACCTTAGCTGCTAATTTGTGAAGAAATTACTACCAATTCTAAGTTAAAAAAAAACATGGAAAACCATAAGAACTGATTTCTCACCGTCATACGTTGTCTTAAAATGTAATTTATCATAACCAAAGGGTAAATTGTGAAACTTACGGTGTCCAAGACAGTGAACCTGCTGACAGTTTAACAATGTTTAATCTTTGTTATCATAGCTGTGCATTATGTTTCAGTAAAGATGGTCTATTTAGCATATATCCCCTGATGAACAACAGTTTAATACCTTAGTATTTCAAATAGACATTTATATGACGACGTGCTAAGTGAAATGAATGAAAATCTTAGAGTCTACCTCCTAGTGAGATGACACCGAAATATCAGTTACGTGATACACATTCACAGCGTCAAGGAAAGTCATGCAACGATAGGGAAATGCATAAGTAATACTTAAATAATAATAATTATGATTTGCTTTATTCCAAAAACAGTACTTGTGATACAGAATGGAATTTTCAGTAATAATCACAATATTGCATCTAATTTCCTCAAATTATAAATAAAATTAGTCACACAGAAAATTTTTCACATTTACAATAGGGGTAATATCAAAGACATGCAGCATATAAAATGGAAATAATAATAATGATAACAGCCAAGGTAATATTAATAATAAAAGTGAAAATTGCCGTGGGCTTGTTTCACACAGTATTGTCGATGCGGTATAGAACTCCTGCATGTTTAAGAATATTGAATATAATGTTCTCTTTACATGATATGGTGAGGGTGAAACAAAGATTACAGCAGTCATGGAGATAAGTTGGTGTTTGCAATTATGAGAGTAAAACAAAGAAACAACAGGACCATAAATATAATAGAAACAATAAAAGTAGTAACTTGAAGGTATAAAAGGATGCATGGAGGAAATTGTTTATTTGCTAGATGAGAAAAGGTTAGTTAATTCTTTCCTGACACGATTTTCATCACATAAAATACGTGCCAAGTATCGTATCGTAGAATTTTTATACTTAGACGTGTGAGCATACAGTTATCTGAAGTTACTCCTTGTTCTACCTGAGGAGATGCAAGGGGAAAGCTGAGGGCAAAGTGGATGCTCCAAGTCATACAATGCAATTAGAAGCATTTGCTGTTTATCAAGGTAAACAGCTGCAAGAACATAATTCCTAGTTAGGTATACTTACCAAGGATCATTTCGCCTAGATTGATTATATTCAAAGTAATCGGGTCTAACACATTTGTGAAACATTATTCTTTTATTTTATGACCACACTATTAAACAATTCTGAAATGTACCTGGTGAAAAATGTACGGTTTTTAAATAATAATAACCATCAAACTCTTATGTTTGTGGCTTCAGGATGCTAGGGATAAAGTCGACTAATTCCCTGTGAATCTCGTATAGTTTATTTCTTTACGGATTATTCATTTGTGAGAGATTCCTCAAATGTTGTAGTGTATAAAGTGGGTGTAGAGAGTTGATTTAATCAAAAAAATAAATGTACAAATATTCACAATGTAGTAAATAAATATGCTTTTTTTTTACAGCCGCTGAATTAGATGAGAAGGATGATCACGAGACCAAGAGAGGTGAGCTTTCAATCTGTCGTATATCGTGCTCATAAACTGTACACTAAAGTATACATGTACGTTTGTGTATATATAGATTTATAAACATGTGTCTGAGGAATTTCTGATTTAAAATATCCTTCTATTTAGATTAGCTTAAGCGCCTAATTTTACTATTCGTTTTATCTTGCAGCCCATAAAAGATTCCAAAGGACTAGAGGTGAGTCCTGCTTTATAAAAACAAATGATGTTATTTGGTTAATGAAAATGATAAGAAGCAGGTTTTTGTATTATTTAGTACTATGTAATTAACTGAACTGATTTACATGCGATTTCACCAGTTGAGAAGTCTTCAGTACAATGCAGAAGTTCATAAGGATTTTGTTTGTTGACGTATAACACTCAGATCTTAACAACTGACTTACCTGATATCCCCTACATGATCATGATTTTGAATATAAAAACACATAACATGTATTTAACTGACCAGTATCAGTGTTCTTATACCACTTGGTTCAAATAATTGAATTTATTGGAGTTCTGTCTTCGCTGCTTCCAGAGGAACATACAGAACACTCAGGTGATGAAGGTAACCAACAACCAGCATTAATCTCTGTCATCAGGAAAAACTTCAAAGAGGTTACTTCCTCTACTTATCTGGGAAGCATTGTTTCAAACACAGGAGGAACGGATGTAGATGTCGAAACTGGCCGAAATCGGAAAGGCAAGATACTCCTTCAATGTTCTGAAATTAGTTTGCAAATCTTCAGCACTCCGCCCCAGCATAAAGAACAAGATTCTGATTTTCAACACAAATTTCAGCGAAGTCAGTCAGTTCTACTATGGTGGTTAAAACTTTGAGTGTCAAAAAAGGATTTCCAACAGTCTATTGTAGACTTTTATCAACAACTCCCCTCTTCTCTGGCTTCATACTGAAGATCAAATGACTGACTAGCCAGAAAGAATTTTGGGACAGGAAGCTCTCGCCACAAATCAACCAAGAGGTGATCACTCAACGAATACGTGGGGGAAAATAGAGATGAATTAGGCACGCGCCAAGGAGACCCTCGAATGAAATTGTGCATCAGGTCAACACTTGAGTGGAGTGGGTGTGAAGAAAAAGACAAGTTTGGAGTTGGTCAGAGAAAGGCATAGAGGATTTCAGAGATTATGGGCCATTGTAGGCCCACCTAAAGACGACAGTAGAAAATAGAATAAAGTAAAGATTTGTTTTTGATGCCCTATGTTCCACTTGAAACCCAAAGGAACAATAATAATAATAAAGTATTTGGATAAACGGGTGTTATACAAACATCGAAGTACTGCTCAGTTTTACATTAGTAATTAGACAAGAATAATTCTACTGATTTATTCGTGAAATTTCTGTCGATATGAGCGAGTTTTGAGGAAATAGGGTTTTCCTGAAAAGTGTGATAGGTTTGGACAATGGATTTCGGACAACTGCATCACACATCTACTCATAAGTTTATTTTATTTAGCAAAGTGATAACTGAAAAGTCAAACAAAAGAAACAGAATAGGAGACTGGGAGGTAAGGGGGAGAATAATTGACACTGCTGTTGGTAATGTAATCAGATAGGGATGAACAAGGTAGGTTAAGTGTGACAGTTGACTGCTTTTGGACACACAAGGGGGAACTTAGTTTTGCTATTGCTTATTACCGCGGGATATTTTAATATCTGCTCAACTATGATTTTGAAAATGATCTTGAAGACTATTTTCACATAATTCTTATGATTTTGAAGTGCTGGTTTGCAGGGATTTGACAAGTTACAGGATTTCATCATGAGCTGACATCGGTTAGAAAACCATTGGAAAATCTGGGAATACTGAATAGCTGTCTCGCCCTGGTTTAAGGTTCTTCAAATGTATGCACCCACTGTGGTTTGAATCCATGACCTTCCAGTAACATAAACCATTAAGCCAATGGTAAACCGATCTAATGGCCAACCCATGAATTCAAACTTCCACCAATTCACGATGTGGCGTGACCGCTAGCCAGTGTCATCGGCAAGTGGTTTTCCTCTGATCTGACCTGTTGTACCCCACCGGTCACGAATTTGTGATTCATATCAGTAATATGTCTTTCCGCCGAAAACGTTATAATCCACCACTTGCGCCTTTCCAGTTTTGTTTTTCGGGTAAATGTTCATCCATCCCAAATGTCTAGGCGTGATTACTCCCTCCGTTATATGTATATGCACACACACATGCAAAGGGGTACACGGTATATTAGGACACGGAACTACCTGCACAGTATTAAGGTTTGCAATAGGGCATGGTTTTGGAATTTTCAAAAATTCGTAGGTGGCTCGCACAGTATATTGTGCAGGTCAAAGAGATTGTGAAGATCACTGATTGGTATCTCTATATAGCCAAATTATGTATACCTTATCTTCAACGCACCATTTGCACAGATCTTTGTGTTTTGGTACTACTTGACTTCATGTTGTGTTTCTTTGTGTTCCTTTCACGTCACCCATCTATCTCCACAACTCTGTATTCTTTGCCTTTTCTAAAATCAGATGTACCTCCATGCTATTTGATGCTTTTATATCGATGAACGTCTCTCTATATACTACTGTTAATTCTTATCATTAGCACTAGCCGCACGACTTCTTTACTAAAGATATATTGGTATAAATAGTGTTCACATCAAAAGAGCATTTTTTGTCTCTCTTGTTTATTCCATTTCTTTTTATTTTCGTGTAAACTGAAAAGACAAGAAAATGTGAGAACGAAGTCTCCGAAACAATAAAGGCACTCTCAGACGACAAAACAATGCATTCTAGAGGGTTTTTTGACGAAAGAATACAGAAATGTATTTAGCAATGAAAAATACGTTTAATTTAGATTTTGAAATCTGAAATGAAGTAGTTCCCTGCCTTCGTTTTGTGTAAAATTCTATTTATCTCGTTTTATTTGTTGTGATGATGATGATGAAAAAATTAATGAAAACAAAACACGTAGATCAGCGAAGAGTCTTTTTTCGTTGACGAATTCATCTTCTTAGCTGTACAATCGCTAATATATATGTGTTGTTTTATATGTATGTGTACATTAAGTTTTTCAAACAAAATTACAATTGGTTAAGGTTATTTTAACTAAACAGATGAAGATTGGTAATACAAGTCAAGAAAATTAAGTGTTAATGAAAATAGGGTAGTAACAAAGGTGATCAGTTGTCACCTGCTGCTGTGGAGCCAGGTACATCGGTCATTCGACGCGCATCGTGTCCAAGAGGATTCAAGAACACTATCGAGCATAGCTGCGAAAAGGCAATAGGGGTGTAGTTAGGAGTGCGATAATTGAACACGTGGTTAACACTGATCATTCCATTTCAACAAACGCCTCCTTCAAAGTAATTTACAGAGTCAATAAAAGCCTAAGAAAGGCAATGTGATTTCTTCTTCTTTGTATCGCTGAAGCTCTGGACATTCGCATAGAAAAACCGGAGCTGTGCATACACAAGAAGACTACTCAACCACTTCTACTGTCATGGTAACAACATTTTTTATTTGATTTGAGTTCTTTTTGATTTTGATGACTTAATTTTGTTTCTTTGTCTGTTCTGTAATTGCTGATAATTCTTGTATTCATTTAGAACTCTTACGTAACTTCGTATTATCTACTTTGTTTCTATGTGCATCCTGAGTAAGACTCACTCATCAAACCATTCATTTATTACATAACTTCTTTTAACAGTTGTTTGTGGCAACTGATCACCTTTGTTACTACCCTATTTTCATTAACACTTAATTTTCTTGACTTGTATTACCAGTCCTTATCTGTTTAGTTAAAATAACCTTAACCAATTGTAATTTTGTTTGAAAAACTTAATGTACACATACATATAAAACAACACATATATATTAGCGATTGTACAGCTAAGAAGATGAATTCGTCAACGAAAAAAGACTCTTCGCTGATCTACGTGTTTTGTTTTCATTAATGCCTGGATGGGGATGAGATGAAAAATTTTTCCTCATATCTATTATCATCTGACAGAGTAACTGTAAATCGAAGTGAAAATAACGTCTTTGAACAATTTTTAAGAAGTAAGTGACTGGCTGAAAGTGACGTCAGCATTCTCCTCTGAAAGAATTCTGAATTGTCCAATGGAGATTATTCCATTATGTATAACTTCAGACTAGTTCAGTCATAATCAGGGGCCCATAGAGGAAGAAAGTTGTTCTTCTCATGAAGCATGTAACCATATGTAAATAAGGTTTAACTTGGTTTTTTTATACGTTGTAATGTAACTTACAAGAAATTCCATTTCTAAGGGAAGAACATCACACAACATCACAGTATTCTCCTGAAAGTTTTTTTTCTATTTTTGAACTTTGAACTAAACTTAGTTCGATGATTAATAAAAAACTTTTGTTTTATATTCATTTTAGCTGTAGTGGAAAGAATTAAAAACTATACTAGAAGTCGACGTGAACGACGTAAGCTTCTGTTTGCATAATAGCAATTCTATAACTTATTTTATGTGTTTTGGACAAGTAACCGTGGATTGATCAAAAATCCAACATTAACTGTTTACCATTAAACGACTTTTCTATGTGTTTTACTTCCTTGTTGATAAAATAGGATACGTGGTTAACTTTCAATAGTAAAACATTGTTGATTTTTATTTCTTCCGTCCCAGAAATACTGATCTATGACTAATATTCGTGGGAATTCGATGTACAAAACCCCCCATAATCAGTGGTAAATGTATGTCTGCATGTTTACTGTCATCCTACAATTTTTTGTTGGCAGTTACTCAAGGAAAAGGATGCCAGATAAGGAGACAAGCTGAAGTCACGGTAGAAGTGTGGTGAGGGCTAGCTGCTGGCCTAAATTGGTAGACAGGAATTTACGTCAATGTTTAAGTAGCCAATATTGGTCGTGAGAAAAATAAGAACAAAGACTGATTCAACAACCAATCCCAGCAGACTTTGCGTAGGTGGATACGATTTGCAGATAGATAATCTGAACTTCAATTAACGGCCACAAAGAGATGAAAGATTAACGTTCAGTGAGAAACCACCAATCAGAAGACTGTGTTTGTTTGCTTACAATAATCTATAATAATGTACATGAAAGTATATAAATATGTGTTGATTTCCTAGATAAACGATCTGTTGCCTGACCCTTGTCTTCTGTCGTCACAGAAGTACAGAAATCAAGTGCGTAATTTGCAATTCGCACATTTCTAGGTGTAATTTCACTAGTGAATTTATTCAGATCACAATATGTGATCTTCATTTATGCTTGATTTCCTGATTGTTATTTATAGTGTCAATCAGATCACATATTCTGAACTGAATAATTTTGGTTTCTGAAGTAAACTGATAAAATAATTACCTCGACCTGTGTAAATTGAAAATTTATTTGTAAAGCTGTGAACTAAATGGCATATTAAAAACTTGATTTTTGATCTTAACACTTCACACAGCTAGCTGGTTGTTTGAACTCTCGCGGATGATTTATGTTTGATGCCAAACAAAATCGAAGATTTACAAGCGAAAACCAACAAACTGGTCGAAGAAGCAGCCGGCGAAGACAGGACTCCAAGTGAACATAGACAAGACGGAGGTCATGAAAATAACCAATCAACAACAACAACAGCGGCAACATCCAGCGCCAATCACCATCAGCGAGAGGGATTTGAAAGAGGTAACCTCATTCATTCACTTATCTAGGGAGCATTGTCTCAACTACAGGCAGTCGGAACGAACGAGGATGTCAAGTCGAGCGAGAATCGGAAAGGCAGGCGAGAACACACACATTCATCAACCTGAAACCAATCTGGAAATCTTCGTCACTCAGCCAGGATCAACAACAAAATTTGGTTGGATTTTCAATACAAACAGCGTCAAGTCAGTCAGTTCTTCTATATGGATCAGAAACTTGGCGGGCGGGCGGGTCACAAAGAATATTTCCAAAAGGTTGCAGACTTTTATTAACAACTGTCTTTGCTCTATACTGAAGATCAGATGGTCGGGCCGGAAAGAATCACCAACAAGAATCTAAGGCTGGGAAGAAACAAAACAAAAACCAATCGCCAACCAACAAATATGCAGGAGAAGTGGAGATGGATTTCACACTCGCTGAGGAGGCCGCTGAGTGACATCGCGTGTCAGGACATCGTTTGAGTGGAACCTGAAAGAGAAGCGGGGAGTGGGTCGTCAGTGCGAGGGTGAAATAGAGGAGATCGTGTGAAGAGGAGTTGAAAGAGTATGGACTAAGATGGATGCAGGTGAAAAGTACAGCAGAAGACAGAAGCAAGTGGAGACGTGCAGTTGAAGCCGTATGTTCCACTAGGAACCCAAGGGAACAATAATAATAATGATAACAATGGTCTGAACTCCCTAAGCTCAGTCGAATGGTGTACACGAATGGTTAACTCGGCCACAAACTTGTAAAATAGATTTTTGGTGCTCAGACCACTTTGACCGGCCTAGCAAGCGTTCATGTCATTCTCTCAGTCAGTAACGTATAGTTTCATGCATTTATGTAATTCAGTATGCATATTTAAACTAAATCCTATATTTATTAGGATTTTTTACAACAAAATAATAATAAATTTATGGCTCAATTATTCCTCACAGGCTCCAAATCGGCAGGATGTTCAATTTGTAAGTACTGTTTAGAATAAAGTTATTATCATCATTATATAAGTCGTAGATTTTCCTGTAAATGACGCGTCACTTTCATGATATTGTTCATTTGGTGAATACACAATGCAGGTCATTTTCTACTATGGCAGCTTTTGCGAAGTTTGTGAATCAGTCATACGATTTCATCTAGTTTTTTCTATGATTTGATAAGGCAATAAGCATTAAATTTTTCTAACAATTAATTTGAAAGTTTGGAATGTAGGTTAGCCTAAGTAGTTCTTTTAAAGTCTTTTCAAATCTCACAGTAATTAGTAATCTTTCCAAAAAGCAAGAAAGTCACAGAATGCACTAGAGATATTTGCATAAATTAGCTTTCAGTCTGTTTGAAATTTTGTTGTTTATCCGACAGAGTTTTGAACAGAAGCATATATATAGGTAGATTGAAGCATCAGGTTGATATTTAAAGTCTTTTAGCACATTTAGGCGCTGATTTCATTGTAGCTATTTCTATGTATATTGAACAATACATTTGTGGTTTACCTAGACGTTACTATCTCATACTTTCGGATCATTACTTGCGAATACGCGTTCATAAATGTTTTAAACATATATTCTGCTTAATTTACTTTTCAGATTCTCACAGCTGGCTTTCTTACTCCGTGTTAATCAAGCACATAGTTGGTTGGATGTTACCCATCTTAGGTGCCCACTATCTTCTTTCATGAAAGACCAATTAGTTTTTTTCCCTGAAAAAGAATGATTATGGAAAACCAATTAATTTAATTTGTGTTACTCAGTGGGAATTGTTATTTTTCAGATAACATTATTATGCTCTGTGGATAAAATGTTTTACTATTTTGACGTATTATTGATATGGAAATATAGTTTGCATTAAAAAGTTTCTTTATTCTTTTACATTTAAATGGGATTGGGAAGACATACTGTCTATGAGGTCTTTCAACCTCCTGTATGGATTTTGTTCCAGTAGATGAAACGTTTTCTGATTGGAACCGTCTTCATCAGTAAGTGATAAAATGATGCGGTTTAGGTGGATATCGGTTCACAAATCTAATCCAACGGTTAGTAAACAACTAACAGACCATTACTTAGAGTTTGTGTTTCTAGACTCATCACCCCATAGCTTTTTTAGACGACAATAACCTTCAAAGCTTTGAATCAGTATTCCACAGATCCAAAGTTTAGATAGACTCAATTAAATTTCATGTTAACGGTTATAAGATATATCTATCAAATTAATGCAAACTTTAAAAGTAATTCTGAGTGGGTGCTAGACGTCGAACGAACTTAATATGATATAACTACAAGTCTTGAAACATTTCACTCTCTCATAAAAAGTGGCTACATACTTTATCGCGCATTCAACTGAACACAGTTTCATTTTACTTGTCGAAGTGAAAATATTGGTTGGAGGATTTCATCGTGAGATGACATCAGTTAGAGAACCATTTGAAAACCTCCAGAGAGTATTGGACAACTGTTTCGTTAGTTTAGTTTGGACTCTTCAGTAGTAAGCACCCACTGGGATTCGAACCCATGACCTTCTGAGGAGTTCCAGGTTAAGACGGAGCAGCTGTTCAGTACTCCCAGGTTTTCCAATATTTCTCGATAACATATCAGCTCATGGTGAAATCCTCCAACCAATCAATCAAAATTACAACAAAGGCATTACTTGATAAGTGAAAATATTTACCCGCGAACTAATCTACTATTTGGAAGTGCAGTATTAAAGCCTTCAAAACGATACTAGTCTGTTTCCATGCAGCCTAGTGGAGATTTGATTAAGTGTATCTTAGGAACGTCTTGTATTAAATTTGGTGGAAACATTGGTTTGGATAGGTTAAGAATAAAGTTTACTTAGCATTCATTATTATTCCCTTTAGGTTCCAAGCGGAACGAAGGGCTTTAACATTACATTACTTTAACATTACATTAATTTGTTCTGTTCTCTGCAGTCCTCGCTGGCTGCCCATGAACTTTTATTTCTGACTCGCACGATCTCCACCACATCTGCTTCAGTAGCGTAACTTCCCATTTCCCATCCGGGGTCCACTTGATGGTGTGTCTGGCGCGTAACGTCACTTAAGGTTCTCCTCAGTGTGTATCCCATTTATCTACATTTCTCTCAGAGTATTTGTTAAGCGATAGATTCTTGGTATAGAAAGAAGGAAGGTGTTGATAAACTTCTGAAGTCTTTTAAGAATGCTTTTGGTGAAGCTCCTCTGAATCATATAAAAGCATAGATTTGATATCGGATATACTTATACATTATGCTGGCGGAAATATGGAAATAGTAGCGACACAAATTTTAACACTCAATGCTAATAGATATGAAATTGAAGTTTTGTTCCCTGAAATAGTTTGTCCGATTATGAAGAAAATGTGTGTTGCATTTCCTGAATCTTCAAAGAAGTAAGGTTAACAGTAACAAACGTTCAAAATATTTTCCACCAGATTCCTTGTAAACGGAAAAAGTAATTTGAAGAAGACTGATACATTCATATTAGAAACGTGTATTTCCAAACGAGTGAGGGGTGGTTAGAATAATACAGTTGCTATATGCACATCAAAAGGAATCACTATGATGTTGGGTCACTGACTGAACGGCTGTCAGAATAATGAAATCCGACTGGTTGTTATTTGATTATCGCCTAACCAGTCAATATTTATACAGTTTAATTTCTGACCAATGGGCTGTTCAGCTAGTCTTAAGTTACACATAATACCTCCCACTTTAAAAAGACTGATGGTCAGTAACGCGCTTTTTCTGAGGCAGTATGTAATTGTGGAGGTATCTTTTGTTGTCAACTACTTTGTCTTCTTTCTGATCACCTTAAAAAGTCAACTGATACCACTAGATAAGACATGCCATTGATAGGACCAGCAAGGTCAATATGAATTCAGTACCATGGACTATCTGCAGTTGCACATTACGACGAGCTAAAGCACTGTGTGTGTGTGTGTGCAGAAGTATATATTACTCCATTAATAACATTAGTTAAGAGCGACTCATCAACAAACAGTGGCTTTGCTTGAAAAACAAAATCAAGGATAAACTAATGAATGAACTGATAAATGAGATTTTTAATAGACTTCCGAAGGCAGAGACATTATTATTGTAGAGTTGTGTTTATTTTCTTTGACAGAAAAGGTGAAATATCAAAGCCATCAGCATACAAGTAACCGTTAATATCAATACGTGATCGGCATATACTTTCACTTCACTCATTGAAAATCAGTATAAACTAACTTTTCACCGAAAGTTTGTGTATCCACCAGAGGTTAATAGCAATATATATATATATATATATATATATATTCATCATTAGCGTATTCGAACTAAATACTGAATATACCTAGGGTTCAATAGACACCTCCTTTTCACATTGAAGTCAAATATGTTTGTTAGCTAACCCCTCCGTATTAAGAAAATGCTGACGTTAATCTACTTTTTAAAAACACTTTTATATGGTGAACGTACAATGAGGAGACATCTTAGTGACGCCACTCGTCAAGATGGATTATGAGTGCAACTAAAATGATAAGCTACAAGTTGGATGTCTAACATGGAGGGGATTTTATGAGGGGGAAATGAAAGCTTGTAGGCAAACGTAGGGCTGGCTGAAAAAGACGCCAGAGATCAGGGTGCACTAGAAATGTGCTACTCAAGCCTTTTATTCCATTCTGAACCCAAAGGAGTGATCATAATATCAATAATAACAATGTTAGTTCCCAGGAAGTTTTTAGTACTGGTCTAATCCAGTCTAAATCTATCGTTGCTATTCGGACAATCTGGAATCCTTTTTCGTGATGTGCTTCTTCTATGAAATATTCAGTGTGATTTTTGAAATGCTTCTAGATGATGTCAATTTTGTCAGAATCAGTCTTTCGGGCTGATCACACAGCGTGTAAATCTATGGTCTGACAATCTTTAAGCTCTTCTAGGTCCACTAGGTTCCTAGGCGGTTGAAAAGGAGGTCCGATTTACATTGCAATACAGTATGATTTCTCTATTTTTCTATACAGAGTTACATTATGAAGCTTTTGAAATTTGGTCTATTGTATGAATGAGATCGCTTCGAAATGTATCTGATGTTGAAGCTGTCACACTATAGAACAGTACTTTTAATAAAATAATTATATTTATTTTATGAATGGGGTTGAGAGTGACTGATTTTCCCGGTGAAATGAATGACAAATTTTGTCCCTTTACAACATATCATACACATTGGTGAATATAACGTAGTGATGTCGGTAGACAGCTAGGCGAAATTCTCTTTTGATTAGCGATGCTCACTGAAGAAATGAAGCAGCATCGTGTAGCTGAAAACAAGCACCTAGCAGAGTGTTCACTGGTAACAGAATAAATTATATGATTGTTAGTGAATCTGCATTAAACATTTAATAGACATGATAAAGTACTTTAATGCTGAAAACACTATCGGTTAGTTCAGAAATTGTAAAGATCGTCATCATAACTGCCAGGCAGGATAAAATTGTGTTGTTACTGCTGAGGTAGTAAGATAAGTCAAAATAAACCGTCCACTACGTACTAAACATTACAATAAAACGAAAAATGTTTTTAAAAAAGAAGTTTATTTCAGTGAAAACATAAGACTTAATGGAAGAAGTCGAAAGCCAGCTGAAGAAGATATATTCACTTTCTACTTAGCTATGATGAAGTTTAAACATTTTTAGGAAATGTATCCAGGAGCTTAGTAAGTCAGAAGAGAAGTATTTTTGAAACCTTAGACGGTTCATCATTTTGAGATACCCGAGTACTAGAGGTGCAAACTATAAACTGAAGATCTGAATTTATAGGCGCTCTAAAATCTTGACGTTGAACAATCGGATGAATAGGTAATGAACGACGAAAAACCATATCTGTTTTTTTAAGATGCTGCTTTCAACTGCTTGCTTTCCGAAAGAAAAAAGGGATTTAGGATTCAAAGTTTAATTAGGAATGGTGTTTTTTCAAATGTTGGCTTTGTTGATCTGATACTCAATCGTCAATTTTCCGAGCTCATTGTTTGCCAGTAATCTAGCCAGGGTTTAAGAGTACATTGACAGCAAATTGAAGCCAGACTAAGTGCGTGATTTACTGATTACATCGCTGAACCATCCATTAAAGTTAAGATTTTCTCTTCCTCTATTTAGAATAGATACAATATTTTGAGTAAAATTTAAAACGTCATGACTAGTAGGGTGCAGCAGGTCGGGTGTGAGGACAAATACTCGCCGAAGACATTGGTTAGTGGTAGCGCTTTGTCATGAATTGGCAGAAGTTGGAATTCATAGGTCATTGGATTGGGTCCCAGTAGCTTAATCGTCTACGAGCTCGCTCTCCTTGTAACCGGAGGATCCTAGGTTCTAACCTCGCAATGCGGGTTCGTACTTCTGAAGAGTCGTAAACTAGCCTGGGTTCGAACCCTAGTGGGTGCGTATCGCCAAAGATTCCCAAACTAGGGTGAAACAGCTGTCCAGTACTCCATGTTGGTTTTCCAATGGCTTTCTAACTGATGTCAGCCCATGATGAAATCCTCTAAACAATCAATCAAATCCCCACAAACCAATGCTTAAAAAAACTGTCTGTTGCTCTGCAGCTGAAATATTTTGAATTTATAGGTATAAACATGACACAAATATGATACTTCTCAAATCCAAAACAGGTTTTGAAATGTCAGGAAAAATTCGTATATTACTTAAGTCTGGCAATGGAGTATTCTTGTTCTTCAGAACAGTTAAATAACGAACGATGTACCTATCAAAAATACTTATGTGTGTGTATTCCCGTTTGGCTACTTAAGTATTAGTTGTTTGAAATTGCTTCTGTTCAAAGGCTTTGGAAAACGCTGTCATGTGTCAATAGAGTCTCAAGTGAATTTGTAAGTTGTACACTGATTAAATATTATTTTCATACTCAAAATTCTGTCTCGTCAAAATCCTCTACAAGACAATAAGTAGTCTGTGGACATTGATGCTAATTTACTTTTTTCTAGCATTACTGAAGCTTCATTTATAGAAACATAGAAGCAGAATTGTTCGTCTCCTCTTCTGCTTATCGTTTTATTCACTTTTTGACATGAAAATCAATTCTTGATCTGAATTTCTTCAATTTCACTACTGAGTAATACCGTTTATTAATTAAATAGTTTATCTATGGAGCTAAGTAGAAACCACGTTCCAAATGTTTAAATTCCCAGTTCATGTAAAATCGATAAAACGTTCCTCAGCCGAATGGGAAATCAACCACCTGCATTTTTATTGAAGCATGACTACATTAACAGGCGAGATCAATCCTGTGTAACCTCACAGAATGTATGCTGCAAAGGTTAGAGAACAAAAATCTTTACCTTCGATAACTACCAGACAAAGATGAGAAATAGGACACTGGATGTTCATTTCAATTTCTGAAAAACTTGCTAATTATTATTATTTCAATTTGATTGGTTAAAGGATCACATAATCAGCTGAGATCAGTTACAGAACCACTGGAAAGCCGGGAAGTACTGAACAACTGTTTCGCCCTAGTATGAGACTCTTAATCAGCACGCAACCACCGCCACGGTTCGAACTCATGACCTTATGGTTACAAGGCGAGCTGATTGACCACTAAACCACTGGGGCCCGACACAATGGCCAGTCAATGAATTTCAACTTCTTCCAGTTCATGACATAGCGCGATCACTTCATAATGTCTTTTTCGATGAGTTACTGCCTCACCTTTAACCTGATGTACCCAACTGGTCACGGCTTCTCACTAGAACCTCAGGTTAACTGCCTAAATAGGGCCAGTTGCTAGTGATTTTTGTGCGTTGAAGTTGCTCTAGCAGTTTGATAGCTTTTGTGGTGTAGGGTCATTAGTCCCACGCCGAACCCTCCCTCTTGACCAGGGCCTAGGACTGGCCACAAAACTAGCAAGCTAGTTAACTAGGCAAGGTTAAGGTTAGGAGAACAAGAAACAATTTTCCTCAGCACCTTAGTTTGAAATTATTTTTTATTATTTCAAAAGTAGTTGATTACTCATCAAATTTACATTGTATGTTGATTGATATTTTACTATTCCTTGCAACTTCTGTATCTGTTTTATTTGTGATTACGTACTGTATACAAAAAAAACGCTTAAATTCATTCAGAAAATGTGTATTATACATCCAGTAGGAAATAATGGTCTAAATTTCTATGGAATCATTCAAAACTGCTTCACTACTAACAAGCTCAACTGCTTGATAGACAATACATGTCTTGACTTGCAGTCAAATCTTTAGCTTACATACCATACATCGTATTATGTTGTGAACGTTTGTTTTGTTTTCATTACCGATTCATCAGTTTTCCTGAAGTGAAAGTGTTTTAAATCTTTTCACAAAGTCATCAAACAAATGTTTGTAAAGAGAGTAGTATTCAAAGGCATGCTTTCAAACAGTTACATAGGCATACTTATACGTAATAAATTTATAACTGTATGGCAAATAATATCAATATGATGAGTATAGTTGGAGTTTTCACGAATGTTTGTTATGTTGATGATAATATCCTAATGCAAATGATAAGATAACCTTGTAAACGAAAAAATGAAGTGAAAAAAAGTAATTGAATAGTTCACGTTGAGAAAGAGAGGATGAAATGGTAATCTCTAAGATAGTGAAGAAGTCTGGGTAAGAGTTTTCCATACAATAAGCACACTGTCGCATTCTGATATGACACAAAGATAAATTGTAGAACTACATCGCTTTTCTTTACTTTGAGCTTTTACCTTCCACCGTACTCTATTTAGGTCTCGCTCAAAACTAATGCATAAAATATGCTTCCATGTTTCAAAATTTCACTCTTTTCTTCCCCTATTTAATCCTTTGATTTGTTGCATAAAGTAATTCTGGAATATTTGATTATTACTCGACTTCTTTTCGCGATGGCAAGATCTACGAAGCACAGGCTATAATCACTAAATGCGAATAGTAGATTTATATTTACGGTTGTTGTAAACATTTGAAGAATGATTGGATACGTAAAACAGCGGTTTAGAAAAGGAGTAAGCCAGAAAAATGAGAATGAATTGTAGTCTTCTGTAGAATGTTCAAATAACAACAGTTAGTTCCAAAAAAGGTAAAAAAGACAGCACTACTACTTCTACGACGCTTATTAGTTTTACAAATAGTTGTAGAGTACTCTTCGAGAGATGAACTCAGCATCTACGTTTTCCAAAGCGAAGATATTATCTACTGGATTACCAGGCCTTTGCAACTACTTCTTACATTTCTGAGTCGTTTGTGGTCGTTACATTGTGTTTCTCGACTGCTATTGTTATTTCTGGACCGAATAACAATATTATCTTTACAATATGGAATTCTAACTACATAATACATCGTTGTACCTATCGTTTCTTTGCACAACCTAGATAAGAGGTAAAGTAGTAATGGAACTTTATAGTTTTAACAGTAATAAAATGCATAATAATAAGAAAAATAAGAATGATGACGATCATAAACTAGTGATACCAAAAACACAACAGGACGAAACAGCTGTCTAGTACTCCCAGATGGTCTTCCAGTGATTCTCTAACCGATGTAAGCTCATGATGAAATCCTGTAACCACTTCATAGAATCCCTACAAACCAATGCTTGTAAAACACGACAGATATTTATCTGTGTCAAAGTAGATTAGTGACTTCATAGTTAATATTTCTTTCTTCCTATATAATATGTGCTTAACTCTCGATCACCCACTTTTTACATTCAACCGTAAGATCATGAAGCCATTTGAAATTAGAACGAATAGTTCAGCGAGGAGACTGTTTTTGGAGAATTCATTCATGTAACTGTACAATCGCAATTGATTTAATTATTTCAATTTGTGAAACACGGCAAAAAACAAAAATTAGCCTACAGCGTTGTTTTCACCCTCGAAATATTTCAAAATTTTGATGAATAATCAAATGCTAATTATAGAAGCGGGTGGAGATAAGTAAGTTTAGAATAAGGTTGAATAACTTAGAAGATATTCAGGGAAACATTGAATGTCAATAAGAGAGCATAAAGACGGGTATCAAAATAAATTATGTTGCAAGTCATCAAAAATCAACAAAGTTTTTGCCATGATAATAGAAGTAGTAGAGTAATTAATTCTCTTTTCTATCCATGGCTCTGGTTTTTCTTTGTGAATGGCCAGAGATTCAGAGGTACAAAGAAGGCGAAACTGTATTGCCTTTCTTGACTCTGTAGATTACTTTGAAGGAGGCGTTTGTTGAGATGGAATTATCGGTGCTCACCAGGGGTTCAGTTATCGCACTCCTTATTGTACCACTATTGTCTTTTCGCACTCATGCTGGATGGTGTTCTTGAATCCTCTTGTACCGGATGCGCGTCGAACGACCAATGTATTTGGCTTCACATCAACAGGAGAACTGATATATGCACATATAAATTGTCAAATATTGGATTTTGTCTTTAAGGCTTCTGTAGATAGGTGGTCGACTGGAGAACACTATTCTCAGCTTTGCTGCAAAGAATGTTCTTCTCAGAGATGCTGTGATCATTCTCTTGAGAATATCGCTTGTTAAATCATGAAATCCAACTTCATGTACAGTTTCTTTTTCGGCGCAAGTGAAGCCTCATTTCTCCAAATTCTTGGTTTGATATTTTTTATCAATGAATCTTGGTGGGTATCCATTCTGAATGAAGATTCCTCTAAAAAGATCTAATTCTGTTTCTAGAACATCAGGGCTACAGATGCGTCGGATGAGGGTGACATGGGACGTCATTAAATTCCGCCTTTGTTTAATGGGTATCCAGATATAGAAGCTTGTTAGTTTACCATCCCAAGTAGCATTTCTGTGGATCGATCTTCTTAAGGTCCTCTCAGTTCTTCTTGTTAGTTCCACATCAAGAAAGGCAATTTTTGATTCGTTTTCTATTTCAAGAGTGAATTTTATTGCTGGATGAAAACGCTTAAATGTCTGCAGCAGTGGACTGTGGCCATTACTGTTGTCACAAGTAATGAATATGTCATCTGCCTATCTTTTTATAGTCGTAAATTGTCTATGTTCGGCTTTAGTTGACCTTTCTAAAAGCTTGCCATGAAGCAATCTGATAGTAGTGGAATAATACTCAAGATAGAGGGTAGTGATGGAGAAGTTCCTTCTGTGTGCAGAAGTCAGAGCTTTTCATCCAAATCTATAAGGATTCAACAACATAAAGTATACGGGAGCATACTGCTTACTGGATGCATCTTTTGGCCTTGTAGAATGACTTCGAATTTTCTTTACGTAGTGAATGGCCAATTTTGAATATATGTTCGATGATAGCATTTATTACTGATCCAGTGTGACATTTCTATGACTATTTTAGATAAAACACGTGTTAGACAACCCATATATCTCACTCCACACGAGCATCTGAATAGGTAGATACACCTGGAAGTGGTAGCATATTTGTAGTGTTATTAAGGATCATTTGGTAGCAGGAGGATATTAATCATAATGTAGAAGCAATGAATATTCAAGGCATTGAGAATTTTCCCCTCTAGAGTGTCGACCAGAAGTTTGCCTTTGAACGCCTTATCCGTATGTAACATCTTCTTCTGCGTAGAAATTTAATACTCTTTATTAGTTGTGGGTTTTACGTATTTATTTAAGAAGCAAGAAGTGCAGCCATTTTGAAACTTTTTCAGATACACCTAGGAAGAAACAACTTACATATTGAAATATGTATTCTTCAAACGCTTGGCTCGTTAATATTCTAGCTTCTAACCAGGAATTACATGTTTTCTGCAAACCAGTATTGAAATTTAGACTGCAATGCATGTCTTACACTGGACTTATCTGGAGATATGAAAGTGTTTCCACAACCTACTAAATAAAGAATGTCATTTTAGATATATAATATCAAGATATTTGACTAAGAAGCTGGTGTATTAAAATGTTGTGCATCGTTTCGATCGAGAAATGCCAACTTGAATTAGAAGTATGGAAAAATAATATAATAAGTTGTTCTAAATTATACACTATTACATTTTGTATTGGAAGCCATTCTTCAATGAATGTCGTATGAAAAATCACAACAATATAAACATAATGTTATGAAATTATGAGGGTTTCGGAACATTGTTAACATGAAGTAAAGCGTACATTTGAAAAGAAACATAACCAGATTCTTTCTCCATCTTGTTTACTAATCAATCTTGTGGCAGTAGCTGGCCATCTCTACCATTAAAAAGGATTTCATTTACCAAAATACGTGGAAATTTCTTTTTTCTGAAGAGCCAAAACCGCTAAGTAGACTCTTTGTTTTCTAAGAATTAATTTTGTGTCTCATTTCTTCTAGTCAGGATAATCACTAGTGTTACTCAAGTCTATCAGACTTCATTGAAAGTCATACGATAATCCGTGTATTATGTTAACCAGACATATTTTCTTCCTTCAGTTATTGCTTACCTATGCAAGCCCAAAAACGCGTAATTCTGTTAGATTTTGTCGGTTGTTGTTTGCACAGAGAGAATAATTTTTCTTTGAGATTAATGTTTACTCCACCAAATTATTCACTTGTACTTTGTAAACAAAAGTGGGTAAGGAAATAGACTGGAAATCGTGATCCACCGTTTTTTCATATCTCTGATACTTTGAAATTGCTAGTAACCAGGATCAAGCTAGGAACAGACTTCTGTGATGAAAAAGTTCAACTTCACTTCATTACTTTCTAAAGTTTTATCCTAGTGCATCGGTAGCACAGCGGCTAGGACGCTTGCCAACCATGCACATGGTCCGGCGTTCAATCCCCGGCCGACACACTCCCTTACCTCGCTAAGCCAGAAATAATCCTGGTAAAAAGGAAAGGTTGGGCATGAGGCTAGCAACCCCATCCTGTAAAAATAAACACTGATACAGAAACTTCAAGCCGCTAGCTTGGAGCCTTAGATTCACTGGGAACGTGAAAGAAAAAAAAGCTTAATCCCGCTCTCATAAAAAAGTGATGTAAACATTCCTCATTGGAATACTTTGTGTTGAAATCATGACCTGTATGTTTTAATGATGTGCGATAGTAAGATAATAGAAGTTATAGTGAAAGATTGCCTTATTCGCGATTAATAAAATTACTACTTTTGCCGACTGATCATCCTTTCTCGCTCTATTGTAGTATTCAAAAGCTTTTGGTGGTGTCTAGAGTTTAAAATTCTGTTCAGTAAAAGCATGTCAACTTTTTATTCAGTAATAATGATACAGATATCTACTAAACGAAATTATAGTCCAAAGACCTAGAAAACTGTCAGCTTGGCGAGAAGCAATTACATTGAAAGAACAGAGAGGAGGGCCCACGTCAGATTCTGCGAACATATACCAAGGAGCCTCTGGTTTAAGGGACCGAATTGTTTAAGCTCTTCAATCGCCAAACACCTGATTGACTCAGGTCACAAAGTAGATATGCTGGAATCATTCAAAATAATTCACAGAAAAAGTATCTCAAGTCTTCTCAGGTTTTCTGAAGCTATAGCAATAAAACGATTGAAGCTTGACTTACTTGTCCAAAAAGAATCCGTTGTTGGACTTCAATTACCCTGATAACTCACATCCAATTCCCCCCCCTTTATTTTTCGCTTGACTCTCTTAAGAGATAATGTTTCTTGATCTTCTGAGTTCTGCTCACTGCATTACATCATCAACTTCTCATCTGACCTCATGTGCACCGTAATTTTAAAATTTTGATCTTCCCTTATCTGATTACGTAACTATTGCTAGTTTTCTTATGTTACCACCCCAACAGTACAACTGTTAATGAATTTTTTTCAAGAAACTTCTCTCTACCAAGATATATATATATGTCGTGACACTTTAGACACCCCTTAAATCTCGACGCCTTATTTCACTATGACGCTCTGACAATATGCTTGCTAATGGACAAAGTTTTGTTAAAAATGTGCACCTCTTATTTTCAATAAAAAATTCAGGTTGTATCCAACTGATGAGAACCAACGAAATAAAATAGATCCAGATTATTCTGCGCCAATATTTCTTCATTCTCTGTTCAAATTTATAAAATGGAATCATTATATGAAATGTAAACATTTGTTTCTGTTTCAACTTCTCTTTATGACACAGATGATTTTAGGGAGTGTAAACCGAAGTTTATTAATAGTTGGGGATGTAGTCTCGAATAACTTGGAAGTCAGGTTTATTTTGAGTTTAAAGTCACAAAAATGACTGAATATAGGCAGTTTACAAGACTTGTTCTTCGTGAAATTAGATTCTGGCTACTCAACAGCGAAATTTCACCAGAAGTTTGAACAATGCTTATAATTTATTTTTGTAGTGCTTCTTCAAAGTTGTTCAAATAGCCTGTCTTTTTTCGACGAATCTGGTATGACTTTACTTTTATGAGGAGAAGTACACATTTTTCCTAACCGTAAAATTCGTCGTAAACACACGAGAAAATAGTTGAACTCAGTATAAATGAAAATCTTCAAAAATAATTCTATGGTAAAACATAAGTTTGTCCCAGTAAAACGCAGTGTATAATGAAGGATAGATATTGAATACTAGCAACAAGTTTTCTATTCATGATAAATTATAAGGACAACTAATCCTTAATGTTCCTATTGTTTAACAAGAAATAATACCGTTCTTTTTTATAGTAAAAAAAAATATGACTATTTTATCATGAAAAATGTTCAAAAACAGGTGAAACAACGAAGAACTACATACAAAAATGTAGTTTAAAAAAAGGGATTTTCAGTAATGTCCACAATTTGAGTTATGAAGTTAAAGTGTAATAAATTGTATGTTAACGATAGCATAAGTTACTTCTAAAACGTCTGATAGAATTATATGCAATTATTCATAGGTAGGTTACTTTGGTCTAAAGAGATGTTTTCATTTTTGACTGCACACTAGTCAGTAACTAGTGCAACGTATCTAGTCCTTTGTATGGTACAGACTGAATTCTATCAGACAAATTTGTAATGTGACCAGCTTGCTAGATGGCTCGTCATCACGGTGCATTGTGAATTTTTGGTACTGTATAGTTGGAGACAATTGGAATACTAACTGTACCACATTATAAACTTGACTGATAGAATTCAGTCTGCGCCAAACAAAGGAATAGACACATTACACTAGTTACTAACCCGTTTCCCATCAAGGTACCCACTGCAGTCCAAAAGAAGATCAATCGCAAGCCCGAATAGCTCAGTGGTGACGTCACTCACTGCAGTACTCGTTGGTTGAGGCGTGTTCGAATCTCAGAAGGGACATGAATTCCTGCAAGGTTGCAGATACGCCTTGCTGACTGGTGAGTGCCAACTAGCACAAAACCTAGGTCGAAGGCTTCGTGCCTGTTGCCTGCATTTATCCAATACCTTTTGTTTTCATTGTTTTCGAAATCAATTAAACTGATGTATAGTGTTATGCATAGCTAAAGGTTTGAGTTCAGTTGATCATTCGCAAATTACACGATTTCGTGTGGAAATGCAGTGTGTATTCTACTGAAAACTACAAATGTTTAGATAACAGAATCTAATCTACTTCTTGTCTTTAAAACAATCAAGAAACCAAAGAAAATAACCATACTGTATGCAACGGTGATTGATCTAGTTATAAGGAAACTGAACTCCTGTGTTTGACTATCACATTCTGTGATCTATATAATTGTTGCAGGGTATTTCTCGATGAAGTCTACAGATGGGCTCATTTCCGAGAAATGGCTTCTAAATAATTAATTCATGCAATCTCAAAACATTTCCTGGCAAAAAATGTCTTTATAATTCAAGAATTAAAAGTTCTAACGATTAGTATGCTGTTCACCAAGAATATTTTTTAAAAGGCCTTGTAATTGACTGTGTCACCCTGTCATCTATAGATAGATTGTTCGAAAAATCCGAATCAGCACTTTCACCTACTTTTCAGTATAATTCTAATATTCAAGAATGTATTTATGCAGCTATTACTTTATGAGACATATCGCTCTGAACTTCGGTTGCTCAAGTACATATTTCCTAGAGAAAAAAGTTCTTGATATACAGCGAAGAATTGCAGCAACTCGCAGTGTTCAGATTATGACAACAGTTGTCGTTTCAATTAGATGAAGGATAATAGTGATTGGAATAAATATAGTCTATGTCAAGTCATTTAGATAATGACAAACAAGTATAAAGAAGAGTTCTCGACATGATTTATTCACATACATGATATCAGTCAGTAGCGAGATTCTACATGCTTCAGAAAATGTGTGCGGAGAAGGTTGACCGGTATTCACTCTCTCACATAAAACTTAATCATAGTGACGTGTTAAGGTAATTAACAATTTAAATGCAACATAGACTTAAAAAATTTGATGATATTAGAGAGTTGGAGGCAATCGGCAGGACGCCTTGGACATAGGTTTCGTGCTAGTTGTCACTCACCAGGAAGGCGTATCTGCAATCATGCAGGAACTTACGTCCCTTCTAAGATTCGAACCGGCGTCACTCAGTGCTGCAGTCACAGACGTTACCACTGAGCTATGCGGACTTGATAGAATGGTGGCCACATTGCAAAACCTGACTGATAGAATTCGATCTCCACCAAAGAAAGGAACAGACACGTCATACTAGTTACTAGTGTCCAATCAAAATTAAAAAATTTGTCAAACGAGCATAAACGTTTATCCTTAGATTATGTTTTCTGAAGTCACAGTATATGAAATCACTAACACTTGGAAGCACGTTGTATTCAGTATTTCCATTCAAAACGTTAAAGATTTTATCACATCTAAAGTTCGTATTCTCGATCAACTAGATTTTCACTTACTGCATTAAATACGGAAAATCACTACAGCTCATTTGAATTATGGTTTTCTTGTAAAGTAAAATAAACACACACACAATATTACAATCACATTTCGTTCAACGTATCGATGCTTACCGGCTGCTCAATGTCGTTAGAAATGGTCATATTTTTTATCAATATTTGCGATATTTTTTAAAAGAAATTTCTATAGATTATTGGGAAATATCCCATGATCGGTTATGAACACCGAAAGGTGCATATAAACTTATGAATGTTTCTAGGAGGTTAACTTAACACTCCGTAATGAGGTCGAGCAAAACTAGTCGATGCTTTCAGTGAACAAGTGTCAAATAATGATGTTAAAAGTAACTGATTACAAAAAATTAAAACAAATATTTACTGATATCAAAATAAAATTGAGTCAGTTTGGTAGAGTATATAATTCCATAATAGAATAATCTTATTGGATAAAATACAAGGTCATTTAATAATGTGTATTTACCAATGACTTTTCAGGCGTAGTTTATGGTCCACAAATGTATCAAGGTTAAGTGATATAATTAGTAGCCATAAATTGTATTCGAAAATTTATTAGTGAATAAGAAGTACTATATTACAGTATGTTTTATTAAGTAACATTATTATTCTGTTTCAAGGAAGGATATAATGTACGTTTCCTGAGTCTATGACTTTGATATATTGAATGAAAGAAGCTTGAATGGCAGGTGTTTTTACCTTTTATCCATTAATGCTATGTTAGATGACAGACGACCACCACACTGTTGGAATATGTACACTTTTATTATACTTTCATATCAGCTGGAAACAGTTTTCTTCTTTGCAGGATTTGTGGTTGACACTATGTACTACTGATTGGTTAAAATGAGTAGACAGGCATAACTCACATCAATCAGAATTACTTGACAACCTGACTGGAATGCTCTAAACACTTGACAGATATTTGGCTCCTTTTGGGCTGTGATCATCCTAGGTTACCCTGATTGACTTATTTCAGAGAGCCGATTCATTTCAGACCACCCAAATTCTGACTAGCTACTTGGATGAACTGATAATGCGTTAAAAACATTCGTGAATTGAAAAATGAGATTAGATTGTTTGTGATTATTTTTGTGGAACAAAAATATTGAGCAAATTATCAGAAGGCGAATACAAATTAAGTGTTGGTTTGTAAGGGTTTGGTTGGTTACAGGATTTCGTCATGAGCCGACATTGGTTAGAGAACCATTGGAAAACCACCTGAGAGTACTGGACAGCTGTTTCGTCCTAGTTTGGGACTCTCCAGAAGTACTAACCCACAATGAGGGTTCTAACCTAGGGCCTTCTGGTTACGAGGCGAGCTCGTAGACCATTAAGACACTAGGACTGGATCCAATGTCCCATGAATTCTAACTTCTGCCAATTCACGATATAGCGCGACCCTTAGCCAAGGGTGCAGCGGGGAGGGTGTGAGAACAAATACTCGCCTAAGATATTGGCTAATAGTAGCACTATGTCATGAATTGGCAGAAGTTGGAATTCATGGACTGGCCATTGGATCAAGTCCCAGTGGCTTAATTGTATGGGAGATCGCCTTGTAACCAGAAGGTCCTGGATTCAAACCGTGGTGTTGGGTGCGTACTGATGAAGAGTCCAAAACTAGGACGAGACAGCTGTCCAGTACTCTCAGGTGGTTTTCCAATGGTTCTCTAACCAAGGTCAGCTCATGATGAAATCCTGTAATTACAAATTAATTAATCAGGTTGTATCCTAAGTGTAAGTGTGAATAGTTGATGATTCGTAGTTTGAACCACTGCCTATATATCCAAAAAACTATAAATGAGTCATATTTAATACATTAAAACTGATGTTGCAAACTTGGTTAAGAATATTTTATGAGTAGAATAAACATTGACGCTATTGTTCTCCTTTTCACGTATTATTAAGCTACAGTGCCAATGGAACATTAAATTACCATAAGGCTCAAAGGCAGCGTCAAAAAAATTAGATGAGTAAAATTGTGAAAGAATTTGTAAATTTATATCAGTAAATGTAAATCACACACCTTTGATAGTATATATATACATATATATTCAGAGATTTTTATAACTCATTGCCTTCTTTCAGGCATTACCATTAATTTTAATTCTGATTAACAGTATATTTGTGTGTACAAATTGAGATAACGCCTTCATATAAGAAGCACTTTTTGTGTATTCACCATTAACACCATCCAAAAGTCGTAATTTACGTATTATATACAAACGTTTAGGGGTGGCAGGCTTGTGGTTGTCGTCTGAGTGACCAGAACGGAGTAGATTGCCGACTCCACATCCATCCCATCTGCTCTTGAAGATACTCAGCACTTCTGTGTCACATCTCATTTGTTTTATCTACCTGGACAGCCTTCGTAGCTTAGTACATTGAACAAAGAATTCACGTCCCCGCTCTTATCCTCGCTTTCATCGAGAAAATATATATCGGCTAACTGGCTTCTCGAAGGCTTTCATTAGCTTGTATCTTTTAACCTCTCCGATTCCAGCGAAGAATAAGTTTGTTTTTATATTTTCTTTGTATTATTAATATTTTTCTCGTGCGTTGAGGTTTCTTTGGCAGTTTGATTGTTTTTCTTGTGTTATGATTGCTAGCCCCAGACCCCAGCCCTCCTTCTTTAGCCGCCCGAGTGGGTGCTCGGTGCAAGGATGACATGGAGATCATGTGAGTCGGAGGATGAGATGAGAGATTATGGGCAGTCGTGGACTGCAGAAAACAGAACGAAGTAGAGATGTGTTGTTGAAACCGTATCTACCACTAGGAACCCAAAGAAATAAAAAAAATTCCAACGTCTCTTCATTATCCTACAGTTAGTCAGGCATTCAGTTGTTGGTTTATAGGGATTTGATTGGTTACAGGATTTCATCATGAGCTGACATTAGTTAGAGAACCACTGGGAAACCTGGGAGTGCTGGATAGCTGTTTCGTCCTAGCCTGGAACTCTTCAGTGAGGCAATTTGAAGAAAGCACTTTCATATTACTGACAGGATATATATAATTAAAATGTCCTACTGTATTTCTATTTGCTATAAAATAACAGTACTAGTTTACTTAGTCAAAAATCACCTAAATAAAACTGGAAACTAGATTAAAAATTGAATAAACCCCACGTTAACCATATACATTTCATTTCATTCGCTGAAGAAGCGAATCAAAGTATCCATCTACATAAGATGCAACTAGTTTTATTTCAACCCCTTACACGAAGCGCTCAATCAAAAAAATATTGTTTCTCTCCTGAGCACGCAGGATGTTTGGCATTGGTGAGAAAATTACTTTCTCTTTAGTTTGAAAGCAATTTAGTTTGTAAGAAATTCTAGTTCATAGGTTCATTTTGTTTTATTTCTGAATGATCAGAGTTACAGTTGACAGTCATCTACTATGGAGTTTACCTAGTTCTCAATGTAAATAACTTAATTGACTTTCATGGTTTCTTAAACCGAAAGTGTGTTGCTTTTGAGTGAGAAAAACATTATGCCAGTGAAATTACTTTACTCCTGAAATGCACAATTCGTGCACATACAACTAATAAAACTGAAGTATCCATGTTGTTTAACTACATTAAGAAGAAGTTCTCATTAAGGTGTCTTATTCGCAGTAACTGTGGATTATTTTTATGAAGAAATCCAGAAAGATGATAATTTTGTAATTGAAAGTGTGTCAGTTACTCAATCTTTGGTGTAACTTATTTCCTATGCAGCCAGTTTGAATAAAAAAATTACTGACAGATATTAGAGCAACACATGCTAACTGAAATAGTTGTTAGCAAGAGTTTTTGTAACTCAAGGGCACAAGTATCTTGTCTAAGAGCTACTTTGAATAAACAATAAAAGTGACATTAAGTCGCTTAAAAGTTTTCTTTGCAAGACGTGCTAACGAATTTGACTTCTTCTTAGAATATACTTACTTTTATTTAGTGTGATTTTGATAGTGTTCATGACATAAGTATGAAAAGTTTGCTAAACTATTTCAAAACATCATAGATAAGATTTTATTCTGATAAATCGCACAGTGTTTACAGTTATATATCAGTTCATATAACTGTAAACACTGTGCGATTTATCAGAATAAAATCTTATCTATGATGGAATTATACTCTACCACAGTGCCCAAGTTTTATACTTATATTTCAAAACAGGATTCCATCATGAGCTGACATTGGTTAGAGAACTATTGGAAAACCACCTGGGAGTACTGGACAGCTGTCTCGTCCTAGTTTTGGACTTTTCATCAGTACGCACCCACCACCACGGTTCGAACCCAGGACCTCCTGGTTACTAGGTGAGCTCGTAGACCATTAAGCCATTGGGACCCGATCCAATGGCCAGTCCATGAATTCTAACTTCTGCCAATTCACGACATAGCTTGACCCCTAGCCAATATCTTCGGCGAATATTTGTCCTCATACTCGACCTGCTGCACTCTACTGGTCACAACTTCTCACTGGAACCCCAGGTAACTACCTAACTAAATACGGTAAGTCGCTGTCCAGTACTCCTAGGTTTTCAAATGGTTCTCTTACCAATGTCAGCTCATGATGAAATCCTGTAACCAATCAAATCCCTACAAACCAGCACTTGAATATTTAAAAACAGTCATGTCCAAAATCTCCGGATTACTTTAAGTCTATCTAGGCTAAATGATTTTGTCCTGGAGGCAAAATACATTTTGCAAGGCAGAATTTAAGACCCAGCACTAATAGTCATTCTCTTCCCTAATAGAGTGCATATGAATATATTCCTTTTTTCAGGTGAAAATTAACTTAGGTAACAGAGATTAGTGGTTAGCTCCGTAAAGACAAAAAGGTGTTAGTATGCAACAAGGTTTTATAGCTTTAAGGTGAGAAAAAGTAATCTTTGAAATTCCCTTGTAATTGGACAGTCAATACACCGTGTGAAATGTCGATAGCCTTTGTTGCATATAAATATGTTGGGATTATTTTTTTAATCAGAATAACTAACTGTTAATCATTTGGCAATGATTAAGCTCTTGGTAAGTAATAAGCTATGATACTTTTTAATGGAATATTTTTTTCTCTAAAGATATTGGGTCTCGCTGTCCTTATTCATTGCTGTGACTCTGAAGTTTTATATACTGACAGTAAGTAATTGTTCACAGTCTAATAGTAAAATGCTCACAAAACTTAAATTTTTAAACATTTTTGGGTGAAGGTGGTCGGTGATTGAAGCTTCTTTAAAACAACGGATTACTTACATCTGATATTTTTTCACTGTGAGTATAAAGATCTTCGGTGGAGTGTAAAACAAGAACTGAAATAGTCAGCGAAAGTCTGAGTCCTCTACATTATGAGAAAGGAAGGTTATTAGACCCAACTCTTTAAAAAATAAATGTGTGGTTGAGCGTGATTTATCCTAGATTATGTCATACTGTTTCACGTCTGCTAATTATTGCCACATAAATGTTTCTTAAAGTGATGGCGTCAACAGAATTTTACTGATCAAATTAGTATATTTATAAAACTTGGGCACTGTGGTTGTAAGTAATTCCATATTAGTTTGTTTGTCAGATGTATCACACAGTAAAAAGTATTATTCACTAGATGCCGATTAGAACAAAATTTATTGCCCATTATCATCTTATCAGTTAAAATCACGCGGCTTCGAAACTTGAGTTCTATAGTTTTCTTTGTTCTCTCCTATTCATCTTAGGGGTAGCAGAATTTCCTACATGTCCTACTGGACAGGTGTTGAATCATTCTTAATACATGTATTTGCAAAGCTTCTGTTATCAATCTCTTCCTCCACCCTGTGACATCAGATTTTAAAACCGTCATCTTATTCCATGCACCCTATTGGTGTGGTTGTGTGTAATTGCATGTAGTGGGTGCTATGGCTGCACTATTCTTTAAATTTCTATTCTTATTCGGGTCAACTAATATAAGTGTTCATTATAAATTATTTACATTAATCTCTAATGAATCAGTCTGACTTGGCGCTAAAATTATTCCAGGAAGTTCGTCACACCTACAGTCTGGAAACCTATAATATAGATGTTGATAGGTTTTCATGCTCAGCTAGTCTGACTGCCCCTGTTCGACTAGTTTGAACAATGTATTTGACCTGACAATCATTGCAGGGTAATAGACAAACTCAATCGTTTTGTTTCAAAGGCTCCACAGGATCCTTTAGCCAACAAAGGTTGTTTCTAATTGAGTTTGTGGTTGGTTTGAATGTCGGTCACTTTTATTCCTGCCTTGTTAAAAATTCTGCGTAAGGTTTTCGAGGTTCCTTCTTTGTATGGAAATACTACTGTTGATTTAGCTTCCTTATTGTTGGTGTTATCATCGCCTTGTGCATGTTTGACACGTGTGTCGTCGTTAATATTACCATTATTATTACTATTATTATGATTATCACTGCTAATACTATCATCAGCATCATCATCATATCAAATGCAAATAAGTGCAATAAGAGTGATTCAACACCTGTCCACTCAGACATGTGGGAAATTCTGCTACCCCTTCGACAAATAGGAGAGAATAAAGAAAACTATAGAACTCAAATTTTGAAGTCGTGTGATTACAATCGATGAGATGATTATGAGCAATAAAGTTTGTTCGAAACGTCATCCAGTAAATAATAATACTGTTTCACTTTGTGATACATTTAATAAACAAACCAATATGACCAAATTAGCTTTGCAAATTCAAATCCAAGGACTTATTATATTAAACAAGTATCAACTCATTAGGATACAGATATACCTGATTTAATATCCGATCATACGCATTTCCCAATTTCGATTGTTATGCACCAACAAATTTAGTTGAGTCTGCTCAAGAGAATGAATTGCTAGGAAATTGAAAGTGGTGTGTAACTGCTTCTACCTACCTTGGAATTCTTCTGCAGCGCAGACCATTGATCTTATTTAGGGTCTAACTCATAATGTTGGAATTACAAGAGTCAGAATCTAATTGTCCATGAATTCCAATTCCTCTCAGTTACCAATGTACTGCGGTTAATGTGGATACCTATCCTGAAATCAGCTGAATCTATATAAACCAGTACCTGAAGACGAACTGTTAACTGTTGAGTGAGGGGGCATATCATTTTATGACACTGAAGACTCTGGAAGAGTTTCCATCGGAATTTTTTGTTCGAACTGTTGGACTTGGTTTTCTAAGATTCACTTCCTGACAGACTTTTGAAAATATGCATCCTCAATGCGTAGACACTTGAAAATTGTACTTAATCTCTAACCTTCTACTTCTTTTCTCTTCCAGTATGGGCAGATTATGAGACAGACCCTGTGATTGTAAAACGCGGTAAGTAAACACAGATGATGATCCATTTATTTCAGATTTATGTAATTTCTATATTTATCCTTAAATAAGAGTTTAAATGATAAGTTAATAAGTGATTTCTGCTAATTAGCAATTAAGATAGATTACCAGAAAAATTTAAAATAGTACTAATATTTTTAATACCTAATAATTTGTAGTCCAACTAAAGCAACTAACCGCGGATATATTATTCTGTTATTAGACAGTTCACACATGTACAAATAATAGTCTGCGGTAGAAAAACCTATGCAAACTGGAAAAGAAACTATGAGATTAAAGGCAATAAATTGGGCCTATTGCTTAATATGAGTAATTGAACTCTACTCATATCAACCAGTATATCAAGTTAAAATTTAGATTAGTTTTTGTCTAATATCGTTTTTAATGTCAGCATATGAGTAACTTTGACCTGAATACCTTCACTTCCCATTGTTATTCTTGTTTAAATCTCATCATTTGAACAGGTTAATGATTTTAAGTCCTGCTCTAATTTAACATCTGCAAAAATCCTTGCAATCCTTTCTGAATATGATAGCATATTAAGAATTCTTCCAGTTATGTTAAGATTTTATGTACGTAATTATTTGATTCGGTGGCATAGCAGTTAGGACGCCCACCGACCATGCACATAGTCCAGGGTTCGTTCCTGGACACCTGATATCACTGGTCAGCCTGCTAAATTTGGCTATCGATATCACATGCTGAAAGTTTCATAGTTGTACCTGAAATACTGTGTGGAATCAAGCCATAATAAAAAAAATAATAATATAAGTAGGTTTTAATGAAATGTTTTAGAAGATAAGTAAACAACAAATGAAGTGACGTTTGAAAGTTGTGTGGTCACTTTATCAATTATCATGAGCAATATTTTGCCATCAGTGTTTAGCTGTTTCAAATATGCAAAGATAATAATATAGAAGTGCGTCAGTGGCACAGCAGTTAGGACACTTGCCGACCATACACATGGTCTGGGATTCGATCCCCGGCCAATGACGCACTCCTTTACCTCTCTACGCCAGAAATAATGCTGGTAAAGAGGAAAGGTTAGGCATGAGGCTAGCAACCCCATCCTGTAAAAATAAACACTGCTACAGAAACTTCAAGCCCCTAGCTTGAACGTGAAGGGAACGTGAAGGAAAAAAACAATAATATAGAAGAATGAAACAGTTAATTGTATACGTCTCTACCATAAAGTCGACTAGAACTTTCAACGCTTATATAATTCTGAATCGAACAAAGACGGATGCAGCAAAAATTTTGCGCTTTAGGATAAAAGGCAAGCACTCCTATGCATATTATCAAACTGAATGACTAAACAAGTGTTGGTGCGTTTTTTCAGATTAAATCTTCCTTCATACTTACAATTTTAACGTTAATATTGTAGTATTTAAATGATGAATACAAGTTCATCGCTTTAAGATATTGAACATATTTTGGGCCAGTTTTAAACTAATGATACAAATTAAATTTCTTCAGCTTACAAGATTGTCGGTAGAAGTTCACGTAAGTAAAACTTTTAAAAATGAGTCGTCACTTATTTAACAAGTTACTATGATAAAAGTTAAATATTCCTAAACATTCTGTAATCAAAAGAGTATTAGGATAACATAGAAAGAAAGCTACAAGTTGTACATTAGTAACTTAGTCTTAATCATTATTCCATATGTGATGTGAACGCATTAGAATTGTGAAAATTAACTACAACATTTCGTATGCCTGATACTCATTAACTATTATAAATTTAGATAGCTTTCTTCTGAAATAAGTTATTGTGATCTAAATATATTTGATTTGGAACTTCTGGGAACCTGAGACAAACAACTGGAAAATTCGAAAAGAGCCGATTCACCACTAAGAATATAGAAATCTGTGGAGTGTAGCAGTGTACAATTTCATGTTGACTGTTTACAATCAAGTCACTGATGAATGCACCTTGTAAACGAAATGAATTGAGAAAAAATAACTTCACCTCCACGCTACTGTGTAGCTAGTAAGATTTTTGATTGTGTATTCATAATGATGTTCATACAGAATCTGATAAAACGATTTGGCTTATCCCCTTTCTGAGGATATTATTAGTGAGCATTAATAATAAGTGAAGATAGATAAAACAGAGGTGATGAAGATTCCTAGCCAACATCAACAACAACAACAGACAACAATCAGCATAAATGGGAGGAACCTGAAAGAAACAACCTCCTTCACCTACCTGTGAAGCATCGTCTCAACTACAGGTGGATGGAACTGACGAGGATATCAAAGCCAGAATCGGAAAAGCAAGACAGGCTTTCATTACTCTCAAATCTGTGTGGAGGTCAACAGCACTCAGTATTAAAAATAACATCCGGATTTTCAACTCCAATGTGAAGTCAGTGCTACTTACAATACGGATCAGAGACTTGGCTAGCGTGTCATAAAGAGCATCTCAGACAAACTTCAGATCTTCACCAACAGTTGTCTTCGCTTAATACTTAAGATCAGATGGCCAGAAAAGATCAGCAACAGAGATCTCTGGGAGAAAACCAACACAGTAGGAACCGATTGTGAAACAAATAGGCAAGAAGAAATGGAGATGGATCGGCCATACTGTGAGGAAACCATCAAGTGACATCACCAGACAAGCTCTCGAGTGGAACCCGAAAGGGAAGCGACGAGTTGGTCGTCCAAGGATGACTTGGAGGAGGTCATGCGAGGAGGAGGTGAAAGCATGTGGACAGACCTGGAGCGGGGTGAAAAAGTTGTCAGAAAACAGAAGGCAATGGAGGTGCGCAGCTGAAGCCCTATGTTCCCCTAGGAACTAAAGGATGCAATAATAATAATATTTGCATGTTACATTTGCAAGGACAAAATGTTTGTGTAGAGAACAGATGGCTTTTAACTTTATTTTTCACAGAAATTGACTAAATAATAAAAATTGAATTACTTCCAGGCTTTCAGTGGTTATTTGTCTCATGCCAATCGGTAAAAATAGTTGCTGTGAAATTTTAAAATCACTGTTCATATGATTCAATTTTTGATTTTATTCAATTGCAAATGCTGAATTTTTCTTATCCACAGGTATAACCCGCAAACCCTCCAAAGTAGATGCAAGTAAGCATACAACTTTTTAAATATGAAATAGATAACACTATTAAAGAAGTGGTGTGCGTTGTTGGCACAGCGGCAGAATGCTCACCAACAACACAGGTAGTTTGGGGTTCGACCGCTAGCTGGCACACCCCTTCACCTCGCTAAGCCAGTAATGAGACTGGTAAAGAGTGAAGGTTAGGCATGAAGTTATCAACTCCATCACGTAAAAATAAATGCCACTGCTATCGAAGCTTCAAAGCTCTAGCTTGAAACCCCATGTCCCACTGAAAACGTAAAGGAATAAAAAAATTAAGGAAATAACTGAAAATAAATCAGATTATCTGGAATGCACGTAAACGGTGTACGCTTAATTGATGGTTTTTTCATAAAAACTATCGGACAACATCTGACCTTATCTACAATTATCGGACTTAAACTTCTGTGATTAAGTACAGAATAGGTCGTAAGAACGTTCAACTTAATATAACACTTTGAAAATACTAATAAATTTACACAAAAGTAGCCATGTGAAATACAGTTTCTAAAATCAAGTATCTTAAAGTATGAATTCAGGCTGAATCTTAGTAACCAGGTACAGTTATTTTTATTCATTGTGTTCTGAGTGAATCCCAGGGCTTCAAACTTTATGGTTTCAGTAGGGGTGGTATTATTTTTCCCCCTAACCTTCCCTCTTTCTCAGCTTAGTATCGGCAAGTGAAATAGGCGTGATTTTGGAGTGCCTTGGATGAGAATCGCATTCTGACCTTGAGCGTAGCTAGCGAGTACTCCATCACTGAAACACACCTACTACTATTCAGAATATCTGACATTATTCTGTGAACCCATTTTCCTGTCTCTAAAATCAAATTCTGATTATCTGCCGATCACATGATATGTTTTGCATTGTTAACGTCGTATACATGCGACGGCTTTATCCCATATGCTCGGAATTACAGCAGTGTATACGCGTAAAGTAACTAAGGTAGTACAAGCTTATAATTTTACTTTTATAGTAGCAGCAGTATCAAGGACTTCTGCGTTCGTAACTAAGTTTCAGTATACATCTTAAGCCAAACTGTATATATTGTTAATTAACACGATTTATAAACTGAAATCTAAATTGTAGGTTAGCCATTATTGTTAAGCTGATTAGCTGGTTCATAAGGTACCTTAAGGGTGCCTAAATAGTTTATAAGAAGCCGAAAACTAAAGATGTGCTCTCTTGCCTTATTCCATCGCTAAAAATACGTGTAAGGTTTCCAAAACAACACTTCATAACAGAAGAAGTAGAATCAGAATTTCCACAATAAGAAATGCCATGTGTGACCTGAAATTATCATAATCTATAATATTTCGAAACTATCCAAATGAACAATCAAAGTGAATACATTTCGCTACTTACTAAAACTTGTAGTAATAAGACCGTACAGTATTAATTTACTCCAGAAGTCGTGTAAAACCACGATTAGAAATTTTAAACACTATTAGGTTTGAAAATGGAAACATGGAAAAACTTTGTCCCTACATATTAGTTTGTTTATTAAATGTATCACACAGTGAAACAGTATTATTATTTACTGGATGACAAGGTTTCGAACAACATTTATTGTTCATAATCATATCAATTGTAATCACTCGACTTTGAGGCTTGAGTTTTAAAGTTTTCTTTGTTTTCTACTATTTGTCGTCCTAAGGGTAGTAGAATTTTCCAGATATTTGGGTGGACAGGCGTGAAATCATTCTCATTACACGTATTTGCGGTTGATTCGATGATGACGATAATAATAGTAGTGATAATCATCATAATAGTAATAATAATGGTAATATTAACGACGACACACATGTCAAACATGCGAAAGGCGATGATAACACCAACAATAAGGAAGCTAAATCAACAGTAGTAATTCCATACAAAGAAGGAACCTCGAAAACCTTACGCAGAATTCCTAACAAAGCAGAAATAAAACTGGCTGGCATTCAAACCATCCACAAACTCAATCAGAAACAAGCTTTGTCGGTGAAAGGTTGGATCCTGTGGAGCCTTTGAAACAAAACGATTGAGTTTGTCTATTACCCTGCAATGATTGTCAGGTCAAATACATTTGTCAAACTAGTCGAACAGGGGCAGTCAGACTAGCTGAACATAAAAACCTAAGAAAAGCTAGATTAGGTGACTGGAAAAAGATAAGAAATCTAGAGAATAGTTCAGCTATATCAATCACTACACGCAATTACACACAACCATACAATAAGATGGGATGGGATGACAGTTTTAAAATCTAATGTAACACCAGGGTGGAGGGAGAGATTGATAACAGAAGCTTTGTTTATCGAATCAGCTGCAAACACGTTTAATAGGAATGATTCAATACCTGTCCCAGATACCTGGAAAATTCCACTACCCATACGACGACAAACAGGAGAGAACAAAGAAAATTATGAAACTTAAGTTTCGAAGTTTTGTGATTATAATTGATGAGATGATTATTGACAATGAATAAATTTTGTTTGAAACCTTGTCATCCAGTAAATAATAATACTGTCTCACTGTGTGATACAGCTAATATACAAACTAATATGAAATTACTTACAATCACAGTGCCTAAGTTTTACACATGTATTAAAGGTTGTTGTTCTTATGTAAAATGTTAACTGAGAGTACACTACCACAGTTGAACCCAACTCTTCTAAATATTTCCTCCAACTAATAATTCAAATCATACTCGACTCTTTCTTAGTAATGTTGTTTTCTTCAGTATTTTATTTATGCAATTACTTGTATATTCTCCAAATTAAACTATCTAACGTAAAATTATATTTCTAATCCATTCATTAAGAAAAAGGAAAGGAAAATTCTGAACGTAAGTTGAAAGTGGTGTGAGGTATCTTAATAAATCTTTTAAATAATCATTGTATGCTTTTAATTATAGTCGATTTCAAAATTATTACCAGTTTTTGTCTTTGTGCATTAAATCTGTTAAATTTCAAAGAAACTTTTATTATGCACAGCATCAGTTTAAGTAGTCTGATATTGCATAAGATATTTTGAATCTTTGAATGACAGTAGCGCACAGTTTTTTGTTCTACCACTACGTTTTTCTAAATGGCATACTCTGTTAGGAATAATAATAATAATAATAGTCGTATTACTCCGTGGAATCTAAGGCTGTAATTTACACCGCACAATCGACAGTTAATTCATTTTCTTTATCTCTCTGTCGCCTCAAATTTTTAATTTAACCTCTACATTTTTATCCGGTTATTCTCGAAATATATCTAACATAAAGCAAATATTATAGAACTTTTAAAGATAACAATTCAAAATGAGACCCTTATATCATCAAAATTTATTACGTGAACAAAACATATATATACATATAGTTTATATAAAGTTTAACCAATCACTGAAAGTGTGATTTCGGTTTACATTAAACAACATGAAATAGAATGTTCAAAGACTATGTATATGTATATGTATCATTCTGTATCACACCACCACCCTAAGCTGAAGTAATCTTAAATTTATCAAGTTGACACTTTGTATATAATTCTGGTCAACCTAAAGATTAGCCACCATGGAGTGCGTATGCACTAATGGCCTTGAACATATTTTACTCACTGGGTTACAAAACCTGTCGTCATTACAGCGCCAGTATGAAATGTGTGCACGAACTGAGGTGCGAATTTCATCATGATCGCGTTTTAAAGTACTATTTGGACAATGGGTCGACAGGGCTTTGGGATTAGAGTTGTGATTAGAATTAGGATTAAGGTCTAGGTAATTATTAGGCTTAGGGTTAGGCTTTTTTTTAATTGTTTGCATTGTTGTTTATATACAGATAGATAAATATATGGATTTGACAGTTTTAAAACCTATAAAACATGAGTACTAACATTTAACATTGTAACTCGGATGTATTCACTTAGGCCGGGGTAAAATGTCATCTTTAATGTGTTTCATTATTATTATTATGCTGTACGACAACGGCATATGTCAAGTGATCCACAACGGAATACTCAGCGAGGCGTTTGGAGTAAGCACAGGAGTCAGACAAGGGTGCTTCTTATCACCAATGATATTCCTAACTGTAATGGACTGGATTATGCGTCAGAAAGTGGGAAACGAGAAGACAGGAATACGCTGGACCAACGTGAAGAACCTAGAAGACCTGGATTTCGCGGATGATTTATGTTTGATGTCACACACAATCGAAGACTTACAAGCGAAAACCAACAAACTGGTCGAAGAAGCAGCCGGCGAAGACAGGACTCCAGGTGAACATAGACAAGACGGAGGTTATGGAAATAACCAACCAACAACAACAACAATAACATCCAGCACCAGTCACCATCAGCGGGAGGTATTTGAAAGAGCATACTTCATTCACTTATCTAGGCAGCATTGTCTCAACTACAGGAAGTTGGAACGGACGAGGATGTCAAATCGAGCGAGAATCGATAAGGCAGGCGAGAAACACATTCATCAACCTGAAACCAATCTGGAAACCTTCGTCACTCAGCCAGAATCATCAACAAAATTCGGTTGAATTTTCAATACAAACAGCGTCAAGTCAGTCAGCTCTTCTATACGGATGAGAAACTTGGCGAGCGGGTCACAAAGATTATTTCCAACAGCCCATTGCAGACCATTATCAACAACTGTCTTCGCTGGGTCTAAACTGAAGATCAAATGGCCGGGCCAGCAAGAATCACCAATGAGAAGAAACTATGGCTGGGAAGAAACAAAACAAGAACCAGTCGCCAACCAACGAATATGCAAGAGAAAGTGGAGGTGGATTCGGCACTCACTGAAGAGGTCGCTGGGTGACATCGTAAGCGCGTCAGGCCATTGATCGAGTAGAACCAGGCCGAAAGCGAAGCGGCGAGTGGGACGTCAGTGCAAGGGTGAAATGGAGGAGATCGTGTGAAGAGGAGTTGAAACAGTATGGACTAACATGGTTGCGAGTGAAAAGTACAGCAAAAGGAAGACAGAAGCAAGTGTAGACGTGCAGTTGAATCCCTATGTTCCACTAGGAACTTAAGGGGACAGTAATAATAAATAATAATTATTATATTAATTTTACTCGTAATTAGACTGGTTTTTGATGTAGAATACACTAGAGGTTATGTAATTCATCTAATGGTGTGCCCTCAAGGTTATTGGTGCGTTAGCACTCCTTGGTAGTTGTTCTTTATGTTTGCATTTATTGCCGAATAACAGCTGGCTGAAATATCAATATACAACTCAAAAAATAGATTAATCAAAATAGGACAAAATTGTAGATTCATACGTTTTTATGACACTGATTTGTAGGGTTATGTAAAAATTTAAAACCCATGTTTTCTTCCGTTTACAGCGGATAGTGAAGAGGACGTAAAAATAGTTAAAAGTAAGTCTATCAAACCATCATTGCTATACAATGATAAATGAATGAAGGGGCTTCTCTTCCAAGAAGTGGAAGATCATATTTCATGGCAATACAATCATTGAATGCTATTGAATCGACATCTCACTGCTAAACTCTCTACGTACTGATATATATGTGCATTAATATAAAAAAGCGTTGGTGGCACAGAGGTAGATTACTCGCCAACCACTCAATTGGTTTGGGGTTCGATTGGCGACCGACAGGCTCCTTTACCTGGCCAAGCCAGTAATAGAACTGCCAAAGAGTTAAGGTTGGACACGAGGCTAGAAACCCCATCACGTATAATAAATATCACTGCTACCAAGGCTTCAAAGCTGTAGTCTGAAGCCCTATGTTCCACCGGGAATGTAAAGGAATCAAATGATAAATAATGATATTAAGAAATTTTGTATTTCTCTGTGAATCAAATTCAAAAGCATATAGTGTCGACTGTCGTTTTGCTGTATGACGCTCATAGATTTTCAAGCCTTTTCTTGTTGTGACTTGATTTGTATGATTTTGATCACGAATTAGTGTCAGTTAATGATTTGCTGAAAATTAGGCGGTACTGGACAACTCTTTTGTCCTACTTACTGACTCAGCATTACTAAGCACCCATAACTCAACCGGGAATTGGACGCAGGCTTTTCAGGTTATAAGGCAAGCTCGTGAATCACTCAGCCTGTTAGACAGAATCCAATGGTCCATCGATTCTAACTTCTTCAACATGAAGACCAGCAAAAGTTATGAGTGAGTATTTGTCCTCACACCCATACTAGTGGACCACCATTGGTCATAACTGATATTAATCCGTGATCACACTGAAAGCTAATAGCTTTATAGGACTGATATTACTTCTCTACAATACAATAGTTTAGTTCAATTTTCAACAGACATACTTTTCAATTTATAAGTTATTCAGTTATTATTTTGGAGTATGAAAATTTATACGGTATTTCTAATAATTGTTACTAATTAAAAGCTTTGTAGCAACTAATATGCCGTTACTGATTTATTTTCTAAAATTTAGAAATACGATGGAGGAAAATTAAAAAAAGTACGTGAAGTATTATACTTAAAAGATTCTCTCTATTAAATGCTCTTTTATGTGTGTAAACTGTATGGTAAATCATTCACAGAAGTAAGCACTCGACAATTCAGAGAAAAAAATTAATTACATTACAAAAACTTTAGAAATTATCTAAGTAGGCTCATATAAAACTTTACTTGAAAATAAGTAATTAACAATAATCACTTAGTTATCAGACTATATTATTTTCAAATCACTCACACTAAACAATCATCCCTCCTTTTTTAATTGATGGTTCTAGTTCGAGAACCAACCCAGAAACCAACCACTACCCGAGCTTCTGTGAGACGTGAGTCATGATCTTTTAAATTCTACTGTATTACATTTGATTTAATCAGAAAATTCAGCTTAAAACATCTCAGTGATAACAAATAAAAAACTACATAAAGTATGTATCAGTTGTAGAAAACGGTAAAAAGAATTACCAACACACAAATGTCAGCAAACATTATGCCAAAACAAACATTAAGTGAAAAGCAATGAAATCTATGGAAAATGAAGAATACGCATGAAGGTAAACTAAAGGGCAGTTGGGGGGAAATAAGGCCAACCTAAAGATTAGCGACCGTGGACTGTGAACAGAATGATGACATTAAAATCATACCATTCATTGTATCAGAGAACCTGGCGTTATTACAGCTCCACTACGAACTCTGTTCACGAAGTGATGTAACAATTTCATTTTGGTCATTGGTTTTAAGTACTTCTTGAGCAGTGGGTCGATAACACGTTAGGGTTACGATTAGTATTAGGCTTATGATTAGGATTGCAGCCAGGGCATTTTACTATCATTATTATCTGTACTTTTAGTGAAAATAAATAAATGGAAGGATAGTAAATCGTAGATCATATAGATGAAATCGTTTTCGTAGCCATTAAACATGGAAAGAATCACTCAAAATTGTCATTGCCTGTAGGATACACCGTATGGCTTGAAATCCAGCGGATGGTTTGCATGTAACGCTAATGGTACGCATGCATTCCGTGGTCGCTATTAATTAAAATAAACAGATTTAAAAAGTTTATAGGACTAAAACAACCATCACAGAAACGTTATCAATAAGACAAGGAACAATTCTAACAAACCTAAGAAAACTTAAGAGTGTTCGCCAAATCCTAGACGACAAAGAAAACATATGCCGAAAGAGGGGAAACGCATTATCAAGAAAAAAAAGAAATATGAAAAACAGTCAGCAAAACTACAGAAGCAAACGTTAAAAAATAAACCTAGGAAGAATAGATAAAAAATCCTTCGGAAAGTTCAGGTAGAAATTCATGAAAAAGACAATATACAAACACGCAAAAATAGCCAGCAAAAAAACTGACAGAAAACCTGATAATCTTTTCAAAGACATGAATTTCAAACACTCATGTAGTTGTAGTGTGGCTGCAGTGCATTCCCGTCGTCATCACTGTCATAACTGTTCATGACTCGACTGAAATTCTCACTCCTCCATTCGTAACACTGTCCGAACACGTCATCTCAACAAACAACATTATCCTTTCAGTTCCTCCCACCAGGGAAACTCAGGCGCCCAAACTCACCCTACCTGTCACCACAGACACGCACACTCGCCACTCAACGAGTCCACGTGAGTTCTACATCACCCCTCTAACCATGTGTTTTTCCTCTCTTGACAGCCACCACTGTGCCGCCCACTACTACGACCAGGACAACAAGGAGGCCTGTTCCCAGTGAGTTCAGTCATGAATTTTGTGAATTTTCAAAACCGATGAATAAGGGATAGAAATAGAGTTATAAATATTGGTTCACAACGACATGACACAAATGAGGCTGCGACTCTACCAAAATAACAGTGACCATACGAATGTCCCACGCCTCACTACTTTGAAGCATGAACCTCAACGTTTGTTGGAGGAAAGACTGCCTCGGTTCACAGTGGTCTCCACACACTTACACTCAAACATACACTGAAACTGACATATTGCCAGTAGAAGAATAGGTATCTCTACATGTAGTTATGGTTACTGTGTCGATGTGCATCACGTCAAGCTCTTTAGAGGGTGTGCACATCGATGTGCAGACCACGAGAACATTAATGGATCTTTTCCTCCTAAACTCCCTAGGTTAATGATAACTTTGTGTCAGTCGTTCAGACAGGCGCATATGACACAACACATCTACTCGACAATCTCACAGTGTTGTATCAACAGACCACATTGTTTTTGATTGTCATCACTGATGTTACTTGACAGGATAACTTTTCTCCACACCACACACATCCCTCTGCAGTCCTAATTTAGTACTTAGAAACCACGGTGAGTTCACCTGTTCGATCTCGCTGCTCGTACTCTCTTCAAACACACTGTCCTTCAGGTACGTCATGAAACTTCGTAAGACAAAGCCCGATGTTCGCGTGTGATTCCGAAAAGTTGAAAATATCTTCTCTGTTCCTGATTTCCTTCGTCTCTGTGACTCACTGTCGTGCAGATTTGTATGCAACTGTGGCTGACAGCCATTGGATGCAATTATAGATCGTGCAAATAGGTTTACATTGTGAATTCGGGGAGCCGCCTTTATGCGTGTGATGACTATTCATTAGTGTAATGCTTTCATTTCTGCATTTTTGATGTGTCGCCTTCAACATTTTGATTTTGATTTTGTGTCCGTTAAACCAGTTACCATTTCACAACAACTGCGGGCATTCATATATTTGAGTAATTCAAAGTGACATTCCGTTCAAAAAAACTGATGATGACGGTTAAATAAAATCCCTCATGTTGAACATTTTGAGGTAATAAGATGTTATTATTAATAAAGCGTCGGTGGTATAGCGGTTAGGACGCTCGCCGACCATGCGTGTGGTCCGGGGTTCGATTCCCGGCCGGCGCACTCCTTTACCTCACTGAGCCAGAAATAATGCTGGTAAAGAGGAACGGTTGGGCATGAGGTTAGCAACCCCATCCTGTAAAAATTAAACACTGCTACAGAAACTTCAAGGCACTAGCTTGAAGCCCTATGTTCCACTGGGAACGTGAAGGAAAAATTATTTATTATTAATTAATAAAGCTAATATGACTACGCACGAGAATAAATAGTCCGTCTCATTTCACGCGTAAGTTCACAGACTGAGTGAAGAGACTCACTGCTCCATCAGGCCATCACTTCAGTGAGAATCCTATTAGTGGTCAACACTCACGACTTCCATCAAACATAAACTTCAAACACGCATGAAGACGACCTGCTCAATATCTCTCAGCCTCTGTGTTTATTCTAAACCACCAATGGAATCTGCTACACATCATGACCTCGTGCACATGCGAAAGAGCCCTCCGATTATCAATCATCCTCGCGTCATTTCGAAAGTTCCATCAACACTTCTCACTGCCCGAGTCTCCTCCTACAACTCACCGAGTGTAGACATGGTGCTGATGCAGAGCACTTCCATCGCCATCACCGTCACAACTGCTGATGACTGGATTGAGATTCACACTACTCTTCCACTCAAAACACTCTCCGAGCACGCCATCTTAAGAAACATCATTATCCGTCTTATTCCTCCCACTCTTCTTCACATTACCAGTGCTCTTGCCTGGTCGACTACCTATCTGTAGCATCACGGGACACAGCACCAGGTAAATTCATGCACCACAAATCACTCAACCTGTCCCCACACACACTCACACTCGCCAATCAACGAGTCCACGTGAGTTCTTCACCACACCTCTAGCTCTGTGTTTTTCTTCTCTTCACAGCAACCACTGTGCCGCCAACTACTACTACGACCAGGACGACAAGGAGGTCTGTTCCAAGTGAGTTCAGCCGTGAATAATGCGAATTATTAAAATCCATGTGTGAGGGAGAGAAATAGTGTAAGAAGCAGTGTTTCACACCTACATGGTTTCTTATTAACTTCTAAACACAAACACTGTTACAGAGATAAAAAGCGTGCACACACACATTGTCATTTACAAAGTATTTCCGATTCGAGTAACCACATTCTTTCGGTGATAATAGTGACACTGAGATGTGATTCCGATTTATATCTTTCTCCACACATATAGAAATACATTACAACTCTGGAAATTTCATTTCCATTTCTCCAAGTGTATTGCTCATTTTTGAGTGTGAATTACCTCCAGAAAAGTTGTTCAGAATAGATGCATTCACGAGAGATAATTGTATTTTAAGAATAAGGACCTTCAAGTTGTCATATATTATCGAATTCTGAAATTTAGTCCATTTTTGTTAATGCGGAATTTGGAAACAGCCTACTGAGGTCACTAAGTCGCATTCAGTGATATAAACTATTGCAGTCAGATAAATCTCAACAAATCCAGGTTTAACGACTTCACAGAATATGACGAACTTTAAGGTTTTAGCTTTAAATCTCTTGAACTATTTGATCATATTGAATAAATAACTGGTTGTTGTGAACTCTTTGACTTTGTTACAGTACCTACAACCAGAAAATTCGTTCCCCGTAGAGTGATGAGAAGATGTAAGTCAAATGTTTACGAATGCACTTCGAAGCATAGATTAATAACTAATTATACCGCTGTAAACTTTATTGAGAGCTATCCCAGTACTTACTACTACAGTGTGTCGGAATCGACTACATTCACCCAAAATCACACTATAAAACATGCGTTGATCAAAAGTGTGTTAATCCAGATGGAAGTTTTGAAAGAATTTAGTGGGAATGAAGACACGAAAAGAAATTCAGATAGTCATTCGCGAATACGCCAACTCAAATCGAAAAATCTACGTGAGAATCGTATGGCCTACACTTGAAAAGTTGTAACACAGTGTTCTGTCCGGAAAGAGACAAACAGACTCTGAAGAAACGTGAATTATACATTCGAAGACAACAAGAAACGAAGAAAGATACTGACGATATGTTTGTCGATTCGTGTCACATGTGACTAGTCGATGGCGTGTAATATTGCTTATTGTGAGTAACTAAGGGAATGTTTGAAAAGACAAGGAAACATTTTAACTCTGAAGTGAGGAATGTGCAGAATGAAGCCGAAACCCTGAAAGAATAAAGCTTTACTATACTTTGATAACGAACAATGGTGTAAGTCTAGACATCGAAAGTGTTCCAAGTCTACTAGGAACTACAAAGTTACACGTGATCTGTTCCACGTGATTAAATTGTCACGCATATTCACTCCACTAATTTCTCATCTTTTTTTCCAGCGACGTATGAACCCTCTCCAAAACCAAGTAGGTCTTCTTTTCTCCGTCATTGTATTTAATATTTGTCTTACTGTCACTATACGAGTGTCTCTGTTATGTAAATACCTACACAATTTCGCATCCATGGGTAGCTCAAACTGATGCGGTTGGCAGTCGTTTGTGTGAGGGAAGTTCAGTGTGAATACAACGTACTTCATACGCTGAAACACCATCTGCCACCAAAAAGCCAAGGTGGATGAAATTTGCAGACACGATTGTGTGTGAACCACTCTGTGAAAGTAGAACTGATTGTCAAGGTCTCCTTCCACAATGAAACCGGTCTCATCTCGAATTCCCGAGTATCGTATTTCAATGATTGTTTTCTGAACATGTATGTCAGTCGTATGGGACAACTCAGATAGGACATGTCTGGTTGTTCCGTTCACAAAGCATTCACAACTCTTGTGAGAATTAGTGATGATACGACGTGATGGGAAATCAGTGATCTGAAGCATGGAAAGCATGGAATATAGAAAACGAGATTGGGCCACTGGAAACCAGTTGATTGATGTGGAGTTGCTGAATAAGTCAGGCTTTTCTACTTTCACTGGTCACAAAGGTCAGCGATTGGGATAATCAATACATTTCAATCGAAGGGTAAATGGTTACAATAAGTGTGAAATATGCAGCGACCCAGGTGAACGACCGCCGTAAAGAGCTTGACCAACCCACATCAACCAGTCAGATGAGGTTGAGGTAAAAACGTGTATTTTGAAAGTTCTTTTACTGGAAATCTAAGTAAGTGTTGAATAAATAGTTGTCCGAGGTAAATTTCAAGTATGCGTTCCAAGAATATCTCGCAGTTCCTTACGGGTGTCTTCAGTGACACTCCAAACCGAATTCTGCACACAGATTCATCCACATGACACTCTGTCATGCTGTTCGCTCATGTATTGACTGCTATGATCCCCCTTTCAAGTAATCTCCCAAACTCTCGATGCAGTTCGAGTGTGTCTCACCGGAAGGGTATCCAAATCATCTGTGTGATTTATTGTGTTGTGTGAGCGACCGAGAGAATAGTTGGCTATGACTACTCGATTGGTCCGTATGTACAGTAATCTAAGTAGCATTGAACGTTGGATGATAGTTAATATTGTGCTTACGCCACGATCAGATATTGCTCCCACATATCCCAGTACCTGTGTCTGATCGCCACTCATTCTCCAACGATTATATTTCACTTTATGAATACACCTTCATCAACGTGAACATCTACACCAAGATCACAGAATGCGTAAGTCATGTTGTTCACTTCCTAGGAAGTCATGTCCCTATTGTGCTGATACCAATGGACTGCAGATATCTGAAAACTTTCTGTCCCAGAAGTCGATGCGGTGACTGGTCTTTTTGAGTCCCACTTGTGGCGCATAATACGGAGTTTTGTTGATGAGACAACTTGCTCTGGAGATTTAAGTGCCTACAGCACCCAGAAAACTAAGTAGGGATACACATGCCTTCTCGGGTAGACTTTCTGAGACGCAAGTCTGGACATCTGTACACTTATCTACCAACATCGGCTACATATATTTGTGAAGACATCAATCCTCCACACCCACGTGTTTTACTGCTTCCAAAATGTTAATTATCCCCACAAGACTAACACAATAGCTCTTGATGGAAATTGCAGCGCAATTAGGTGTACTGCACCACAACTCACTCAACCTGTCTCCACACACACACACACACTCGCCACTCAACGAGTCCACGCGAGTTCTACATCACCCCTCTAGCCATGTGTTTTTCCTCTCTTGACAGCCACCACTGTGCCGCCCACTACTACGACCAGGACAACAAGGAGGCCTGTTCCGAGTGAGTTCAGTCATGAATTTTGTGAATTTTCAAAACCGTTTGTTAGGCGATTTAGATGGTGATAGCACATTGTTTCACATCAAAATGACACAAATGATGCTGTGAATAAAGCACAGTAACAGTGGCCATACCAAAGTCACACTCTTCACAAATTTGAAGCTTGATCTGCAACGTTTGTTGGAGGAATGACTGCTTCGGTTCACAATGATCGCCACACACACACACACACTCACACACTCAAACATAAACTGAAACTTACATACTGGCTAGTGGGAGAATAGAGATCTCCACCTGAAAATATGGTTAGTGTGCCGATGTGCATCACCTCGAGCTCTCTAGAGGGTCTGCACGTCGGTCTGCAGACCACAGGAACATGGACGGATCGTTTCCTCCTAAACTCCCTGAGATAATGACAACTTTGTGTTCATTTAGACAGGTGCATTGGACACAACACATCCACTCGACAATCTCACAGTGTTGTATCAACCAACCACATTGTTTCTGATTGTCATCAATGATGTTACTTGGTAGAATAACTTTTATGCACACTACACTTGTCTCTCTCTCTCTCTAGTCACAAAGTATTACTTAGCAACCACTGTGAGTTCACCTGTTTAATCTCTCTGCTCGTGCATTCTTGGAACACACTGTCCCTCAGGTACGTCATGAATCTTCGTAAGACAAAGCTCGATGTTCGCGTGTGATTCCGAACAATTGAAAGACGTTCCCTATATTCCTAATTTCCTACGTTGTTGTTACTGACTCTCGTATCGATTTGTATGCAAATACAGCTGACAGGGATTGAACGCAATTTAAACTCATGCAAATAATTTTATTTTGTGAATTTTGGGAAACCGCCTTTATGCTTGGAAAGACTATTCATCGGTGTCGATGTTTCCATTTTTGCATTTTCTATGTACTGCCTTCGACATTTTCATTTTGATTTTGTGTCTGTTAAACGGGTAACCATTTCACAACGGCTGAGGTCAATCATATATTTGAGTAATTCAAAGTGATATTCTGTTCCAAGTTAGTGATGATGACAATAAAACAAAACCCCTCATGTTGAACACTTTCAGGAAATAAGATATTATTAATCATTTACTTAATATGAAAATGCATGAGTAAAGATGGCCTGTAACATTTCACGGGATAATTCACAGAGTGGGTGACGAGACTCACTGCTTCATCAGGCCATCACTACATCGAGAATCCCACTGGTGGTCAACACCCACGACTTCCGTCCAACATGAATTGCAAACACTCATGAAGACGACCTGCTCAATATCTCTTGGCCTTTGTATTTATTCTACACTACCAGTGCATTCTGGTATGCAACATGGCCAAGTTCACGTTCGAGTCAGCCCTCCATTGTCACCCATACACGAGTCGTTCCGAAGTTCCGTCAGCGCTTCTCACTGACGGAGTCTCCTCTTTCAACTCACCGAGTGTATTTGTATTGCTGGTGCAGTGCAGTGCATTTCCATCGTCACCAAATTCACAACAGGTGATGACTCGACTGAGATTCACACTCCTCTTCCACTCGTAAAACTGTCCGAACACGTCATCTCAACAAACAACATTATCCGTCCAATACCTCCCACTCTTCTTCACATCGCCAGTACTGTTGACTAGTAAACTAGCTTTCTCTGGCGTCACGAGACCCATCACCAGACATATTCATGCACCCCAACTCACTCAACCTGTCCCCCTCGCCACACTCACACACACGCTCGCCGCTCAACCAGTCCACGTGAGTTGTCCATCACCCCTCAATCCATGTGTTTTTCCTCCCTTCACAGCCACCACTGTGCCGCCCACTACTACGACGAAGACTACGAGGAGGCCTGTTCCAAGTGAGTCCATCTTGAATTTTGTGAATTTTCAAAACCAACTAGTAGGCGAGAGAGATATTATTAGTAACATTGTTTCACACTGACACGACTTCTTACTCCCTTCTCAACTGAAACACTGTTACGCAGAAGACACACGTGCCCACACACACTCTCACATATTCTCATGTACAAAGTAATTCCGTTTCGAGTGAGCACAGTCTGTCGGTGACAACAATGACAGCGTGGTGTACTTACTGCAAGCCACTGAACTCCATGTTCTCTCGACATCAGAAGGCTTCTCAGCAACAAAAACAACAACAACCGTATTTAAGCGCACAACATCAACACGGTCAGCCAGTGATGAGATGCGTGCTCTGATCTCATCTGTGTGTTTGGGTGATGTGATGTCACTCGCCTCCCCTTTTCTTTGTCACAGGCGTTCTGCTCAGTGTTTCGGTTGGTTGGGATATGTGATTTCACCTGGACGCGCATTTGTGTTCATCGAAGCATATGTGGCCGTGAACATATTCGTGTATGTACAACGGGAACCATATTATTTGTCATGTAATTTATTGGAGACTTCTATGTGTTTCCTGCTCTACTGTACTCCTGTCGTAATCTTGTCGTATTTCGCTCTTACATGTTATTTATCTCGTGCATTTGCGAATTTCTTTCTCGTTCAACTGGTTTTCCACACTGGTTTTAAAATATCTCTGATATTCATTAATGATTTTCGGCTTGAGCTGTATTTCTCAGCGCAACATTGCGTCGCTTTCATTTTCTCGATGTCTGCATATAATGCGTTCGAGTTCTGGCGGCATTCGTTATTTTCATTTGTCCTCTTTTCAACCGTTTCCTACTAGTTGTCGCTTTTGCAGTTTCCCCTGTTGAATTAGGTTGTATTCGATCATCGCCTTTCTCAAAAGAGAATTATTTGGTCACTTCTATCTCAATTCCACTAGATCGCTAGCGCGAGAAATTTCACTATATCAGTTCACTTTTAGTTAATGTGGCACTCGAAAACAGCCTACTGAGGTCACTAAGTCGCATTCAGTGATATAAACTATTGCAGTCAGATAAATCTCAACAAATCCAGGTTTAACGACTTCACAGAATATGACGAACTTTAAGGTTTTAGCTTTAAATCTCTTGAACTATTTGATCATATTGAATAAATAACTGGTTGTTGTGAACTCTTTGACTTTGTTACAGTACCTACAACCAGAAAATTCGTTCCCCGTAGAGTGATGAGAAGATGTAAGTCAAATGTTTACGAATGCACTTCGAAGCATAGATTAATAACTAATTATACCGCTGTAAACTTTATTGAGAGCTATCCCAGTACTTACTACTACAGTGTGTCGGAATCGACTACATTCACCCAAAATCACACTATAAAACATGCGTTGATCAAAAGTGTGTTAATCCAGATGGAAGTTTTGAAAGAATTTAGTGGGAATGAAGACACGAAAAGAAATTCAGATAGTCATTCGCGAATACGCCAACTCAAATCGAAAAATCTACGTGAGAATCGTATGGCCTACACTTGAAAAGTTGTAACACAGTGTTCTGTCCGGAAAGAGACAAACAGACTCTGAAGAAACGTGAATTATACATTCGAAGACAACAAGAAACGAAGAAAGATACTGACGATATGTTTGTCGATTCGTGTCACATGTGACTAGTCGATGGCGTGTAATATTGCTTATTGTGAGTAACTAAGGGAATGTTTGAAAAGACAAGGAAACATTTTAACTCTGAAGTGAGGAATGTGCAGAATGAAGCCGAAACCCTGAAAGAATAAAGCTTTACTATACTTTGATAACGAACAATGGTGTAAGTCTAGACATCGAAAGTGTTCCAAGTCTACTAGGAACTACAAAGTTACACGTGATCTGTTCCACGTGATTAAATTGTCACGCATATTCACTCCACTAATTTCTCATCTTTTTTTCCAGCGACGTATGAACCCTCTCCAAAACCAAGTAGGTCTTCTTTTCTCCGTCATTGTATTTAATATTTGTCTTACTGTCACTATACGAGTGTCTCTGTTATGTAAATACCTACACAATTTCGCATCCATGGGTAGCTCAAACTGATGCGGTTGGCAGTCGTTTGTGTGAGGGAAGTTCAGTGTGAATACAACGTACTTCATACGCTGAAACACCATCTGCCACCAAAAAGCCAAGGTGGATGAAATTTGCAGACACGATTGTGTGTGAACCACTCTGTGAAAGTAGAACTGATTGTCAAGGTCTCCTTCCACAATGAAACCGGTCTCATCTCGAATTCCCGAGTATCGTATTTCAATGATTGTTTTCTGAACATGTATGTCAGTCGTATGGGACAACTCAGATAGGACATGTCTGGTTGTTCCGTTCACAAAGCATTCACAACTCTTGTGAGAATTAGTGATGATACGACGTGATGGGAAATCAGTGATCTGAAGCATGGAAAGCATGGAATATAGAAAACGAGATTGGGCCACTGGAAACCAGTTGATTGATGTGGAGTTGCTGAATAAGTCAGGCTTTTCTACTTTCACTGGTCACAAAGGTCAGCGATTGGGATAATCAATACATTTCAATCGAAGGGTAAATGGTTACAATAAGTGTGAAATATGCAGCGACCCAGGTGAACGACCGCCGTAAAGAGCTTGACCAACCCACATCAACCAGTCAGATGAGGTTGAGGTAAAAACGTGTATTTTGAAAGTTCTTTTACTGGAAATCTAAGTAAGTGTTGAATAAATAGTTGTCCGAGGTAAATTTCAAGTATGCGTTCCAAGAATATCTCGCAGTTCCTTACGGGTGTCTTCAGTGACACTCCAAACCGAATTCTGCACACAGATTCATCCACATGACACTCTGTCATGCTGTTCGCTCATGTATTGACTGCTATGATCCCCCTTTCAAGTAATCTCCCAAACTCTCGATGCAGTTCGAGTGTGTCTCACCGGAAGGGTATCCAAATCATCTGTGTGATTTATTGTGTTGTGTGAGCGACCGAGAGAATAGTTGGCTATGACTACTCGATTGGTCCGTATGTACAGTAATCTAAGTAGCATTGAACGTTGGATGATAGTTAATATTGTGCTTACGCCACGATCAGATATTGCTCCCACATATCCCAGTACCTGTGTCTGATCGCCACTCATTCTCCAACGATTATATTTCACTTTATGAATACACCTTCATCAACGTGAACATCTACACCAAGATCACAGAATGCGTAAGTCATGTTGTTCACTTCCTAGGAAGTCATGTCCCTATTGTGCTGATACCAATGGACTGCAGATATCTGAAAACTTTCTGTCCCAGAAGTCGATGCGGTGACTGGTCTTTTTGAGTCCCACTTGTGGCGCATAATACGGAGTTTTGTTGATGAGACAACTTGCTCTGGAGATTTAAGTGCCTACAGCACCCAGAAAACTAAGTAGGGATACACATGCCTTCTCGGGTAGACTTTCTGAGGCACAAGTCTGGACATCTGTACACTTATCTACCAACATCGGCTACATATATTTGTGAAGACATCAATCCTCCACACCCACGTGTTTTACTGCTTCCAAAATGTTAATTATCCCCACAAGACTAACACAATAGCTCTTGATGGAAATTGCAGCGCAATTAGGTGTACTGCACCACAACTCACTCAACCTGTCTCCACACACACACACACACTCGCCACTCAACGAGTCCACGCGAGTTCTACATCACCCCTCTAGCCATGTGTTTTTCCTCTCTTGACAGCCACCACTGTGCCGCCCACTACTACGACCAGGACAACAAGGAGGCCTGTTCCGAGTGAGTTCAGTCATGAATTTTGTGAATTTTCAAAACCGTTTGTTAGGCGATTTAGATGGTGATAGCACATTGTTTCACATCAAAATGACACAAATGATGCTGTGAATAAAGCACAGTAACAGTGGCCATACCAAAGTCACACTCTTCACAAATTTGAAGCTTGATCTGCAACGTTTGTTGGAGGAATGACTGCTTCGGTTCACAATGATCGCCACACACACACACACACTCACACACTCAAACATAAACTGAAACTTACATACTGGCTAGTGGGAGAATAGAGATCTCCACCTGAAAATATGGTTAGTGTGCCGATGTGCATCACCTCGAGCTCTCTAGAGGGTCTGCACGTCGGTCTGCAGACCACAGGAACATGGACGGATCGTTTCCTCCTAAACTCCCTGAGATAATGACAACTTTGTGTTCATTTAGACAGGTGCATTGGACACAACACATCCACTCGACAATCTCACAGTGTTGTATCAACCAACCACATTGTTTCTGATTGTCATCAATGATGTTACTTGGTAGAATAACTTTTATGCACACTACACTTGTCTCTCTCTCTCTCTAGTCACAAAGTATTACTTAGCAACCACTGTGAGTTCACCTGTTTAATCTCTCTGCTCGTGCATTCTTGGAACACACTGTCCCTCAGGTACGTCATGAATCTTCGTAAGACAAAGCTCGATGTTCGCGTGTGATTCCGAACAATTGAAAGACGTTCCCTATATTCCTAATTTCCTACGTTGTTGTTACTGACTCTCGTATCGATTTGTATGCAAATACAGCTGACAGGGATTGAACGCAATTTAAACTCATGCAAATAATTTTATTTTGTGAATTTTGGGAAACCGCCTTTATGCTTGGAAAGACTATTCATCGGTGTCGATGTTTCCATTTTTGCATTTTCTATGTACTGCCTTCGACATTTTCATTTTGATTTTGTGTCTGTTAAACGGGTAACCATTTCACAACGGCTGAGGTCAATCATATATTTGAGTAATTCAAAGTGATATTCTGTTCCAAGTTAGTGATGATGACAATAAAACAAAACCCCTCATGTTGAACACTTTCAGGAAATAAGATATTATTAATCATTTACTTAATATGAAAATGCATGAGTAAAGATGGCCTGTAACATTTCACGGGATAATTCACAGAGTGGGTGACGAGACTCACTGCTTCATCAGGCCATCACTACATCGAGAATCCCACTGGTGGTCAACACCCACGACTTCCGTCCAACATGAATTGCAAACACTCATGAAGACGACCTGCTCAATATCTCTTGGCCTTTGTATTTATTCTACACTACCAGTGCATTCTGGTATGCAACATGGCCAAGTTCACGTTCGAGTCAGCCCTCCATTGTCACCCATACACGAGTCGTTCCGAAGTTCCGTCAGCGCTTCTCACTGACGGAGTCTCCTCTTTCAACTCACCGAGTGTATTTGTATTGCTGGTGCAGTGCAGTGCATTTCCATCGTCACCAAATTCACAACAGGTGATGACTCGACTGAGATTCACACTCCTCTTCCACTCGTAAAACTGTCCGAACACGTCATCTCAACAAACAACATTATCCGTCCAATACCTCCCACTCTTCTTCACATCGCCAGTACTGTTGACTAGTAAACTAGCTTTCTCTGGCGTCACGAGACCCATCACCAGACATATTCATGCACCCCAACTCACTCAACCTGTCCACACACACACACTCACCACTCAACCAGTGCACGTGAGTTGTCCATCACCCTTTTAGCTATGTGTTTTTCCTCTCTTGACAGCCACCACTGTGCCGCCCACTACTACGACCAGGACAACAAGGAGGCCTGTTCCGAGTGAGTTCAGTCATGAATTTTGTGAATTTTCAAAACCGATTTATAAGGGATAGAAATAGTGTTATTAACATTGTGTCATACCAACACGTCTTCTCACTCTTTACTCAACACAAACACTGTTACGCAGATGACACACGTGCCCACACACACTCTCACATATTCTCATGTACAAAGTAATTCCGTTTCGAGTGGGCATAGTCTGTCGGTGACAACAATGACGGCGTGGTGTACTCGCACCTAGTCACTGGACTCCATGTTCTCTCGACATCAGGAGGCTTCTCAGCAACAAAAACAACAACAACCGTATTTAAGCGCACAACATCAACACGGTCAGCCAGTGATGAGATGCGTGCTCTGATCTCATCTGTGTGTTTGGGTGATGTGATGTCACTCGCCTCCCCTTTTCTTTGTCACAGGCGTTCTGCTCAGTGTTTCGGTTGGTTGGGATATGTGATTTCACCTGGACGCGCATTTGTGTTCATCGAAGCATATGTGGCCGTGAACATATTCGTGTATGTACAACGGGAACCATATTATTTGTCATGTAATTTATTGGAGACTTCTATGTGTTTCCTGCTCTACTGTACTCCTGTCGTAATCTTGTCGTATTTCGCTCTTACATGTTATTTATCTCGTGCATTTGCGAATTTCTTTCTCGTTCAACTGGTTTTCCACACTGGTTTTAAAATATCTCTGATATTCATTAATGATTTTCGGCTTGAGCTGTATTTCTCAGCGAAACATTGCGTCGCTTTCATTTTCTCGATGTTTGCATATAATGCGTTCGAGTTCTGGCGGCATTCGTTATTTTCATTTGTCCTCTTTTCAACCGTTTCCTACTAGTTGTCGCTTTTGCAGTTTCCCCTGTTGAATAAGGTTGTATTCGATCATCGCCTTTCTCAAAAGAGAATTATTTGGTCACTTCTATCTCAATTCCACTAGATCGCTAGCGCGAGAAATTTCACTATATCAGTTCACTTTTAGTTAATGTGGCACTCGAAAACAGCCTACTGAGGTCACTAAGTCGCATTCAGTGATATAAACTATTGCAGTCAGATAAATCTCAACAAATCCAGGTTTAACGACTTCACAGAATATGACGAACTTTAAGGTTTTAGTTTTAAATCTCTTGAACTATTTGATCATATTGAATAAATAACTGGTTGTTGTGAACTCTTTGACTTTGTTACAGTACCTACAACCAGAAAATTCGTTCCCCGTAGAGTGATGAGAAGATGTAAGTCAAATGTTTACGAATGCACTTCGAAGCATAGATTAATAACTAATTATACCGCTGTAAACTTTATTGAGAGCTATCCCAGTACTTACTACTACAGTGTGTCGGAATCGACTACATTCACCCAAAATCACACTATAAAACATGCGTTGATCAAAAGTGTGTTAATCCAGATGGAATTTGTGAAAGAATTTAGTGGGAATGAAGACACGAAAAGAAATTCAGATAGTCATTCGCGAATACGCCAACTCAAATCGAAAAATCTACGTGAGAATCGTATGGCCTACACTTGAAAAGTTGTAACACAGTGTTCTGTCCGGAAAGAGACAAACAGACTCTGAAGAAACGTGAATTATACATTCGAAGACAACAAGAAACGAAGAAAGATACTGACGATATGTTTGTCAATTCGTGTCATATGTGACTAGTCGATGGCGTGTAAAATTGCTTATTGTGAGTAATTAAGGGAATATTTGAACAGCTAGGGAAACATTTCAACGCCAAAGAGAGAATTATGTGGACTGAAGATGAAACGCCGAAAGTATGAATCTTTACTGTATTTCGCTAACGAACAACGGTGTAATTCTTGACATCGAAAGTGTTCCAAGTCTACTAGGAACTACACAGTTACACGTGATCTGTTCCACGTGATTAAATTGTCACGCATATTCACTCCACTAATTTCTCATCTTTTTTTCCAGCGACATATGGACCCTCTCCAAAACCAAGTAGGTCTTCTTTTCTCCGTCATTGTATTTAATATTTGTCTTACTGTCACTATACGAGTGTCTCTGTTATGTAAATACCTACACAATTTCGCATCCATGGGTAGTTCAAACTGATGCGGTTGGCAGTCGTTTATGTGAGGGAAGTTCAGTGTGAATACAACGTACTTCATACGCTGAAACACCATCTGCCACCAAAAAGCCAAGATGGATGAAATTTACAGACACGATTGTGTGTGAACCACTCTGTGAAAGTAGAACTGATTGTCAAGATCTCCTTCCACAATGAAACCGGTCTCATCTCGAATTCCCGAGTATCGTATTTCAACGATTGTTTTCTGAACATGTATGTCAGTCGTATGGGACAACTCAGATAGGACATGTCTGGTTGTTCCGTTCACAAAGCATTCACAACTCTTGTGAGAATTATTGATGATACGACGTGACGGGAAATCAGTGATCTGAAGCATGGAAAGCATGGAATATAGAAAACGAGATTGGGTCACTGGAAACCAGTTGATTGATGTGGAGTTGCTGAATAAGTCAGGCTTTTCTACTTTCACTGGTCACAAAGGTCAGCGATTGGGATAATCAATACATTTCAATCGAAGGGTAAATGGTTACAATAAGTGTGAAATATGTAGCGACCCAGGTGAACGACCGCCGTAAAGAGCTTGACCAACCCACATCAACCAGTCAGATGAGGTTGAGGTAAAAACGTGTATTTTGAAAGTTCTTTTACTGGAAATCTAAGTAAGTGTTGAATAAATAGTTGTCCGAGGTAAATTTCAAGTATGCGTTCCAAGAATATCTCGCAGTTCCTTACGGGTGTCTTCAGTGACACTCCAAACCGAATTCTGCACACAGATTCATCCACATGACACTCTGTCATGCTGTTCGCTCATGTATTGACTGCTATGATCCCCCTTTCAAGTAATCTCCCAAACTCTCGATGCAGTTCGAGTGTGTCTCACCGGAAGGGTATCCAAATCATCTGTGTGATTTATTGTGTTGTGTGAGCGACCGAGAGAATAGTTGGCTATGACTACTCGATTGGTCCGTATGTACAGTAATCTAGGTAGCATTGAACGTTGGATGATAGTTAATATTGTGCTTACGCCACGATCAGATATTGCTCCCACATATCCCAGTACCTTTGTCTGATCGCCACTCATTCTCCAACGATTATATTTCACTTTATGAATACAGCTTCATCAGTGTGAACATCTACACCAAGATCACAGAACGCGTAAGTCATGTTGTTCACTTCCTAGGAAGTCATGTCCCTATTGTGCTGATACCAATGGACTGCAGACATCTGAAAACTTTCTGTCCCAGAAGTCGATGCGGTGACTGGTCTTTTTGAGTCCCACTTGTGGCGCATAATACGGAGTTTTGTTGATGAGACGACTTGCTCTGGAGATTTAAGTGCCTACAGCACCCAGAAAACTAAGTAGGGATACACATGCCTTCTCGGGTAGACTTTCTGAGACGCAAGTCTGGACATCTGTACACACATCTACCAACATCGGCTACATATATTTGTGAAGACATCAATCCTCCACACCCACGTGTTTTACTGCTTCCAAAATGTTAATTATCCCCACAAGACTAACACAATAGCTCTTGATGGAAATTGCAGCGCAATTAGGTGTACTGCACCACAACTCACTCAACCTGTCTCCACACACACACACACACTCGCCACTCAACGAGTCCACGCGAGTTCTACATCACCCCTCTAGCCATGTGTTTTTCCTCTCTTGACAGCCACCACTGTGCCGCCCACTACTACGACCAGGACAACAAGGAGGCCTGTTCCGAGTGAGTTCAGTCATGAATTTTGTGAATTTTCAAAACCGTTTGTTAGGCGATTTAGATGGTGATAGCACATTGTTTCACATCAAAATGACACAAATGATGCTGTGAATAAAGCACAGTAACAGTGGCCATACCAAAGTCACACTCTTCACAAATTTGAAGCTTGATCTGCAACGTTTGTTGGAGGAATGACTGCTTCGGTTCACAATGATCGCCACACACACACACACACACACTCAAACATAAACTGAAACTTACATACTGGCTAGTGGGAGAATAGAGATCTCCACCTGAAAATATGGTTAGTGTGTCGATGTGCATCACCTCGAGCTCTCTAGAGGGTCTGCACATCGGTCTGCAGACCACAGGAACATGGACGGATCGTTTCCTCCTAAACTCCCTGAGATAATGACAACTTTGTGTTCATTTAGACAGGTGCATTGGACACAACACATCCACTCGACAATCTCACAGTGTTGTATCAACCAACCACATTGTTTCTGATTGTCATCAATGATGTTACTTGGTAGAATAACTTTTATGCACACTACACTTGTCTCTCTCTCTCTCTAGTCACAAAGTATTACTTAGCAACCACTGTGAGTTCACCTGTTTAATCTCTCTGCTCGTGCATTCTTGGAACACACTGTCCCTCAGGTACGTCATGAATCTTCGTAAGACAAAGCTCGATGTTCGCGTGTGATTCCGAACGGTTGAAAGACGTTTCCGATATTCGTGATTTCCTTCGTCTCTGTGGCTCACTGTCATGTGGATTTGTTTGCAACTACAACTGACACACGCTCAATTTGTTTCAAGTTCGTGTCTCGGTCAACTTTTCTCCACACACACACACACACTTTCGTTATGCAGCGTGTCGACGCGAGTTTTCTATCTCCCCTCGAGCCATGCGTTTTTGCTCTCTTCACAGCAACTATTGTCCCGCCAACTACTACTACGACGAAGACTACGAGGCGGCCTGTTCCAAGTGAGTCCCTCATGAATTTTGTGAATTTCATAATGATTATTAGGTGAGGGAGTTGGTGTTTAGGCACACTGTTTCACGCCGACACGTCTTCTCACTCTTTACTCAACACAAACACTGTTACGCAGATGACACACGTGCCCACACACACTCTCACATATTCTCATGTACAAAGTAATTCCGTTTCGAGTGGGCATAGTCTGTCGGTGACAACAATGACGGCGTGGTGTACTCGCACCTAGTCACTGGACTCCATGTTCTCTCGACATCAGGAGGCTTCTCAGCAACAGAGAAAGCAACAGCAGCAATGATATCAGTTAAACATAAAACGTTGACGTGTTCAACCAGTGATGAGATGGGTGCTGTGATTGTATCTGTGTGTTTTGGTCACGTGATGTCACTCGTGTCCCTTGTTGTCTATCTCACATGCTACGCTGGTTATTTTATGTTTTCTTCCTCCGCTGATTTATTTGTTTCATGTCTTTATCCTGTATATATTTTCTTTGTTGTTATTTTTTGTTGCCTGAGTTCGTTGTTTTAATGTTTATCCTATCGTGGGTTGAACTTTTTATTATCTCTTTTGTTGGTTTTTTCGCTTGTTTCTCCATTTTTTTGTTTTATTCCCATGAAATTGTATGTTTTTGCATTCATGTGGTTTCTTATCACAATTCATTTTGGTTTTCATTCCATCATATGGCTAAATATCTTGCAGGAATGATTTTTAAGTGATTATTCACGATCAGTTTTTTCTAGCTTTCACGAAAATCCCCTTTTTCATAATTCTTCATTTCAGTTCCATTCATTCCGAAGATAAATATTCGCAGAAATACCACTGAAGGTATGTTTTAAAAAGTTATATATTATACTATTCTGATACTGAGAGTATTTGTTTGATAGTTTGTTGTGTACTTGCTGAGTGGTTAATAGAATTTTCCCTGTCGCCAATTATGTTATGTACCCTTCGAGTAGTTAATAGTCCTGACGCGGAAAGAGGGAAATCAGAAGACCACTAGGTTTACGATGATACTTGTATTTTCCAGACAAGGAAATTAAGTGTCACATTAGTGTGTGTGGAAGGGTACTTAGACGTACGAAAAAGTGTGTGAACAATAAATATATATAAAGTTTACAATGCAAAGTATATATGAAAATGACTAATACACACGAACCAATAGACAGTCATCTTACCATGATTGTTTGTAATGTCATATGATAACAAGGTCATACATGTTTATTTAGTTAGTGGACATACAAAAGCATATTGTCAGTTATAATGGAATATCGATCTATATACACATTGCAAAATATAACAGACTGTCAAAAACAAACACACATCATGTGGGTACATATCATAGTTTTATTCACACTGATTGATTTATGCTACAAATCTAGAAATTTCATTTCGGTTTCTTAAAGTCTACTATGGAGTTTCGAGTGTAAACCTATCCCTAAGAAGTCGTTTTAGATGAGATAATGTTTGTAAACCTAACTGTATAGTTTTTTAATAGTGAAATCTATTAAATATTGTAGTTTATTATTTTGTTTAGTTTAGTTCATTATTTATCAACGTCTCACTTTAAATCGTTTTATTTCTGTCATCAGTTTGCATACAGTAACATTTAATATCAGTTAAACGATACTGAAGAAAGCGAGATTTATTAGTTGCATACATTGCAACCAAACTAAAATGTTTCGGCTATTAGCAAACAGAAATATTCTGAATTTCTGATAAATCTTTTCATTTGCGTGACTTGATGCTTGCATCTGAAAGAAGCACTTTATATATATATATATATATATATATATATATATATATATATATATATATAAGTTGAAATAACAGTCGGCGTGAACAAATAGTATTTCATATTAGTATAAGTCCCCACTTAACAGTAAAGAGTTGATTAAGCATTCACTGAGGGTAGTTTGAATATAGAAAATGTCACATTCGATCTGTCTAAGCCTAGTGGGCAAGAAATATTGAAAAATTAAAATCCGATCAAAATGGCATTATTAGTAAAGTCGCAATACGAAAATAAGTGATGGAAGAATATGCAGAAAAATAAGAGAGCATAAAATACCATAAGAATGCTAACGAGTATACAGAGAAAACTTATTTCAATGAATGAAGTAGCATTAAAAGTATTTCATTATATCAAATAACTAATTGCTTATTATAATCTCTTTTGCTTTATCACAGTGCCAGCAACCAGGAAATTCGTTCCTCGTAGACCGGTTAGAAGACGTAAGTTACAATTTTACGAATGATTTTTAAAAGCATACGTTTGTAAACTAACCAAATTTCTATAATGTTATTGAAAGCCATACAAACGCTAACCGCGATAGTGTGTAGTATATTCACTCTTTATGGGCTGACGGTATTGACGTTCGCGAATTATATGCTGTATACTAACGCAAGATCTTATACCAACAACTTCTATAGTATTCGTTTCTCGTGGACCAAAGGCAAAGCAAAAGACACGATTGATCGTCATAATTACGAGATATATTTCGGGATCAAATCATGGACTGAAGCGGAAGCTAAACTGGCTAGTGATCGTGCGCGAACGTGACACGACGGAGTACCAAATGGCCAGGATGCTTGACTGGAAGCCTTCAGCTAAACAAGTCGACTTAAACACTAAGCGTTAGCATCCAATGTTCTGTGATGGTTGCTGTGGTCAATAATTTTAGGGAGTTATTTACCTCTACAACTTAAATTCACAATGTAAACAGACATTGGCCTAAATTGTGTTAATTCAGATGAAAGTTACGGGATCATTTACTGTTAAACGAAAACATGGAAATAAAATAAACCTTAAGTAAACATTAATCATACTTCTATGGAGAATCAAAATACAAAAAAGAGATACGAACAAGAGGAAAGCCATAGCGATTATCTGTTAATTTAACATCACATAGGTGTTAAAATAAGTGGGAATCTTTAAAGGTAACCAGTCGTACTGAATACATTACTGGGCTATATGCGACCCCACTGCTGAAATCCTGTTCCAGTATTGAGGAAATTTTTAGTCAGGCAGTCAAATATCGGAGGGGAGGTGTTCAAAATAAAAAAGCCTCACTGGAAATAACCGCTAAGAAAGGAATACTTTGCTTGAAGACAAAACTTCAAAAGTCGAAAGCTGTGTTATTTTTTACTAACAACCTTAACGCTGTTGGTCTTGGCAAAGAGAATGTTCCACTTTTACCAGGGAGCCAGAAGCTCTACCATACTCGATCCAAGTAAATTAACATATCATATACATTCACTTTACTGATTTCTCTTCCTTTTTCCAGCAAGATATGGACCATATCCAATGCCAAGTATGTTTATTTTTCCCTCATCTCTTAAAGTAAATTTGTTTTACTTTGATTACACATGTGACTAATATAATGTCAACTCCTGCACAACTGTGCACCTTTGGGTGATTCCGTTTACGTAAAGGATACTGTTAATAAATTCAGTGTTCCTCACTTACTTACACACCCTCTGCCGTCAAAAGGTTAAGGCGCATACAATTTATGGACGCACTTGTGTGTGTGAAAATTATGCTGATTCCATAGGTCTCCTTACACAGTGACAACGTGTTCACCTCGAATTCCTGAGTATCAGATTTTAATGATTGGTTTCCGACTGTGTATCTCAGTCGAATGGAACAAATTAAATAGGGGATGTCGGGTTGTTCCGTTCACGGAGCATTCACAGCTCTTGTGTCATTTAGTGATGACCAGGCATGATGAGAATCAGTGATCTGTAGCATAGAAAGCATGGAATAGAGAAAGTGTTATTGGATTACTGGAAACCAGGTGAGTAAAATGGAGGTACTGAATAAGATACTCTTTATTCTTTTTACTAAACACGGAAGTCACCAAATGAGATAATGATAATGTGTCAACCGAAGGACGATTAATTAGTTACAGATAATCATCAATTTTTTGGGGGTGCTACATTAATTTGAGGCAACTTTTTCTGAATAACTAAACAGACGTCAGAAATCATACGGTATAAAGCTATTTGCTTCTTAGTCAAAGTAACTGTTATTCATATGAATACGTTTGAACAAAATGACAACTTTTAAAGTAACCTACCTTAGAAGTGACAATGAGAACAAGTGTCCGTCAACCTAACTTTATTGAAAGAATATGAGTCGTATATTAGTTAAAAGCTATTCGGTAGTCCGATAATGAGAGTTAGGCAACTCAGGAGTGTAATGTTTTACTGATAATGATCAAGAGAGATGAGAATATTGAGATCAACTGAAAAGTCTGATATCAGGAAACGAAAGCTGAGATAAAAAGCATAAATATTTATGCGCATGCAACTACAAGTCATATAATGATGAAGAAATCCGCGGATGACATAGAAATTCCGACTCTATATTCAGCCAGAAAAATCGAAATTGTGCACTTCATTTGGAAACAGCTGAATAAATACAGAATATTTTTACAGAAGTCCACAAAAAATCAGTAAGACATAATTGTCGTGTAATTTCAGTTCATCTTACTTTACTTTACTTCGGCTATCTCCTACAGGAGGATGAGCCGGCTTCATGATTCATGAAGTTTCATAGGAATTAGGTACGAGTGATGTCCCCAGCATCACTCGGCCTTTTGTATGAGAGGGCAGCTCTAGCCTTTACACAACCAAGTGTGACCTACAAGGCAGTAGGAGTGGAGTAGGGAGTCCACTATCCATTGGCAGCCGGTGACCGGAGTTCGGTTCATACGCCTTTGTGAATAGGGCCAGACATCCAGGGCATTCACTAAGCCCTTTGTCCATACGTCTGCCGGTGAGCTCCGGTCAGCTTCATACGCCAGTCGTTGGAGGTTTGGAATCATGGTTTAGCCATCTCCCCTAGACTGTCATCCAATGGACAGTCAACCCGGTGAAGAGCGCTGAGCATCCGCTTTTGCGCTCTCACTTTGGTGTAAAACACCTCCGCCACGTGAAGGCAGTGAGTAGGACTTCCTCAAGAGAGGCTATGTAAGACGCCCAGTCATATGGGAGCATTTCAAGAGGTGTACGGAGGAGTGGTCAACTCGCAGCGCAAGGCACCCACCCCCGACCATCCTGAGGCTTTGGAACATTATACCGATCGCTTTAAAATTCCGCCCCAAACAGCAAAATATAAAACCGCTAATAAAACACTAATCAATGAGTGTGTTTTTTATTTCTCATACATTGCATGCTTCATATTGACTTATCATATTGTCTTTCATTCTCTTTCGTTTGACAGTTGACTCTATACCAGTAGTCGCGATTCCACAACCTGTTATACAGCCAAGTAAGTTTTCTTATTCCTCTAACCAATGCAAAAGGAGGACATCGCATGTTTACCTTCGTAATAGATCTGTTAATGCATGAATGGACTGTTAATTAGCATTTCACTACACCCTTTATTTTGTTTATACGTATTATTCGAGTCACTTAGTTTTATTTTCTAAATTTTCTTTGTTTTTAGTTGAAACTTTACCTGCGTCACGTGTTTTCCATCCAATTGTGAATCGTACGTTTCCGTTGTGTCATTTTACCTCTCGTTTTCGTGTCTTGTTTGGTATATGTAGATTTATGTGTTTTAACTGCGACTTCATTGGCCTATTTTCTTAAGTTATAAGTGTCACCGGGGTATGTTCTGTAGAAACTTTTTCTAAATAATTGCTTCACTTCTCTACAGGGTTGTACAAATTGAACAGTATATGTTCTACCAACACATTAAAGATGTGTTTATTGTACTTTATAGGAGATGAACCCTAACGCCATTGTTGATCACGCTAATTTCGTTTTATTCCAGTCTTATCTTTGTGTAACACCTCAAAAAAGATACTCCGAAAACTTCACTTGACTATTTAGAAGACTTTCTATAGTTTGGTTTGTAAGGAATAGTTATGTTTTACGAGTTGATCACAGTTTGACATCAGTTAGAGAACCATTGAAAACTAGGGAGTACTGGACAGCTGCTGTTTCATCCTAGTTTGGGAATCATCGGCAGTGCGCACCCACTGGGGTTCAAACCCGGGACCTTCTGGTTACAAGGCAAGCTCGTATACCATTCAGCCACTGGGACCCGATTCAGTGGCCAGTACATGAATTCTAACTTCTACTAATTCGTGATTTAGAAGAGAAACTTAGAGGCATTATCAAATGTTCCACCTTTTTCAAAGCTGCATTGCACGTATTGTCTGTAGACTCATTCTTATCAGTTAACCGACTGATCTTATTAGAATGCATTCAGAGAAATACAGAAAATCGTTTCTTGCATTACAATTACGTATAAGATAAGGACTTCGAAAGATATTCTACTCCTGAATGGATTTCGTAGAAGGTTCATCAATTCGTGTATGATATCCGGTTACGAAATTTCAGTACATATAATTTTCAACCTATTGAGGACAGAAAGCAGCGTACGGTGCAGTGAAGGCCTAATGAGGTGATAAAAATGTAACCAATTCACATTTCACCATTTTATACGGCACCATTACACAATATTTTAATAATTTGTAATGAACAAACAGTCAGTCACACATTTCTTCATGCACATATATTTTCTGTGACTGCTATTATTTTACTAGTTAAATAAATAAATAGTTATGGTTGGAAAAATTAAAATCAAGAGATATTCGGTAATGACATATCTTATTTGTGGACATTATACTGCCAGTGTAGAATCATTCAGTATTGTAAATAAATAAGACGTGGAGAGATGCCTACGTCCGAAGTGTCATACCAGATCAAAATGTCAGAAGTTTCATTGTGATTAAGTAAAAGGTGGTTATTACACTTCTGCCGCAGAAACATTTATCAAGTTAGCTATCCCCACATATTCTCTTTCTTCAGAATACACTAGTACTTATATATGTATATATATCCTATAGTTATTATTGCTTTTAAAATAATATACTAATCTTGTCCACCGTAAAGTTGCGATATTTGGAGAAACGTTGAATGTTACGGCTCAATCCACAAAACGAGAAAAATGTTTAATTTCGTCTCCAGATGGTTCTGTTTTCACTGACTAAGGAAAAAAGCTGGCCAGTGTTCCCAAATTCAAACATATACGTAAAACTTAGATTTAAATATACACCACCAGAACAATGTTCATATGTATACAGCTTCATGCATAAACAAGACCAGTGAGATCCATCCAGATGTTAAGTGTGAGGATGGATGTCGCAGCTACGACAATGGTTGAGGTCACGCTAAATCACGAGTTGGTAGAAGTTAGAATTCATGTACTGGCCAATGAATCGGGTCCCAGTGGCTGAGTGGTATACGAGCTTGCCTTGTAACCAGAAGGTCCCGGGTTTGAACCCCAGTGGGTGCGTACTGCCAAAGATTCCCAAAACTAGGATAAAACAGCTGGCTGTCCAGTACTCCCTAGTTTTCAATGGTTCTCTAACTGATATCAATCTGTGATCAACTCGTAAAAACAAAACTAACACTTACAAACCAAAGTATAGAAAAAACAAATAAAACTAAAAAATGTAACAGAGACTGCAAAAAGGAAAGACGAACGAAAACAGAAAAGGCAGTGGAAATTTTCAACAATGATAATAATATTAAAATAGAAATAATAAATGTTTTCTTTCCTTTCACAGTGCACATAATGCCAGTAATTTCCTTCCAAAGATATGATTCGCAATCAAGTGAGTAAACAATTTTCAACTCAAAAACGTCTTTCGTTTTATTCTCGTGTTTTCACGTAGGTGTCTTTACTGCATGATAGATACAATGTACGATATAACTAAAAGTGATAAATTTAAGTGGATTTGAGATTTTCCCGTCGATTGATTGGACCGAAGTGCTCGGTCTCAGGTTGACATGTCGGCTTCTTGTGCAGATGCTTCAACGATGCCTGGGCATTTAGTTAGTATTTAGTAGTGGATGGTGACAAGCAGTGGCCCAAGTGGTCTAGTGGATAAAGCTTTGGCGTTTGAAGCTATGGACGATGGGCTCCCGCCTCGATGGGAACATCATCACTCATTGAGAAATGCAGGTACATCCAACTGAAGAATCCGAAAAAGGGGAAATATGAGTTCTAGATGTGATTGCCAGTCAAAATCCACCAAATAAAAGTGATAAATATTTAACAAAGTCATTGGAATTCGAGCAAAATAGGATTATCAAAACTATCAATGTGATCATTTCACATTACCCATTATAAACAAAACACATAGTGAAATCGTAATACAAAAGAAATAAAAAAGGAGATTAGAATGAAATTGAAAACTACTCGGAAAAATATCGTCTCATTATTCTTCATTCTTCACTAAGTCGCGTGTCTGACCACTTCGAAGCTTGATCAGCCGTAATCATCTATCTCTGTTGTGACGAAGCAATCCCGATGACGTGGACACTAGTCGGCGTTAGGCTGTGATTTAACATCTTGGGAATATTTTCCACATGTTCACTGCATTCGTGGTGTATTCGGTCGTGACATTCGTCGTTCAATCTCCTCCTCCCAGTGTTTGCAATAGTTGAGATGTGAAAAGACTTCTTCATTGTTCATTTCACTACTGAATTGTGGATGGAGTTGTTTGCATTTGACGTTGACACACTAATCCACCGAGATATTCATCACATATGAATGTAGCCAGTCGGTCGGGATTTTTCAGGACATGAAATCCAGTGGATTCAGTTGTTTCCACATTGTTCACTCTCTAATTGTTGAAGTAATTGTCGGAGGTGTTTCGGACAGCTGAGACAGATGGAAATGATTGTGAATGGGACACATGGATGGACAAAGCTAACTGTGTGTGTGTGTGTGTGAAAAGTGTGACATAGAAGAAGACGCCTGAGGTAGTCTTAACATCAACAGTTAGTTATTCACGCCTCCATTATCACATCATTGCATACACTTGATTTCCAGTAGTGATGAATAATTTTCCACTCGGTTGACTTGAGAACTCCTCGAGAACATTCGACATATGTTGACTTCAGTCCCCTGATTTTGTCTCTTTCTTTTTCTTTTTTCAGCGGGATATCGACATGTTCGCCAACCAGGTAGGTGATTTGTTTCCTCCTCAGTGAAATGTATTATTCCTCCGATTTCAATGTGATTGTGCGTTTGAGAGTTGTGCATAGAAGAAGTAGAAGAGTGAGAATATGCGAATACATTTGGGATTGTATGTAGATCCAATCAACAGTCACACAGACAGACAGACAGACAGACAGAGAGACAGACAGACAGACAGATAGACACTCAGGCAGGCACGCAGGCTGTCAACCAAGCAAACGGACAGACAGTCAGACTCTTATTTACCTTGTGGTTGTGGTTGTGTGTGTGTGTGTGTTTATCCGAATGAATTATTGTTTACGTTTGTCTTTTGTGTGTTTAAGTATGTGTGTGTGTGAGTGAGTGAGTGAGTGAGTGAGTTGCTGAGTGACTAAGTGAATGAGTGAGTGAGGACGAGCATGCGTTCGCCTTCGAACTGAGCTCAACACTGTGACATTCAGCAGTATCCACAGCATGCACTTGTTCACTGTGATTCAATTTGCCATTTCCATTCCCTCACAAGTTGAAATTCTCATTCCGATTAATCGAATTGTCTTTCTAACTTCTCCATTTGACAGTTGACATTGTGCCAGTAATCGCGGTTCCTCAACGATTTCCACAACGCAGTAAGTCATTAGTTTTCCAGTCGATCAAGTGTTTTCTTTTCATTTCGGTGTTTTCATGTCAATATGTGAATAAATAAATGCACAAATACGCCAATCAACCAACCGACAGGTTAGATAACAATCTGGTTCACGTGCTTCGAATTGATCGAGATTCTCGCATGTGTTTGTTGACATTGAACTCGCTGAAGTATTGATATGGATGTGGATGTTGTGAGACAGTATCTGCATTCATTTGAAATTTGTCTGTGTAGACTGTAACTGGCGTGTGACAGATTCCGAAAGGATACCCGACTTCTCCATGTTTTGTAGGGAAGGGATGAAATCCATAATCGGATGTGATTGACGACTAGGACATCTAGAGTCTCACTGGTTGTATCCGTCGTCATATTCACGTCAGCTGTTTGCACTTATCACTTACACCCAGGAGATGGACGGCGAATTCGAATTCCGTAGAAACACACCGGAGGCGTTTAGCGTATTCATCACATACACTCAGTCTTCATCTGTCCATATACACGTTAGCCAACACACGCACACACACACACACACAGACACAAATGTACTCACACCATGAAGCATTCTGAACAAAGGTGGGCTGAGGAAAGGAAGACAGAGTGGAAGTCAGGTGTTCAGTATCGATTGATTGATTTCATTGTCTGACAACTAACTGATTGATTGAATGTCTGCAATTTCTGTGTCTTTCTGCAGGACCAGTTTATCCGAAATTCGCTGTTCACAGGAGAGCTGAAAGACGTAAGTCACATTCATCGACAATCCAGTGCATTACATCACTTCCAAATTATTTCAATTCACTGACATTTAATTGTGCTTCTCTCAGTTTACTTTCATCTGAATAATATCGTCTCATTATTCTTCATTCTTCACTAAGTCGCGTGTCTGACCACTTCGAAGCTTGATCAGCCGTAATCATCTATCTCTGTTGTGACGAAGCAATCCCGATGACGTGGACACTAGTCGACGTTAGGCTGTGATTTAACATCTTGGGAATATTTTCCACATGTTCACTGCATTCGTGGTGTATTCGGTCGTGACATTCGTCGTTCAATCTCCTCCTCCCAGTGTTTGCAATAGTTGAGATGTGAAAAGACTTCTTCATTGTTCATTTCACTACTGAATTGTGGATGGAGTTGTTTGCATTTGACGTCGACACACTAATCCACCGAGATATTCATCACATATGAATGTAGCCAGTCGGTCGGGATTTTTCAGGACATGAAATCCAGTGGATTCAGTTGTTTCCACATTGTTCACTCTCTAATTGTTGAAGTAATTGTCGGAGGTGTTTCGGACAGCTGAGACAGATGGAAATGATTGTGAGTGGGACACATGGATGGACAAAGCTAACTGTGTGTGTGTGTGTGTGTGAAAAGTGTGACATAGAAGAAGACGCCTGAGGTAGTCTTAACATCAACAGTTAGTTATTCACGCCTCCATTATCACATCATTGCATACACTTGATTTCCAGTAGTGATGAATAATTTTCCACTCGGTTGACTTGAGAACTCCTCGAGAACATTCGACATATGTTGACTTCAGTCCCCTGATTTTGTCTCTTTCTTTTTCTTTTTTCAGCGGGATATCGACATGTTCGCCAACCAGGTAGGTGATTTGTTTCCTCCTCAGTGAAATGTATTATTCCTCCGATTTCAATGTGATTGTGCGTTTGAGAGTTGTGCATAGAAGAAGTAGAAGAGTGAGAATATGCGAATACATTTGGGATTGTATGTAGATCCAATCAACAGTCACACAGACAGACAGACAGACAGACAGAGAGACAGACAGACAGACAGATAGACACTCAGGCAGGCACGCAGGCTGTCAACCAAGCAAACGGACAGACAGTCAGACTCTTATTTACCTTGTGGTTGTGGTTGTGTGTGTGTGTGTGTTTATCCGAATGAATTATTGTTTACGTTTGTCTTTTGTGTGTTTAAGTATGTGTGTGTGTGTGAGTGAGTGAGTTGCTGAGTGACTAAGTGAATGAGTGAGTGAGGACGAGCATGCGTTCGCCTTCGAACTGAGCTCAACACTGTGACATTCAGCAGTATCCACAGCATGCACTTGTTCACTGTGATTCAATTTGCCATTTCCATTCCCTCACAAGTTGAAATTCTCATTCCGATTAATCGAATTGTCTTTCTAACTTCTCCATTTGACAGTTGACATTGTGCCAGTAATCGCGGTTCCTCAACGATTTCCACAACGCAGTAAGTCATTAGTTTTCCAGTCGATCAAGTGTTTTCTTTTCATTTCGGTGTTTTCATGTCAATATGTGAATAAATAAATGCACAAATACGCCAATCAACCAACCGACAGGTTAGATAACAATCTGGTTCACGTGCTTCGAATTGATCGAGATTCTCGCATGTGTTTGTTGACATTGAACTCGCTGAAGTATTGATATGGATGTGGATGTTGTGAGACAGTATCTGCATTCATTTGAAATTTGTCTGTGTAGACTGTAACTGGCGTGTGACAGATTCCGAAAGGATACCCGACTTCTCCATGTTTTGTAGGGAAGGGATGAAATCCATAATCGGATGTGATTGACGACTAGGACATCTAGAGTCTCACTGGTTGTATCCGTCGTCATATTCACGTCAGCTGTTTGCACTTATCACTTACACCCAGGAGATGGACGGCGAATTCGAATTCCGTAGAAACACACCGGAGGCGTTTAGCGTATTCATCACATACACTCAGTCTTCATCTGTCCATATACACGTTAGCCAACACACGCACACACACACACACACAGACACAAATGTACTCACACCATGAAGCATTCTGAACAAAGGTGGGCTGAGGAAAGGAAGACAGAGTGGAAGTCAGGTGTTCAGTATCGATTGATTGATTTCATTGTCTGACAACTAACTGATTGATTGAATGTCTGCAATTTCTGTGTCTTTCTGCAGGACCAGTTTATCCGAAATTCGCTGTTCACAGGAGAGCTGAAAGACGTAAGTCACATTCATCGACAATCCAGTGCATTACATCACTTCCAATTTATTTCAATTCACTGACATTTAATTGTGCTTCTCTCAGTTTACTTTCATCTGAATAATATCGTCTCATTATTCTTCATTCTTCACTAAGTCGCGTGTCTGACCACTTCGAAGCTTGATCAGCCGTAATCATCTATCTCTGTTGTGACGAAGCAATCCCGATGACGTGGACACTAGTCGGCGTTAGGCTGTGATTCAACATCTTGGGAATATTTTCCACATGTTCACTGCATTCGTGGTGTATTCGGTTGTGACATTCGTCGTTCAATCTCCTCCTCCCAGTGTTTGCAATAGTTGAGATGTGAAAAGACTTCTTCATTGTTCATTTCACTACTGAATTGTGGATGGAGTTGTTTGCATTTGACGTCGACACACTAATCCACCGAGATATTCATCACATATGAATGTAGCCAGTCGGTCGGGATTTTTCAGGACATGAAATCCAGTGGATTCAGTTGTTTCCACATTGTTCACTGTCTAATTGTTGAAGTAATTGTCGGAGGTGTTTCGGACAGCTGAGACAGATGGAAATGATTGTGAGTGGGACACATGGATGGACAAAGCTAACTGTGTGTGTGTGTGTGTGTGAAAAGTGTGACATAGAAGAAGACGCCTGAGGTAGTCTTAACATCAACAGTTAGTTATTCACGCCTCCATTATCACATCATTGCATACACTTGATTTCCAGTAGTGATGAATAATTTTCCACTCGGTTGACTTGAGAACTCCTCGAGAACATTCGACATATGTTGACTTCAGTCCCCTGATTTTGTCTCTTTCTTTTTCTTTTTTCAGCGGGATATCGACATGTTCGCCAACCAGGTAGGTGATTTGTTTCCTCCTCAGTGAAATGTATTATTCCTCCGATTTCAATGTGATTGTGCGTTTGAGAGTTGTGCATAGAAGAAGTAGAAGAGTGAGAATATGCGAATACATTTGGGATTGTATGTAGATCCAATCAACAGTCACACAGACAGACAGACAGACAGACAGAGACAGACAGACAGACAGATAGACACTCAGGCAGGCACGCAGGCTGTCAACCAAGCAAACGGACAGACAGTCAGACTCTTATTTACCTTGTGGTTGTGGTTGTGTGTGTGTGTGTGTTTATCCGAATGAATTATTGTTTACGTTTGTCTTTTGTGTGTTTAAGTATGTGTGTGTGTGTGAGTGAGTGAGTTGCTGAGTGACTAAGTGAATGAGTGAGTGAGGACGAGCATGCGTTCGCCTTCGAACTGAGCTCAACACTGTGACATTCAGCAGTATCCACAGCATGCACTTGTTCACTGTGATTCAATTTGCCATTTCCATTCCCTCACAAGTTGAAATTCTCATTCCGATTAATCGAATTGTCTTTCTAACTTCTCCATTTGACAGTTGACATTGTGCCAGTAATCGCGGTTCCTCAACGATTTCCACAACGCAGTAAGTCATTAGTTTTCCAGTCGATCAAGTGTTTTCTTTTCATTTCGGTGTTTTCATGTCAATATGTGAATAAATAAATGCACAAATACGCCAATCAACCAACCGACAGGTTAGATAACAATCTGGTTCACGTGCTTCGAATTGATCGAGATTCTCGCATGTGTTTGTTGACATTGAACTCGCTGAAGTATTGATATGGATGTGGATGTTGTGAGACAGTATCTGCATTCATTTGAAATTTGTCTGTGTAGACTGTAACTGGCGTGTGACAGATTCCGAAAGGATACCCGACTTCTCCATGTTTTGTAGGGAAGGGATGAAATCCATAATCGGATGTGATTGACGACTAGGACATCTAGAGTCTCACTGGTTGTATCCGTCGTCATATTCACGTCAGCTGTTTGCACTTATCACTTACACCCAGGAGATGGACGGCGAATTCGAATTCCGTAGAAACACACCGGAGGCGTTTAGCGTATTCATCACATACACTCAGTCTTCATCTGTCCATATACACGTTAGCCAACACACGCACACACACACACACACAGACACAAATGTACTCACACCATGAAGCATTCTGAACAAAGGTGGGCTGAGGAAAGGAAGACAGAGTGGAAGTCAGGTGTTCAGTATCGATTGATTGATTTCATTGTCTGACAACTAACTGATTGATTGAATGTCTGCAATTTCTGTGTCTTTCTGCAGGACCAGTTTATCCGAAATTCGCTGTTCACAGGAGAGCTGAAAGACGTAAGTCACATTCATCGACAATCCAGTGCATTACATCACTTCCAATTTATTTCAATTCACTGACATTTAATTGTGCTTCTCTCAGTTTACTTTCATCTGAATAATATCGTCTCATTATTCTTCATTCTTCACTAAGTCGCGTGTCTGACCACTTCGAAGCTTGATCAGCCGTAATCATCTATCTCTGTTGTGACGAAGCAATCCCGATGACGTGGACACTAGTCGACGTTAGGCTGTGATTTAACATCTTGGGAATATTTTCCACATGTTCACTGCATTCGTGGTGTATTCGGTCGTGACATTCGTCGTTCAATCTCCTCCTCCCAGTGTTTGCAATAGTTGAGATGTGAAAAGACTTCTTCATTGTTCATTTCACTACTGAATTGTGGATGGAGTTGTTTGCATTTGACGTCGACACACTAATCCACCGAGATATTCATCACATATGAATGTAGCCAGTCGGTCGGGATTTTTCAGGACATGAAATCCAGTGGATTCAGTTGTTTCCACATTGTTCACTCTCTAATTGTTGAAGTAATTGTCGGAGGTGTTTCGGACAGCTGAGACAGATGGAAATGATTGTGAGTGGGACACATGGATGGACAAAGCTAACTGTGTGTGTGTGTGTGTGTGAAAAGTGTGACATAGAAGAAGACGCCTGAGGTAGTCTTAACATCAACAGTTAGTTATTCACGCCTCCATTATCACATCATTGCATACACTTGATTTCCAGTAGTGATGAATAATTTTCCACTCGGTTGACTTGAGAACTCCTCGAGAACATTCGACATATGTTGACTTCAGTCCCCTGATTTTGTCTCTTTCTTTTTCTTTTTTCAGCGGGATATCGACATGTTCGCCAACCAGGTAGGTGATTTGTTTCCTCCTCAGTGAAATGTATTATTCCTCCGATTTCAATGTGATTGTGCGTTTGAGAGTTGTGCATAGAAGAAGTAGAAGAGTGAGAATATGCGAATACATTTGGGATTGTATGTAGATCCAATCAACAGTCACACAGACAGACAGACAGACAGACAGAGAGACAGACAGACAGACAGATAGACACTCAGGCAGGCACGCAGGCTGTCAACCAAGCAAACGGACAGACAGTCAGACTCTTATTTACCTTGTGGTTGTGGTTGTGTGTGTGTGTGTGTTTATCCGAATGAATTATTGTTTACGTTTGTCTTTTGTGTGTTTAAGTATGTGTGTGTGTGTGAGTGAGTGAGTTGCTGAGTGACTAAGTGAATGAGTGAGTGAGGACGAGCATGCGTTCGCCTTCGAACTGAGCTCAACACTGTGACATTCAGCAGTATCCACAGCATGCACTTGTTCACTGTGATTCAATTTGCCATTTCCATTCCCTCACAAGTTGAAATTCTCATTCCGATTAATCGAATTGTCTTTCTAACTTCTCCATTTGACAGTTGACATTGTGCCAGTAATCGCGGTTCCTCAACGATTTCCACAACGCAGTAAGTCATTAGTTTTCCAGTCGATCAAGTGTTTTCTTTTCATTTCGGTGTTTTCATGTCAATATGTGAATAAATAAATGCACAAATACGCCAATCAACCAACCGACAGGTTAGATAACAATCTGGTTCACGTGCTTCGAATTGATCGAGATTCTCGCATGTGTTTGTTGACATTGAACTCGCTGAAGTATTGATATGGATGTGGATGTTGTGAGACAGTATCTGCATTCATTTGAAATTTGTCTGTGTAGACTGTAACTGGCGTGTGACAGATTCCGAAAGGATACCCGACTTCTCCATGTTTTGTAGGGAAGGGATGAAATCCATAATCGGATGTGATTGACGACTAGGACATCTAGAGTCTCACTGGTTGTATCCGTCGTCATATTCACGTCAGCTGTTTGCACTTATCACTTACACCCAGGAGATGGACGGCGAATTCGAATTCCGTAGAAACACACCGGAGGCGTTTAGCGTATTCATCACATACACTCAGTCTTCATCTGTCCATATACACGTTAGCCAACACACGCACACACACACACACACAGACACAAATGTACTCACACCATGAAGCATTCTGAACAAAGGTGGGCTGAGGAAAGGAAGACAGAGTGGAAGTCAGGTGTTCAGTATCGATTGATTGATTTCATTGTCTGACAACTAACTGATTGATTGAATGTCTGCAATTTCTGTGTCTTTCTGCAGGACCAGTTTATCCGAAATTCGCTGTTCACAGGAGAGCTGAAAGACGTAAGTCACATTCATCGACAATCCAGTGCATTACATCACTTCCAATTTATTTCAATTCACTGACATTTAATTGTGCTTCTCTCAGTTTACTTTCATCTGAATAATATCGTCTCATTATTCTTCATTCTTCACTAAGTCGCGTGTCTGACCACTTCGAAGCTTGATCAGCCGTAATCATCTATCTCTGTTGTGACGAAGCAATCCCGATGACGTGGACACTAGTCGACGTTAGGCTGTGATTCAACATCTTGGGAATATTTTCCACATGTTCACTGCATTCGTGGTGTATTCGGTCGTGACATTCGTCGTTCAATCTCCTCCTCCCAGTGTTTGCAATAGTTGAGATGTGAAAAGACTTCTTCATTGTTCATTTCACTACTGAATTGTGGATGGAGTTGTTTGCATTTGACGTCGACACACTAATCCACCGAGATATTCATCACATATGAATGTAGCCAGTCGGTCGGGATTTTTCAGGACATGAAATCCAGTGGATTCAGTTGTTTCCACATTGTTCACTCTCTAATTGTTGAAGTAATTGTCGGAGGTGTTTCGGACAGCTGAGACAGATGGAAATGATTGTGAGTGGGACACATGGATGGACAAAGCTAACTGTGTGTGTGTGTGTGTGTGAAAAGTGTGACATAGAAGAAGACGCCTGAGGTAGTCTTAACATCAACAGTTAGTTATTCACGCCTCCATTATCACATCATTGCATACACTTGATTTCCAGTAGTGATGAATAATTTTCCACTCGGTTGACTTGAGAACTCCTCGAGAACATTCGACATATGTTGACTTCAGTCCCCTGATTTTGTCTCTTTCTTTTTCTTTTTTCAGCGGGATATCGACATGTTCGCCAACCAGGTAGGTGATTTGTTTCCTCCTCAGTGAAATGTATTATTCCTCCGATTTCAATGTGATTGTGCGTTTGAGAGTTGTGCATAGAAGAAGTAGAAGAGTGAGAATATGCGAATACATTTGGGATTGTATGTAGATCCAATCAACAGTCACACAGACAGACAGACAGACAGACAGAGAGACAGACAGACAGACAGATAGACACTCAGGCAGGCACGCAGGCTGTCAACCAAGCAAACGGACAGACAGTCAGACTCTTATTTACCTTGTGGTTGTGGTTGTGTGTGTGTGTGTGTTTATCCGAATGAATTATTGTTTACGTTTGTCTTTTGTGTGTTTAAGTATGTGTGTGTGTGTGAGTGAGTGAGTTGCTGAGTGACTAAGTGAATGAGTGAGTGAGGACGAGCATGCGTTCGCCTTCGAACTGAGCTCAACACTGTGACATTCAGCAGTATCCACAGCATGCACTTGTTCACTGTGATTCAATTTGCCATTTCCATTCCCTCACAAGTTGAAATTCTCATTCCGATTAATCGAATTGTCTTTCTAACTTCTCCATTTGACAGTTGACATTGTGCCAGTAATCGCGGTTCCTCAACGATTTCCACAACGCAGTAAGTCATTAGTTTTCCAGTCGATCAAGTGTTTTCTTTTCATTTCGGTGTTTTCATGTCAATATGTGAATAAATAAATGCACAAATACGCCAATCAACCAACCGACAGGTTAGATAACAATCTGGTTCACGTGCTTCGAATTGATCGAGATTCTCGCATGTGTTTGTTGACATTGAACTCGCTGAAGTATTGATATGGATGTGGATGTTGTGAGACAGTATCTGCATTCATTTGAAATTTGTCTGTGTAGACTGTAACTGGCGTGTGACAGATTCCGAAAGGATACCCGACTTCTCCATGTTTTGTAGGGAAGGGATGAAATCCATAATCGGATGTGATTGACGACTAGGACATCTAGAGTCTCACTGGTTGTATCCGTCGTCATATTCACGTCAGCTGTTTGCACTTATCACTTACACCCAGGAGATGGACGGCGAATTCGAATTCCGTAGAAACACACCGGAGGCGTTTAGCGTATTCATCACATACACTCAGTCTTCATCTGTCCATATACACGTTAGCCAACACACGCACACACACACACACACAGACACAAATGTACTCACACCATGAAGCATTCTGAACAAAGGTGGGCTGAGGAAAGGAAGACAGAGTGGAAGTCAGGTGTTCAGTATCGATTGATTGATTTCATTGTCTGACAACTAACTGATTGATTGAATGTCTGCAATTTCTGTGTCTTTCTGCAGGACCAGTTTATCCGAAATTCGCTGTTCACAGGAGAGCTGAAAGACGTAAGTCACATTCATCGACAATCCAGTGCATTACATCACTTCCAATTTATTTCAATTCACTGACATTTAATTGTGCTTCTCTCAGTTTACTTTCATCTGAATAATATCGTCTCATTATTCTTCATTCTTCACTAAGTCGCGTGTCTGACCACTTCGAAGCTTGATCAGCCGTAATCATCTATCTCTGTTGTGACGAAGCAATCCCGATGACGTGGACACTAGTCGACGTTAGGCTGTGATTCAACATCTTGGGAATATTTTCCACATGTTCACTGCATTCGTGGTGTATTCGGTCGTGACATTCGTCGTTCAATCTCCTCCTCCCAGTGTTTGCAATAGTTGAGATGTGAAAAGACTTCTTCATTGTTCATTTCACTACTGAATTGTGGATGGAGTTGTTTGCATTTGACGTCGACACACTAATCCACCGAGATATTCATCACATATGAATGTAGCCAGTCGGTCGGGATTTTTCAGGACATGAAATCCAGTGGATTCAGTTGTTTCCACATTGTTCACTCTCTAATTGTTGAAGTAATTGTCGGAGGTGTTTCGGACAGCTGAGACAGATGGAAATGATTGTGAGTGGGACACATGGATGGACAAAGCTAACTGTGTGTGTGTGTGTGTGTGAAAAGTGTGACATAGAAGAAGACGCCTGAGGTAGTCTTAACATCAACAGTTAGTTATTCACGCCTCCATTATCACATCATTGCATACACTTGATTTCCAGTAGTGATGAATAATTTTCCACTCGGTTGACTTGAGAACTCCTCGAGAACATTCGACATATGTTGACTTCAGTCCCCTGATTTTGTCTCTTTCTTTTTCTTTTTTCAGCGGGATATCGACATGTTCGCCAACCAGGTAGGTGATTTGTTTCCTCCTCAGTGAAATGTATTATTCCTCCGATTTCAATGTGATTGTGCGTTTGAGAGTTGTGCATAGAAGAAGTAGAAGAGTGAGAATATGCGAATACATTTGGGATTGTATGTAGATCCAATCAACAGTCACACAGACAGACAGACAGACAGACAGAGAGACAGACAGACAGACAGATAGACACTCAGGCAGGCACGCAGGCTGTCAACCAAGCAAACGGACAGACAGTCAGACTCTTATTTACCTTGTGGTTGTGGTTGTGTGTGTGTGTGTGTTTATCCGAATGAATTATTGTTTACGTTTGTCTTTTGTGTGTTTAAGTATGTGTGTGTGTGTGAGTGAGTGAGTTGCTGAGTGACTAAGTGAATGAGTGAGTGAGGACGAGCATGCGTTCGCCTTCGAACTGAGCTCAACACTGTGACATTCAGCAGTATCCACAGCATGCACTTGTTCACTGTGATTCAATTTGCCATTTCCATTCCCTCACAAGTTGAAATTCTCATTCCGATTAATCGAATTGTCTTTCTAACTTCTCCATTTGACAGTTGACATTGTGCCAGTAATCGCGGTTCCTCAACGATTTCCACAACGCAGTAAGTCATTAGTTTTCCAGTCGATCAAGTGTTTTCTTTTCATTTCGGTGTTTTCATGTCAATATGTGAATAAATAAATGCACAAATACGCCAATCAACCAACCGACAGGTTAGATAACAATCTGGTTCACGTGCTTCGAATTGATCGAGATTCTCGCATGTGTTTGTTGACATTGAACTCGCTGAAGTATTGATATGGATGTGGATGTTGTGAGACAGTATCTGCATTCATTTGAAATTTGTCTGTGTAGACTGTAACTGGCGTGTGACAGATTCCGAAAGGATACCCGACTTCTCCATGTTTTGTAGGGAAGGGATGAAATCCATAATCGGATGTGATTGACGACTAGGACATCTAGAGTCTCACTGGTTGTATCCGTCGTCATATTCACGTCAGCTGTTTGCACTTATCACTTACACCCAGGAGATGGACGGCGAATTCGAATTCCGTAGAAACACACCGGAGGCGTTTAGCGTATTCATCACATACACTCAGTCTTCATCTGTCCATATACACGTTAGCCAACACACGCACACACACACACACAGACACAAATGTACTCACACCATGAAGCATTCTGAACAAAGGTGGGCTGAGGAAAGGAAGACAGAGTGGAAGTCAGGTGTTCAGTATCGATTGATTGATTTCATTGTCTGACAACTAACTGATTGATTGAATGTCTGCAATTTCTGTGTCTTTCTGCAGGACCAGTTTATCCGAAATTCGCTGTTCACAGGAGAGCTGAAAGACGTAAGTCACATTCATCGACAATCCAGTGCATTACATCACTTCCAATTTATTTCAATTCACTGACATTTAATTGTGCTTCTCTCAGTTTACTTTCATCTGAATAATATCGTCTCATTATTCTTCATTCTTCACTAAGTCGCGTGTCTGACCACTTCGAAGCTTGATCAGCCGTAATCATCTATCTCTGTTGTGACGAAGCAATCCCGATGACGTGAACACTAGTCGACGTTAGGCTGTGATTCAACATCTTGGGAATATTTTCCACATGTTCACTGCATTCGTGGTGTATTCGGTCGTGACATTCGTCGTTCAATCTCCTCCTCCCAGTGTTTGCAATAGTTGAGATGTGAAAAGACTTCTTCATTGTTCATTTCACTACTGAATTGTGGATGGAGTTGTTTGCATTTGACGTCGACACACTAATCCACCGAGATATTCATCACATATGAATGTAGCCAGTCGGTCGGGATTTTTCAGGACATGAAATCCAGTGGATTCAGTTGTTTCCACATTGTTCACTCTCTAATTGTTGAAGTAATTGTCGGAGGTGTTTCGGACAGCTGAGACAGATGGAAATGATTGTGAGTGGGACACATGGATGGACAAAGCTAACTGTGTGTGTGTGTGTGTGTGAAAAGTGTGACATAGAAGAAGACGCCTGAGGTAGTCTTAACATCAACAGTTAGTTATTCACGCCTCCATTATCACATCATTGCATACACTTGATTTCCAGTAGTGATGAATAATTTTCCACTCGGTTGACTTGAGAACTCCTCGAGAACATTCGACATATGTTGACTTCAGTCCCCTGATTTTGTCTCTTTCTTTTTCTTTTTTCAGCGGGATATCGACATGTTCGCCAACCAGGTAGGTGATTTGTTTCCTCCTCAGTGAAATGTATTATTCCTCCGATTTCAATGTGATTGTGCGTTTGAGAGTTGTGCATAGAAGAAGTAGAAGAGTGAGAATATGCGAATACATTTGGGATTGTATGTAGATCCAATCAACAGTCACACAGACAGACAGACAGACAGACAGAGAGACAGACAGACAGACAGACAGATAGACACTCAGGCAGGCACGCAGGCTGTCAACCAAGCAAACGGACAGACAGTCAGACTCTTATTTACCTTGTGGTTGTGGTTGTGTGTGTGTGTGTGTTTATCCGAATGAATTATTGTTTACGTTTGTCTTTTGTGTGTTTAAGTATGTGTGTGTGTGTGAGTGAGTGAGTTGCTGAGTGACTAAGTGAATGAGTGAGTGAGGACGAGCATGCGTTCGCCTTCGAACTGAGCTCAACACTGTGACATTCAGCAGTATCCACAGCATGCACTTGTTCACTGTGATTCAATTTGCCATTTCCATTCCCTCACAAGTTGAAATTCTCATTCCGATTAATCGAATTGTCTTTCTAAATTCTCCATTTGACAGTTGACATTGTGCCAGTAATCGCGGTTCCTCAACGATTTCCACAACGCAGTAAGTCATTAGTTTTCCAGTCGATCAAGTGTTTTCTTTTCATTTCGGTGTTTTCATGTCAATATGTGAATAAATAAATGCACAAATACGCCAATCAACCAACCGACAGGTTAGATAACAATCTGGTTCACGTGCTTCGAATTGATCGAGATTCTCGCATGTGTTTGTTGACATTGAACTCGCTGAAGTATTGATATGGATGTGGATGTTGTGAGACAGTATCTGCATTCATTTGAAATTTGTCTGTGTAGACTGTAACTGGCGTGTGACAGATTCCGAAAGGATACCCGACTTCTCCATGTTTTGTAGGGAAGGGATGAAATCCATAATCGGATGTGATTGACGACTAGGACATCTAGAGTCTCACTGGTTGTATCCGTCGTCATATTCACGTCAGCTGTTTGCACTTATCACTTACACCCAGGAGATGGACGGCGAATTCGAATTCCGTAGAAACACACCGGAGGCGTTTAGCGTATTCATCACATACACTCAGTCTTCATCTGTCCATATACACGTTAGCCAACACACGCACACACACACACACAGACACAAATGTACTCACACCATGAAGCATTCTGAACAAAGGTGGGCTGAGGAAAGGAAGACAGAGTGGAAGTCAGGTGTTCAGTATCGATTGATTGATTTCATTGTCTGACAACTAACTGATTGATTGAATGTCTGCAATTTCTGTGTCTTTCTGCAGGACCAGTTTATCCGAAATTCGCTGTTCACAGGAGAGCTGAAAGACGTAAGTCACATTCATCGACAATCCAGTGCATTACATCACTTCCAATTTATTTCAATTCACTGACATTTAATTGTGCTTCTCTCAGTTTACTTTCATCTGAATAATATCGTCTCATTATTCTTCATTCTTCACTAAGTCGCGTGTCTGACCACTTCGAAGCTTGATCAGCCGTAATCATCTATCTCTGTTGTGACGAAGCAATCCCGATGACGTGGACACTAGTCGACGTTAGGCTGTGATTCAACATCTTGGGAATATTTTCCACATGTTCACTGCATTCGTGGTGTATTCGGTCGTGACATTCGTCGTTCAATCTCCTCCTCCCAGTGTTTGCAATAGTTGAGATGTGAAAAGACTTCTTCATTGTTCATTTCACTACTGAATTGTGGATGGAGTTTTTGCATATGTCATCGTCTCATTGACCGACATTATTGTTTATCAGTTTTGATTATACCGGTCTGTCTTGTTTTGTCAGGTCATGAAATCCGATAGATTCAATTTGCTTCACATTGTTCAACTTTTGTTTTCTAATTTAATATTTCCTTATCTTTTGATTTCTTCTGTTTGTTTTTATATGTGTTCTGTTTGTTATATTATTCTCTTCCTTTGTGTTTTTTCTTTGTTTGTTTTCTTTTTTATTTGTTTCTTCTTTTTCCTGCTGATTTGAATGCAGCCTTTTTTCTGTGCGGAATAATTTTTAGCCCTCCCCTATGTTTTTTTCTATATTTTTGCCGGTGTACTCTTAATTTTTATTTTACTGTTTTACATTCGACCTAAGTGTCATTCGTACCGTATCTGCGTTCTTGAACGAACTCTCTTGCATTCTGAAATTCGTCCTTTTTTCACTCTTTCCAGCAGTTAGATACGTGACCACTTCGCCATTCAGTCTCTTGATTGACTTCTTTTGGGTGTCTGTTGTATAGTTTTATCGGTTATTCGTTTATGGCTAACATCATGCGTCCAGTCCTTGTTTTGATGCAGACTGAATTCTATCAATCAATTTTGTCCATTTTTCCCTAGCAATCGTGTTTCGGTCAATTCACTTTTGTTTAATTTTAGAAAATTTTTCTTTGCTTTTTTCACAGGATATCCAGTAGTTCGTATTTCCAGACAGATCAATAGACGTAAGTTGTACATGTGATTGTCATGCCAAGTGACTCTTTTTGTTGATTATGATGCCTTCTGTCTGCTATAAGCTAAATTATCCCTCGCTTATTCATATTTTTAACTTTTTAAACTCAATAATTTGAATATCTTTATCACTTATTCAAAATAAGAATAATTAAGGTGAAAGTATTTTTTCACCAAATACATTACAACTGTACAGAGTGAAGTGGAAGGGACAGAGAACAATGGTGCCCTTTAATTATTCTTGTTTTTGAACTCTACTGATCCTCTGCTTATCTGACAATGCAAGGTGATACCACTAATTCGAATATATTCAGGAGTTTTTCCACCGCCTCTAAGATTTACATGGTTATTTAACAATAGTCTAAAAGAACATGCTTGAGTGACCTCTGATAATTCTGTGATTATTAAATGAGGAGACAAACAACGTAATTGGACTAGCAACAAGTCCACTGTGTATAGAGATCAATAGTTTATTCTAAGCCTCAAAGGAAAGCAAGAATAAATATGACAGAGTCTCTGTTTTGTAGAAGTCTAAGAGTTTCTTAATGTACACTCTGAATGTATCCACATACCAGATTTTTATACTTTTTTAGCATGCTTTGACATCTAGTACCTTGAATGCAACTAAGCGCTTTAGAAATTTTCATATGGCTCTTAATTTCATTTCATTTGAATTGCTTCACATCAAAAATATAAATCCATTCCAATACTAGGTGTGTGCTGGTTGTTTTCTCACCTGTAAAATGCTTTCTTCTAATTGTATTTTCATAGTGTGTGAATATTTCTGTCTGCCTGAATATTTCAAATCACTAAGTAGAATTATAAGCTTTCTACATGTGCACCGTCGATTACTGATGAAGTTTTTGTCACCCTTATTATTTTAGTTTCTGAATATTGAAAATCGACAATCTCATTGCTAATTTATCAGGTTTTCGTTCCATTATTTTAAAGAATGACATTCAAGCAGGGAAAAAATAGCATAATTGAGGAATGACAAATTTCTAACTTGAAATCCTAAATTCACACTATTTTCTGAGCATATATTTTACATTTTATTCAATCAAACATATACCGAGTATATGATGATATTAGACGGTTGGAGACAATCGGCAGGAAGCCTTCGACCTAGATTTTGTGTTAGTTGGCACTCATCAGCAGGGCTTATCTGAAACCCTGAAAGAAACTCATGTCCCTTCTGAGATTCTAATAAGCGTCACTCAGTGAGAATTGCAGTCAGAGACGTTACCACTGAGCTATTTGGGCTAGCGATTGACCTCCTGTAGGATTGTAGTGGATATTTTGATTGGACACTAATAACTAGTGTGATGCTTCTAGTCCTTTCTTCCTTTTTCTAATTCTTTCCTTTGGTGATCCGCGAGCCCGAATAGGTCAGTGGTAACATCTCTGACTGCAGTTCTCACTTGGTGACGCGGATTCAAATCTCAGAAGGGACATGAGTTCCTTTAAGGTTGCAGATACGCCTTGCTGATGAATGTCAACTAGCACGAAACCTAGGTGAGGCAAGGCTTCCTGCCGTTTGCCTCCAACCATCTGATATCATCAAATCAATGTGCATCGTGATGGTGACCTACCTAGAATGGTGGCCACATTACAAACCTGATTGATAAAATTCAGTCTGCACCAAAGAAAGGACTAGACAAATCACACTAGTTACTAGTGTCCAATCAAAATATACCAAGTATATTTTAAGTTTTTAGTTATTTTCTAAAGTAGCTTAAGGTGAAGTTAATCACAGATTGACCCATTAAATTTATGTGAAAACTGACGCACATGGTCCAGATGAGACTCACGGCCAACGTATTCCTAAACCTACCCTACTTTACTAGGCGGTGTTAACCTCGAAAAAAGAGGCAAGGTGAGGTGTGAGGTTAACACCCCTACCCAGTAAGAAAATACCACTCCTACTCAAACTTCTGGGTTCAGGCTTGAAGCCACATATTCCACTCGGAGATCAAATGAATCAAGAATCTGAAGATTTAGTTAGAGATTATATTCATATCACAAGCTTATTAGAATGGTATTTAATTTCAGGTTACTATGTTGATTCAATCACTTGCCTCTCTGACAAACAGACAAGCCTCAGTAGTTTCAATGCAAAGTGTTTTGTGTACATGAATACATGTATACATGAATATATTTATTACTGAATACGCTTTCTCTTTGCTTATCCTCTTTAGCTTCTGTAAGTTTGAACTTTCCAAAATGTGTATCTGTCAGTATTCCAGAATTCACCTAGAATTCAGCATACCTTATTTTAAGGTTTGAGTTTACGTTCATTTTGTATTATTTTGTTAATGCTTTTTGTGTTTTACAGCCTGAATTATGTTTTGATAATTTAATATTTGAAGCGTTTGACTTTATTTCATTTAAAGACATTTTTTCAAACATCTTTCCTCCTGGTCATGGTAATGTTCTGTCTAGTTAATTTCATTTAACTTTACCTTATCTTTGCTTTCACTGTCATAATTATAATTTCTGACATAACCTAACCGCCTTCCAGTCTCTTGATCCTAATTCACCTGCCTAATAATGTTTTCGTAATTCTGTAATTCACCTACTTCAATTCACTTCCTTCAGATATTTATTATATTTGGTTATTTTCATCAATAGGTATACCAACTGAGCAATCTTTATTACCACTTAACGCATTTTCATGTAATACAAGTTTTTTGTTTTGTCGTTTAATAATAGCGGTCTATTTTGAACAGATTTGTAAACATTGCATGATAAAGTTATCTTCCGTACACAGCTTTCAAAAAAAGCTCACATCTTCGTTTCAGATAAAAGATTTCTTGTTTTAGATTATGTAAGACTCTACCATAAAACAGATGCTTCTAATCATTAGAATTTTGGAAAGATTTCTAAATTGTAGTGTTCATCTCTTTTGTGGATTTTTAAACTCTTTGATGTACAAAACAGTAGCTATACCATAACCAACGCTTAGAAGTAGCGAAAGTTGAAATGATTAGCAGTGTGTGAAGACTTCTAAAGACAGACTACGAACACCTAAAACTTAAGCATATCTTGAGTTCGTATTAATATTAGTTTAGTGAACGATGAATTTTACCATAAATTAAACAGCTACAGGTTTTGCCATTCGGAGAGCCAATAGTATTCACTAACTGACAAGACAGTGGCCAAACTATCAACTTTTCAAGTTTGTTTGTAGGGGATCGGCTTGTGTTCCAATTTAATTACGTATTGAAATCATTTAGAAAACCATGGAAAATTAATTCTCAAAAGTAATTTTGTGAGGAAAATCATTCTGATGCTCGTTAGTGACTGGCTGCAGCCCAAAGTTCCCTGGAATTCTCAGAAGAAATCTTAACCAGTGAAGTCCAGCCGGTTGGGAGAGAGGACAAATGCTCGCCAATGAAACTGCTTACTGACAGTCGGCCTAAAATCATGAAATAGAAGTTAGAATTCATAGACCATTGAGTCAGGCCACAACCTGCCTTGTAACTGCAAGGTTCTAGGTTCGAAAGCCAGTGGGTGAGTGCCACCGATGAGTCCCAAACCAGGACGAAACATCCATCCAGTACTCCCTGGTTTTCAACGATTCTCCAACTGATATCAATCTGTGATCGAAATTGAGACAAACTAACAACTTTTTTCATTTAACTGAAAGTTAGTCACACTGGAAAAAGACTTTTTAAGTGTACAAATGCCATAGTATCTACCAGTGGCATAAACTAAGTACTGCAATCCGTTTTATTTTGTTTCTTTGGTAACGGTTCGATTTTTTCCAAGTTTCAGTAATTAATTATGACAGTTTTATCACCAGACTTTTTGTGGTCTTCAGCGCCTATCACTTTCCTATTGGGAACAGTCAACATTTTGCACAAATCTCTTTTTTAATATTTCGAAGTTTGTTTCCTTATTTATTTAATAACAAAAAACTGATGATAAATACCTTAGTGATGCATACTTTTTTTAAATAACTTTTAGGAAGAACGACATGCAGCAAGCCATGCATTCTATCATATATTGAACAAGGTTAGTCATATGTCTACTATGCACTTAATGGTCTACCTAATTAGTTTGAGATGAAAGTTTAAGGTTATTAAACTATAAACATTTGTAAAGTTAATTTTGGTTATTTAGTTATTTGAGCATGGAGTGTTCCAATCTTTAGGTTCCTGAAGCTTCTTTATTTTGATAAGCTTATTACCCCAATAAAAACTGTGATATATTTAGTAATCATCACTTCATTGATAGTGGGGTAGTGTGATACAGACAATGCGTTCCGACGGAATATTATTCTCACATATTAGCACAGTTCACTAATGCATTGGCAACATAATGCTATATATATTTAAATATCCTATTTCATGTCGTTTAATGTGAACCAAAATAACACTGTCAGTGATTAGTTAAATAATAATAAGCTGTATATATATATAAAGTGGTTTGATCGCTTGAAAATATGCCTTGGCTTTCTTGTCTTGCCCTCCACTGTTACAATAGAATATAAAAAACAGGCGGATATTACTGTAACTATTATAGTTATTAATACTCTATCACCATGTGTTGTATTGAATAAACTTATACTGTTCTGAATTATATTCAAGTAAATTACTCAAATTTTACTATTACAGTGATATTCATCGCCTTATTCATAACCAGAATGACAGTCTTTCCAAAGATAACGCCAGCAAAATTTTGTTTTATAAGTAGAATGAAATCATGATGAGGACAATAATATGTTTTCTAAAATGATAAATAGACTTCAGAAAAGATATAAACACCAGATCTTTTGTGACAATGAATGCTACTATACGGATCAGAGACTTGGCGAGTCATAAAGAGCATCTCAAACAAACTTCAAACCTTCATTAACAACTGTCTCCGCTCAATACTCAAGATCAGATGGCCAGAAAAGATCAGCAACAGGGATCTCTGGGAGCGAACCAATCAGGAACCGATTGTGAAACAAATAGGCAGAAAGAAATGGAGATGGATTGGCCATACGCTGAGGAAACCATCAAGTGACATCACTAGACAAGCCCTCGAGTGAAACCCGAAAGGGAAGCGGCGAGTTGGTCGTCAGTGCAAGGGTGACTTGGAGGAGGTCATGCGAGGAGGAGATGAAAGCATGTGGACAGACCTGGAGCAGGGTGAAAAAGTTGTCAGAAAACCGAAGTCAATGGAGGTGCGCAGCTGAAGCCCTATGTTCCTCTTAGAACTAAAGGATACAATAATAATAATAATGACCTAGATTTCACTGAATACTTCTCTATATGTGTACATATATATATATATATATATATATATATATATATATATATATCTACTTTACACCATATTTTCAATTTTCAGTTACACGTACAACTAGCAAACCCTGAAAGAGAATATAAGGATACAAGGAAGGTGGGTGTTTAAATTACTTTACTTATTATATATGCTAAAATGACATTACATGTCTTATGTAGTACACACTGTTTAGTTCCCCGACTGATGTTGACTTAACATAGTGAATAATTTGGATAAGGTTAAGGCAATTTAACTGTAATGAACTTTTTCAAAAATTGGTAATCTTATACTTGACGTAAAGCACAGTTTTGAATGCACCCATTCAGAAGATACCACGAATAGAGTAAAGTATTTATCAAATGTCCTGGCTTTTTTTCCTTTTAAAACTAATCAAACCTGAAAAACTGCAGCTGACAGATGATGCTTTTTAGCCCGTTAACCTCAGTGTAAATTATGATTTTCTATCTCTTAGCTTGAAGTTTATCTTAACTGAGTATTATAAAAAGGTTCTCAAGTTCCGCATGAGTAAAATGAAAAGTACTCTTAGTGGTTTTTAAGGCTGAAGCCCTATTGAAAGCCGAATTCTTACTATTACTGTTCCTAAATCATTCAGAAGTGTTTACGAGGTAAGTACACAGATTCAATAAATGAAACAAAAAGTGGACAAAGAGTGGACAGTCAACCATTGGTTGCGTAATGGTTTTGTGTGGCTCATAGTAGTGAAGACTGAAACCCAGGATCTCCGTTTTACCCTATCTCGGAGTTGTCAGTTAGACAGACCTACGTCCCCCCAGTAGGTTACAGTGTTCTCACTGAGATTCGAGCCCATAACTCATCCTTTCAAGATCTAAGATGTTGTTTATTTAGGCTACTAGGCCAAGATAGCTACCTCGTCTACAACGGTTTTATTGGACTTTTTTCTCAGCCATTATCGACCAGGTAAAACCTTGTTAACCACAATGTATCATCGAATTATCTGTACTAGAAGTCAGTAAGTCAACAGGCTCCAAGTAATTCACTCCAACATAATCAATCACTGGGGAATTCAGAATATTAATTCCAACATGTAATAACTCTGATAACTTTTACTTTTACGAGGATTTGGACTTAAATATGTGCGCGAATGAAAAAATGTAAAATTCAAACACACAGACACAATACCCGTTATTATATGCCATTAATTGCATCAATCCTAGATATGAACAGTATTAGAGTACTAGTTACCAGAAAGAGATGCAAGTGTTAATAGACTTATCATCTTTTTTCCATATATACGCCCATGCACACCTCTTAGATTTCGCTGTAGTGGTTGAAGTAATCCTGGCAGTTTTGAGTAGGTAGGTGTGTTGTAAACTATTCATAAAAAATTATATCAGTCCACTAGAAATTAACTATTTCCTTAACTGGTCAAAGGTTATTAACTGCTGTTTTTGACTAGCATTTTATAATTATTATAATGGAAGTGAGGTCTATTAACTAATGTGCTTATTATTATTATTATCATCACTACAGTATATTGTGCTCAGACAACATGAACGTCCAAACGCCGTAAGTTCATTTAAAATCAATAATTTACACTACACCATATTTGAATCGCTTATCCTTTCTTAACGTGTTCATATGAATAACAACTTCATTATACTTAATATACTTTTAACATCTTTAACTGTGAAGAGACTAGCGATGGGTTGTACATTTTTCCCCAGTCATTCTAGATATTTAGGAAAGACCCTCTATTGATTATTGAAGCTTTTGAAAGAACTTAGGGAATATTTCTCATCATCGATATAAAAATGTTTACCCTTCTGAAATAAGTTCATCAGATTTCCTTTCACACTAGTCACCTTACTAACACTCCACAATATGCTTGATTAGTCATGAAGAATCTGATAGTTGGCGATGAAGAAAGTCACTCATTTTTGTTTTATTCTTCGAAATTTTGAAGTTTTTACTTACCAACCAACCCTGAAAGCATTTTGGCGGGTTACATCTTGTAAAACTCAGATAATATCTTTCTAAACTACAGTATCAAGTTACATTTCCTATGAAATATTACATACCTTATAGATAAAGAAACCACGGTCTTAAATTTTGTGATAGTAATATAAAAATCAATAAAATGGATGTACAATTTCAATTTGAAAACTTTTATGCTCAGATTGGAGAATTTATGCCTTCATCAAATGAGGAGGTTAACAGATTTAAGGCAACTTTGGTCGATTGTTGTTACAGATACATGATTAGTAGAGGTAATACACAGGCTATTTTAACCAAAAACATCACGAGACTTTAAAGAAACTGAAAGCAAATGATAATATAGTGACTTCCAGGCCTGACAAAGATACAGGATTCGTTATCATATATAAGTCTGTTATAAGTTATCATATAAGTCTGATTACCTTAACAAAATGGGGACTTTATTGAGTGGTGCACACAAATTTCAGAAACTGTCAACAGTTAAGAGAGTCTTCAAAAAAATTTGAAACACCAAGGCTACGTTTCACCCGCCTTGTATGAAACACTAAAACCAGTCGGCACGGTGACGCCTTGGTTCTACGGTTTACCAAAGATTCACAAAAACGGCTTGCCACTTAAACCGGTCCTCAACATGTCTAGCCCATCAAAGCATTCAACTGCGAAATGTTTGGTGGAAAGTTTACAGCCTTTGCATAAGCAACTTGTGTGCGTCGGACTCTCGCCGACCATCCATATGGTCTGGGGTTCGATCCCCTGCCAACGCACACCTGATGTCTATGGTTGGCCTGAAAAATTTGGGCTACCGATATCACATGCTGAAAATACCATACTTGTTCAAAAAAATTCTGTGTAGAATCAAGCTGTAATCAAAATCAAATCAAAAGATAGTTTTGTGTTTGCAGAAATAATCAAGGAATTAAATGTGAATGATAAATAAATGATACCATACAAACGTAGTCTGGTTAGATGTCTATTTCACTGGGCTAGAGTTTACTGTGCAAATGAGATACTGAACGAAGATCTCAGTAATATTGGCGATCTACTAAGTAGAAACAATTTTACGACTAAATTGGTGAACAATCACCTGAACTTAGAAAGTAAAAAGTCGAAGGTGCCGACTGTTAAAAAAAGATTCAGTCTTCCTAAGATTACAATTTACTGGTGATGTAAATAGTGAGATCTTATCACAGTATCTGAGATGGGTACTCGAAAGGACCTTCAACTGAGCTAAGCTGATCTGTATACTCACTAGCCAACCAATACTTGTTTTTTTATAAACTATAATGACAAATTTCAGTTCTTATTAAATAGCACGCACTTTGTAGATAAAGAAACCTTTCTTTGTTTTTGACTGAAATCACTTAAAGCACCATAGAAAAGCGTTATGTGGGTTAATTTAAAGTATCGTAATCTACTATTCCATCAGCGACATATCTTTCATAAATAACTATCTGCAGTATGAGAACAAAATTAGTTTATTGTTTTTAATTACAAGTGTGCGTCGGTGGCACAGTGGTTAGGACTCTCACCGACCATGTACATAGTCCGAGATTCGATCCCCTGCCAACGCACCCCTGATATCTATGGTCGGCCTGCAAAATTTGGGCTACCTATATCACATGCTAAAAATTCCACACCTGTACCAAAAAGTACGGTGTGGAATCAAGCTGTAATCAAAAATAAATAAATAAAAGCTTTTTATGACATCAGTAACACTTAATTCTGCAGGTAATACAAATGACTCAAGAAATAGTTTCAATAGCTTTGTTTTCTCATTTTCCCACATACATATATCTACTAAATGACTCATTCAGAAGAGCTGACATTGGTTAGTGAACCACCAGAAAGCCTGGGAGTAATGGACAGCTGTTTCGTCCTCGTTTGGGACTCTTCACATTACGCACCCACTGGACGAAACAGTTGTCTTGGAACTCCCTCGATTTCCAATGCTTGGTTCTCTAACTGATGTCAGCTCATGATGAAATCCTGTAACCAATCAGTCAAATCTCTACAAACCAAAACTTCAATATCATTCAGGAGAGTTACCTAAGTAGATTAACATTGTATGTTTACATGAGTTACATGATGGGAAGAAACAACTGAACTGTGTAAAGTAGTTCTTAAGTATTCTGCCTGTGTTTTAAAGAAAATAAAACTGAATTCTGTCTTTTTAAAAGATATGCAGTTGCCTTTGAATCAGGTTAGCGATTCAGTTTGTCATAGTGTTCTGTACGAAAAGGTAACATAAATCAGTAGGATTGGAAGTATTAAAAAAAAATCAATATTCTATCAGCTTGAAAAGAAAGATCGACTAATGTAACTGGATAATTTGAGCTTATTGTTTTAATCTATTCATGGATTCTTCTCAACTGATTACAAAAATATAAACTATCAAAGGGGATTTGAATTTCCTTATCCACTTGATGACAAGGTGTAATTGATGGGGACTATAAGTCCTCTGAGTGTTTCATCTGAACGTCACTCACCTTACTCCTTTGCGTTATTTTGTTAGAAACATATTCACCTTAGTTACATGACATGTCAAACCTTGCTTTAACCCAAAATTTTGAACTGTCTTCCTTCAAAAATATTCATTTCTTTTCATATTAGTTTATTTATTAGATGTATCACACAATGAAACAGTATTATTATTTACTGGATGACGTGTCCAACAAAATTTATTGTTCACAATCGTCTCATCAGTTATAATCACACGACTTCGAAACTTGAGTTTTATAGTTTTCTTTGTTCTCTCCCATTTGTCGTTGTTGGGGTAGTAGAATTTTCCAGATATCTGGGTGGACAGCTGTTGAATCATTCCTATTACACGTATTTGCAGTTGGTTCGATAAACAAGGCTTCTGTTACCAATTTCTCCCTCTACCCTCTGACATTAGATTTTAAAAATGTCATCCTATCCCATCCTATTGTATGCATAGTTTTGTGTAGCTGCATGTAGCGCTATAGTTGACCTATTCTCTCGATTTCTTATCTTATTCGGGTCAACTGATCTAGATTTTGCTAGGTTTTTATGTTCGGCTAGTCTGACTGATCCTGTTCTACTACTTCGACCTATTTATTTTACCTAATGATCATTAAAGGCAGGATGTTATACAAACAAAGCTTGTTTCTAATTGAGTATGTGGGTTTGAATGCCACTTTTATTCCTGCCTTGTTAAGGTTTCCGAGGTTTCTTCTTTGTATGGAATTACTGCTGATGATTTAGATTCCTTATTGTTGGTATTGTCATTGTCTTGCGCACGTTTGACATGCATGTTATTATTATTATCACTGCTATCATTATTTATTTTATTTTTATTTTTACATTTCCCTACATACTTTCTGACTAATTTATCAAAGTAATTATTAAGTTTCAAAGCTTCTCTTATATGCTTCAATTCCTGTCTTGGATTCTCTTTGGTACTACTTAGTTTTTGTGCTCTATCACTTAAACATTTCATCAGTCGTATTCTAACTGACATAAGATGGGATGATCGGAAGTTCAAATATCTCTGAAGGGAGAAATTGATAACAGAAGTTTTGTTTATCGAATCAACTGCAAACACATGTCATAGGAATGATTCAACAATTGTCCACCCAGATACCTGGAAAATTCTACTGCCCCTACGACGACAAATAGGAGAAAACAAAGAAAACTATAAAAATCAAGTTTCGAAGTCGTGTGATTATAACTGATGAGATGATTATGAACAATAAATTTTGTTCGAAACTTTGTCATTCAGTATATAATACTGTCTCACTGTGTGATACATCTAATAAACAAACTAATATGGAATTACTTACTACCACAGTGCCCAAGTTTTACAAATATAATATCCACTTCTTTTAACTAACTATAACTTTACAACTTACGTTATTTTTTACTTGTTTTGATTACAGCTTGATTCCACACCGTATTTTTGGTACAAGTATGAAATTTTCAGCATGGATATTGGTAGCCCAAATTTTGCAGGTCGACCATTGATATCAGGTGTGCGTTGGCAGGGGATCGAACCTCGGACCGTGTGTAGGGTTGGCGAGAGTCCTAACCACTGTGCCACCGACGCACATGATTCCTATAAATTATTCTATATTATTTCGGAAAGAGTACATTCCAAATGTTTTTGTATTGTTCAAGTTTTATTCAATGGAGAAAAATCCCTAAAATAGTAAAAAATAACTAACGGGCGCATCTTATCCTAATACAGTTGTCATTCTTGCTTCGTTTAATTTTACTAGTATGAAGTTTTTAAAGGAAATATGAGCTGAAAACCTTGCAAACAACCAATAAATATCTCATACTGATCTTATTTTCCCAACAAAATAATGAAACGACATAGTTAGATTACGTATACACCTTATCTTCAACACACCATTTGCTCGGATCTTCGTGTTGTGGTACTTATGGACTTCATGTTGTGTTTCTTTGTGTTCCTTTCACGACTCCCATGTATCTCAACAACGCTGTATCATTTGCCTTCTCTGACATCGAGCCTATCTCCCTGCTATTTGATATTTTTATGCCGATGAATGTCTCCTTGTATACTACTGATAAAGCTTATCAGTAGCACTCGCCACATTCAGAATTTAGTGTTTCATAATAATCAAAACACTTGCACTGCATATTATATGCATATAATGCATTGAGTAAAAGTTAAATATGTTTTGTATTATGGTATTTCCTCTGACATCTTCCGTAGTCTGTATGTTGAGAATCTGACAGTGGTGCTTCTTTGTATGTTCACAACCTTTTGAAAATTTTAGTAACATATTTTTTTCTCATCTTTTTTATTAACAATATAAAAACGTAAATTACAGATCTATTCATATGGAGACAACGTGATTAAAGTTGGTGGGCTTCATCCAGTAAGTTCATGAAAAGGTATTTTTTTATGCTTTTACTACCACTAAAATACGTAGTCCCTGACTAATAATTGTTATATACAAAAATAATGGATTGAACTTTTATACACAATTTTTAATTTAAATCACATATTTGTTTGACAAATAATAACACAAGGTAGTATGGATTTCTTCAAATTGCTGTTAGTTGCTGATATAAATGGGCTTGCCAATGTGCTTTGTTCGAATGTGCGTTTATCGTTCGATAAAAGAGTTCAGCAGAAAGTGGAATTATTGAATGCTATAACTTTGATATATTCCTTATTACTGACTGCAGTTTACAATAACCTGTGGTCCTTTAAAACACATTATTATTTGCTATTATTGTCTTCTCTAGTTCCTAGAGGAGCATAGAGCTACAGCTACACGCCTTCATTACTTTGTGTTCTCTTCAAAAGTTTTAAACTGGCTCCACGTCTGCCCACATGTGTTCATCTCCTCTTCTCATGACCTTCTTCATGTCACCCTCGCACTGACTACGAACTCAACGCTTGTCATTCAGATTCCCCTCGAGTAATGGCCTGACTTGTGATATCACTTAGGTATTTTCATATGATTCTATTGTTGCTTTCAAAGATTAAAAGCATTTGTACATGTCAGAGATGGCTCTGTATCACGAAGAGAAGTCAGAATTCACAAGTTATTCGATTTGGATTCAGTGACCAAATAGCCAGAGAGCTGACCTCTTAACTTCACGGTTCTTGGTTTAATCTTTGGTGGGGTTATAGACACACTGCTGAAAAGTCCCTAGTTTTCAATGATTCACTAAATAATTTCTGTTTATGAGGACATCTACGTTGACTTGTGCATTTTATATCGTCATCATAAGTGTTAAAATTAATTTCAATACAGTCAGTCAATACGTTTACTCGCTGTTTCTATGTTGTTGATACGCCTTAAATTTTTATTTTTCTCTTACAGTTTATGTGAAGTTCAGCGTTTTCAACATCCAAGTCTGAATACTGTATTACTGAACATTTGAACTCAGCTTAATCTTAAATATATTCCTGGATAATAATACGTTGTGTTTTTGATTATATAATCCATTCGCAGAAACAGAAAGTGCTAAAATTTTGTAGTATGTTGTTTACTTAATAAAGCGGATTGATGTGAAGTATCTTAATGAATGACATTTTGCTCACCAATTTTCGCCCATAATCACAACAGATCAATACATTATACTTGAGACGCCATCCAGCAGACGCACGTTTTTGAGAATAACAAATCAAAAGTAGAATAACATTTTACTTTAATTTAGTGCCTAGGTCTTTTTAGTATTAACAGTATACAGTGAAATGATGGCCTGGTCCTCAACTGGTTCACATATCGGAGCTGGTAGGAGGCCCGTCTGGTGAGTGGAAGACCACTAATTCGAATCTTTCAGCGTGTTTTATCTCCATTTCATATTTAGTTATCATTCATGACATTGATCATAATATTTCAAAAGTGAATAGTGGTCATTCTTGACCCGGGAGGCTTTAAAATAAGTACTCGGGTGGCAATATTGAACGACGAATATTCAAACAATTAAAGCTAACATGAATTTCCAAGAGTTCATGGATTCACGTCCTTGACAAATAACAACAAGTACGACATCCAGTCCCAGATCTGCCTGTCTCAAACTTGAGGTATCACAATGCGAAGGAATTATCGAAAGTGGATTAGAAAATCCGAGTTACACAAATTACGATAACATTAATTTATTACTAAGTTACTATTAAATTGGCAAATGTTGACAAAACAATAGCGGATTGACAGTATTTCCGACTAGTTATGACTTGCCAAACATCCCAGCTTGAGTAACTACCACTATCAGATTCGGAAGTCTAGGAGGCATCAAATGATTTTCAAAATTGTCGTAGACTACATATCTTCTCTCTTCAAAACCTTTTTCTCTGTTGAGTTTAAGCAACTTTATTTTTGAGCGTGACTGCATATTTTCACAAGTGGTTTCCTCGTAAATAAGCATAGTTCGCTTAATTTTTTATCTTTGTTAGGATAAAGGGACTCCACAGGCAGTCGCATTAAAAAGTGGTTGGTAATCAAATTACTGACAAACCACTCAGAGGGCATGTTAAGGGACTAAAAGAAGCTTTTTGTGTGAATATTCAAAAAATACCAAAATAAACAATGAGAAGGTAGCAGAATTTCAAGGCGTATTTGCAAAAATATTAGTCTGAATAGTCTTTTCACTTATCTTCTCATCTTGGGACCGAATGACATCTGTCCGAATCTCAGAAGGAATATTATTTTTCTGAAAGTTGCCAGTAGCATGACAGGCACAAAAAGGAATCTTATGACATCCTGACAGCTAACTACTAATGAACGATAATCATTTGATTATGTTGAAATTTTCAATTATTGGTTTTGTAGCAATTTTGTTTGATTAGTTGGAGGGTTTCATCATGAGCTGACATCAGTTAAAGAACCACTGGAAAACCTGCGAGTACTCGACAGCTAGTAGTAAGTCGTGACCAGTAGCGTACAGCAGGTTGAAGGTGAAGCAGTAACTCATCGAAGAAGACATCGCGAAGTGGTTGTCCTATGTCATGAATTGGCAGAAGTAAGAATTTACGGGCTACCCATTGGATCAGGTCACAATAGCTTAATAGTGTACTAACTCAATCTGTAAATGGAAGCTTTCGGGTTCGAACCCAGCAGTATGGATGCGTACTGTCAAAGAGTCCTACAGAGCTACTACGAAACAGATGTCCAGTGCTCCCGGGTTTTCCAATGGTTCTCTAACCGATATCAGCTCAAGGTGAAATCCTCCAACTTATAATGAAATTGTCAATCATGCAAACTATTTTAACAACGGAAATCTACTGTGATTGAACTTACTTGACTTTTTGCATTTAAAATAAAATTGCAATCTCTTAGACAGAATTAACTTCTTTCCATAAAGTCTTCTAGATAAGCAGCAAAATGATTTCGGTGACCTGATAATTCCTTACTTGAAATGTAATCCATGAAGTCTGCCTGCACCGCTGATTATATGGTATATTTGCTAAATGAAACCGCATTTTATAGGGAAATATAAATGACAAATGATCACGACATTAACCACTGTGAGATGATGGAATACAGTTGCTAGCTGTGCTTAACTCAAGGAAGTTTGGTAAACCATTTAGAAGAATATAACAAGTGGTGAGAATAATATTGACTAGGATTTCTGTGTTGGTTTCAAGCATTCTGTTAGGTCGGAAAATATATTGTTGTTAGCAGTGAGGTCGTGAGTGGTACGTGTAGTAACACCATAACTTGATTGAAGAGATTTTGATTGGCTTACTTACGGCTAGAATTTCTGAGGTTTTGTAAACTGTATGTGCAATTTATTCTGGATAATGAGACGTCATCGTTGGTGTCACAGTTAAATCTCACTTTTGTGTCTGTCTCAAGGTGAGGTTTATTTCCAAGTGATCAGTTGCTTACAGTGCCGTATCTGTAGGCAAATTCTAGTCAAGTTTGACAACAACCACAAACTGGTAACACTCCTTTATCGCACAACCACGTTAAAATAATTGGTTTTTCCTCGTTATAACCAGTAGGATTTGTATGTACGCTGCTGGAAAGAGATAATGTGTGTAACAGTTCAGTTAAGGAACCGTTTAAAAAGTTACGGTGTACTTATTATGATTCGGATTATGAAACTATAGTAAATCCACATTTTTACTTTCCACTAAATGCTTATGCTGTACATGGTCAAAGACGAACAACTTTGTATTAAGAGTCACAAGTGATGACCTGAAAATATGGACTGCCTGAGAAATAGAACTTCAAAAAGCGCGGGGCGAACTCAGAAGTGTTTAACCGCAATGATTACGCATGTATCCAACCAAAATAAACAATGTACAGTAATACAGTGGTAAATATTCCACAGGTATATATATATATTAAATTTTTCTGAGCGCATAACATACTAACATGAATTTATTTTATAAACGTACACTTAGGCTTGATATAGGGAGCTGGAAAGTTGACTGGGAGCGAATTACTTACATAATCCAAGTCTTTTATGATAACTCCTATGAAGGCAAATGGAAAGTACTGAGAATCTGTCGTGACTGTTGTCTCACACTAAACAGTCGGCAAATCAGATAGTACTGTTCCAAGCAAGAAATTAAACGTATTTTTTCCAAAGTGTGAACCTCGAAATGCTAACCCGAGACACACCTGAAAGTTTCTTATGTATAATTTCTATCCCAGATTTTTTTATTACCTTTTATCTGTAATTTCTAAGCCAGATTAACTCTTTGTTGGACAATCACTGAGCTTTACTGTTTACAAAATTAGGCGTGACAAGTACAAGATGTATTTTTCGAACACATTACACTTGATGCATATATTATGTTATCTCCTTATTTTACCGATAAACACCATAGGAACTAATACCCTTACGTTTCGGCAGGCGTTCTTATAAACTGCCTTCAGGAAACCTCAGATCTAGAGATTTTAAGAAGACCTTCATGGTTATAAGTATGAAACTTGGGCACTGTGGTACAGTATAACTCCATTATGGATAGCATTTTATTTTGATAAATCACACGGTGTTGTACAGTAATATTAACTGATGACTACGTTTCGAGCACAAACTATTGCTCATAATCATATCAAGTTGGTCTTCGTGACGATCGACCACAAGCAACCCATTAGAAACTGTCCTTCCCACATAATGACAGAAAGACTACCACAAGTTGCATTCGACAGCGCAGCAATAACACGCAAACTGTTATAATAACGTTTGAATTTTCAGATTATAGTACAAGCAATCATAACTGGTTTGTATAAATGTCAAATTATAAACTTTTTACTGAGGTCACCATTAAAATTGAGCGCCAACCCAAACTTCAGTCAGTTTTCTGATAGTTATGGTAATCCAATGAACAGCCTATATTTGGTCAAATGCGATCCCTCACTCACGTGGTGGAAAGCCATTTCAGGAAGAGAAGTACGTCCTGGTAAACTCTAAAATGCCATAAAATACAACTGTGGATAACAAATCATTGGAAACACATATACGAGAGGTATAAGACAAGGAGCTATGGAGTTCTTGGAATGGGAACTAAGGCGTTTTCGATGAAAATATAGTTTTGTTTAAACGTTGGTGCTGTTGTTGTGTATTATTCCATCAGAGCGACCAAACATTATGCGAGCGACGAATACGAGCTAAAGAGTAAGGATGGACATTAATATAGGCCCAGGTAATTAAGCTAAAATAGTGTACTAGTGCGTAGATAAAAAGGTTATCTGAAAGTATATAGATGATGTTTCAGTGAGAAGTGAATTTAAAGATGTGAAAAGTTAGAACCTGTAAGATAAGCTGACATGTAAGATCGCTCACGAATTTCTGTAGGTCCCATGTGATAGCATCTTGACGAGAATCTGAGCAGGCTTGTAGATGCTACGAGAAAATCCTTTTTGTTGAACATTTAGATCTGTGCAGCCGGTAGGTTACTGAAACGGGCTGAAGCTCTGACACATCGAAAAATTCTAGATGAGTGTGAATGCATTTGAAGATTGAACGATCAATTCTTGGTTGTTTGCTTAAAATCAACTTCCCCAATTTTCGCGGAAGCATCAATACGACAGTCATCGTCTCATCGGTCGCTGTTCAGAAAGAAGATTGAAACATCGTCAGAAGTAATACAGAGATTTATTATTGTAATATTTGTTTTCTGACCTTAGTTTGCTTAGTTCGCTTATTCCTTTTATATGTTGTTGTAACAATACAGAAATATCAAACGGCAGATCGGTGTTTTGGTTTTTGCGTCCGTTATAACTAAGCGTTTCTGAGAAATCTTCTAAGAACAGCGTGGGCCCGAGCGTAGCGAGAGCTGGGCATTAACGGTTTATGAGACTTGGCTGACAATGAGCTACGGAGCTAACAACTAACGAACTAAATATACGTGGATGTATAAGTCCGATCGATGTCTCGCTGGAATATTCTGATGATTTTTTCAGAAGAATCCGACCGACATTGAACAAGTGTACTAAAGCTTGCAGCTGATAACAGGTTGTTATATGAATAACAAACCTCGCCAGATTACCAGCTTGCTAGACTAGTAGCTTTCTAGTTTTCTAGCCGGTCCCAAGGCCGGATAAAGAGGGAGGGTTGGGGCGTGGTGCTAGCAACTCCACCTCCGTAAAACAACCAAATCGCTACAGAAACTTCAACGAATAAATATATTAAAAATTCTAAAAACATAAGCAATAGCCTTACTTTTCGCTGGAATCGGGGAAGTGAAATGACGCAGGCTGGTGAAAGCCTTCGGGAAGCCAGTCAGCCGATGTGCCTTCTTTCGATGAAAGCAAAAGTAAGGATGGGTACCTGGAATGTTCGTACAATGTACGAAACTGGAAAGGCTGCCCAGATAGCCGCTGAAATGAGAAGGTACAGAATAGAAGTGTTGGGAATCTGCGAGAGCAGATGGAACGGAACTGGAAGGTGCCAACTACCTACTGGAGAGACAGTAATCTTTCCCGGCCACCCAGAGGACAACCACGAGCACACCGAGGGAGTGGCCATCATGATGTCACCAACAGCAACCAAAGCTCTCATGCAGTGGGAACCAATCTCCTCCAGGATAATGACAGCCAGGTTCAACTCAAAAGGAAGGAAAGTTACAGTCATTCAATGCTATGCGCCTACAAACGTCTCAGAACAAGAGAAGAAGGAGGCGTTCTACAGACAACTACAAGCAATAATGGACAACGTCCCAAATGGCGATATCAAAATCCTGATGGGCGACATGAATGCGAAGCTGGGAGGAGACAACACAGGAAGAGAACTCACCATGGGTCGTGAGGCCCTCGGCGAAATGAACGACAATGGTGAACTCTTCTCAGACTTCTGCGCCTTCAATGATTTGGTGATTGGTGGTAGTGTGTTCAAACACAAGGATATACACAAGACGACATGGATTTCACCAGATGGAAACACCAAGAATCAAATAGACTTCATCTCAATTTCAAGAAAGTGGAGACGGAGCCTACTGGACACAAGGTCAAGGAGAGGAGCAGATGTGGGTTCAGACCACTATCTAGTAGAAGGGACTTTCAAGGTGAAACTAAAAGCCTCGAGGATAGCTGGGGATAGGCCACAATGCAAGTTCAACACTCAATTACTGAAGGACACAACCACAAAAGACACCTTCACTGCAACTGTCAGAGCAAAGCAGGAAACACTACGCGACAGCACTGAAGAATCATGCGTGGAAGAACATTGGAAGTCTCTGAAGGCGATTCTCAACGAAACGTGTTCAACGGTTCTAGGAAGAAAGAAGAGACAAGACAAGGAATGGCTCTCAACGGACACTTGGAAATTAATAGAAGAGAGGAGAATGGTGAAAGAGAAAATGATTCAATGCAAGGACGGACAGGAGAAGGAGACAATGAGCTCAACTTACACAGCCTTGGACAAAGAAGTGAAGAAGTGTGCTAGGAAGGACAAAAGACGATTCTACGACAACCTGGCCACTGAAGCTGAGAAGGCAGCAGGCAAAAGGGACCTGAGGACACTATATCAGATAACCAAATCTCTATCCGAGAAGAGATCAACACAAGCGAAACCTATAAAAGACAGCCAAGGGAAGCCAATTACCAAGGAAGAAAAACAGATTAAACAATGGGCGGATCACTTCAAAGGACTCTTGAACCGACCATCACCTGCAACCCGTCCAGAAATACCAACAACAGCGCGCACACAACTGCAAGTTGACACCAATCCTTCAATGAAAGCTGAAGTCCTGAATGCAATTAAACTTCTGAAAGCTGGAAAAACAGCCGGACCAGTTGGAATACCCCCTGAAGCACTGAAAGCAGACCCAGAGACGACAGCAGACGTGCTGACTCCATTATTGCAAAAGGTCTGGAAGGAGGTAAAGGCGCCTACTGACTGGAGGAAAGGTTACCTCGTGAAACTACCAAAGAAGGGCGACTTAGGCCTCACTCTGCAAGAACTGGCGAGGAATAATGCTCCTATCGACGCCAAGTAAAATCCTGAGTCGCATCATCCTGGAGAGAATAAGGGACGCACTGGAGACAGAACTACGACCAGAAGAAGCTGGATTCAGGAAAGGCAAATCACGTACTGACCAAATTGCAACTCTACGCATCATCATCGAACAAAGCATGGAATAGCAATCAAACCTCTACCTCAACTTTATAGACTTTGAGAAGGCCTTCGACAGCGTTGATCGTGAAGTAATTTGGAAATTACTCGAGTACTATGGCGTACCCCAAATATTTATCAACCTTATTCAACAGCTGTACGACAACGGCACATGTCAAGTGATCCACAACGGAAGACTCAGCGAGGCGTTTGGAGTAAACACAGGAGTCAGACAAGGGTGCTTATTATCACCAATGATATTCCTAATTGTGGTGGACTGGATTATGCGTCGGACAGTGGGAAACGAGAAGACAGGGATATCCTGGACCAACGTGAAGAACCTAGAAGACCTGAATTTCGCGCGTGGATGATTTATGTTTGATGTCACACAAAATCGAAGACTAAAAAGCGAAAACCGACGAACTGGTCGAAGAAGCAGCCGGCGAAAACAGGACTCCAGGTGAACATAGACAAGACGGAGGTTATGAAAATAACCAGCCAACAACAGCACCAACATCCACCGCCAATCACCATCAACGGGGGGGATTTGAAAGAGGTTTCTTCATTCACTTATCTAGGGAGCATTGTCTCAACTAGAGACAGTCGGAACGGACGAGGATGTCAAATTGAGCAAGAATCGGGAAGGCAGGCGAGAAACACATTCATCAACCTGAAACAACCAATCTGGAAATCTTCGTGACTCAACATCAACAACGAAATTCGGTCGGATTTTAATTACAAACGTGAAGTCAGTCAGTTCTTCTATACGGATCAGAAACTTGACGGGCGGATCACAAAGAATATTTCCAACAGCCTGTTGCAGACCTTTATCAACCAACAACTGTCTTCGCTGGATCTATACCGAAGATCAGATGGCCAGGCCGGAAAGAATCACCAACAAGGAACTATGGGAACAAAGAAAGCAGGAACCAATCGCCAACCAACAAATATGCAGGAGGAAGTGGAGATGGATCGGACACTCGCTGAGGAGTTCGCCGCTGGGTGACATCGCTCGCGCATCAGGCCATTGCTCGAGTGGAACCAGGCCGAAAGGGAAGCGGCGTGTGGGACGTCCAAGGGTGACATGGAGGAGATCGTTTGAAGGGGAGTTGAAACAGTGTGGACTAGCATGGATGCAGGTGAAAAGTACAGCAGAAGATAGAAGCAAAAGGAGACGTGTAGTTGAAGCCCTATGTTCCACTAGGAACCCAAGGGAGCAATAATAATAATACGAATTTGAAGAGAAATGACGACCGCTGAGGTAGGCTGGCCAATGATACCATTACTCTGCCTTGCCGAATGCTCGAAGTTAAACGTAAACCTGTGCCCTATTCATCAATAACAAATATGAGGCAACTTCATGTTATAAGATCGAAAAAAAGTATTCGACAGTGGACTTCATAATTCTGGTCAAGCTTAAGTAAAACATTAGCGAAGTCAATTCTAGGCGGGAGACGACTTAGGGTCTATACAACACAGAACACTAAGGTCACCCAAATGTATTTAGTGATTAAAGATTTTAGAAAGACGAAACATGTAACCAAGTAGAAACTATATGGTCTCTATGACTTTTAGGGTTCTCTCTATCCACTGATCGATATCCTATAAAATTTAAGCTAGAGACCTGAAGATATCAGTTACTGGCATGTGAGTTATGCCTGTGAAATCACACGGTAAGGATATACGTTATAACGTGTTAAATTTTCCGCGCTTCAGGTTTTCTCGTGTTTAATTGGCTAGAACAGTGGCGGACAATTGGATTTTTGATTTATCCTCGGTAGGTGCTATCGTGCTCTGTTTTGTGTGCTTGTGTTATGCGTCGTTTGCAAGCAACTTTGGCGAATACAGATGTAACACTTGACTATTCTAACATTGTTTAAGTGCTTTTCATACGGAGACAGTCCTCTTTTTGTTATAAACTACCTTGAAACTGGTCACGCATTGTGGTGGCTATCAGTGACTACCATCCCATGGGTCGCAATACATTTCTTGAGTTGTGGTTATACGTACGGTAATTCCTACTTCGATGTTTCTCACTCACATAGTCTGGTATCTTGCGTTTCTTGCGAATTAACTGTGACAAGCTATGGCAATAATGTGCTTCGCTAACCAGGCCTTTTTTCTACAATTTCATCGGAGGTAATCAGTGCGAGCGAAAGCAGCACATATGTAAGAAGCTACGAACGCATTAGAAGACTTTCAAAAGGCGTGGAGCTTATACATTGCTAAAAATGACGAACTTTTCCACATATCAGTATGTGAATACGTTCACATGGGGAGGGAAAATCCACGAGTGAGGCATTGTATAGTAGTGAGCCAGCTTTGTGGAACTTTCATCTGGCCTCTATGTTTCGCTCTAGTCCCTCAGACCAATAACAAAGTATTGTCAAATGTACTCTTGTAGTATGATTCGATGGCACAATTACTGGCAGTTAATAATATTATGTATGCGTCATGTTCATGATATTTTCTGCACAATTAACGCGCCCCATATTTCAAAAGGAGTGTAGATTAGGAAGATTGAACTTAACTTATACTTGAGTCACATATGGTCATGTATGTTACTGAATAATAATAATGTGCATTCTCATATAAACATATAAATTTACATGAGAATGCATGCCATTTATACAGGCACGATCAAGTATGATGTAATATCAGATCGTAGATTGTCTACAAGTTAATAATGTTTCAACAGTTAAATATTTGATATATATATAAATACACTGTCAATGGAGTTGAAGATTGAACGATCAATTCTTGGTTGTTTGCTCAAAATCAACTTCCTCGATTTTCGCGGAGGCATCAATACGACAGTCATCGTCTCATCGGTCGCTGTTCAGAAAGAAGAGTTAAACATCGTCAGAAGTAACATAACGATTTATTATTGTAATATTTGTTTACAGACCTTAGTTTTCTTAGTTTGCTTAGTGATACTTGATTTATATGCTGGTGTAACAATACATAATACTCAAGTCAACAATTGGTGTTCTGGTTTCTTCGTCCGTTGTTACTAAGCGTTTCTCAGAAATCTTCTAAGAACAGCGTGGGCCCGAGCGTAGCGAGAGCTGGGCATTAACGGTTTATGAGACTTTGATGACAGTTTCTGACGATAGAAACAGATCTGGCGGATTGAAACAGTTGGTGAAAGTTTGGATAGTCGCCGTTCATCTTTCCTGGTGCCGGTCAAGTCCTCTTTGAACAAGCAATATCTGGAACTTTTTTGGAATTTGGTCAAGTTCAACAATGCCTGGGTCAAAGAAGGGACAGAGTGTCTTGGATGCAAACAGGAAAGTAAGTCATGGTGACTTGTCTGTTAATTGTAACGATGTGTCTGATGTTAAACATGATATGGTTGATGTTACTGTTTCGCCGTTCAGGGATAATAGGAACATCAAACTCCCTAAATTTGAACCACGGTGTTTTGATGGAAACCCGGCTGATTATTTACAATTTGTAAAGGAGTTTGAGATCATGCTGAATAGTTTTCTATTAAATGATGAATTGAAATTGATGTATTTGATGAGATATTGCACTGGAGATGCTGCAAGAGCTATACAGTGTTGTAAGTTTATGAAGCCAAAGGAGGGCTACGATGAGGCTATGAGCATATTACGCCAAAGGTTTGGAAGACCCTCGATGATTGCAGGGAAATTATTCGAGGCTGTTGAGGGTAATGGTGGTCAGTTACAGGATGACTCCCAGGCACTCACTGAGTTTTTAGATAATTTGCTAATTTACAAGAATGGAATGATTTCGATGAATCGAATGAGTGACCTCAACTCGAGTTTTATACTAGAAGTAATAGCAAGACGTCTACCTACCCGACTGCAAAGGAAGTGGGTGAAGATAAGCTCCCGTATGGAGGATGAGGGTATCGAGCCAAAGTTTGATGATATCCTGAAACTGGTAAATACTAGTGTCAATCAATCTATGAGCAAGTTCGCCAGTCTGTTAGATCTCACCCATAGAATAGAGCAGTCTGAGGGGAAAACGTACTCATTGATGACGAATAAGCCTCAGAGAGGTGGATATCGAGAAGGCTCCATGATGTCTAGTAATGCATATAGATCTAGTGAGTGTAACAGGTTTCGTAGTACATCCTCAACAGATAAGTTGCAAGATGCAAGACAAACACGGTTGTGTTGTACTCGTTTGCAAGAGGTGCATACAAAGGTGAACTGTGAACCAGTGAGCAAGTTCAGTGATAAGCTAAATGTAAACTCCAGGCCTGACTCCGAATTGTGTGACGATAACGTTGTTGTGAAGAAGTCTGTAGTTGCAACTGGTAAGCCGTTGTTGAATAGAGTGTCACAGAATAGAGTTACTGCTTCAGAGTGGAGTTCTGACTCCAAAAGTTTACAAAGTATAACTAGTCAGAGTGAAGATATAAAACCTTTAATGATTTGTGAGGAGGAACCAAAATTGTCTACTTCTGTTATTAAAGAGTTTGAAAATGATGAACTTGACGGTAAATTGAATATTTGTGATAATGATCATGATAGTGCAGATTTGTCTTTGGTTGATCATTATGAGATGAGGGATATGCCTACTACTGCTAAGTTAAATAAAGGTTCTGTACAACTACAACGTGAAGTAGAATTGAACGCAGATGCAGTTCCAGAAGGTGTGCATACTTGTGAGACAGTCAGTGTAATTGATCAGCGTGTAGCCCACCTATCATCAGATGATAGTGCTAAACCCGAACTAGTAGTGAAAGACAGCAGTGGTGGTAATCTTGCAGTTGGACAACTATCTGAGAGCCGAACAAGAACAGCTTCTGATCCACCACTAAGTTCATCACCTTGTGTCACTCAGTCATCGTTGGTGTTTTCATCCACAATGAAACAGATGCCCATCAACTCAAGTATCTTCTGCAATGACTATGGTAGTATCAGTTCGTTTGAAAGGACGAATATCAATGGTCAGTTTAGTGTGGATAAGCCAAGTGTAAAGGAGAGAGTTATTGTTAAATTGACTTGCACGAATAAAGGCATTTCTAGTTTCAAGTTACTATTTGAATGTTATTATCTTTGGTGTAAATTACTCTGTTTCTATACTTGGTTGATGAGATATGTCGTGTGTTTGTTGGTCATCTATATTCTACGATACAATGACATGGGCGTGTTGCCGTTCAGATTTGAGGATATAGCTGATAGAAGGAAGTTAGCAAATGAACTCTGCGACGATTTTCCAACCTAGGGCGTCAACCTGAGAAGGGTTGTAGGCGTACTGCTGTAAGTCCTACAATTCTTCAAAGGGTAGCGCATCAATGAGCAGTCCAATGTGCTTGGTGTATGATCTTGTACATATGTTCATATTGTATATACTGAATTGATATCATCTGTCATCTAGCTGTTGGTAATTCTGTTTGTGTCCGGACGACTTCCACTTGGATCATCAACCTGAGAAGGAATGTAGGCGTACTGCTGTAAGTCCTACAGTTCTTCAAGGGTAGTTTGTCGTGTCAGAATCCACAACATTTGATGTGTTGATTGTACATATGTTTGTGTTAAATAGTTGTGTGAGTTCCAATTGATGTAATTGTTGGTTAATCTTGTTTGTGTCTGGACATTCCACAACTTACAATCGTCAACCTGTGAAGGGTTGTAGGCGTACTGGTGTAAGTCCTGCAATTCTTCAAAGGAATTCAATCAAGACATGATCGGCGAGGTTGTTTGTACTGTTTGTATATACGTGTGGTGTGTCATATCAATTGGTGTTTTTGGATTCATTGTGTTTACTTGTTGTTTTCGTATCTTGTTGTTATTGCGTAATTTTGTTAAAATTTTCGTCGTGATTACTTCTGAAGTTGTTTCGAGTCTTCTACATCCATGAATGAATTGATTGATGTTAAGGACAGCAGATGGGTCGTATACGCCGGGGAGGCTAGGCTATTGCTGAGAATGAAATGCACACGGAGATAATTGTTAGCTGCGGTCCGACACGCCGGGGAGAAAGAGTGTAAACGACTGAGGCTCGCATGCGTCACCGCTACTAGAACTGAGGCAGAATGAGTGACAAGCGATTTCAGTGATAATTGATAGTGAATAGAAAAGAGGATGCTTGAAGAGTATCATGAGGTGCTGCTATGGTCACGTTGCATTCTGCAAGAGTCATTCTAGCAAGTGGCGATTGTGTTGCAAGATGTCAAGAGGAGGTCTCTGTCTGGAGGCGCAGGTCGTCATTGATGTGTGAGATTGTGCTGTGGGTATGCTTGTGGTGTGTTGGCTTTTCTGTTTGTTTTCCATTTCAGCTCTGTCCGTGTGACCCAGGTTCTCGCAATGGCATCCAAGTCAACGTGCATTGGTCGTGAAGGAAAAAAGGGTTGGATCCCTTTTTTGCCGGGGAGTGTCAATGGAGTTGAAGATTGAACGATCAATTCTTGGTTGTTTGCTCAAAATCAACTTCCTCGATTTTCGCGGAGGCATCAATACGACAGTCATCGTCTCATCGGTCGCTGTTCAGAAAGAAGAGTTAAACATCGTCAGAAGTAACATAACGATTTATTATTGTAATATTTGTTTACAGACCTTAGTTTTCTTAGTTTGCTTAGTGATACTTGATTTATATGCTGGTGTAACAATACATAATACTCAAGTCAACAATTGGTGTTCTGGTTTTTTCGTCCGTTGTTACTAAGCGTTTCTCAGAAATCTTCTAAGAACAGCGTGGGCCCGAGCGTAGCGAGAGCTGGGCATTAACGGTTTATGAGGCTTTGATGACATACACTCATTGTCTGAACCAGGCCGCATAGTTATTGAATTGTACAGTTGTCCTCCAGGTTGAGCGGGAAAATCGACTTCGTTTCATTTTCATCCCGTGGTTGTAGGTATACGATAACCAACCAAAATTGAGGTAAGTACAACGTTTACAAGGGATTGAAAGCTGTTTTAGAAAAGCAAAAGTGCTGAGGTGAATCATTAAATTGTAATGAAATAGGTAAGTGCAAGTATCATTAATAAATGCATTAATAAAGGAAACTCCCTAGGCTGACAACGTTCATTTGCAATGTATAATGCTACACGTATATCTCGTACTATCATGATGTCCACTTTTGGTTTTAATACATTTATCCTCATGCCAGTTGTTTTTATTTTATACCTATTTGTGCATTTAGTGCACAACCGTACCCTACAGAGAAAAGGAATAGAATAAGTCTGTCAGTCACGTCACGTAAACCGTTAATGCCCAGCTCTTGCTACGCTCGGGCTCACGCTGTTCCTTGAAGTTTTTCAGAAACGCTTAGTTATAACGGACGCAAAAACCAAAACACCGATCTGCCGTTTGATATTTCTGTATTGTAACACCAACATATAAAAAATCTTCCACTAAGGTCTGTGAACAAATATTACAATAATAAATCACAATATTACTTCTGACGGTTGTCTACTGACTTCTTTCTGAACAGCGACCGATGAGACGATGACTGTCGTATTGATGCCTCCACGAAAATTGAAGAAGTTGGTTTTGAGCAAACAACAATGAATTGATCGTTCAATCTTCAACTAAATTGACACTCCCCGGCAAAAAAGGATCTATTCCTTTTTTCCATCACGACCAATACACGTTGACTTGGATGCCATTGCGAGAACCTGGGTCACACGGACATAGCTGAAATGGAAAACGAACAGAAAAGCCAACTCACCACAAGCATACTCACAGCACAATCTCACACATCAATGACGACCTGCGCCTTCCAGTTAAAGGTGTCCTCTTGAAATCTTGTAACAAAATCGCCACTTGCTAGAATGACTCTTGCAGAATGCAACGTGACCATAGCACCACCTCATGATACTCTTCAAGCATCCTCTTTTCTATTCACTATCAATTATCACTGAAATCGCTTGTCACTCATTCTGCCTCAGTTCTAGTAGTGGTGACGCATGCGAGCCTCAGTCGTTTACACTCTTTCTCCCCGGCGTGTCGGACCGCAGCTAACAATTATCCCCGTATGCATTTCATTCTCAGCAATAGCCTCCCCGGCGTATACGACCCATCTGCTGTCTCTAATATCAATCAATTCATTCACGAATGTAGAAGACTCGAAACAACTTCAGAAGTAATCACGACGAAAATTTTAACAAAATTATGCAATAAAAACAAGGTACGGAAACAACAAGTAAACACAATTAATCCGAAATCACAAATTGAGAAGACACACCACTCGTATACACAAACAGTACAAATAACCTCGCGGATCATGTCTTGGTGGAATTCTTTCGAAGAATTGCAGGACTTACACCAGTACGCCTACAAGCCTTCACAGGTTGACGATTGTAAGTTGTGGAATGTCCAGACACAAACAAGATTAACCAACAATTACAATAATTGGAATTCACACAATTATTTAACACAAACATATGTACAATCAACACATCAAATGTTGTGGATTCTGACACGACAAACTACCCTTGAAGAACTGTAGGACTTACAGCAGTACGCCTACATTCCTTCTCAGGTTGATGATCCAAGTGGAAGTCGTCTGGACACAAACAGAATTACCAACAGCTAGATGACAGATGATATCAATTCAGTATATACAGTATGAACATATATACAAAATCACACACCAGGCACATTGGACTGCTCACTGATGCGCTACCCTTTGAAGAATTGTAGGACTCACAGCAGTACGCCTACAACCCTTCTCAGGTTGACGCCCTAGGTTGGAAAATCATCGCAGAGTTCATTTGCTGACTTTTTTCTATCAGCTATATCCTCAAATCTGAACGGAAACACGCCCATGTCATTGTATCGTAGAATATAGATGACCAACAAACACACGACATATCTCATCAACCAAGTATAGAAACAGAGTAATTTACACCAAAGATAATAACATTCAAATAGTAACTTGAAACTAGAAATGCCTTTATTCGTGCAAGTCAATTTAACAATAACTCTCTCCTTTACACTTGGCTTATCCGCACTAAACTGACCATTGATATACGTCCTTTCAGACGAACTGATACTACCATAGTCATTGCAGAAGATACTTGAGTTGATGGGCATCTGTTTCATTGTGGATGAAAACACCAACGATGACTGAGTGACACAAGGTGATGAACTTAGTGGTGGATCAGAAGCTGTTCTTGTTCCGCTCTCAGATAATTGTCCAAGTGCAAGATTACCACCACTGCGTTCTTTCACTACTAGTTCGGGTTTAGCACTATCATCTGATGATAGGTGGGCTACACGCTGATCAATTACACTGACTGTCTCACAAGTATTCACACCTTTTGGAACTGCATCTGCGTTCAATTCTACTTCACGTTCAAGTTGTACAGAAACTTTGTTCAACTTAGCAGTAGTAGGCATATCCCTCATCTCATCATGATCAACCAAAGACAACTGTGTACTATCATGATCATTATCACGAATATTCACTTTACCGTCAACTTCATCATTTTCAAACTCTTTAATAACAGAAATAGACAATTTTGGTTCCTCCTCGCAAATCCTAAAATATTTTATAACTTCACTCTGACTAGTAACACCTTGTAAACTTGTGGAGTCAGAACTGCACTCTGAAGCAATAACTCTACTCTGTGACACTCTATTCAACAATGGCTTACCAGTTGCAACTACAGACTTCTTCACCGCACCGTTATCGTCACTCAATTCGGAGTCAGGCCTGGAGTTTACATTTAGCTTATCACTGAACTTGCTCACTGGTTCACAGCTCACCTTTGTATGCACCTCTTGCAAACGTGTACAACACAACCGTGTTTGTCTTGCATCTTGCAACTTATCTGTTGAGGATGTACTACGAAACCTGTTACACTCACTAGATCCATATGCATTACTAGACATCATGGTGCCTTCTCGATATCCACCTCTCTGAGGCCTATTCGTCATCAATGATTGCGTTTTACCCTCAGACTGCTCTATTCTAGGGGTGAGATTCAATATACTGGCAAAATTGCTCATCGATTGATTGACACTATCTTGTACTAGTTTCAGGATATCATCAAATTTCGGCTCGATACCCTCATCCTCCATACGGGAGCTTATCTTCATCCACTTCCTTTGCAGTCGAGTAGGTAGGCGTCTTGCTATTACTTCTAGTATAAAACTCGAGTTGAGGTCACTCATACAATTCATAGAAATCAAGGTATTCTTATAAGATTATTTAAAAACTCAGTAAGTGCCTTGGAGTCATCTTTTACTTGACTGCCGTTACCTTTGACAGCTTCGTATACGTTCCTTACAATCATCGAAGGTCTTCCAAACCTTTGACGTAATATGCTCATAGCCTCAGCGTATCCCTCATTAGGGGGCATGAGCTTACAGCACTGTATAGCTCCTGCAGCATCTCCAGTGCAATACCTCATCAAATACATTAACTTCATTTCATCAGTTAATAAAATCCACTCAGCATGATCTCAAACTCCTTTACAAATTGTAAATAATCAGCCGGGTTTCCATCAAAACATCGTGGTTCAAATTTAGGGAGTTTGATGTTCCTATTATCCCTGAACGGCGAAACGGTAACATCAACCATGTCATGCTTAACATCAGACACATCGTTGCAATTAACAGACAAGTCACCATGACTTACTTTCCTGTTTGCATCCAAGACACTCTGTCCCTTCTTTGACCCAGGCATTGTTGAACTTGACCAAATTCCAAAAACGTTCCAGATATTGCTTGTTCAAAGAGGACTTGACCGGCACCAGGAAAGATGAACGGTGACTATCCAAACTTTCACCAACTGTCTGAATCCGCCAGATCTGTTTCTATCGTCAGAAACTGTCATCAAAGTCTCATAAACCGTTAATGCCCAGCTCTCGCTACGCTCGGGCTCATGCTGTTCCTTGAAGTTTTTCAGAAACGCTTAGTAATAACGGACGCAAAATCCAAAACATCGATTGGCCACTTGAGAATTCTTTATTGTAACACCAACATATAAAAAATCTTCCACTAATGTCTGTGAACAAATATTACAATAATAAATCACAATATTACTTCTGACGGTTGTCTACTGACTTCTTTCTGAACAGCGACCGATGAGACGATGACTGTCGTATTGATGCCTCCACGAAAATTGAAGAAGTTGGTTTTGAGCAAACAACAATGAATTGATCGTTCAATCTTCAACTACATTGACAAAGTCATTAAGAGGTACAATATGTTAGGTTCAATGGAATATAATGAGGATCTAGTAAAGACGTTATTAGAAAATGAATGGGATAGGACATTGTGAAGTAGTATTCATAGATTCGACAATGGACAGCAAGTTAATTTATAAGATGCCCCATAAATCTGTGCAGAGCCCTCACGGTCGCATCTCAACAATAGGCTGAGCGAACGGTATATATTTAAAGGCAGAAGCATGATCTGTCTAGGCGTTCATTATTATCTTTTTCAAGACAAAGATCTAAGCCCTCAGAAAAATCTCTTGCGGTCAAATTGCATATTGCTGTTCTTACAGAATGGGGCGATTCACCTTAGTGACCACCACCATATCTATGTAAATGCTTGATTTATGCAAGTGAATTTAATCTGGATCAATTTTAGGAATGATGGGTCGCAATGAGGTCTGTCAGTTAATTAAACTCAGTGGAAGCAGATGTAGCCGCATTTGGCCAAACACATCCGAAAAACAGTGATGGTCCTTTTACGACTTGTAACCAGATATATTGGATAATCAGTTTTAGGAATTGATTCTACATACAACAACAAGTGAAGGTAAGTTCACCCATTCATGTATAACCATGCAGACATTCTGTTTTGCAGTTTGTGATACCGGATAGCTTTGAACACGGACACAGAGTTCTGTTTACTTGAATTTTGGAAGAATTCAAACGTGACGCAATTTGGACACTGAGCAGTTTCCATCGAATAATGGGAGATACTTTCCAAACGAAGACTCTCATCTTGGACTGTGCTCAGTTAATGCATGTAAATAAACTTGTTTGCGTTGCAGTGAAATAAAATTTTCTATCCAATATTCCCGTGTTCTATTTGTTCTGCATGCGGTGGGAGTACGGCATGCTAGACCGGTACTCCCTAGGATATGAACTCGTTACTATACATAAGTGTAATTCTGTAGCAACACTATCGATCGATATAAGTAGTGAAATGTGAGTACTTTAGTCAAGCCTAACCATCTGCCTAAAGTTACGCGATTACGTCCCCTAGTCATAGGTAAATCTGTAGGGGCCAAGGACAAAAATACGTAACTTTAGTATTTGAAAATTAAGAAAAGAACTTAGGCACTGCAGTTGATTTCGATTTCGTATAAGGTTGTATATTCAGAAGTAGTGCATTACCATTATTTCACTTAAAGCGTGATGTCAATCCATATGATTATGAGTGTTAACTTAAACTGTAAGGTGAAGTGTACACGATACGAATAATTGAATAGGTTGAGACGTAGCGATCGTAGTAATAATTTGCTTACGTTGAATTATGCCAACAATTACTTTCTCAGGTCTCATTGATAAGTCAGGCCTCCATCTCGTACTAATGACAAATCTGGTTTTACTCAGATAGAATAAGAAAAGTATGGTTAGCAGGATGTTAAGTATATTAATGAAATATAATAAGAAGCAAATTTCTTTACGCAGTTGTTTGTCGTAATTATTTTGGCTATATCGAATCGCTGTGACCGGGTTGACTGACGTTACCGGATATCTGGAAATAAGTCAACTAAGTGTATGTTTTTAAGTCGCCGAAGTAGGAAAGAAGTAATATTGAAGTTAAACGCTTTATATTTGCCTACCTTTGTTGAAAAAGGTCCATTATCCTTTCCCGTTTTTCGTTCATGACAGCATTCTTCTGTGGTTTTCACTGTCACACATAATGTTCATCTTCTGAAGTATAGCAGCAAGCAAATAATAATAATTTGATATGTCGTAAACGGGTGTTTACAAGGAATGCATGCCATTTCTACAGGCACAATAAGTTATGTTATGAATTTAATTAATACCCACTTTGAACACAAAACAAGAACAAGATACGATGCCGCACACAACTATGTTATATGGAGAGACTGACTTCAAGCTTTATTTTTTCTCCAATTATTTGTAATCCATCAAACACATACTTGGGCATTTTGTCAATACGAAGACACTATTTTGATATTTCTTAATGTACTCGACTGAACGACTAGCTATCAGGTTGTACACACAAACTAGCGGCAGAGAGAACAGCAACTTTGTAATTTCACCTTGAATCAAATTCATTTAATGTAAATAATACTTATCCATGCCTGTACAACTGGTGTGTCCTACACAGATAGGAATAAATATATATTATTATCTTCCCTTCGCGCACAGAAGCATGCGGTCACTACATACACTGAAGCATTGTAACCTGAACATCACAAAATCCCTACAGATAACTTGTTTAATAATAAATGCTTTAAAGATATGAGCCACAAGTACATCTTCCATATCCTTCATAGCCACAAGTAATTCATCAAGGATCTCAGAATATCTTAGTGATCTGAAAACGAATTATTGAGACTGGTATAACTTATCTAACAGGTGTAGTAGTTGTAGGACACAGTTGCTAGCTACTAATGGACAGAAAGCTGATACTAATTTTAGGTAGTCTGACATTTTAGAAGGACCATCTATACTATTCTTCGTGACCCGATGCACACTGATATCAACATAATCTGATGCCATTTTATGCAATGAGCAATTACGGTCTTCTGAAATTCCATGTGCAAATGTAAATCAAACTAGTATCACATCCTCGCCTAAACAATTTTAACTAGGAACTTCATCAAAGTAGATATAACCACCAGGAAATTCAGCAGCCTGTCTCATTCATCGCATGATCTCTTCGATGTGTTATGGAATATTTCAGTCATCACAGAAGTGTTAAACATCCTCAAAACACACATCCAACTTATGTCTGTATGCTACTTCTCTTCCAAATGCCCGATTCTCATAGAATAACTGAGATGACAACAGCCATTGCCCGTAGTCAATTTACTACCTTGAGATCTAAAACAACTCGCAAACAACAGGGCCTCAAGGTCCTAAGACGCTATTAATAGTCTTTCGGTGCGAAATTACTTAAAAGGATGACTTTTTTATTAATAATTCGTCTGGGATATGGAGACAATTTTACGCATTACCAAGAACACAATACAGCGAAATACTGCCTTCTTCGGCTACAGAAGCCTAAAACTAGTCAAATATAACCAATTTTCACAAAGCTGAGCGATTATAACGCCTCTATATGCGTGAACGCGATAGCCCATACATTGCGCGAAAGTATATGGCTATAACGTTTATCCTCACTCGAAATCACAATATTACATCAGTTAAGTCTTCCCCCGAAACCAAGCCCACTTTAAAGCAAAGGCAACATAGCAACAAGCGTCAGTGCGGGGATATGCAATAAAGTCGCTCTTCAAAAGTTAAAATTGTCTTCTCCAATAATAAGGGTATGTTAACAGGACACTTGGTTTATAAACCAGAGATCCAGGATTCATGGACTCCACTACACTCTTCATCATCATCCTTGAAAGGCTTACACTGACCTGTTTGACCGTTCATGAAATGGTAATATTCTCAGATGGCAGTAACTGATATCTTCAGGTCTCTAGCTTAAATTTTATAGGATATCGATCAGTGGATAGAGAGAACCCTAAAAGTCATAGAGACCATATAGTTTCTACTTGGTTACATGTTTCGTCTTTCTAAAATCTTTAATCACTAAATACATTTGGGTGACCTTAGTGTTCTGTGTTGTATAGACCCTAAGTCGTCTCCCGCCTAGAATTGACTTCGCTAAGAATGTTCGTGTGATGAAGTTATATATTGAATTATGACATTCGTCGCACACTCTAGTGGTTCTGACTTACGTCCAATGGGGGACATTTACTGGCTGTAATAATTCACACTCCATACTAAACGTATGTTTATCCCCGTTTAAATAAATTAAAGCATTGGCCTGAAAATCCTTGCGCTTGTTTATCGGTGATTCCAACCACCGGTCTGTTGGATGAAAACGTCTTTAATTGTTTCCTGTTTTTGTGACCTAGTATCAAGAGGCGGGCACACTTTATTCAATCGCAAATGAAACAGAAATGGCCGTAGATTGCTCCGCCAGAATCCGCGCATGTACAGGATATCAAGTGAAGTCAATACAGGTCTCCTCAAGAAGCTGTCAGTCCATAGAGAAGGTCCGCTGAAAACTGTCTTGAGAATAAGTTCCACGAAAGGAGTGTTACCAGTAGATTAAAGAGTTAACGGCACTTGAAAGTACCTCCAAAGTTTATAACTTAACGGCACTTCTTAAAAAACGAATGCAGTCGGCGAGGGAAATCCCATACTTACTTCACGACAAAGTAATCTACAATGAACCTGCCACTATCTGTGAACTTTTCAGTGATTGGTTTGCAAACTTTAGTTTAGAAACACATATGCCTGGTGAAACCGCTCCCCTTACTATCTCTTCCCTTGAAAGCATTGTGTTCACTAATCAGTTAATAGTACAAGCAATTAAAAGCCTTAAACCTTCCACTAGTACGGGACCGGATGGCCTAGCTTCGATAATTTTCAAAAACAGTGGGTGTGATATACCCTTGTTACTCCTTAAATTCTTCTCAATATCTATGGACACTGGCACTTACCCTAGTGAGTGGAAAACTAGCTTCATAATTCCACATTACAAATCTGGGGATAAGGCAAACGTCCGCAATTACAGACCCATAAATATAACCCCAGTTATCTCACGAATCATGGAGAAAGTTGTAAAAGATCAATTGTCAGACTACCTAATTAGGGAAGATCTTGTTACAAGGTCTCAACACGGATTTCTCAAAAATAGATCCTGCGTTACTTGCCACTTCGACTTTTTCAACTGCATCACTAGTAGTCGCGAAGCACGTAAGCTAGTCGTTGTTCTCTACTTCGATATATCTAGGGCATTTGACATGGTATCTCACAGTATTCTCTTTGAGAAGCTGTACTCTTGTGGAATTCGCAACCCATTACTGAACTGGTTAAAATCATTTCTAAGCAACAGGGTACAAATAACCAAAGTTGGATCTGTATTGTCTCATCCTAGGCAGATCTCAAGTGGGGTCGTGCAAGGTAGTGTCCTAGGTCCACTTTTATTCACAATCTACATTAACAGCATTTGCAAGTGCTTCACCTTAGGCAAACCATTCCTATATGCTGACGACCTCAAAGTCGTCTACTCCTGCTACACTCATGAATTAAGCGATATGGTTACTAAAATACATCTTGAACTAAGTAGCCTTGCAACATGGTGTGCTGAATCCTGTCTAAATTTTAACATTGACAAATGCGGCTGGATTTATATCAGAAACAGTAACCTTGATCTAACTCTTGAAATAAATGGGCGAAAACTAGCTAAGCTCAACTCAGTCGTAGATCTCGGTATTAGATACTCTAGTAACCTAACGTTCGCTGAACAGACTGATTATGCCAGACGTAAAACACGAAGGCTGATAGGATGCATAACACGCAATTTCTTTTGTTGTGAAACTAGGGTTTTATTATACAAAGTATGTGTCCGACCTATCTTAGAATACTGCCCGTTTATTCTTAGCGGACTCAGACAAAATGACAAGCTTAAATTAGAGGGAGTGCAACGGCAGTTTACCTCAAGAACTCTTGGTTTAGAAAGTGGTCTGGAATACCATGAGCGATGCGAAAGACTAAGATTAGAACCCCTCTGGAAAAGACGCCTTAAGCTAAACCTTATCTTTTACTATAAGCTAACTAATCTTCTCTTGCATTCCTCCGAGCCAATAACTAAACCTACCGCTGTCATCAGTTACAATCTTAGAAATCATCACAACCTAGCTGCTATGGAGCACTGTCAGACTTACGTGCGGTACAACTTCTTCTTAAATAAGTTTTCAGTCATTTGGAATAGACTACCAGCTAATGTGCGCGATGCAAACACACTTCCAGTGTTCATCTCCTCAGTCACCAGACTGCTCAAAGATGACAATGCACTTTTGCGCCTGACTCTTACACCTTCTTTTTCACCATACATAGATATTTTAAGTTCTTTAAACGTGTAGTTACAACAAACTACAATTATAAATTTTAATATTATTGGAACTAGATGATAAACATTTCTACACAGGACAGTAATATTAGTTCACACATAATATAAAAGTTAGCGTAACGGGACTAGTTAGTTAATGAACAAAAATAAGCATAGTTACAAAACAGAATATATATGTATATATTTATTAATCACTCCTTAAGGACTCCCGTTGCTTTCTTTTGCGTTGCTGTTGTTTGTCTTCTTTTTTCTCTCACCATTTCAGCTTCTATTTGACTTTTTGAATGAGAATGAATAATGTGGATATTTGACCATTTACAATGACAAATGATCTGCAAACATTATTGGTCCCGTATCTTTCAGTTGCCTGGTTAATAACGAATTAACTTTCCCCACGACGCAACCTGGATTACATTTGTGGAATATACTCTTATACCAATGGAAAAGTATCAATTTGTAATACAACGTCACGATTGTAACTTATAACATAACTGATCGTATCTGTAAAATAGCTTCCTTATTACCCAATTTGGATATAAATCAAATCAAAAATAAGATTCGGATTTGTACACACCCAAGTTATATTGAGGAATTACTTCAAGCTTTATTTTTTCCCAAGTATTTTTAATCCATCCAAAACATACTTGGGTTTTTTTGTTAATGCGAAGTTAATATTCCTATATTTCATGACGTGCTCCATTGAATGACTGGTTATCATATTGTTCCCACAGACCTAAGACAAAAACGCCAGCAACCATGTAACTTAACCATAAACCGAATTTATGAAATTTAAATAATTCTTACCCATGCCTGTATATTTGGTGTGTCCTACACAAGTAGGAAAAATGTGTATTTTATTAAAACATTATTATTAATTGTGATTGCTAATCGTATATGTAATTTATCATATTGATGTTGCCTGTAAACTGGCATCCCTCATGTACAAAATGAGAATATACTATTATTATTATTATTACTCACTGGTCACCATAAATGCCGAACCAAATAGCAGTTAGTCTTACTTGCACTTGAATTGAGATAGTGGAGAGAATTAATAGGAAGTCTTTCACGCCTTATCTGGTTAATGATTCTCGAATCAGGATGAATTAGCTGTCCAATACTCCTTGTTGTTCAATGGTTCACTAAGGAATATCAACCTGTTGTCAAACTTGAAAAGGCAAATCCAGTCCTTACAGACCAACTCCAATAAATCAGTCGGATGCCGTCTAATGACCTGCTACAAGACTGAATTTCTTGGGATTCCAGTGAGAAGTAGTGACCAATGAGGTCCATCCAGTCATGTGTGAGGGTGGATTTCCTGGCGATGAAATTGATTGGTGGTCACGCTAAATCATAAAATGGTAGAAGTTGGAAATCATGGGCCATTGAATCAGGCCCCAGTGGCTGAATGGTATACAAACTTGCTTTGTAACTAGAAGGTCCCGGGTTCGAACCCCGGTGATGACTCCCGATGACTCCCAAACTAGTGTAAAACAACTGTGCAATACTCCTTGGTTTTCGAAGGTTGTCCAAGTGATATCACTCCGTGGTCAAACTCGAAAAAATTCCTGACCTTACACACCAACTCTTGCAGATAGTTTCATGGCCAACTCAAAGCGTAGTTTTTCTAACTGCTTCAATCCCTACCAGTTGTCTAATTCCAGTGTATCTCTATTAAGTGTACATGTTCTCTAGCTGTCTTAACTTCCCTATACCCACTGTCCTTGCGCCACCTTGCTTTTTGCAGTCTATTTCGTCTCCAGACTCGCTTCGATCCCACTTGGTGGTTCGTAAGTCAAAATGTATATATGTTTACTGGAGGATTTCCATGTGAAACAAAAATTGCAAGTCCAAGTAGAGGTACTCTAGTAAGATGCATGCATTATTACCAAATAACGTACATCTTCTGCGACAGTCAGTGAAGTAGGTGGTGCAGGAATCTGCCTAAAAGCTGAGAGTATTTTAAAGCGCCATTTTAGTGGACTTAGTGAGGATGCTGCTATCGGTACAAAATATCGGAATAAAAATTCAAGTTACTGGAAGAATTTTGTGACAGTGTATCATAAAAGATACATTCAGAAAGTCGAAAAAATGGGTGGTTACTTAATGATACGGTTAAAATCCTCTGTCACAAACCGCTGTTATAATCCACAGGAGTGTTCTCTGCTGGGGCCGTGTCGACTAATAGAAGTTGTGCACCGGTTGTAGATTAGTCTTCGGGCGGGGACGAGAGGTCTCCGTGAAGTTCTGAAGGAAACAGCGCGGTTAGTAGTGAAACAGTTAAGCCGTGTGGACGAGTGAGAAGACAAAGTGACGAGCGGCATGCTGTATTGTAGACTGTACTCCAGAGTTACGTGTACTTTATCGTGAATCGTCCTAAAGAGATGTCACGTTCAGTGTTTTTTACTCGTGAGATCTAAAAAATTCTGAACAGATATATTTTTCAGGACTCCATAACATGTGTCTAGCGGGAAAACGGACCTCAAGGCTTAGTGAAGCCTGTCAACGACTATTGGACATTTAAGCTGAAGAGCGCGTTATTTTGTCGTAGCGTTTCAGCAGTAACTCAAGTGTGTTTTCTTGTTTTTCTCCCGAAATAATTCGTAGCCATAGCGTAATTAAGCTCGATACCAGTGTGAATTTTTTTAACCATAAATGGTGAGATGTTAGATAGACAAGAAACAATAATAATGTATTCACTGAGAAATGGAGCTTTCTTTCGTACTTTCTAAAGTGGGAACCGTTTTAACAGCATTTGTGATATGAGTAGAATGATTTAATTGCAAGTAATCAAATCTCACAGGTGAAAGAGCAATCGCAATCAGAAAATATATTCGTGGAAATAGACAAGATGTCGGAATACTCATACTCCACGCGTGGAATGTATCTGTTGAATAAATTAGGAAAAGTTGGGAATTCGAAACTTTAATGAGATACATAGGGAAAAGTGCGTGGGATAGGTGTTTACTCACCGTATGTGTGAGAGTGGAGGGTTCGTTTATTGAAGTAGAGGGAGTGAGACATCATGCTGCATATGTCTACGTTCGCCCACACCTCATACGTCAAAAATGACCTGCTTGCTGCATGTTTTACCACTTTTTCTCTTCATTCACTTACTGTGATGCGTTAGTCATCACCTAAGAAACACTATAGGGTTCAGTATGAATGAAAATGATCGGTTTTCCTTTCCTGTAGGTGGTTAGAAAACGCTTCTTGGGCGAAGTATCATAACCAAAGTCTAGGTCCTTCAAAAGTTGGCCTTTTAGAGCCGATGAGACACGGAGAGTGCCATAAAATGTCATTCCAAACCAAATCATGCCTTCCTTTTGGACTTTGAGAAGGCAAATACAGTATTCCACTTATTTTCCAGGGCTAAGTTTGGGTTTAGCGTTAAAGTTAGGGTTAGGAGTTATGATTATGGTTAGAGTTAGGAGTAGGACGAGGAATAGTGTCAGAAATATCAATGGATCTCAAAGTACCATGACCTACAGACACCTGGATGAATGGATACATCACGCATGGTACGATTTCTCTATAGATCATCTTTGCAGTGACTAGGGGACACTGTAACAACACATAATCTACAAATATACATTGTTAATATCATGGTCGCAATACATTTTAGTGTATTTTCCAACGATTATGCGACTGTTTTGCACCTGAGTCCTGGTTGGTTGTTCAATGCAACTGGTTTTTCTATAATAGTTTAACTTTGCCGGTTCTCGGCTTTCGTTGGGCAAATATCGCCACTCAGTTCCACCCTTGGTAAATTCTGAGAAAAATTAGAGGCAACAGTAAAAAACAGATACCAACTTCAGACGACCTTGAGTGAACCAATCAGGTTCTACGTGAAAAGTTGATATTTAATCAACAAAAAATGTTTTTGCAATATAAATGTAACAAAAATGAATTTTACTGGGCATATCATAATATGTTGTAAAAATCGGTCCCAGTAACTCATAGGAGTGTCTGTTGACATATGGAAGCGGTGTCGAAACAAAAGTTAATCTAAGTGGCTGTTTATCGTTTACCGAAGCAGAGTTTTGATTTCAAGAGGAAGGTAGTAAAAAAATCACCATAATTTACGACTAACCAACGATTACAGACTTAGTGATTTAACAGTGGTTTTGTCTAAATGCATAATCATCGAAAGCCTGGTACTAATTTCACCTCCACATATCCATCTGTTAGTACCCCCTCCCCCACAACCAACCTATTTTCCACACAGAAGTCAAAAACTAAATCTAGGTGAAACTTGCAAAGATTATTATGAATGGCGTTCATTCGTTATGTTGACCGATCTGACTGAAGGTCGTTCGGCTTTGGTGTCTATTGTTTGCTCTTGGAATAGTTCACTGCGCGTTGGGATTTTAAAATGTGATTGTCTTATACCTGAGGTACTTATTTCTCCCAGTAACATTAGCTGGAAGGAATTTATATCCATTATTTGCTTCTACAGGCGTCCTTTGCTTGTTTTATTCAGGTATTTGGTACACAGTATTCTTTTTATAAAAGTTGGAAAGTTATGTCAGCTCGAAACAGTGCACCAAACAGTGTTTGAACGGAGTTTCTTCATTCTGTAGTGGTCGTTTGTAAATGAGAAATAAATAGATACGAGCATTCCGGTGCATACTTTTCAATTGTTTTTAATATACTATAATTGAAACGCAGGTTAACTTTTGTACTATCATATTGCGATTGATGTCGTGTACTGTGTATCGAAGATTTGTTTATTGGAGCTTCCATAGGTATTTAAGAGTCAGTGTTTACAATCTGCTGGGGGTTTTTAAGATCATGAATTATGGTGACTCATATTCCAATGTTTTAAGCCTTTATTAGTAGTTAGTGGCCTAATGGACATGTGTACCATCATAACTAATACCCATGAATGTGCTTTTAATGTTGTTAATTTCTGTCTGATAATTTGTCCAACTTATGCTTGTGTTAGTACCTGTATGATGAAATAGTCATCTTCATCGCCATATATATTTCCTCTGAAGACGGGATAACGTATAATCTGTCGTCATTTTATTGATAGAAAGTAAGGGAAGGAGACTTAGTATTGTACAACGGGATTTCTTACTTCACTGATCTCTGCGAGGACAAAGTTACATTTCCCTTTAGTCTGTATTTCCTTCCTAAGAATTCCCTTAATCTTTTTAAGATTTTAGCCCTAGTGATATTACCTCCAATTATTCCTATAAAATAACTTTAAGAAATGGTAATTTCAAAGTCTCTTCTCTGTATAAAAGGGAAAAGCTCTCACAGAGTGACCCTGGGAATTAATCAGTAAGAACTGCATGCCAGATATTGTACTGTTTTATTTTGTGGCGTTGAAGCATTAAATATTTGCTAGCAATAGTGAAATTAGTTTAACAGAAAAGACCTGGTGAATTTTCAGATAATAGAGTTATAGCTAAAGAGACTTAATAGTAATCAAACCAAGGTGTGGTAGAGTTAAAGAAACTCAGGGAAACTTGATTAGTTATAATGGTAGTTTAACAACCAATGGTTTGTGACCATGATGTTGCTCAGCAGATGTGTGTGCATCCTGGTTTGTAGTCTTGGGAAAACTACAAGTTAGCTACTTTTCGATATGTTAATAATGGAGATTTTAAAATCACACATGAGCTGCATAAATAATTATCAGAACATTCATCTTAACGCCTTTAACACTCTTCGAACACAGTTGTGGATACTATTTAACTCCCAGAAAATAATAAAATGGAACTGATTAATTTAATTAGCCTAATTCAAGTTAACACATCCACGAAGATGCTTAAAAAAGTCTCTGCAGCGTTAGGGTAAAGAGACTGAGGATGAATCCTGGCAGATATTGTAATCAGTTATTTTTGCACTCAGTACACAGTAAAGGTAAATTAGAATTATATCAGGAAATGTTTTGTAGTGCAGTTAAAAGGTGGAGTAACAGTGAGTTTTGATTTCCATTTAAATCCATATAAATTGTGCAGTCATTAAGAATTAGTTCAATAATGTAATTGTTTTCACAATCAACAAAAAGTATAAGTTTCAAGGGATGATGAGTGTAGTCAATGGTGAGAAAATATGAGTACCATAAAGAAACAAACCAACAGATTATTAGTTAAAAGGGCTGAATAAAGTGGTTTCGTTTTTAATGTAAACACTCAAAACATGTCTTGATAATAATCTTAATAAGTTGTTATTGATTGCTTCCCCCTTTCTTGACACTGATTAGTTCAGCTGAAAGCATGTACATTTTCGTTATGTGTACCTTCTGCATCTTTCTATGCGTAGTTTGTCTTCAGCATACATTAAAGTGAAATTTTTTTTGTTATTCCGCATATTTTGTTACAGACTGTAGAATGCAACACATTGAGAAACTACCTGAAGAGCTATGTTGCAAACCTAAGCCGCTTGTAGTCTTTTCTGGTTTGGATACAGAAAAAAATCAAGTTCATCGATCAGTTTGGAGGGCTTTCAACACCAGTAAAAGTCATGATCGTGAATCGTTTAATTTTCGCTGTCGACCAATTGACTATCAATTTCCGAAGCCAAAGTATAAGGTTTGTCATGAAAAATATAATCAATAACCCAGTTTGTTTTACGTACACTGTTTGGTAGACACTTCTTAGTCAGTTGTATAAAGAGGATTGTCGCTAATTCGTGTTCATATAACCGGTTCATTTATCAAATTTGCATGACATTTTTAAAAAGCTTTTTGTTGTTTAGGATGGTTGGTTTTTGATTTTTAGATGAAAGTTAGAAGCACATATTCGCAGTATCATTGTGTCGGTGGCACAGCGGTAGAATACTCGCCAACCTAGCATGTGGTCAGGAGTTCGATCCGCGGCCGATGCACTCCTTTACTTCACTAAACCAGTAATAAGACTGGTAAAGAGGGAAGGTTGGGCATGTGGCTAGCGAGCCCATCCCCTAAAAATAAACACCACTTCTACTGAAACTTCAAACTTCTGGCTTGAAACCCTAAATTCCACTGGGAACGCAAAGGGATAAAAATTAAAAACAATTCGCAGTATCACGTAATAGTTTCTAAGCTCTTTCTATTATTGTTTTACTGATTGATTGTCATTTTCGGTTTATTTTGTTGATCACGGAGTGACTTCGAAGAATATTTGAGTACTGTGATTCAAATATTCTTCGAAGTCACTCCGTGATCAACAAAATAAACCGAAAATGACAAGCAATCAGTGAGACAATAATAGAAAGAGCCTAGAAACTACTACGTGATACTGCGAAATGCTCGAGCTGCTTTCGCTGACTTACACCATCTCTGGCGTAGGCGTGACATCCGGCTATCAACCAAGGGACGTGTGTACTGCTCAGCAGTTCGCTCCGTCCTTCTCTATGACTCTGAAACATGACCACTGCGAGTTGAAGACATGAAAAGGTTGACTGCTTTCGATCATAGATGTCTGCGATCTCTTTCTCACGTTAAGTGGTTTAATAAGGTAAGTGATGTTGACGTTAGGCGTAGAGTGTTGGGCAAAGAAGGAAAATCAATCGACGAGGCTATAAAGTTACATAGATTGAGATGGCTAGGTCACATGCTGCTCATGCCTAACCATCGCCTTCCCCGACGGGCATTACTAGCTGATATAGGTGCAGGTTGGAAAAGAGTAAGTGGTGACCAAACAAAAACATGGCCTCATCAATCCATGAAATCCTTGACAGTTAAACTGAGTCAGGTAGGGAGATGCAAACTTCTGGGTTGAGGCCCTCGGGACTCTAGGAATCAATGGCTGGAGACAATAGGTGACATGGCTCAAAATCGTTGTCAATGGCCAGCGCAGATGTATTCAGTCTCTGTAATCTTTCATATTTCTTTCTACCATTACCCATTCTGTTTCGCTCTTATACCTGTTCCTAGAGGAACATAGGGCTTCAGCTGCGCACCTCCATTGCCTTTTGTTTTCTGCCAACTTTTTCACCCCGCTCCAGGTCTGTCCACATGCTTTCATCTCCTCCTCGCATGACCTCCTCCAAGTCACCCTTGCACTGACGACCAACTCGCCGCTTCCCTTTCGGGTTCCACTCGAGGGCTTGTCTAGTGATGTCACTTGATGGTTTCCTCAGAGTATGGCCAATCCATCTCCATTTCTTCCTGCCTATTTGTTTCACAATCGGTTCCTGATTGGTTCGCTCCCAGAGATCCCTGTTGCTGATCTTTTCTGGCCATCTGATCTTGAGTATTGAGCGAAGACAGCTGTTAATGAAGGTCTGAAGTTTGTTTGAGATGCTCTTTATGACTCGCCAAGTCTCTGATCCGTATAGTAGCACTGACTGACTTCACATTGGAGTTGAAAATCCGGATCTTATTTTTGATGCTGAGTGCTGTTGACCTCCACACAGATTTGAGAGTAATGAAAGCTTGTCTTGCTTTTCCGATTCTGGCTTTGATATCCTCGTCAGTTCCGCCTGTAGTTGAAACGATGCTTCCCAGGTAGGTGAAGGAGGTTGTTTCTTTCAGGTTCTTCCCATTTATGCTGATTGTTGTCTGTTGTTGTTGCTGCTGTTGATGTTGGCCAGGAATCTTCATTGCCTCTGTTTTATCTATGTTCACGTGAAGTCCTATCTTTGATGCTTCTTCTGCCAACTTGTTACTTTTCACTTGCATATCTTCCAGTTTGTGGGAAATCAGACATATATCATCGGCGAAATCCAGATCCTCCAAGTCTTTTGTGTCAGTCCATTTTATGCCTGTTCCCTCGTTGCCCGTTGTCTGTCGCATTATCCAATCAATTGCAATCAGGAAGATCATTGGTGATAGTAGACAGCCTTGCCTCACTCCCGTCCTCACTTCGAAGGCTTCCGTAAGTTTCCCGTTGTGGATTACTTGGCATGCAGCATTGTCGTATAACTGTTGGATGAGATGTATAATTGTCGATGGGACCCCGTAGTAGCGAAGTAGTTTCCAAATGACCTCTCGATCGACGCTGTCGAAGGCCTTTTCAAAGTCGATGAAGTTGAGATAGAGAGGTGACTGCCATTCCAAGCTTTGTTCAATGATGATCCGTAGAGTGGCGATTTGATCAATACATGATTTGTTTCTCCTGAATCCAGCCTGTTCCGGACGAAGTTTTTCATCTAGGGCTTGTTTGATTCTCTCCAGGATGATGCGACTTAGTATCTTGCTTGGAATGGACAGAAGCATAATTCCACGCCAGTTTTTACATTGACTTAAGTCTCCTTTCTTTGGAAGTTTGAATAAGTATCCGTTCTTCCAATCCTCGGGTACTTTGCCCTCTTTCCACACCTTCTCCAGCAGTGGTGTCATCAAGTCCGCTGTTGTCTCTGGGTCTATTTTCAAAGCTTCTGCTGGGATTCCATCTGGTCCTGGTGTTTTCCCAGCTTTTAGCATCTTGATTGCATTCAGGACTTCTGATTTCGTCGGGGGGTCAGTGTTCACTGGTAGTTCTGCTTCCGTTGTTGGTATTGTTGGGCGTGTTGTAGGTGGCGGACGATTTAGAAGTCTTTTGAAGTGTTCAGCCCAGTGCTTTCTCTGTTCCACCTCTTTGGTGATTGACTTTCCATTGTCGTCCTTTATTGGCTTAATCTGTGTCGAACGTTTGCCCGATAGGTGCCTAGTTGTTTGGTAGAGTGTGGCGAGGTCTCCTTTGCCTGCAGCTTGTTCTGCTTCGTTTGCCATGGTTTCATAATATTTTCTTTTGTCTTCCCTGGCACTCTTCTTCACTCTTTTGTTCAGTGTATTGTAGCTTGCATTCAGCTCCTGTTTTTGTTGCTCGTCAGTGCACTGGATAATCTTTTGTTTCACTGTCCTTCTCTCTTCTATTAGTTTCCAAGTGTCCGTAGTGAGCCACTGTTTGTCCTGTCTCTTTTTTCTGCCTAGAATTTCTATGCAGGTTTGGCTCCACACCGTTTTCAAGTTGTTCCAGTGCTTTTCGACGCTGACCTTTTCGCTGGTGTTGATTTGTGTCTCGGCTTTGTCCTTTATGCTTGCAATGAAGATGTCCTTTGTAGCCTGGTCCTTGGCTTGTGGTCTATCTGCAGCTCCTGATTCCCTGAAAGCTTTTAATTTGATTTGGATTGTCCCTTGTACGAGATAGTGGTCTGAGCCAACGTCTGCTCCTCTTCTTGCTTTTGTGTCCAGTAGGCTGCGCCTCCACTTCCTTGAGATTGAGATGAAGTCGATTTGGTTTTTGGTTTGCCCGTCTGGTGACACCCATGTAGCCTTGTGGATATCTTTGTGCTTGTATACACTGCCACCAATCACTAGTTCGTTGAAGGCGCAGAAGTCGGCGAAGAGTTCTCCATTTTCATTCATTTCTCCTAGAGCTTCTCTACCCATGATGAGTTCCCTTCCTGTGTTGTCTGGTCCCAGTTTGGCGTTCATGTCTCCCATTAGTATTTTCATGTCGCCAGCTGGAGTATTGTCCATTGTTGCCTGTAGTTGCCTGTAGAATTCTTCTTTCTTTTCGAGGTCTGCGTTGTTTGTGGGTGCATAACATTGTATGATTGACACTTTCCTTCCTTTGGAGTTGAATCTGGCGGTCATTATCCTGGACGAAATCGCCTCCCATTGTATCAGGGCTTTCGTTGCCGTTGGTGACATCATGATAGCCACGCCCTCGGTGTGCGTGTGGTTATCTTCTGGGTGACCGGAGTAGATCACTGACTCACCCGTTGACAATTTGGTGAGTCCACTCCCATTCCATCTGCTTTCACATATTCCCAGCACTTGGATTCCGTATCTTTTCATCTCGTTGGCGATCTGGGCAGCTTTCCCAGTCTCGTACATAGTTCGGACGTTCCATGTTCCCACACAGACTTTTTCTTTTGGTGCAAAGAGGTTCATTTTGCTGAAGTTTCTGTAGCAATTTTGTTTACAGGGTGGGGTTGCTAGCCTCACGCCTGAGAAAGGAATGGTTACATTAAGATAAAGTTTAGAGAGAAGCGACTTGTTGAGTTACAGTATATTAGCGTTTGAAGACACTTATTGTTAAACAGGTTTCAAGTATGCGGTTACTTCTCCATTATCGTGCTTCAGTCGAGAATTAGAGGAATGGTAGTAAATATTCAGTAAGCGCTTTCTAAAACTCAGGAATATTAGTACTATCTAAATGTAGTGTAATCTGTAACCTATCCCATTTCAGTTCTAGCATCTTATACATTTTGACTTTGCATTTTAACATAAAACATATGCTTTGCACGTTTAAGTCTGTCTGTCTGTTATCGACATAGAACTTTGCACATATGTGCGGCAGTTCGAGTCACCACACTACATGTAGCACAAAAAGCAAAAGAAGGAAGAAGAAATGCATAATAGAGACAGTAAACAGAGGTGTGAGACAAAGGAATAGTAATGGAGAAGAACAATATAGTTTCATTGGAGATCATAAGTCACAGAGAGTGGATGCATCTGCGCCATTGAGAACGATTTTGAGCCATATCACCGATTGTCTCCAGCCTTCATTGGTTTTTACCGTCCTGAGGACGCCAACGAGGAAGCCAGTCTATACCTTCCTACGTGGCTGGTTTAAACTAACTGTTGTGGATTTCATTGACTGGTGCCATGTTTTGGTTTGACCGCCGCTAGCTCTTTTCCACCCTGACCCTATGTCAGCTAGCATTTCCCGTCGAGGAATGCGATGACTAGTCATGCATACGTAACACATGTCCTAACCAAATCAGTCGATGTAATTTCACAGCCTCGTCGATTGATTTCCCTTTCCACCTACCTAGCACTCTACGTCTAACCTCAATATTGCTCACCTTATTATACCACTTCACACGGGAGATAGAGTGCAGGCACCTATGATCAAAGACAGCTAATCTTTTCATGTCTTCCACTTTCAGTGGCCAGGTCTCACAGCCATAAAGGAGGACGGAGCGGACTGATGAGGAGTACACCCGCCCTTTTGTCGATAGCCAGCTGGATATCACGTCTGCGCCAGAGACGGCGTAAACTGGGATATGCGAAACTAGCTCTCTGTATCCGTCCTGAGATTTCGTCAGAGATCAACGCGTTGGGGTTGATGGTACTTCCCAAATAAGTGAATCGGTCAACGTGCTCTACCACTTCACTCCCTATTATTAAAATAGGAGTCAGTGTGGTCCAGTCCTGTAACATCATCTCGCATTTGGTGGGGGCGAATCGCATGCCAAACATTCATTCGTTGCACGTTTAAGAATTTGATACAATCAAACTAGATAACTTACGTGTTCTGTGTTTTGTTTTGAACAGAATAAAGCTTTTTCCTATGGTGTATGTATTACTTTTTGTAATTGAATTTGTGTCAATTTTCAGCAACCAGCCTCTTATGAATGGTTTCTACCAAAAGGTATCCTTAAAACTGGTTGGATGAGAAAACATTTAGAAGAAATACCAGCATTCGTAGCTTTGTTTTATGATCTTGACTGGGATGAACCACATTGGGAAGAAAAGTCATCTGAATGTGCTCAGATGGTGGCAACTGTTAGGTAAGAATATTTTCTGTTACCCTTCTTTTTTTTATCTTCACTTTAAATTTAGATCAAAAATTGTCGGCCGAGATAGCAAACTGGTTGTTGTTCTTATTCAGAAACGTGCTCCATTACCATTGGGTGAAGATCTTAATGCTATGGATCGAGCTCAGTCGTTGTGCACGAAATGTGATCTTCCAGGAAAGAATTTATTTGTCTTATCACATACAAATCTACTTTATGGATGTATTACAAGGTATACTTTTTTGTCTTCATTATCCTACTTTCCACTATGTTGTTTGTTTTGCGTCAGTAAGCCTTTCATATACCGTTAGTCTTTAGTTGTATTTGAAAATCAGTAGTTTGTGTAAATGTAGACCCATTTAAAGAAATAAAGCTTTGATTCAGGCCTGATACAACATTGTTACTGTGGTTTGGTACCATAATGTTTCTGCTTCTGTATGCATGAGGGATCTCCTGAAATACACTTATTAGTAGTGAGACCTTTAAGTGTTGTAGGTCAAAGTACCCCTTAATCCAAGGATGCTAAAATCAGGGTCCTTGAAGTTGGCAAACTAAATAGCATGTATGACTCTGAAATAGTGCTTAGGTTATATTCCAAAGAATGACAATTGTTTAGCTAATCAGAATTATTCAGGTGAAATAAATTTCATCAAAAATGTTGGTGCTCAGAAATAACCTAAAGCGTATTTAGATGGTGATGAGATCGTTGATTTATGTTCCCGAGTTCGCAGATTTGAATACATATCTCTTTACCTCAGAAATACCTCAAACAGTTAATCATTTACAAGTCCTCCGAGTGGAATTTTTTTTCGAGTTCTATCGTTATTTTCGTAAGGATCTTAATGCTTAACAGATGAATATGGCGCAAATCTTCCTCTAAAAAGCCTAACTTTGAAGGCATTTGGGAAGTGCTTTTGCGTCATAATCCTAAGGTAATATGCGTTTATTATATATATAAGTTGCGTGATTGAATTCCAAAAGACTATTTCTAGCTGTCGGTTTGAAGTTGCTGTATTTTAATTGCTTAATTGTGCCATCATCTCTAATCCTCAATAGGTGTTTAAGCACCACAGTGTAGTAGTTGTATGCAACCATAAAAGATATTTTGAACACTCATTGCTGTTTTTTTAAATCGCGCTTAAAAGTTAATTTAAAATCCCTTCAGGGGTGACACTTTCTTGTGAAATCACATATGACAATAATACACGCTTATTGTGTTAAGACAAATACTTGCCGAGGATACTGGTTGGCTATCGCACCATATATATTGCAGACTGGCGAAATTTAGAGTGGATAGGCCACTGGATTCTGTCCCAGTGGCTGATTGGTCAACTAGCTCGCCGTATAACTCGGAGGTTTTGCGTTTGATCCCTGGTCGGGTCACAGGTGTGTGCCGATGAGGAGTTTTAATGGGGGACGAAACGGCTCTTCAGTATTCACTGATGGTTTTCAATAATTTTTTAACTGAAGTTGTTTGTGATAAATATTGAAAAAAACAGTTTAATCCAACCTAGTCATTGCAGACTAACTAGTGATACATTTTCTATTGAACTTGATCACTTTAACGTGACCATTAAATTAAAGTACATACCTCTACTTTTTGGATGAATGGTTTTCTGTCAAGTGCTAGAAAGTTTTGAACTAGGCTCCTGAGTCCACTGTTTTCGTTCACAAATTTAAACGCATATTTAACCGTTTGAGATATTATGCTTTTATGCAGATACAAATCTTCATCTCTGTTGTAAGCCGATATGGCAAGCATGCATTGTTAACGAAACCTGACACTCATAAAACTTTCATTCATTCAAGGCTTCATGATAGATGTCTTTTATCAATCGATAAGGGAAGAATTTCTTTCATACTGATTGGTTTTTCGGTTTTACTTTTAAAATAGATTAGAAGATGAGTTCCGTGATATGGCTGCCAATTATTACCACAATCAAGCGAAGAAAGTGAAATCACACAAAGATTCACTTAACAAAGCTAGTCACCAGGTAGGTATCTTGTGTACTATATGTGTGATTATCCTCTTCCGTTTTGCTGTTTTTTCATATATTGCGTACTTGGTGCCAATAGTGCTTACGAACATCTCTCTGTTATCACAGTTGGTTGTTGATGATGTTCCTTTGACTAAAACAATAAGTGCCTAAAGAGTTGCGGCAAATGAATAAGTTTCAAAATGTTTTTACTTCGAATGACAGAAGTGGTCCGGGCAGCAGTTAAAGCAACTTCTTGACTGTAAAAGTAAATAGCATTAACAAACTTTACTATTATTATTATTATTAAGATTCCAAGAGTTTAGCACACTCCAAATTTCAGTGAAATTTATTTATTAGTCAAATTTTCGTTATGAAACAACACGAGTTAGAGAGAGAAATCATTGAAGACTAAGGAGTGGTATCGTCCTACTTGGGGACGACTCTTCATCATTGCGCGCCCACGACCCCTCCAAGGAGCGAATCCAGGTTCTTCAGGTTACCAGATCAAGCTTTTTGACCATTTAGCTATTTGGGCTGGAATCCCATGACCCATGAATTCTAACTTTGACAATTTGTGGTTTAGCACTGCCCTCACCAATGCCTTCAATGAGAAGCTACTTCATCTTGACATAGTGGACCACACTGGTTATGAATTCCCACTGCAGCTTCGGGAAATCCATATAGTAGCAACCAGTTAACTGGCGATCGATATTCAGGTTATAGGATTTGTGGAGATTTTTGGGTTAATTTCATTTGAAATTGACGAGAATCTGAAAATTTAAATTAATCCAAAAGTTGATCTATCCTGTGACCAATCAAATCCCTGCAAACCAACACTTGATAATTAATCTGATGCATATTAGCGACTGGCCCTATACAGGAAGTTACCTGCAGTTTCAGTGAAAAGTCGTTACCGGTAGGGTGCAGCAGGTCGGGTGTGAGGACAAATACTCGCCGAAGACATTGGCTAGTGGTCGTGCTATGTCGTGAATTGGCAGAAGTTAGAATTCATGGGCCATTGGATCGGGTCCCAGTGGCTTAATGGTCTACGAGCTCGCCTTGTAATCAGAAGGTCCTGGGTTCGAACCGTGGTGATGGATGAGTATTGCTGAAAAGTCCCAAACTAGGACTAAACAGCTGTCCAGTACTCTCAGGTTTTCCAATGGTTCTCTAGCCAATGTCAGCTCATGATGAAATCCTGTAACCAATCGACCAAATCCCTACAAACCAATACTTGAATATGATGTTATACTATTTAGTTTATGTGTTGTAAGAATTTCTCCCACTCAGTACCCAGATGATCTATCGAGAAATCGTATCATGCGTGATGTATTTATTCATCTATGTGACTGTAGGTCATGGTATGGTGGTATAATACAGACAATGGGTTGCGACGGAATATTATTCTTACAATAAGAATCATTGTATTTGTTGGTGTTAACGTCTGAATACTATTCCCACAGTTCAATACTGCATTAGCAACAGAACTGAATAATGTATGTTTTTGAACATTCTATTTCATGTCGTTGAATGTAAGCCGAAATCACACGCTCAGTGATTACTTAAAGAATATAAACTATATAGATATAAATAGCTGTTCTATCACTTGAATGTATACCTTGGCTTCCGTGTCTTGTCTTCTACTGTTACAGTGGTACTTTGAGATCCATTAATATTTATGACACTGTTCTTTGATCTACTCCTAACTCTAACCCTAATCCTAACTTTAACCCTAACCCTAAACCTTAATCTTAAAAGCCATAACCTTACCTAACAGTATAGATTTACCGAAAAAAGTACCTAGAGAATAAGTGGAATACTGTATTTGCCTCGTCCAAGTCCAGAAAGGCAGGCATGATTTGATTTGGAATGGTATTTCATGGCATTCCCTGTTTCTGATTGGTTCCTGAAGGTCAAATTTTGAAAGACCTTGACTTTGCCTACGATATTTCAACTTCGCCCAAATGTCTTTACTTTTAGATATCTTACAAATAATAAACCCATTTTTTATTGGTCAGTTTTCCTACCACTTGTATAAATCCATATAAACTCTTATGTTGTGTATATCTTCTTTAACTTTTGTGTACTTTTGATTGACGAGATGGGTTATACAAATCCTAATATAAACTGAAACTGTTTCATTCATTCTAGTTACTGTTTGTGCGTCATGAGTTCAAAATTGCTTTCTACTGTGAACTGAAGCAAGATCCTGGATTGGCTCTAAAGTAAGTCTACAATCCAACCAACCTTTGTGTCATACACTATCTGGAGTGAAATAATCATATGACAGTCAACAGTGCACACTAACGAGAAGATCCAGTGGGATGAAAACATAGACTGACTCTTTGAGTTAGGCCATCATTACTCGGTTAAAGTTGACTTGAAAAAAAGTAATTGCATTGTTATTTTCAAATAGCAGTGGTATGACTTGTTGCATTCGGTCAGAGTGTTATGCAATTACTAAATTCATTGAATAGCATCTGTCATTTGTCTACATATGTGATAGTTATAACGTGAAGTACCTAGACTAGCCACTTCCAATTGTATCTACCAATTCAACTGCGCTTGTGGAGCAAGTTATATCGTCCGTTGCTCTATGTACTTGATTCTTTGTGCTCACTCTAGAACATCTTCCACTATGGCTAAGTAAAGTTGTAGTGAAAACCAGCAACAGTTCGATATTACTTCACCTGGTCCAAACCAGCCACAAAGCCAGCGTTGAATCATCTACTGGGGGCCAAATAAATTGCCAAAAACATCGAAGCACCGCATACTGCAAACAGAAGAGGCTACTGCGATTCGCCTCAAACAACCAGTGCTTTGTATGCAAAAGAAGCAAGTCCAGCCCCTACTACTGCCCTGGTTGGCCTTCAGTAGAGACTATAAATTCATGAATTTGTAATATTATCTTTCCTAATTTTTCTGACATTCAGCTTATTTTATGTTGATGCTATTGAACTGTAATCTATCAATATTATTGCCTCGATGTTATTTAAACATTAATGCTGTTCATAACAGTAATTCATTTATTCACTATAATGTATATATATAACTGTAGAGACTGATGATGAAGTTATCAAAAAGAGTTCTCTTTGTTCAGTATCCATTCTTTTGAAAATTTTAATGGGCATTTTTAATCAGCTATAATATAGTAATATTTCTATTCATAAATGCTCATTGGATGTATGTTGACTGCCCATAGTAAGAGACCGAAGTCACACATAGTATTTGATATTGCGATCTTATTTTAGGACTTCATATCCACTTAGCTATTGAGCTGCATGCGTTGCGTGTCAGTTTTAACAGGTGTTTGACATTTTTAGATACACAGGTTTGTAAAGTGAAGCTGATTCTACAGTTTTTATTTGTGAATTAAGTGAAACCCCCTTGGTGCCTTTTAAATGCACATTTTTATCATTGTGTATTGCATTCAGAGATACTACCAAACAATTTTTCATCATATTATTAAAACATATTTAAGGGGATTCGACGCAGAAATCTGTTTCCTGAAGGTTTTTAAAAAGAAGTAGGCACTGCATCTTCGAGTTTAAATGAACTTAGTTTTACAACTGCCTTCATTCAACGTGCGTCGGTGGCACAGCGGTTAGGACACTCGCCGACCATTCATATGGTCCGGGGTTCAATCCCTGGCCACCGACACACTCCTTTATCTCACTAAGCCAAAAATAAAAGCTGGTAAAGAGAAAAGGTTGGGCATGAGGCTAGCATTCCCATCCTGTAAAAATAAACGCTGCTACAGAAAATTCAAGCGAGTCTAGATTGAAGCCCTATGTTCCACTGGAATTTGAAGGAAAGAAAATTATCACACTAATATATTTTTCCTGTTTTATTCCAGGCATTATCAACAGGCATATAATCACTTAACAGAATTGCGAATGTTAGATGCTCATATGCTGGAAGTGAAAACTGTAGCTGGATTTATAAACTACAAGGTAATCTGTTTGGTTCATATTTCACTTCCTTGATTAAGTTCCAGTTTACTTAGTGGCTACACTTCGTCAAATAGCGTTTAACTGCCAGATGAGTATTGATTTATGATTGACATGGATAGCTGGACATCAGTCACATCAGCTAGTAGTCCTTGATAGCCAGATTGGAAAGGACTAAACATGGAAAAGCTGTTTCACTCGTTTGGGGCCGAGCTCATCAGCGGAGAACCCAGTTTCGAACCATCCGATTTCTGACCAGCTACTTAGATAAACTGGTAATACACTAAATAAAATTCTCAATTCGCAGATTTGTTTTATTATTGATGTGGTGTTTGATTGAAGGATCGCAGCGAGATTCTATCCAGCAGCTTGTGGATTAATAGCCGGGGCCTTTGCCAGCTATTGGTGATCTCGCAACACAGCAGCTAGTCTAATAATTTATAGACTGATAATTTGAATCTTGCCACGAGCAAGATCTTTATTCATTCGGAAGGTATATATTGTTAGATAGGGATATGAATTATGTTGTTACGCAGTAACCCCACATTCTTGTTAGCAATGAGTCACACGTTTAATGCGAGGGCTTATAATATTAGTTGGCTGCCTTATTATTATTATTGTTCCCTTGGGTTCCTAGTGGAACATGGGGCTTCAACTGCACGCCTCAACTTGCTTCTGTCTTCTGCTGTACTTTTCACCTGCATCCATGTTAGTCCATGCTCTTTCAACTCCTATTCACACGATCTCCTCCATGTCACACTTGAACTGACGTCCCACTCGCCGCTTGCTTCCCTTTCGGCCTGGTTCCACTCGAGCGATGGCCTGACGCGCGCGCGATGTCACCCAGCCGCCTCCTCAGCGAGTGTGCAATCCACTCCTGTCCACTTCCTCCTGCATATTTGTTGGTTGGGGGTTGGTTTTTGGTTTGTGTCTTCCCATAGTTTCTTGTTGGTGATTCTTTTCGGCCATCTGATCTTCAGTATAGAGCGGAGACAGTTGTTGATAAATGTCTGCAACAGGCTGTTGGAAATATTCTTTGTGACCCACCCACCAACTTTCTGATCCGTATAGAAGAACTGACTAACTTGACGTTTGTATTGAAAATCCGAATTTTGTTGTTGATGGTGAGTGACGAAGATTTCCAGATTGGTTTCAGTGTGATGAATGTGTTTCTAGCCTTCCCGATTCTCGCTCGACTTGACATCCTTGTCCGTTCCTCCTGTAGTTGAGACAATGCTCCTTAGATAAGTGAGTGAAGTAACCTCTTTCAAATCCCTCCCGTTGATGGTGATTGGCGCTGGATGTTGTTGTTGTTGGCTGCCTTACACCTCGTTAATTAGAGCCACAGTACTACGAAAACACCGTTTGCGCCAAATTCATTTCTCAGTGTACAATTAGTTTGCTCAAGTCGAGTTAAGTGGAGTAGATGAACTGGAGTGTATATTTCAACAACCAGAAGTTTAGGGATGAGGTTACTTAATTATAACCTATTTTCGTGTGTGTGTGTTAGTATTTTCACACTAAGTGCCAGTTTATTTTCCACATAGTTTTCGCTTTCGTTTTCTTAATGTTTATACTTGAAATAGTGGAGAAGATTTGTAGCTCAGGAGGATGATTTGCAATTATTAGTGTTCTCTGAGCTGGTTGGTTTAGTTGCGGAGCTTTTGTCGTCCACCTTCTGGACAACATCTTCAGCGCAATATTTAGCATAAATTGAAATGATTTAAATTTTTCATGAGAGATGTAATTGCGTCTAACCATCTTTACATATGTATTGATCATTTCCTATTGAGACCCATACTTTCGATGATCAACTCGCCCCAACATAAGGTGGCACGTTGGCTTGCGGAGAAGTTGGAGCCTATTCGTCAACGGCTAGGCGTGCACACGGTGAAAGACTCATTTCATTTCTCTGAGAGTGTGAATCACATGAACGTTCTAAATAACTTCATGGTGTCATTTGATGTAACCTCCCTATTCACAATGATTCCAGTCAATGAAACCATTGAAATCATCTGTCAGCAGTCCGATCTTCTCCCACTCCCAGAGTCTGAATTCAAACGCCTACTGCTTATGTGCACCATGGATGTGCAATTCCTATTTGACAACACGTTTTACCGCCAAATAGATGGTGTAGCTATGGGCAGTCCACTTAGCCCTGTTTTAGCAGATATTTTCATGTCTAACCTTGAAAGAACAAAGCTGAAGCATGCAATCGACGAAACATCCTCCTACTGTCGTTATGTTGATGACACATTTATAGTGTGCAAAAATAAAAGTCATGCTTCACGCCTACTAAGATTATTCAATGGTGCACACGCCAATATTGACTTCACTATGGAACACGAAAGTGACGGAAAATTTCACTTCCTCGACATAGCCATGGAACGCCTAGAAGACGGTGGTCTTCAAAAGTCAATTTATCGAAAGACCACATGGAAAGGACAATACTTACATTTTAATAGCTTTTGTCCACATAGCTTTAAACGTGGTCTGGTCAAAACTTTGTACTATAGAGCAGGGAGAATATGCTCTACAGAGAAACTAGAGGAGGAGTTTGAGTTCCTTGAAAAGATATTGAAGAGAAATGGGTATCCTCAAAGGTTCATCAACAAGTATGGAAGATCTGAAGTCAAAAGAGTAAAACAAATCACAGTGGAAAAAAAGCCAGTCTACCTTCAGCTTGATTACAAAGGTGAAAATATTGCAGCGATTATCAACAGAAGGCTGAGTACATCACTAGCCATAGCGTATCCTGCAGCTAAGCTCGTTCCCGTCTATCGAACAACTTACTCTTTGGTGCAATCGAAAATCGATAGATATCCTTCTCATGTTACCTCCAACTGTGTATACAAATTTACATGTATCTGCGGGAGCAGTTACATTGGAAGGACAGAAAGAAGGGCATATCTACGATTTTCCGAACATGTACCAAAAAGCTTACGTCTAAAGGGAACAAATGCTTTAAATAGTGCCATCACCAGGCATCTTCTCGACACGGGTCATGAGGTGGACGTTGAAAAGTCGTTCAAAATTATCAATAAGCAAAATAGCTCCATTCTCCTTAAGTTTGCTGAAGCCATTTCCATCAAGCGCATGAAACCTGATTTATGCGTCCAGAAAGAAGCGGTTATCAGCCTTTCTTTGCCCTGGTAACTGGATAATTTCACCTCTCTTTCCTCCGAATGTGAAATGCTAAAAGTTTCCATTGTGTTTGATTATTATTGTTCGGAATAGTGGTTAATATTGCATATTTATATATGTATATATTTTTAGTGTATGCGTATATTGATCGATTGATTTTTGTTTAAACTGAACTCTGTGCAAGTATGTTAAAATTGTTGTTGTAGATATATTTAATAATGTCTTTGCCATGTAAGCAGCTGACGAGAAGGCAACGAAATAAAAGATGGTACCATTTTATTCTGCTAAAACTGTAGTTCTTGCATTGTTCAAATTCATTAAGGGGAATAAATGTATGAAATTTCCTATTGACTTGGATTTTAAACTTTCTGGTCACCTGATTTGCTTTTTATTAGTTAGCATATTTGGTCTATATTAACATGTTTGTTAACTGTATGTTCGTTTGAGTACCAGGCTTCCAGGAATTTCCTGGCACTTTCAGTGTCTCCTTTCTCTAAGATTTCTACATTATTCCAATCAAACTGATGTCCATAATTGTGTATATGCATTGATATGAAAGAATATATATCGTGTCTTTTCACGGCTGATTTGTGATCCTGGATTCTGGTTCGAAGGGGACCCCCACTGTGGTCGATGTAATGCCTGTTACAGTTCATACAATTTATTTTGTAAACGGTATTAATCTTATCTTCTTTTTCTGTTGGATCTTTTGGTTTGCATAATATCGAATTTAGCAATTTGACTGGCTAGCTTGTGTGATATATGCATGTCAAACGGTTTCAGTATTCTAGCTGTTATTTCAGAGATATTTATCATGTACGGTAGGAGGAATTTTCTTGTGTTCTTTGGTGATGGTTCCTTGTTGGTGTTGTGATTCGATTTTAAACACTTTTTGATGAAATTGTGCGAATATCCATTCTTTTTGAAGACCGTTAGTAAGTATTTTCCTTCCATTCTTTTCAACTCTGGAGTGCTACAGTGTGTTTGAACTGTTTTAAACAATGTCTGAACACAGTTTCTTTTGTGAGTAATTGGATTATTGCCAGTATAGTTGAGTATTTAATTTGTGTGCGTTGATTTTCTATATACTTGTGTTTCTAAATTTCCTGTGTTGGTTCTCCTGATTAAGACATCTAAAAATGGGATTTTGATATCTAATTCTTCTTCTCTTGTGAATTTGATGTTTTCAAGTATGTTGTTTATTAATTTATGGGTATATTCTAAATCATTTGTCTTAATTATTACAAATGTATCATCAACGTAACATACCCAGATTATCTGTAGACTGAGTGGTGCTTTTAGTTAGTTCCCAGCATTTTCTTCACTAGTCATAGTATGATTGATAACTTAATGAATGTTTTGTTTTCTTGTAGATATGCCGGCTGGCTTTTCAGAATAATGCCTCTGATGCAATCTCACAATTTCGAAAACACATTAATTTCTTTTCCAATCTTGTTGGCCTACCACAATTGGCGTTTGAGCATGAAGCTTGGATGTCTAAACAGTAAGTACACTAATCCTTGATTCACCTGTACTTAATAATAATAATAATAATAATAATAATAATCACTTTATTCCACAACAAAAACAATTTACAGCATGGAATTTTCAGCGTTTCTTTTACATATTGCAATGGTTTAGCTCTGTTTATAATTATATAAATATATAAAATGTTAAAATATTGATAGTTAATAGGAAAAAAAAAAAAAAAAAAATAATAATAAAAAAACCCAACAAAATCACACCATTTCTAGGTCATAGTGAATAATAAATAAATAATATAACAAATAACACTTGCATTAATATGCATCATTTCATTTTATAGTTTAGTTACTGATTCAAAAGTTGTAAAAGTTCTTTTCTGATATTTGTCTCTTCACACAATACTCGTGCCAAATATGGAACGGTCGAATTTTTATATTTTGTAGTACGAGCATAAATGTTTATAAAATTTCTTCTGGTCTTACCCGAAGAGATACAAGGAAACAATTGTGAATAAAGAGGATGTTCACTATCAGATAAGATAACTTTAGCTAAGTGTTTACAAGAATTCATATGCCTATTGACAACAGTGTCATTTAGTTCAGTCAAAGGGATAGCACTGACCCTACTTACAGCCCTCAATGTTCTTCGTAGTATTATATGATCTTTCTTGAGTAGCCCAGGGAAGAATAATGGAGAACAATAAAGAATGATGGGCAAAACACATGAATTAATAAATTGTATGATAAGAGATTGAGTTATACCTGAGTGTCTCAACTTCTTTATGTAATAAGTCAGACGGAAAACTTTCTTAGAAACTATAAGAATATGAGACGACCAGCAAAGATTTGACGAGAAACTAATGCCAAGATAAGAAACACTTGACTTACTCTCAATCATGGTACCATCAATATTACAACAATCATGAGATTGAATCAATCCATGCATGTCTTTTTCACTTCTCAAGCTGAAATCAACAGTGTTACATTTAGTTGGATTTAGTTTAAGACCATTTGAGCGAGACCAATCCTTAACTTCAGCTAGGAAGCCATTCATATAGGAACAATCCGATGTGGCAACTACAGGGACAGAAACGGTCAGGTCATCAGCATACTTAATGAAGTTAACTTTGGGTGAGTTCGGAAGGTCATGCAGAAAGAAAGAGAAAAGAAATGGAGAAAGTACTGCACCTTGAGGCACACCACTTTCAGTTAGCTGGGAAGTGGAGCGCTTTCCAGCCAAAACAGTATGCTGTTTCCTATCCTTAAAATAAGAAGACAGCCATCTAGTTGCCCAGGACTCTGTTTGTGCTGAAATCATCTTTCCTAATAAAAGTGTCCTAGGAACAGAGTCGAAAGCTGCAGTATAGTCTAAGAAAGCTGTTCGAACGAACTTAGCGCCCTTATCAAGGCAGGAAACAATATTGTGGTGTAGTACAATGGCTGCATCTAATGTACTTCTTCCACACTTATAAGCAAACTGCTTAGGGTCATTAAAAGCTTTTAAAGAAGGTTTAAGAATATTCAAAAGAAGTTTCTCCATAGTTTTCAAAAAAGGAGATGTTATAGCGACTGGTCTAAATTTTATACCTGCTCCAGAAGATGATTTCTGTACAGGTACAACCTTGATTTCTTTCCAGTCAGCAGGTACCGTTTCCCTCTTAAATGATGCGTTAAAGATTTGAGTAAGAGGATGACACAAGATGTCTGCACACTTTTGGAGAAGAATGCTTGGTACACCATCTGGACCAAGGCTGTGTGTTGGATTTAATGACTTCAAACATAATAGTACATCCTTTTCTTCAAAACCCTGAAAATGACCATTTTCTTGACTAGGTACATCAGGTACAACCATATTAATTTGTTTCTTGATAAATGATTTGTTTAAAGCATTTACATCAGAATAAGCATCAACGGACATTTGTTTTTTACTTGTTAGTTTATTGAAAAGTTTCCAAATGTTTGAAGGATTTTTACATGATAAAAATTTTTCATTATATAGTCTGTTCAACCTTTCTATTTCAATTTTTATAAGGGTGTTTATTTTACGGACACCAGTATTATCACAATTCTTATACAACTTCTCTTTTTGTCTTCTAAGTTTTTTCAGTTGCAAAGAAGAGATTCTGTCAAATCTCGAAAACAGTGTTTCATAAGGACAGCAAATATCCAAACAAAACTTCAGATAATCGGTTATATTAGAGACAGTAGCATCCAACTTATCGTCAGTAAACAGTTCCCAGTTGGTATCATGCAACATGCTTCTTAATGCTAGAATGTTGTCATGGGAATATGAACGTTCATGTATCTTCTTTGTTAAATGACTAAACAATTTTCGTTGTGACTTGCCGTACACTTTCGGTAAAATACGAATAATGCAGTGGTCAGAATTTAGCAAAGGAGCTCTCCTTCGGGTTTCATATACATCACGGTCATTTATGAAAACCAGGTCTAGTGATTTGTCCAGACGTGTATTAAACTTGACTAGATTCTCATGACCAAGCGAAGTAAGAAAGCTGTGATCACATAAATTAAAATCACCACAGACTATAGACAACGAGTTTCCGAATGCAGGAGCAGCGAATTCAGTAAACTCATCTGCAAACATAACTATATTAGAAAGGCTACAATCGGGTGTTATGTAAATATTTGTTATGTATATATAAGAATATTTACTTAAGTGTTTTGGGCGACACCTGACGGTTATGCAATCTATACTGTCATTAGAATAATTGAAGCAAACGTGATTTGATGTAGACCAATTTGTGTTTATATATGTGGCTACCCCTCCTCCATATTTTTTCTTGGAACTATTTCTATCTTGGCGAAAAACTTTATATCCATTTATTGAAATTAGATTATCATCATAATGCTGGTGCAGCCAAGTCTCTTGTATTGCTAAAACGCCAGCATTTCGATAAACATTGGAATACATTAGGGATTGAAGGTAATCCATTTTGTTGGACAGGGATCTACAATTAGTGCTAACGAGTTCAGGAACAGTCATTTGATTAATTTGTGTACGTTTCAGTGCACGCTGCCAGCCACAGTGATGCTTTTTTCTCAATTTTTGTGGATGACACAACGCGGTAGGTTGTAATGATTTTAAAAATGCGCGATTATATATAATACGATTAGGACACATTATTGATAAATTAAAACAAAATTAAAAGAGCAAACCAAAGCAATTTTGCAAAATGTTGTAAGGTGGAATTTTTGGTAGCCCTATGTTCAAGCAGTCCTATTTGTCTGCCTGATATATTTATAGCTTTAGTTTCATCTGTAAGAAATATTTGCTTATGTTAAGCCTGTTTCAACCCTTTTTAGATTTGAAATTCTTGGTGATCTTTTTCAAGAAGCTATCAAATCGAGTCTTACACCTCTTATGACACAGCATCCTGGGCTATATTATCAAGAAGCTGCTAGACATGCTATCTGTCGGCGTCAGCTGTGTCAAGCTTTGTGCATCCCTACTGTGAAAGCTGCTGAAATGAATGCAGATGATCAATTATTTTATCCCTTGTCAACTGAGCCATATGATTCAACTATTGGAGTCGAGGCAGCTTTAGTCGCAGACAGTGGTCTCTATGCAGAAGATAATGATAGTATACTCCAGTCACCAAACTATTCAGAATCTTTTAAATCAAAGCGTACAACAGTTAATACTGCAGTAGAGTTTGTTCGTGCCCAATCACCTCTTTTCTTCAGGAAACAAATTTCACCAGCTGCAGATAGTGCTGCCTTGTCACCTCCTCATTCACCTAATCAGTTATCTCCAGTTGAAGGGACATCAGCTACAGAAAAAGTTGACGGTCTTGAGTTTTATGGTCAACGACCTTGGCGTCAAGGGATTCAGAGCATCGAACCACCTAATCCAATCAAAGAACGAGAAGGAATCTTAAATCTACAGAGAGAGGAACTTGAAGTGGATCATTCTGTATGTTCATATTTAGTATGATTTCAGCTATATGTTACTCGATAAAGCAACGCTTTTATTGCTTTTCTTATGATGCATGTATTTCTCGTATTTTTGTACTGTGTGTAGTTTCATCACCACAATATCCCTTCATCTTTACTTGTTCCGAGAATAGAGGACGTACGTCACTTCATTTATCGATCTGTGTGCTCAGTTAAAGGGAGTTAAAAAGTTCGTAGATATGATTTTGATTTCCATTCTATCATGGATCCATATGTTCAAACTCCCTTGGCAAATCAATGCTTCTGTATGGTTCAGAGACTTTACGCGTTACGAAATGCATTTTCAACAGACTGCAGACTTTTATCAACGTCTTCCTTCGCTTGACACTGGACATCAGATGGCCAGAAAGGTTAAGTAACAAGGAACTGTAGCGACAAACCCACCAAGGACCTATTTTTCAACAAATATGCATAAGAAAATGAAGGTAGATGATTGGATGTACACTGAAAAGACGAATAAGTGACATTACTCTCAGGACAGACTGTCGAGCATAACCCGAACGGGGTGTTGAAGAGGTTATCTGAAGAGTAAACAGAAGCTTATGGTCAATCGTGCAGGCAGCTGAAAAGGACTGCAGAGAATAAAATGAAGTGGAGATGTGCTGTTGAAACCGTATGCTCCGCGTGGAACTTGAGAAGTCGGTATTCCAAAGTCTAACAGAAGTTGCAAATAGTTATATTTAATCTAAAAGAAAGCAAATCATCTAGACGTGGTATTTTCACTGTATGTGTGTTGATTCGATTCTGTAGGCTATGTTTTCGAATAAGGGAATCTGAGGTCGTCTCGTCAGTTTATTTTAGAATTGATAGATGTTAGCTTGACTAATCTAGTATGTAACTTCAGAGAGTCTATTATACATATGCCAACATAGAGCGAAGCTGTTAAATGAAGTATATTGAAATATCCGTTGCTGGAAACCACGTATGCTTTTTGTGATTAATCTACCACATCGAATAACACCATTGTGGTAAACGAATCTGGGACAACAGCAAAAAATTTTTAAAATATGATCAAAGTTTGTATGCACCATAGTAAGATTTAATGCATTCAGTCTATCTATCACAGTTACCTTATTTGTGGTGTGTGATACTTAGTGGCAAGATTTTGTAAGTAGGCATAATGACTGTGATGCCTTTGGCAAGAATATTGAATGGCGGAGCGAAGAGAACAAATGAAAGATCCTTGCGAAACAATATATATAATGCATGAAAGGAAGACGAAAGGAGCATAAAACGAGGAACATGCTCAGATGGAAATTTCACTGTGTGTGTGTGTGGTTTATGCATTTCGCCATAACTCATTTTGTCAACTCTGAAGAATTTGCTACCAAATACTGCTGTGTTTTGCCATCACAGGATAATGTGTCGATGGTATTCTGAAAGATGATTTTCAAGTGCAGATGTATTTATCTACATTGTGTCCATCATTTTCGTCTATCTGATGGCAGCATTTGATCTTCTTCGTTAAGCAGTCTTTGCTTAATGTTCCCTAATAAGGAATTTATCCCTAGATTATTACGAAACCGTTCAAAAAGGTTGGATGAATTAGCATATAAACGTATTTTTTTTCAGATATTGGTTTTGTAGGGATTTGGTTTGATTGTATGTCAGCTCATGATTAAATCCTCCATACAACATAAACGTATTGTAACGACAGAAGACAAGGGCCAGGCAACAGATCGTTTTATTATGAAAATCAACACGTATTTATACATCTTTCAACTACATTATTATAGACAAGCGCAGTCATCTGATTGGTTGTTTAGGTAGACAAACGCAGGCTTCTGATTGGTTGTTTCGGGATTCCTTGACAAATAGAGTTCTCTCTGCGAATCATATTTTGCCACGTTAACTTTGCTGTGATTGGTTGTTGACTCAGGCTTGTTCATATTTTCTCACGGCCCATATTAGTGACCTAGACCTTAACGTAGATTAGTGCCAACCAATCGGCTAGCAGCCTGCTCTCACCACACTCGTCCCCCCGTCAAATACGTGCGACTGAAGTCGGCTTGATCTACTTGGTGCAGGCGTCATCGTTGGCTTGTCTCGCTGTATCCATTTCTGGAGCTCGCTGACGTTCACGCGCCTCTTATTGTTCGCCATTGCGACTGTGTCTGCGTAACCCCATCTCGAAGTGACCATATATGGTCCTTCCCACTTTGGAAACTGTTTGCCTGACCCTGTCGAACATTCGTCCATACTTCGGCCCACACCTTCATATGCTGCTTTCGCCCGACCTCCCAGCAGCGTCTCAAGTAGCAGCTCCATCGCTGACAGATTTTGAACGCCACTCAACTGCGCAGAAGCCTTGAAGTCCTGCCCGAAGATCCATATGTCTCCATCAAAAACTGCAGGGTATAGGCTTTTCATTTGTCGGTAGGCAGCGACACCAAATGTAACGACAGAAGACAAGGGCCAGGCAACAGATCGTTTTATTATGAAAATCAACACGTATTTATACATCTTTCAACTACATTATTATAGACAAGCGCAGTCATCTGATTGGTTGTTTAGGTAGACAAACGCAGGCTTCTGATTGGTTGTTTCGGGATTCCTTGACAAATAGAGTTCTCTCTGCGAATCATATTTTGCCACGTTAACTTTGCTGTGATTGGTTGTTGACTCAGGCTTGTTCATATTTTCTCACGGCCCATATTAGTGACCTAGACCTTAACGTAGATTAGTGCCAACCAATCGGCTAGCAGCCTGCTCTCACCACAGTATGACAGAGATTAATATTTTCCAATATGTTTTCGTCTTTGTGGGAAAAAAGTTTGATTTGGGATCAGCAGTTTTACACTCCAGTAATCTGATCGATATACTTATTATTATTGACATTATCAAGTGGGTTCTTTTATATGCCTTGTAGACTTTTATTATCCCATTGCTGGAGCAAACTCGACTTCAGTACAAACGATATAAAGCTGAACGAATGAAACTGTATCCATGTGAGTTTTTGTATTCGAATCTTTTACCCATACTTAAACTATCCTATCTCGTAAGAGAGGAGTTGTCACCCCAAAGTAACGATCTAATGCTTTCGTTTTCCAAAATATCTTGAGTCCTGTACTTCTCAAAATGGTAATGACAGAAGAATTAGAGATGAAGGTGGCAAACAGAGGAAGTTTGTGCAGTTTGAAAAATATACAAGAACATTTTTGAAGGCTAAGTGTAAAGACCATCAACATGATGAATTACCAACCAACATTAATAGATTTAAATTACAGGATTTATTTCATTAAAGGTCGATACTACTTGGATAAGCATTGAACACCCCGGGTAACTTCCTGCTTCTCTAGAAGGGATGTTGGTTCACCACGATATCTATCTTGGTATCAGCCAGAATTCCCACAAAGTCAACACCTTAAGATGTAAATTACTTTTCTTTTCTACGTTTTAAGTTGGTCACAGAACTGAATATGGAAAGTTTCAGGTGAATGAAATTTCTTGAATGAACAGTTCCTTATAAGGGTACCAGTGGCTCAATGGTCTATGAGCTTGCGTTGTAACCAGAAGGTCCTGGGTTCGAACCCCGGTGGGTGCGTACTGATGAAGAGTCCCAAACCAGGACGAAACAGTTGTTCAGTGCTCCCTTGAATGAACAGTTCTCTAAATTAAGTTGAATCCCCACCTATTATTTGAATTTCAAAGTTATAAGTGCTTGCGTAGATGATTATAACATTGTGTAACACGTGTGATTGTGACTTCACTGTCTAGTATCGTTTGTACGCTGGTTTATAAGTGTCACCTAATTTTTGGAGCTTCTAGATGTGTTTTCAAGTTGAGTGTATACTGACTGAGCAGGCGTTATTCAAAATTCTCTCAGTATATGTTAGAAGAAAAATTGAAGGTGCCTCTGTGATATAAATCCTAGTAATGTCTTTTCAAGTTCAGTTCACAACTTATTCGGTTTTGACGATGGATTTTACGATCGTTCGTTATTCCTTTCATATTTCCATTGACTGGCAATCTTAAAATAATGAATAATATCATTTATTTATTATATCATTGAGATTTGTCGGTAATTTTATCATTTCCAACTTTTCGTCGCCATATTTTACTTTTTAGGTATTTTAATGGGTTCAGAATATTATGATAAACAGGATTACGATAAAGCCCTGAGGTAATTTTTAAAAAAAGAAACAGCCTAACTAATTTGTTTCTAGTTGTTATTTGAGTGTGATCAATGAATATCGTAACGAGAAATGGTGGTCCCTGTACTCTTTCACACTGAAACGAATTGTAACGTAAGTCGTATGCGTCCTTTTTCTCTGTTATGTACTGTTTGAACCCATTTTAGTGTTATTCCTTTGCGTTTCCAGTGGGACATAACGCTTCAGGCTTGAGTCTTGAAATTTCAGTAGCGCTATGGTGTTGTTTTAACAGGGTGAGGTTGCTTGCCTTACGCCTAACTTTCTCTCTTACCGGGCTTACTACCGGTCAAGGGAGGTTCAGGGGTGCATCCACCGGGAACCAAACCCTAGCTACATGGGTGGGGTCCTGAGGACGGTAAACACCAATGGCTGGAGACAATTGGTGATATATCTCAAAATTGTTCTCAATGGCTGGTGCAGATACATCCACCCCTTGTGACTTATAATACCCAATGAAACTACATTGTTCTTCGATATTACTATTCTTTCTGCCTCATATCCCTGTTTACTGTCTCTATTTTACATTTCTTTTTACTTTCTTCTCTTGCTTCATATGCTACATGGAGTGTGGTGACTCGAACTGCTGCATATCGGTGCAAAGTTCTATGTTGAAACCTGTCAGTCAGCTACATGCGTGGTTGGCGGCGAGCATTCTATCATTGTATCATCAATGCAAACGTAAACTATTTTATGGTACATTATTCAGTCGAATTCTATCAGTCCTTTTTTCTGATGAGTGCAGTTTGTATCATTTGTTTTAATTCTGTAACAGTTACTATACATAGTCTTTCAGATAAAAAAATGACTATTTCTCAGTTTGTGTGCTTGCAAAGAAAGCATTTTAAAGACGGTATTTCCCAATGTCTAAAAGAAAGATCAGTGAGGGAGGATATATACCTTGGATTTGATGTGTAATCTCTGCATTCATCATCACGTCATCAGAATTTGCATAGTTGTCTTTTATTTCATGGGATACGCATTTGTTGAGTGCAGTTACATTGGAATGTCTCTTCCGTGCTAAATAGGGTTACGGCTTCAAAGGTGTGGTTAATTAAATTTTAATTTAAAGTTTAATTAATTAATTTTAATCAATTAAATTTAAATTAAAGTTTAAATTAAACTTTAAACCTGATGCTCACTAGCGACTGGCCCTATTCAGGCAGTTAACCTGGAGTTCTAGTGGGGAGCCGTGACCAGTAGGGTACAGCAGGTCAAAGATGAGGCAGTAACTCATCGAAGAAGACATTGCGAAATGGTCGCGCCATGTCGTGATTTGGGAGAAGTCAGAATTCAAGGACCATTGGATCAGTGGTCTACAAGCTCACCTTATAGCCAGCAGGTCCTGGACTCTAGCCCCGCAGTGTGGGTGCGTACTAATGAAGAGTCCCAGACCAGGACGAAACAGCTGTCCAGTACTCCCAGGTTTGTCAGTGATTCTTTAACTGATATCAGCTCATGATGAAATCCACCATGCAATTAAACTTTGTATATGTATTCATGTTGAAAAGAATGCGCATTTATTGATGATGTATTTTTCACAAAAAACTGGCCAAATAAAAACATGGCATGATACCGTGAAATTTTTGACTGACTGTTGATTTAAGCCACATAGGGAAGTTTAGACTGCCTGGTTGTGGGGTACTCAGAATGCTAAGAGTCAATGGCTTGACACTTTGGGTGATGTAGCTCTAAATTGTTCACAATATGGCACAGATTCATTCACTTTCTGTGGTTTCTCATATTCATTTAACTCTCATGTTTTTCCATGTTACTTTTCTTTCTCCTGCTTATTTTGTGTTTATTGAAGTCCTTTTGAATCTCCTTTATTTCTAAACGTGTTGCATGGATTGTGGCAACGTGAATTGCTCCACTTCTGTACAAAGTACTATATTGAAATTCAGTCAGTCATGAAACTTGGTTATTAGTTGGAAACTATAAATATGCTATCTTTGGCTAACTGTTAGGAATTAGAGTTTTGCGTTAATCAAGACAAAAAGCGTATTAAGTTCTCGTTATCTAACATTATTAAAGATAATCCGTTAATCTCGTATACGGAACAATTTCACCTGACCATCAAAAGCACCACATGATCACTATTTTATCCATAACATGCTACCGAAGCACTCTGTGTACGTTGCGATAAATGTTTCTTAGCAATATCAAAAAGCTTAGGGATCTGTGGTTTATTTCTGTTAGAGCTTATTGTCATCATTAGTGACTCTCTAGTTATCTACATTTAGAGTGGTATTTTCGCATTTTTTTCAAACAGAGGATAAACTGATTTTTAAAGAACCCTACCCTTATTTGAGATTAAATATGGTATTCTGTTAATTAAAATGAATATACTATAGACTTGGGTCCCTAAGCTTATAACGGACTTCTTTCATGGTGGATAGTCTTGAGATCATTGGTAAGGATTTATCTAGCTTATCTAAGTACCGTTTTTATTTATTATTTGTTAAATAGACGGATAACTATGGTATATGATCATATTTTGATCTTTGGGTGTGATCTTATATTATGAGACTTCAAAAGTTGCTCAATTGAGTGTACTTATCTTATCAGCAGTGACTTTCTCCTCTGATATACATTCTTTGAGGATATGGAAATACTTATTATTCAGTCATCTACAGACAAATAGAATTACTTAAAAAAGTTAATTTGTTAGGATTAGATTGGTTTTTTCGAGTTTGCCCACGAATTGACATCAGTTAGAGAACCATTGAAAACCAGGACAGCTGTTTCATCCTAGTTGGGGAATCGTCGGCAGTACCCATGAGTTATTGAATTGGATCCCAGTGGCTGAATGGTCTATGAGCTTACCTTGTAACCGGAAGGTTCGAACCCTGGCGATGGGTGTGTACTGCCGATGATTGCCGAACTAGGATAAGGAAACAGTTGTCCATTACTCTTTGGTTTACAGTGGTTTTCTAACTGATATCAATCCTTGCGTCAAACTCGACAAACAAATAGATTATGACAAATTTTGGCATAGAATTCAAAGCTATCATTTTTCTATATGCTACAGTTCTCTAATTAACATTTTACAAGAGAAAGACTAAGGATGTCTGAGATTTTTATGAATTCGTCGGTGGTTCAAGGGTAGAAAGCTCATTCGAGTTCGATTCCGGAGGAACGCATTATCAAACGTTGCTTAGTATATTATTCTTTGGTAAATGTAGAAGGAGGGGGAGACTAGGCATAAGGGAAGCAGCCATACTCTGTAAATACAGCAGAACCATTAATAAAACTTCAAAAGTTTGTAGCCGTATTATTATTATTTCCTTTAATTTTTAGAGGAACATAGGGCTTCAGCCGCGCGTCTCCATTACGTTCGGTTCTCTGCTAGAGTTTTCACCTGGCTCCAAGTCTGTCCAAATGCCTTCATATCCTCTTTACATGACCTCGCTTTTGGGTTCCACTCGAGCTATGGCTTGTCTAGTGATGTCACTTGATGGTTTCCTCAGAGTATGGCCAGTTCATCTCCATTTCTTCCTGCCTATTTGTTGCACAATTGGTTCCTGCTAGGTTGGTTCGCTCCCAGAGATCTCTGTCGCTGATCTTTTCTGGCCGTCTGTTCTTGAGTACTGATCGAAGACAGCTGTTAATGAAGGTCTGTAGTTTGTTTGAGATGCTCTTTATGACTCTCCAAGTCTCTGATCCGTATAGTAGCACTGACTGACTTCACATTGGAGTTGAAAATCCGGATCTTATTTTTGATACTGAGAGCTGTTGATCTCAACACAAAACTTGTCTTGCTTTTCCGATTCTTGCTTTGATATCCTCGTTAGTTTCGCATGTAGTTGAAACGATATTTCCCAGGTAGGTGAAGGAAGTTGTTTCTTTCAGGTTCCTCCCATTTATGCTGGCTGGTTGTTGTCTGTTGTTGTTGCTGGTGTTGGTGTTGGCCAGGAATCTTCATCACCTCTGTTTTACCTATGTTCACCTGAAGTGATGTCCTATCTTTGATGCTTCTTCTGCCAACTTGTTGCTTTTCATCACTTGCATATCTTCCAGTTTGTGGGAAATCAGGCGTATATCATCGGCGAAGTCCAGATCCTCCAGATTTTTTGTGTGAGTCTATTTTATGCCTGTTTCCTCATTGCCTGTTGTCTGTCGCATTATCCAATCTGCTGCAATCAGGAAGATCATTGGTGATAGTAGGCAGCCGTGTCTCACCCCCATCCTCACTTCGAAGGCTTCCGTAAGTTTCGTGTTGTGGATTACTTGGCATGCAGCATTGTCGTACAACTAACTGTTGGATGAGATGTATAATTGTCGATGGGACCCCGTAGTAGCGAATAAGTTTCCAAATCACCTCTCGATCGACGCTGTCGAAGGCCTTTTCAAAGTCGATGAAGTTGAGTGAGGTGGAGAGGTGACTGCCATTCCAAGCTTTGTTCAATGATGATCCGTAGAGTGAGGATTTGATCAATACATGATTTGTTTCTCCTGAATCCATCTTGTTCCGGTTGAAGTTTTTTATCTAGGTTGTAGCCCTATGTCTCATTCGAAGTGCAAGCGACGACAAAATTATCTTCTTAAAGTTCAAATCAGAAAAAGCAGTCATATAATTTATTTCATTTGTGTTAGTATTTTCTTTTTTAACAATCTGTTACTGGTGGCAAAAGACTGTCAGCTTCCTCTATACCTCTTCTATCTACAGTAGTAGTAGTCCAAATATTTGATTGCAGCTGCATTGTATGATTCATATGTTATAATTAAAATATTGATTACATTTTAGGTGTGCATACATAGTCGCTCAACCCACAATATTTCTGTCCTCATGTTTGGAACTACTTGGTCCTAGTAAGTTCTTTAGTTTCAGATTTCTTTTGACAAAGTTAATTTATTGTCTAGCAAACTGCCGTACTTTCAATTTTTTTTTGACTGTTTTCTTTTTCTTTTGTTAGAAAAATATTAATGCAAAGTGGAAGTGTTTTTAGTAGTAGTTAGCCTCTTCGATTACACGATTAAGCTTTCATAACTAGATGATAATGGTTTCTATCAAAGAATAACTTTTTTTCAATAACAGCCAGCTGGTTCACATCACAATAGAAGTATTTTTCAGTAGTCCACATCTGTATAAGGAGGGTCGAACCCAGGACCTCTAGTTTTATTCGTACAATGGAAAATTGGTTTTGGTATGATAAATGATTTGATTAAATATTAGATTTTCTCGTCGATTGATTGGATCGTAGTGCTTGGTCTCAGGTTGACATGTCGTCTTCTTGTGCAGATACTTCGACGATGTCTGGGCATTTAATTAGTATTTAATTGATGGATGGTGACTAGCAATGGAATCCAGGTTGCGCATTTCGTCCTATTTGGGACTCGTCAGCTGCATTTCCCAGTGAGTGATGATGTTCCCACCGAGTGGATAACGCTTCAGGCGTTTGAAATCAAAGGGACTGGGTTCGAGTCTTGGTGGGGACATCATCACTCATCGGGAAATGCAGGTACATCCAGATGACGAGTCACAAATAGGACGAAATGCGCATCCTGGATTCCACTGCTAGTCACCATCCACCAATTCAATGATAAAAGGAATTTGGGCCTTTGCCTCCTCTAAGTGAATATGATTTTACAGTTAACCAACAAAATATGCTCTTAGATACAGATTTAAAAACTTTTGCCTGATTACTTTACTTTATAGACATTGACAAAGGATTGATTGATTCATCAAGGTAGAAGTTTGTGCAAGGGTTGCCATACATCGGAAAAGCATACTTGAAAGTAGAGAACAGACATGTAGTGTAATTCCGATAGGCGGAAATGTGAAGGAGGAGAATTTCTAGAATCTGGAAGATGTTCGATGTTCTCAAGAAGTGGATACTCCATAGCATAGCGAGCGATTTTAAGTATTATATTACCATCAGTCTCTAATTATTGATTCGAAGCATCCTGATGACTCTAGCCTAGGAGTCCTTACCTGATCTAGGAAACCTTAGAAGCTACCAAATGTAGTACTTCACTATTATATGAGTGCAGCTTTTCAAGTATGAGATATAGACATATAGAAGTAATATTGATGCAAAGTAATTGCCAAGTTTATGGTTTTTGCAATTAAAAAAACTATTAATCACACTTAATGCTGGTTTGGTAGGCAGTTTTCCAAGATTAGTACGTCCGGGAGGGGAGGTTAGGATATGTTGGATTACAAACACATTGCCTTTCTGTCAAAATCTTAGCCGAATAACACACACTAATATCTTTTAAGATATTGCGTTGTCTTGAATAAGAGAGGTATTTTATGTGAAATAGTCTGTGGTTTATGTTATACAAGAAACTAACACATTATGTTGATTCTTTTAAAGTCGGAATAACTTAAGTGTGATAGTGGCGATAAAATATCACTTTGTGCAAATGATTTCTGATGTACAGAGCTGTACCTTCGGAGACTTTCACGTATCTATTCATAAATATCATTATTATTATTTGCTTATTGGGTTTCGAGTGGAACTTAGGGTTTAAGCATTTGTTCTTTGGCAGTTTGACAAGGTAGCTTTTCTTCCAATCGGCAGGCACCTTTCCTTCCTTTTACGCCTGCGGTATTTGTATGAGCGTGTCTGTGCGTTTTCAGTGCTTCTTCTGCCGAGCTCCTGTCTAATCTTGATGCTTTATGACCTTCAAGACTTCTGTGTGTTGGAGGTTAGATGTTCAATCATAGTTTTTGTCCGCTGATATTATTTCTGGATGAGTTGCAAGTGGGGCGTTCAATTCAAGACTCCTCTGAAGTGATCAACCCAGTGTTTCTTTTGTTTTACCTCTTTGATCACATTGGGGTTTCTTCATTATCTTTCACTGCTCTCCATCTGCTTCAATCTGTTCCAGGTGTCCGTAGAGAAAAGCTATTACTTTCCTCACTTCATCTTGCCTAAGATGTTTATGCAGGTTTCTGTCCAATTAGCTTCCAGAGAGTTCCAGTGTTCTCCAATGCTGATGAAATCTTTATAGTTTAACATAAGTAAATGGTTATAATGATTGGATAAGAATTATGCTAGAGACAAGAAAATAATAAAAATTCCACATAAAGGACGTGTTCACAATGCCCGAAGGATGCGTCGGTGGCACAGTGGTTAGGAATATCGCCGACCATGCACATGGTCCGAGGTTTAACCCCTTTGCGGACGCACACCTGATATCGATGGTCAGCCTGCAAACTTTTGGCTACCGATATCACATGCTGAAAATTCCATACCTGTACCAAAAAAATACAGTGTGGAATCAAGCTGCGATCAAAAATAAAAATAAAATTTATATCTTTTCTCATATGAAGGTATTCGTCAAAGAGTAGTTATACTGTGAAATTGTTAGAGTTGTTTAAAGTACTTTAGGTGAATCATAGTGTTTTCTATAGTTTGGTTTGTAAGGGTTAGTTTTGTTTTTAACGAGTTGATCACAGATTGATATCAGCTAGAGAACCATTAAAATGGGCACTGGAGGACTGGACAGCTGTTTCATCCTAGTTTTGGGAATCATCGGCAGTTCACACCCATTTACAAACCAAACTATAGAAAATTAGAACAAGGCATTAAGAAGACAAATTTCGCGAGATGATATCATTTCGTAGTTTCTTGACAACCGCTTTACAACTAACATGGTTAACAATGATAAAATAAAGTTCATGAAAATTACTCAGTTAAATAAAAAACAAAAGTACATACTAATGACCAATCTTATATAGAAAATTAATCTGATGCTCACTAGTGACTTGGTACAGGACAGAGTTTCCTGGAGTTCTAGTGAGAAGTCGTGACCAGTGAGGCTCATCCAGATGTTACGTGTGAGGATGGATGTCCCACCTATGACAATGGTTGGGGTCGCACAAAATCACGAATCCAGTAGAAGTTAGAATTCATGCAGTGGCCACTGAATCGGGTCCCAGTGGCTGAATGGTACACGAGCTTGCATTGTAACCGGAAGGTCTTGGATTCGAACCCTAGAGGTGATTGCGTACTGCCGATGATCCCCAAAACTAGGATGAAACAGCTGGCTGTTCAGTACTCACTGGCTTTCAATGGTCCTGTCTAACTGATATCAATCTGTGATCAACTCGTAAGAATCATAGTTTATCTGTGGTCAGTCATTTTTAAACAGAAATCACATGCCTGATCAATAGGGTATATCGACTGGACGATGAATAGTTAGTTGTTTTCTGTATACTTTCTTTGTATTCTCTGTGTTAATAATAAATGGTTATACCAAATGGAGTATATATCCTTCAAAGTGATCAAAATTGTGTGTAGTTCTCTAATTTAACATCTGAGATGTACAATGGATGTTTCGGACTGTCTATGCAAAGTTATTTGCATGTTGGACCAAATAATAGATGGTGCGATTCCAATAACTAGCTATTAAGGAGTTAAATGTGTAAACATTTACCACAATATAACTAAGTAAAGGAAACAGGACGTATGAAACGAAGCATGAAATCTGTGAATACAGACTCCTCTTATAAAAAATCTTCTAATAAACTATGCGCTTGCCGATTATTTTCCTGTTTTCCATGGAGTCTTCTAGTAAAATGCTTTGGATTTTCTTATTTTATATCATCAACATCATCATCATCATCTAATAAACCGAAGGAGATAGAAAAGTTTGACGAGTGTAAATATGATCCCGCTGACTCTGAGTGTACACGATTTATTCAAGAAGTACAGAAAGCCTTTATTGGTAGTTATCTTGACTTGGATAAATTAGTTCCTCAGGGGGTTGTGGAACAAAATGGCTTATTTTCAACTGTTTCATTAGAAAGTATTATGTTTGGACATTTTGAAATGAAGACTACTCATCGTCATCAGCATAATCAACGTCAACAACAACAACAACAACAGCACACACCAAATACAAGAAAAGTGTGGAATAACCTTGGAAGATTGAGTTACACTTAGTCAGTATTTAAACGTTTAGTGGTTTACATGGATGTTTTTTGGCCGTGACCCACATTCTCTTTTTTGAAGTAAAATGAGGATGCTGAATAGGAAATTCCTAAACATCACTTAGATGAATGCTATTCATGACAATCTGAATAAACGAATATGCATTTTCATCACAATGTATTCTACATTTTTACACTTAGCGTATTTCTTGTTTTCGTTGTTATGTAAAGCATTTTAAGTAATTTCTATTGGTTCATTTCCTTTGTAAGTGTATTTATGTATGTATGTATGTGTGTATGTATGTTGCATATGATCATCTACATTTCTGAGATGCAAAAAGTTAACTAGTAGATTGGAATTAATTTTCATTTCATTGAACAAGTCACCATCATTCATTTATTTAAAAAAAAGTTATCTGTAAAACACCTTTGCTTTATTCCTGTATATTTTGTATTTCAAAAATTATTATATTTTCCTCTGTTCAATGTATTTTAGATAGCTTGATATCTAACTCTGAGAAAATACAAGCTCAACAGGCTATTTTTGATTTTCTTAAGGTGAGTTATCATGCATCGTGATTACATTTAGTTCATGAAGTGGTATCAATACACTGTCGTGTTCAGAGTCCTTAGTATATTATTTATTATTATTGTTCCCTTGGGTTCCTAGTGAAACATAGGGCTTCAACTGCACGTCTCCACTTGCTTCTGTCTCGCTTCTGCTGTGCTTTTCACCTGCATCCATGTTAGTCCATACTGTTTCAACTCCTCTTCACACGATCTTCTCCATGTCACCCTTGGACGTCCCACACGCCGCTTCCCTTTCGGGTTCCACTCGAGCAATGGCCTGACGCGCGCGCGATGTCACCCAGCGGCCTCCTCAGCGAGTGTCCAATCCATCTCCATATTCTCCTGCATATTTGTTGGTTGGCGATTACTTCTTGTTTTGTTTGTTCCCAGCCATAGTCTCTTGTTGGGTATTCTTTCCCGCCCGGCCATCTGATCTTCAGTATAGATCTTCAGTCCTAGTACTAAGTCGTAAATAATAACGGTGAATAATGACACAGTCATACAAAGCCCTCCACTTTTTTTTCAGTTTCACAGATGTGTGCAAAGTTCTTAGAGGAGTCAAGCATGTGAAATGGATAGTCTATGTGTTAATTAATATGATTGTATCTTGTCGATGGAATCTGAAGCCTAAAATCCCTCGACGAGCTATGTTAGCGGATATAGGGTCAGACTGGAGAAAAGCTAGCGGCGGTCAAACAAAAACTTGGCATCAGTCAATGAAATCCACAACAGTTGGTCTAAGCCACGTAGAAAGGTGTAGACTTCCAGGCTGGGGTCCTCGGGACGTTAAAAATCTATGGTTGGAAACAATTGGTGACATGGCTCAAAACCGTTCTCAGTGGCGCAGATGCATCCACTCCCTGTGACTTATGATTTCCAATGAAACTGTTTTGTTCTTCGTTATTACTCCTTTGTCTCACACCTCTGCTCACTGTTTCTATTATGCTTTTCTTGTACTTTCTTCTCTTGCTTCGCGTGCTACACGGAGTGTGGCGACTTGAACTTCCGCACATTTGTGCATAGTTCTATGTCGAAAACAGACAGACAGACAGACTAGCTGCTACTATCACAGAAAAAGCGTTGAATATGCTTAGATAATAAAGCTGTAATTATCAAACATCTATCTACCCGTCTAACCGTTTGTAGTGCCATGAATCAATTAAATTAACTGGGAGTGTGTGGTTGATCTCAATCCACTAGGGACAATTTATTCTCTACAGGGAGATAGATTCAGAAACAGTTAACATCTTTAATAAATGATGTAAATGCGTTACAAACACGAAATCTTAAAACTGATCTAGTCCCTCAATTAGATGATGGCAGGAAAACCTAGAACTAAGTGTTATTCTCGTACGCACTCGTCAGAAAGTTGTATCTACAGCTTCAATAGACATGATTTCCCGTCGGTGACTGGAATCCTAGTCGTCAGCATTCTTAGTTCTAGCTATTTACCTATTTTCATATAGCGAGAAAGGCTATTAGACGACAGGGTTTGCATCATCCATCTTACTAGAAGGAAAGGCGTGTATTGAAACATCAGTTAAAGGGAATAAACAGCTAGACAGCCTCATCGTATCATTTAGGGTTCAAAACGGCGATTTATGTATGCCATAGGATCTATGTCATGATTGTAACTATTAGTACAGATAGTTGACGTTATAAATATTATCTCTAAGAAATACAATAACTGTGTATTTGAATCGCAGTGTGAATCGGTTTTATAAATGATAAAGTAAAAGATTTTAATTTTTTATCACTAGCTCGGTGGTCGCTTCTAACTTTAAGTTTTTCAACCCGATGAATGTATCGTTTTTAAGTAGTGTACCGTAGGAAGTACCATAAGGCAGTTACCACTTGAATCTATTGGTGGTTATTCGTTTTGACACTATTTTTTTCTGGGACTTGAGACCTGTTTTACTGTCCAGTGTTTAATGCTTTTAGAGAAGCTGATTTTCCCTGTTATATTCTTTAACTAGGTAATTTAGTGAATACTATAACGGAAAGGTTATAGTTAAACTTCAAGTTCTCTCGGTAACAGGTAGATGTGCATTGAATAGTTTCGGTTCGGACAGAATAATAAAAGACGAAGTCCTGCTGAAAGCTTCCTAAAATTGACGGAAGCGCCAACAACCAAGTTGTCCTTGTTTTTCTGTTTGTAACTGCTTCAAATCAACAAAAAATCGTGCGTAGGCGTGTACTATATTTTTATAGTATAAATTAAATTATAGAATGACACGGTAGGAGTGCGGTCGGTGAACAGGGCAAAATTGCGGAAATGAATATGGTTATTTACACACTTGTTTCACATATCCAATAATTTTCAAGTTTGACGCGTGGAAACTGTGTTCTAACTAACTAACTAACCAACCAACCAACCATATAGGGATAAAAGTGAATGATACTACCCGCTATAGAGAATAGTCATTGAGCAATGCGCATTATCATCTCGTGATCTTAACACTTCCTGGTCTTCCAGAACAAGATTACTCCTAGATATTATCGTTAATTTTGGACAGATATAGAAATCATTAGCCTAAAACTACTAATGTGCCACACTGCAATCGGTTAATGTTGATAAGAGAGACAGCTGCTGTTTCTGGAACACATTTCCTATCACTAATCATGTGCTGTTCCCGACCTAATAGTCAACACCTTAGTGGTCAGATGCAAATAAAATATTGGAAATTTTTACGTCTTCACTAGTTAGTTGTTATTCAGCTTCATTAAATAGACAGAGGTAGGAAAGTCAGTCAGTGGGACTGTGTTGAAGTAGACTGGTCAGCTATTCAGGCACTGAGGGAGATACCAAAATTAATGTGAAGCATTTAAGATGTTATACAGTTATTCTCCAGTAGTCATCATCGGTACACGTAAACTTAATGAGAAATATTCATATGTGGTCTCTAGCCATTTCTGAAATCCAGAGTACTGTGAATATTTTAAACAATGGAGAGCATTTGACGATGCTAGTGTGTTGCCTTAATATTAAATTATCAGTCAGACTGCCTAACCCCTGGGTAACGGGATTCAGTACTGACATCCTACAAGTTGTTTCGGGGGTTCACTGCGCAGATCTTCAATACGTGGGAAATTATCTTATGTCTGGATAACCTTCATCGTCTAATTTCGTATGCACTCTACACATTGATTGTAGTAAGCATTTGCATACTGGATAGTTGGGGGCAGTCGGCAGGAATTCTTTCTTGACCTAGGTTTCGTGGTAGTTGGCATTCATCAGCAAGGCGTATCTACAACTGCCTTGAAGGAACTCATGTCCCTTCTGAGAATTTAGTCTGCACCAAACAGAGGACTAGGCACATTACAGTAGTCGCTAACTGATGTCCAATCAAAAGCATTTATATGTTGAATGTTGCAAAGTTTCTTGGTTTAGTTGCTCTACAATTTCTTTGGAAGGCTTTCAGTGATTAAGCACTACTGAAGTTTATAGGTAGGCTGAATTCAAAAGTTATTCTCAGAAAACTTGAATCTAAAGTACAACAAAAATACTGCAGCGCGTGTATAAGTTGTGTTTATACAATTGTAGGTTACAGAGAATACTAAGGAAATAAATCTAATGAATAAAGCATGGTATAGCACACTACGTTAATTTTAACAGCTCCTACCACTGTTATTTAGTTAACAAGACCTTCGAAGTTTGAATGCGAAAATCCTCAGTGTCATATGTTTTCTTCGACATGTATGTTTGTGTGAAATGGTTGCCAGAATCTCTTCCCAACAGCCACTATTTATGTGATACTGTTTGTGCCTTGGTAATGCATTAATGATCAAGACTAATATCCAATCAACGGTGGTTTGCTAAGCCTTACATAAATTGAAAGATAGCGCTGCAGATTACACTGATTGATCACTGGATTAATCAAAGTCATGTGTGTCTACTCCTCAGTGTTGGTGCTGACTGAATTCTCTTGGTCAAGTTCGCAATATGGTCATTAAGCTATAGGTAACTCGCCATCGTGGTGTAATTTGAATTGATGTTAAGAGTGGTTTGAGACAGTCAACAGGAAGCTCTGACCTACAGCAAGTCAGTCGTGGACCCCAATGGCTTAATTGTAATGTCTCTGACTGTAGTACAATGGGTAGGGCGAATATGAACCTCTGTGGGGATATCTGTCCCCTCGAGGTTACAGCATACCTTACTGACGACTGCCAGCGAGAATGAAACCTAGATCTAGCGCTTCCTGCGGATAGTCTTCAACCACCGAACAATTATGCAGTTCGCTGTAAAGTAAAGGATGCTTGTATTTTTTCTGTATTACTAGATATTCTACTAGATTCATTTTCTTTAGATGTTATATGTAGTTCAGCATACTATTCTCTAACGGTCCTGTTTACGGCAAAGTTAAACTTTAGACACCACTAACAACCAATCAGCAAACGACCTTGAACGGACCAATCACATTAAAGAGGCATATATGATGAATGGAAATGTATATTTATAGAAAAAAAAGCATGAAATAGATAACAAAAAAGTTACATGGGATATCTTTCTCGAACATGTGAGAGAAACATCTCCCAGTTTAGCATAAGACTGTCAATGGAGAAGTTACACAACATCCTGTACATATATTCATCCAAATGACTATAAATGAGAACCTTTTGAGATCCATTTATAGCCCTTATCCTATTTTTCAATCTGCCCCAAAATCCTTTCTTTTTTACCAGCACTGTTTCATCGACATGCACGATAACGTCTTCTCCACCCAGCAAACAAGTGATTTTCTCCATTTTCCATGATGCGATGTCTCTGCAATACTGGTACCACTGAACTGTTGAGACGAGGCTATTCTCCGTCTCGGCTGCTGCTGCTCTAACCGGCTGTTTCAACACCCAGTAGTTGCAGATATACAAAATCTGGGTTAGGAAGAGATTCGACCTAGCGAAAAAAGTTCCTACGAGATATTAAAATAATCAGCCTACCCTCTCTAATGCTAGCACGCTTCAAACATATAGCACAACGGTGAACAAATCCATCAGTTGATCTGCTATAGCTTTTTAAAGTCATGATACCACCACACGAACAAGTCTGCTCCTTCCGGAGCAACCCTAAATCCAGGCAATAGTGGAAAACACTATCTTTCTCGAATTGCAAGCGTAACCTTGTAAGGGCACGCATTTGAAATAAATCAAGCGCTATACAACATTGAACTACGTTCGTGAGCCTCATTGGATAATTCGACATCGTTCGTGAATCTCATTGGATAATTCGCTGATTGGTAGTTAGTGGTGTCGAAAGTTTAACTTCGCCCTGTTTACATTTTGACTTTATAAACAAATAGGAAGCAAAACCTCAAAACGTCTGACCTTTTCGTCCTGCATGACTCAATTCATAAAGAATTAATTCATAAAGAGCAATTTAAAACATCTTCAAAGGTACAGTTGGCGTTCAGGATATTCTGTTGTGCTGTCTCTGGCTAGATGACAGCTTTGCCGAAGGTGTTCTGCATTCGGATTACCATATCACTGTCAACTGGTAGTCGATCACACAAACCCTTTAATTATTAAATCCACATATTATTATAGGAAACACGTTTCTTGGTTTTCTTCTACGGAAAATTTTAAAAATTCAACTATGCCCAAATTTTATTGTGTTAATTACGCATAATCACTGTATATCTGTGTTGTGTTACAATCAGTTAGTTATGCTCTGCTATAGTTCCGAAGTTCTCTCCTAACTGTCAGTTTAATTTTTAGCAGTGCAGTGCATCATCACCTGACTATGATTTTGAAGTATGTTTATTGTTTCCCCTTTTTATTGCTGGCTATTTATATTATATACCTTCTCATTTCAGACCGGTGTACCTAATCTCATAATGTTTGCACCTGAACTTGATCATACCGTGAAAATGATTGAAGATGGATGGCAGAAACAATTAGACCTACTAATGAATAATACTGTTAATACCCAACCAGAATCTTCACATAAAGAGATGACTAGTCAAAATTCAACCACACTAGACGATAATGTTTCTAACGATCAATCAGAAAGCAAAAAAACCGATTCATCCTATTCAGGAGCAAAGTGCAAAATATCTTTGGATATTACACGTTTGATTACATGTAGTAAGTTGAAAAGTAAACCCAGAAGTGTTTTTTGTTGTTTTTGTTGTCGACTTGCATTACACTACTGACCGGAGGCTAAATGCCAGGGAATTCCAGTAGGAAAGTCAATCACTAAACTCTAATAGCCGGTAGTTAGTTGGATTCTGTTAGTACGTTGAGTGAATTTAATTAGTTTTCTACACCTAAAGTAGTCTCATGTCTACTATTGAATAAGCATGGTGTTTTATTTGTTAAATTAAGCAGCTTCAACTCATTATGTATCAATGTAATATAATGGAAATTGATTATTTTGTGCATCCTTGTATACTGGGGCTATGAAGGTACACGTCTACTTATTCATGGTAATTCAGAAAGTAAAACAGGATTCTAACCTATGGTGCACTGATCGGAAATGAGCCAACTCAGTTCACTTTAAGCCGCAGTAATTATCAGCTGATGAAGATATACGAATTTTTCAGTTTCCAGGGCTAAATATTCTGTTCTGTTTTCTGCCGTCCTCTTCAGCTGGATCCACAATTGCCATAATCTCTCATCTCTTCCGCACACGATCTCCTCTATGTCACCCTAGAACGTTCCACTCTTCGCTTCTCATTTGACTCCACTCGAGCGATGGCCTGGCGTGCGATGTCATTCGGCGGCCTCCTCAATGTATGCCCGATCCATCTCAAATTTCTCCTACATATTTGTTCAGCGATCGGTTCTTGGTTGGTTTCTTCTCATAGGTTCTTGTTGCTTATTCTTTCTGGCCATTTGATCCTCAGTATGGAGCCGGCGAAGCGGGCAGTTGTTGATGAAAGTCTGCAACAGGCGGTTGGAAATCCTTTCTGTGACACGCTGTACACGTTTCTGACCCGTATAGAAGAATTGGTTACACATTGGTGTTGGAAATGCGAATCTTGTTCCTTATGCTGAGTGCCGAAGATTTCGAAACTGGTTTCAGGTTGATGAAGGCTTGTCTTGCTTTTCCGATACTGTCTCACTGTGACATCTTCGTCCGTTCCGACTGCCTGTAGTCGAAACGATGCTTAGCGGATAAGTGAAGGAGGCCACCTCTGTTAAATCTCTCCCGTCAATGACAATTCACTCTAGTAGTTATCCAAAAAATTCGGCTGGTTTGAATTGGTTTCTTTCTCGGAGCTAAGTGAAACTGGCTACACAACATGGTGAGTTCTGCGTCGAATGAGCCTTCTGGCGCTTAGATAACTTGGATGTCGTTAGCATGCCGTACTAGGTGATGTAAGTGGTATGTAACTACTCAAATCAGTCAATCAATAGAATATAGCATCGTGTTCTGTTAAATGCGTAAACTTTGCTGCATTAGAGATATCTAGATATGATGGAGAAGGTTTGTAGCCCAGTTGGATGATTTTGATGTGGTTGTTTTCTCTCAGCTGGATGGTTTATTTGTGAAGCTTTTATTGCCCTACTAGGTGTACATCTTCAAGAAGGCCAGGAGTCATTGCAGTACTCCCACATTAGGAAAACTGAAGAAAGATGTCTCGTGGACGTCTTCCAAAAGAATGAATATCCAAGGAACTTTATAAAAAGACATCAACTCCAAAGCCAACCTACCAAATCGAAGGACCCACCAAGGAAATTGCAAAGAAAATCTCCCTACCATATATAAAAGATATCTCAGAATTCACTGCAAGACTCTTCAAACTTTTAGGCATTGATGTCTCACACAAACCAACAAAATAAAATCAATTCACTCAGCTCTGTGTCAACCAAAAGACTCAACACTGAAAGAAGATAAAACCAACATCATCTACAAAATAAATTGTAGCAACTGCGGAAATCACTACATTGGCCAAAGTGGACATCTCCTTCCTCTTCGTATCCAGACCATAAGCTAACCGTCAAAAGACATGACATTCACTCCCTCATACCATTACATACAGACCACCACGAAATTCAGTTAGACTGGGACAGCGTTCAAATATTAGACAAAGGAAACACCAAGAATGCTAGAGAATTTTTAAAAGCTGGGTATCCCAGTGAATCCACACATTGACATAGACAAAAATTTACCAATCGATAATATCTGAAACAGAAAGGGTCGAACTTCAGGTCAAGGAAACACTCAACACCTATAGAAATACAAGAAGGCTGGAGGGTGTGAAGAGATACAAAAACAATCAGTCACGTTCAAGGTCACCAGGAGAGAGGTGACTTATAAACTCGTGGAGAAATCTAAAAGCTCACTTCAAAATGAAAGGATGCGCTGTAGATGTTGCCTAGTAGGGCAATGAAAGCTTCGCTCAGAGAACGCAACTATATCAAAATTAGAAGTTATCTGTTGAACAACCTATAAACTAATATGATTTCTCATTATAATAAAGGTTTTTTTATTTCCTAATGAATGAAAAACCTTTATTATAATGAATATCATATACCCAATGCCTAGATTTCTTTTCAAACTGTTAAAAGTGAACTTGGTTCGGACATAAATAACTAATGCGATTTCTGCTGTTTCACTGATGAAAACAAAAACTCATAAAATGCCGTCGGCTTATGTGATACGCTTTTCATCCGTTTCTGTTATTTGTTTAATTCCAGTCCAGTGCAAAGTATGTTTTACGCAAGGAGAATACACTTATGGCCAACCAGTTCAATTGGCTATATTCCTAAGGTATATTTTCATTATTGCTAATTTTGATTTTTCTTAAATGACAATATGCATGTTGGTATGTTTTATTACTGATTTTGTTTTTGTTCAATGATATAAAGGTTCGTAAGAAACAAGTAGGAAAGATGACTTCTTCTCTCAGGATACATTGATACTATTCATCTTATTGTTAACAACAGAAATTGAGTATTGAAAACTTCTGCAGTGTCACTACACAAGAAAGCAACATTATGAACTTTATGTAGGATTTGGTTAGGTGGGTTTCGCATCCTATAACATAGTTAGAAATTTGATTCGTTAGCTCAGGGGTATCTACAACCTCGAAGGAACTCATTTGCTTTCTGAGAGTCGAACCTGTGTCGCCCAGTGACCGATAGAATTCAGTCTGCCCCGAACAGGGGACTGGACACATCCTACTAGTTACTAGTGTTCAATCAAAAATATATCCAACACAGTCCTACAGGAGGTGGTCAGTCGCGAGCTCGGATAGCTCGGTGGTAACTTCTCTGACTGCATCACTGGGTGATTCCGGTTCGAATCTCAGAAGAGACATGAGTTCCTTGAAGGCAGTTGCAGCTACACTTTGCTGATTGGTGGGTGCCAACTTGCACGAAACCTAGGTCAGGCAAGGCTTCCTTCCAATGTGCCTCCGATCATCTAATATCAACAACACTGTCATATCGCTCTTCTCAGAATTCTTTGAATGTCGGTTTTAAGTTTTGTAAGGGTATTTATATTACTTCTTTGGGTCCTGGGGTTTTAGGAGCCACTTTTACGTAAATTCATCAGCTGATTGAGTTATTCTACGTTTTCTGTCTCTCAGTTATCTGGTTTATTATAAATTATATGATTCATGTACTCTTTCAGAATGTGAAAGCTTGAACTGAGGCACCCTCGTGTTATGCTCTCTATTGATTCACGTATGTTTCCGTGTAACTGTATGATATGCCTGAAAAATGGACTTACGGAGAGGGCATATGCTGTAATGACTAAGTTCTACTCTTATGCTAAGATTGAAGCGCCACTCAGTTAGTTTGTTTTATAAGTGATTATATATTAGGTATCGGTTACAAAATTTAACCAAAATTTAGTACAGTAAGTGGACAGGGTGGCAATGGGCTCCTCATTGGGTCCCATTTTGGCTGATTTCTTTCTGAGTAAGCTAGAAAATGCACATTTGAGCAACCTTATCAGTAAGTTCTCATTTTATTGCCGTTACATGGATGGAACCTTCATTCTTTGTGATAATGATTCGGATAGGAGTACAGTAATTACTGAATCCAATGAAGTAGATTCGGCTATGAAATTCAGATGCGAAGAGGAATCCCAAGACAGAATTGCCTTCCTGGATATCCTTCTTACCAGAAAAGCAGATGGCAGCATAAAAGAAAATTTGCATAGGAAAAGTACTTAGACAGGACAATATATACATTTTCACAGCCTCGTTCTTATCAAGTACAAAAGAAATTTAGTGAAGACCCTCAGCCACAGAGTTAGAGCTATGTGCTCAGAAGAAGTAAATGAAGACGAATTAAACATTGTATATGATACTTCGATCGAAAATATCTGTCCCGAAAAATTTATCAAGAAGCACACGACAAAGAAAACTGAAAAGGATTACTCACTATCTGTAAACAAGAAACCACTTTATATACGACTCCAATTCAGGGGTGATATACCAAGCGAGATAATTACGAAGAAATTAAGAAAATAAGTTCAAAGAACTTTTAATGTTGGCGAACTACACGTCTTGTTCTCTACACGACCGTTGGTGATTCCTCGACTGAAGGACGAAGTACCTAGACTAGCCGCTTCAAATTGTATATATCAACTCAACTGAACTTGTGGAGCGAGTTATATTGGCCGTTGTTCTAGGAACTTGATTTTTCGTGCTGAAGAACATCTCGCAGTATGGCTAAGTAAAGGTGTGGTTAAAACCATTAACAGTTCGATATTGGATCATCTGGTGCAAACCGGCCAGAAAGCCAGCGTAGAAGAATCCTTCTCTATATTATACCGAGTGCCAAATAAATTGGCAAAAACATCGAAGCACCGCAGGCTCCAAACACCAGAGGCTATTGCGATTCGCCTCAAACAACCAGCACTCTGTGTCCAAAAGAAGCAAGCCCAGCCCCTACTACTGCTGCCTTGGCTGACCTTTAGTAGAAGCTATAAACTCATGAATTTGTACTATTATCTTTCCTATTTTTTCTGACATTCAGCTTATTTTATGTTGGTGCTACTGAACTGTAATCTATCAATATTATTGATTCGATGTTATTTAAACAGCATTAATGTTGTTCATAACACTAATTCATTCATTCACTATAATGTATATATATAACTGTAGAGGCTGATAATGAAATTATCGAAAAGAATTCTCTTTGTTCAGCATCCATTCTTCTTATATTGTCTATAGTTCCTCAAGGGAGCAACTTCGTATCACATAAGTATTAAAACGAGTGTATTTAAATTCAAGTTGAAATGGTGTCCTATTTTTATTTGAATGACATATCAACAGACTGAATATTATTATCCCCGTAGAGTTTAAAATATTCAGCAATTTGTTGTTGTTCTCTTGCTTATACTACTATTCTTATTTATTTATTTATTTTAACAGGTCTTTCGCTCCTTTACCACTTCTCATTCATCATGTCACAGTGAACTTCTCTCACAAGGTAATATCAGATTATTTATCAATTCTTACTCAAGTATATATATATATATATATATATATATATATAGGGATTCTATTTGTTTCAGGTTAGACCATATATTGATATCAGTTAGAGAACCATTGAAAGATAAGGGAGCACTGGACAGCTATTTCATCATAGTTTGGAAATCGTCGGCTGTACACATTCACTGAGTTTCGAACCCAGTCTTCTGGTTATAAGGCAAACTTGTGTGTAGCGTTCAGCCACGGGGATCAGATTCAACGGGCAGCCCATGAATTCTAACTTCTACCGATTAGTGATTTTGGTGCGACCACCAGTCAATGTCATCGGTGGGACATCCATCCTTACTCCCGACTACATAGACCCCACTGGTCACTAGTGACTGCCTACAGGGTGAAGTTACCTGGAGTTCTAGTGAGAAGTCGTGAATGTGTACAGCCGATGATTTCAAACTATCATGAAACAGCTTTCCGTGGCTTAACCTGAAATAGATATACGTATATGTTTTAGGTTTTGCATGTCGTGCTTTTGTTGTTCACTGATATAAAGCTTCAGACTATAATTATAGGCATATTTCACGGTGGTTAAGATATTTCATTTCACTCATACTGGTTAAAAAACAGGTGTGTAACCGATTCAAGTTAGGCATCTCCACACTACATAGTAATTTTCTTTTTTTGTTGTCGATGAAATCCCCGACCGATCGCTGCTACCTTGACGTGGTGGTTGGGTTTGCACATCGCGATGACCCAACAAGCTGCACTGACTGGAATCAATGTTCCTGTTGGTCCTACCATACCAGGAAGGTTGTTAGGATAGCGATTAGAATAAAAGCAGTTACCGGCATTGTGTAACACTGTGCTGGGGGGTCTGAGGGTGAAGTCGTACCGCTGGGGAACAGGGTGTAACAGCAGTGAGGTGTTTCCCTCAGATGACCAGCATGCCAGCTATGCTGTCTCTCCACTCCGGAGAGAGGAGGTTAGAAAAGGTTGACTCCGAGAATTGTACATCTCTACTTACCCTATGGTGATCCGTAACCGGTGGTTAGTTAACTAATACGGAACCAATCCCAGAAACCAGTTCATACAGGCCGTGTGTGACCGGCCTCGAGCATTTGTTCCCTGCGCTCTGCGGTCTCTTTCAGTTACCTGAAGAATCAATAAACTTCCACGGTGTGGGCAGCCGGGAAGTAACAACCGCCCACACACTTCCAAAAGCACACGAAGCCTTCCTGTCCATGAAATCAACTACATCCTACTATAATCTATGTACTGGAATAAATTGTGTGAATACTACTGATATTCAAGTACTAGTATTGGCAGCGATGATCGAACTTCAAGTGAACATAGTCAAGACAGTGGGGATGAAGATACTTAACCAATAACAACAAGAAGAAATTTAGAGGAAGCCACCTTTTTCACTACCTAGACCATATCGTTTCAACTACAGGTGACACAAATGAGGATGTCAGAGATTGAGTTGGAAAAGCGAGGCAGATCGTTATTCATCTGAACTCAGTGTGAAAATCTACTCCACTTCGCATGGAGAAGAAAAGCTGAATTTCCAACGCTAATGCCAAGTCATTTCTTCTATGTACGTCACGAGAAGTATTTCCAGCAGGCTGCTGCAGACTTTCATCAACAGTTGCCTTCGCTGCACGCTGAAGACCATCAGATTGTCATGAAGGATTGGAAACCAGGAACTCTGGGAACGAGTTGTGTGTGTGTGTGTGTGGTAGTGGTGGAAACTGAACTCACTTTTGCAGATCTGTAGTACTTCAGCTACATCAAGATGTCTTAATCTCATGTTTTGAGACTGAATCAAACTTTCCGGATAATTTTGAAGTATAACATAATGAATTTAATTGGTGGATGGTGACTAGCGGTGGAATCCAGGATGCGCATTTCATCCTATTTGGGACTCGTCAGCTGGATGTACCTGCATTTCCCAGTGAGTGATGATGTTCCCACCGAGGCTCAAACCCAATGCCCATAGTTTCAAACACCAAAGCGTTATTTACTAGACCACTTGGGCCACGAGAGCCACCTCTTGTGCAACGGGTCATGTTAATTTAATTGAATTTTTAGATTAGGCACTGTCCACCAATTAAATGCCTAGACATCGTCGAAGCATCTGCACAAGAAGCCGACATGTCAACCTGAGACCGAGCACTTAGGTTCAATCAATCGACGGGAAAATCTAAGAAAAAGTCAACTAAATATAACGTAATGAATTACATGATTTGAAAGTTTTGGTATGCTTAATTCGATTTGGACCTTGCCACCAAATTATTTCTGTATGCTTGTTTGTAAGTGGTTTACTTCATTTCAGTGTTATAAGACTGATAAGTATTTTTATTCCTTTGCGTTCGCGGTGGGACATAGGGTCTCCATCTGGAGGCAGGAATTTTCAGCAGCAGTGGTGTCTGTTTTTACTGGATTAGGGGTTTCTAGCCTCATACCCAACCTTCCCTCTTTACCAGTCTTATTACTACTGGCTTAGTAAGGTAAAGTAGTGCTTTGGCCGGGGATTGAACTCCAGACCACATACGCGGTTGGGGAGCATTCTACTGCTGTGCCGCCGACGCACAAACTGATAAGTAATGGTGTATCTATTCAATTTTTTGTGATTATTCGTTTTAAGCCTTTTCTTATTGTTTTTTCGGCTTCTTAGATTGAATATTCTCCATCTGCAAATATACCATCTAATGTCATAAACAAGCCTTTATCTGCGCATACGTCGACTCATCAAATCTCTCAGACATGGTCATCTAAATTTCTTCTAGAATCTAAAGAGAAATTCAAAGTATTATTACTATGCTTAAATCCAGAAATTCTTGGTAATCAAATTAAGGTAAGCTAGACAATTTGGAGTATCTCATCATAAGTTATGTATTTAACTTTGGTGTTTTTTTTATTCATTTTCACTTTGTGAAGTGAAGTAGTTAGTTATGTTGGATTGCATTTAAAAACAGCTGTTCCAAAGGAAACGGAACATTTATTTATCACGAGACCGAGAAAAGAAATATATGCATAGATAATTCACATTAAGGTTAGCTCTAACTTAATGAACTTTCAGGTTCACGCTAGTATTTGCCTCCCCACAAAACCTTCAAATCATCCTCAGACACCCGATTCGCAATTTCGAATTCTGGTTCCACTCAAGGACCTGCTTGGCGTATGATCTCAATCAACAATCTATCCTGAATTTCTGCCGCAGGATGTTGGAAACGATTTCATTGGCATGCGCTCCAATTTGTTTGAATCATATAAAAGCACTAACTTAACATCAGTGTTGAAAATTTATATCATGTTCTATGTACAAGTTGCTGCTATTGATCTCCACATCGACTTCAGAGTATGAACGCCTATGTTACTTTTCCGAGCCTAGGTTTGATATCTTCATCTGTGCAGCCTGTAGTCAAAACGTTGTTGCTTAGGTAAGTGGAAGAAACAACTTCCTTAAGATTTCTCCCATCTTGTCCTCACTGCCTCTCCTACAAACGCTTCGGTTTTCTCCCTTGGAGTTTTTGGAACAAAAGACATAATTTATCCACAAAGTGTTAAAAGTTCGAATCTTATTCTTCATGTTAATTACAGGAAGTTTACAAACTGATTTCAGAGTGATGTAGGTGTGGCTTACCTCATCCGTGTCACATGTAGGTATTATATGGTTGGAGGCAATCGGCAGGAAGCCTTGCTTGAACTAGGTTTCGTGCTAGTTGTCACTCACCAGTCAGCAAAGTGCATCTGCAACCTTAAAGGAACTCATGTCCCTTCTGATATTCGAACCCGCGTTACCCAATGAGTGCTGCAGTCAGAGACGTTACCACTGAGCTATTCAGCCTCGCGATTGACCTCCTGTAGGACTATACTGGATATTTTTGATTGCATACTAGTCAGTAACTAGTGTAATGTGTCTAGTTCTATCTTCGCTGCATACTGAATTCTATCAGTCGAGCTTGCAATGTGGCCACCATGCTAGGTGGCTGGCCATCAGCAGATACGCCTTGCTGATGAGTGTCATCTAGCACGAAACCTAGGTTCAAGGCTTCCTGCCGATTGCCTCCAACCATCTAATACCAACATCTTACAGTGCACCGTAATGGCGAGCCACCTAGCATGGTGGCCACATTTGCAAGCTTGACTGGTAGAATTCAGTCTGCACCGAAGATAGGACTAGACACATTACACTAGCTACTGACTAGTATGCAATCAAAAATATGTCACATGTTGTTGAAACGATGCTACCTAGATGAGTGAAGGTAATGAACTATTTCAAATTTCTTCCGTTGAAAGTGATTAGTCCTTGTTATTGGTTAGTTACTTTCACCTCCATCTTCTCTATGTTCTCTTGAATTCCTGTCTTCCCAGTGATAGTTTTCATCTGGAAGTCTCTTCGAGTTTCTGTGACATTAAACATAAGTCGTTCGCGAAATCCCGGTCTTCTAGAGTCTTCTTATCGATCTAGTGTATTCCTGTCATCTTCCTACCCACTACTATCTTCCACATGATTCAGTCCACGGCTATCAGGAATATCATCGGTAACAGTAGGCAGCTGTCTTATTACTGTGTTCACTTGAAAGGTTTCCCCAACGGGTTGATCTCTGACGAAATCTCAGTACGGATACAAAGGGCTAGTTTCGCATATCCCAGTTTACGCCGACTCTGGTGTAGACGTGATATCCGGCTATCGACCAAAAGGCGTCCGCTCCTTCTTCCTTTATGTCTCTGAGACCTGGCCATTGAGAGTGGAAGCCATGAAAAGCCTGGTTGGTTGTCTTTTATTATGGGTACCTGCGTTCTATCTCCCGTGTGGAGTTGTATAATAAGGTAAGCAATATCGAGGTTAGGCGTCGAGTTCTAGGTAAGGAGGGAAAATCAATCGACGAGGCTGTGAAATTACATCGACTGAGATGGTTAGGACATGTGTTACGCATGCTTAGTCTAACCATCGTCTTCCTCGACAGGAAATGTTAGCTGACATAGGGTCAGGCTGGAAAAGAGTTAGTGCTGGTAGTCAAAACGAAATATGGCCTCATCAGTCAATGAAATCCACAACAGTTATTTTAACCCAGCCAGTCACGTGAGAAGGTGTAAACTGGCTTCCTGGTTGGGGTCCTCGGGACGGTAAAAAGCAATGAAAGCTGGAGACAATCGGTGATATGACTCAAAATCATCGTTCTCAATGGCTGGCTCAGATGCATCCACTCCCTGTGACTTATAATACTCAATAAAACTATATTGTTTTCCGACATTACTATTCCTTTGTCTCATACCTTTGTTTACTGTCTCTATTATGCTTTTCTTGCACTTTCTTCTCTTGCTTCGCGTGCTACACGGAGTGTGGCGACTTGAACTGCCGCACATTTGTGCAAAGTTCTATATCTAAAACAGACAGACAGGTGGAAGCTGTTGATAAAAGCCTGCATACTGTTGGGAATGCTTTTCATGATGCATTAATTATCTAAATTATATAGAAGAACTAATTGACCATCAGTGTTGAAAATCCTCTAATTTTTTTATTTGTGCTGAGTGCAGAAGATTTCCAAACTGTTTGATTGCCTTTTACTTTATTCAAATCCTTCAACACAGGTTGATTCAGTTAAGTTAGGCTTATTGCCTCCTGATTCGAGCTGCAATGATACAGATACTGTCAATGAATTAATCTTGTGTTCAGTAACATGGCAATGGAATACTATGTCAGATTATCATGCCTATTCCGGTGATCGCAAAATTCCTGGTCATAAACAACACAGTCAAAGAAAGCATCAGCATGAAACCAGTTTGAATCCTTCTGTTCATAATAATAATAATTGTGGATTATGGAGTAAAGAGGTGGTTCTTTCAGTACCAGAACGTCAAATACAAAAGAATCCTCTCAAAGTTGAACATAATGGATTTATAATTAATCATGATTTTCCTAATCTTCCACCAGATTGGGAGGTCATCGGAAATAGAATTCGAACAGAGTAAGTTTTTAGTTAAACTTCAGTATGTATGGAGTATATGGTTGGCAAATCTATATTGTATAAACGATTAATTTAATTAAAGTAAGAATAAATTGTTTTACTTAATATTCTTGATCTGTTATGCTTCATTCCATTCGTATATACTGGATAAGAATTATAAAGTCTTATAGTCTAGATTCGGATTTATATACACATAAGAGCAGTAGGGAAGGCAGGCATACATTGAATTAAACCGAGTGAACTGTGTCCAGAATTAGGACAATGAATTGTGATAGGTTTGAGTTTAGTGTTGAGCTCAGCTTTCAAATTTTGAACCCTTAACTTATTATCTAAGATCCTAGGTCCCACAGTGGAGATTAAGCAGAGATGATTGGGACAAAAATCCTTGAGAAAAGCAGGCTGGCTTTAGTTATGGACAAGAGTGCATACATTATATCTTCTCCCCCCTATAAGCTGTGATACACTCGCCGGTGTATGACACTTGCTACATTCCTTCACTTGAGGTGATGTTTGATTCGGTTGGTCGGGAGGTGTTGCGGAAATATCTGGTTGTGAAGTAACTTCTAAGAAGGTACAGTGTACTAATCAAGACACTCGACTCGAACTCACTGACTTGTGCAAGGTGACAACAACTAGTGCTGTCTATCAAGGATGCCAACTGTCACCATTCTTATTTTCCGTTATGTGTGTACAAAGAGATGAGACCCTGATCGGGTTGGATGTTTTAAGGATTGGCCTGGGGAAAAGTCCTATTGATCTAGAAAGAAAAATGATTTAGTTTTTTACAGTTGAAGACACTGACAAATTCCAGAGTCTTCTGATGTAATGTTTTCGCATGTCTTCCTCTACTTTCTTCAGTGTAAATGCACTTACTTCAAATAAAACCCGTACATTTTGAGATTGGTTCCATCCTTTAAGATATAGTTCTAATGATTTGGGCTAAACATATCTGGTATCACTTGTGCGTCGGTGCCACAGCGAAAGAATGCTTGCCGATCACGCATGTGGTCTGGGGTTCGATCCCCGACCAACGAACTCCTTTACCTCGCTAAGTCAGTAATAAAACTGGTTAAGAACCAAGGTTGGGCATGAAGCTAGCAACCTCATCCAGTAAAAATAAACACCACTGCTGCCAAAACTTCAAGCCTCTAGCTTGAGTCCCTATGTTCCACTTGAAACGCAAAGGAATAGAAAAGATCACCTGAAACCATCTCTACTGATCTAGGTTTACCTAGAGTAGTGGTAGGTGTCTATAAAAGAAAACAAAAGCGACATATCTTTAGCTATGTAGTAGTAGTATTTCAGGATTCAGCCTTGTAACTAGAAGGTCCTGGGTTCGAATCCCGGTGGATGCTTACTGATGAAGAGTCCCAAACTAGGACTACCGGCACTGCTGTCCAGTACTCTCAGGTTTTCCAATTGTTCTCTAACTAATGTCAGCTCATGATGAAATCCTGTAAGCAATCAAATCCCTACAAACCAACACTTGAATTTAGCAATGTAGTTTACTTACTGTGTTATATCCCACTGGTTTCAACATATCATCGTCTCTTTCTTCACAATGAGTATCGAAAGGAATGTCACTTTAGTTGATCTTCTATCTACAGTATTGGATAACTTGTTGAAATTTTTTCTTCTTATTTGATCTTTTAGAATGCATCATCCACCTTCAGGTTTAGAAATCATTACACAACAAAATATTTCTTTACTGGCTAATGAAATTTCACAGATCACCTTAACTATTCGTAATCCAACTCAAAGTGATTGCACAAAGCTAAAGTAAGCATTATCACTGAAATGCGTGTTACTTTGATTTCAATATTGTTTTTTGCTTTATTTGGTTGTAATGTCGAATAGGCGACGAATACACAATGTCAGATAAATTGTTTATTATTGATTGTATCAAAGTTAAGCGAGAACACTTATTCCCTGTCATGTTTTACTCCTTCCTGTGAATATTTTTCTGTTTTTCCATGCACATTAAAATTGCATTTCATATATCAGGCTTAAAAGTAATGAGTTTCACTTTCATAAAGGCAGATTTTTCTCGTCCAGCTCTCAATTTACTTTAATTATTATGAGAGACTTGGCGCGTCATAAAGAGCACCTCAAACAAACTGCAGACCTTCATCAACAGCTGTCTTCGCTCAATACTACTCAAGATCAGATGGCCAGCCAGAAAAGATCAGCAACAGGGATCTGTGGGAACGAATCAACCTAGCAGGAACCAATTATGCAACAAATATGCAGGAAGAAATGGAGGTGGATCGGCCATACTCTGAGAAAACCATCAGGGAACATCACTAGACAAGCCCTCGGGTGGAACCCGAAAGGGAAGCGGCGAGTTGGTCGTCCAAGGGTGACTTGGAGGAGGTCATGTGAAGAGTAGATCAAAGCATATGGGCAGACTTGGAGCCAGGTGAAAACTCTAGCAGAGAACCGAACGCAATGGAGACGTGCGGTTGAAGCCTTATGTTCCTCTAGGAATTAAAGGAATTAATAATAATTTCGTAAACCTTGGTATTGTGTGTGTATTGGCTATTAGTAAATATGGGCTTACTGTACTGGTTCTTTGTCTACAGAAAATCCGCATACATAGGACAGTATCTAAATTATCATAGTTTTCTGTCCACAACAGTATAAAAAGGTTGTTGGTTAAGTGTTTGTTTAGATGCATTAACGGTATACGTGCAGCCGACACCACTGAAGAAAAAACACCAGACCTCACTGAAATATTGTTAGATAATAACTAACTGTTGAAATTCATTAATCGTTACGGAAGTGCCAAGCAAAGAGCTCTGTCTATTCAGTCAGCTCTCAGAAAGGATGTATACAGGAGTGGTCAACAAAGTCTGATGACTAAACGAAAACTCAAAGCGACAATTAATAGAACCTACTATACAGTCAAACTTATCTTCCTAGAGAAAAAGGGATCTGTGCTGCCCTCTAAACCCTTGCAGCATCCGATCAATAGTGTCACATCCCACTGAGTTGACCAACTTACATGCCTAGGGAGGACCCATCAGTCTCTGCAGGTTAGGCCTGTAGAACATATTCCAAAGTGGCTGAAGCTACAAATAAAATCACCGGACACACAGCTGATCCCGGAAATAGATGTCCAGCATTATATATAGCAAGGCACATCATAGAGACGGGTTGTAAGGTTGATTTTAGTAATGCCTTTAAACCCATATATGAAACAAGGTTGGGTCACATACTTAAATTCGTTGAATCCTTGGCCATAAAAAAGGCTTAAATCTGTCTTGTGTGTCCAGAAGTTATTTGTTATTACTTTAAACCTGCCTAGGTAATCAAACTTAGAATTCAGGTTCCATTATGGATAAAATTTATTTTGATAAAATCCCACAGTGTCATACAGTAATATTTAACCGAGCTTCAATTTACTTAGAGATATTCCCCCCTCCCCCCTTCTTATTTTCTTTTCTTACCCTCACCTTTACTCCATCTCCCTACCCTTTATCTGCGACTTTGTTCCGTACGCAATTTGAACTGTATTGTAATAATTCATGCTATCTTACCTTCTATAATGAATGTGTATGACAAGTACTTGTGTGTGATCAGAATGTCCGGAATGTGTTGCGCGAATACATTACTCGTTTCAAATATAAACTACGTCTTTTTATTGTTTTGTTGTGATTGTTATTTAGTAACTGATTTGATGCCAATCAAAAATATGACAGTTAACCAAGATTTCACTATATTCTAGTTAATCTATTCAGATGAGAGTAGTGTATAATATTCCCAGCTTTATGAATATTCTAATTTTGAAAACAATGTAACCTTAAAAGTGTTCTGTTCTGTTCGTTACATTTTATTGTTAATTGTGATTAAAGATCACACATTCACAGTTGGGTTACTTTCTGTGTTCGTGATTGACTGGCGAGTTCTTTCTTTCGGAGCCTAGAAATGTCATCTTCATCTGATTTTCACCAAGAAGTAGCATTGGTTTTATTCTTGAATATTTTTATACGGGTATTTGTTAATAGAATGAATGAAAAGGGACCCCTTTTTGGTGTAGTTGCATTTTCTGAGGTAGATGGGTGTAGATTGTGAAAGTATCACTGTCTTTCTAGACAGCATCGTCATTGTTAACTTCAAGATCAGGTGAGCCTTTAGAATACTGTATGAATATAGTGACTATTTCCGTTGATAATGTAGGATGTGATTGGTCGTAGCCGGATATTTTGTTATCACCACTAGTTCACTTATGTTGTTAGTGATTACTTTGTTGACTGAATATTATGACTAAGAGGACATCCATTTTAAGGATTCTTTTTTTCTTGAGTTCCTAGGGAAACATAAAGCTTCAGCATCATAAGTCGATTTCACTCGGTTCTTTGTGATCGCTTGCACTTGGCTACCTGACCACCGGCAAGTTATTATTTCCCCATATCATCACTATGTGACTCTCTAAAACCCAACTCATCGGTTTCCAGTCTCCTCTCACTCGACGGTCTGGCGTATGTTGTTACTCAGTTATCTCCCAATTTTATATCCAGTCCATCTTCATTTTATTCTGCATATTTATTGGTTAATAGGTATATAGTTGTTAGTCGTTTGTTCACCAGTAAAATAAATTTTTCATCGATCAGATTATCTGTGATACTGTTAGTCTGGAAATCCACTTTTCCAGTATGGGCGTGTTATTCGAAATTAGAAGTAACAAAGAATATATATGGGATTTGTCAGGATTTGACTCGTTTCAAGATATCTTCTGTCGTAAAGTAATTTTTTATCAAAGGGCAATGACAAACTGAGATCGCTTGGTGTGTATGGCTGTTTTGACATAACATATGACTCTTCGTCAGCATGTACAGACACTCATAGAGATCGTGCTTTCCAGTGATATTTCGCCTTATTGTTTTTCTCCTTCTTGTATGTTACTGTAACAGAATTTGCCTAATAACAAATAAGTCAAGCTTTTTAACCTTCAAGTGAACAAAATGGTCTAGTATCTGTAATAACCGCCTCGATTCCTGGCCGATGCACTCCTGGACCCCGCCTAGTTCACTAGCCGTCAGTACATCTGGAAAAGGTGGAGAGTTGGTCTTCAGGTCTAGCAACACCCATTAATTGGTGGATGGTGATTAGCGGTGGGATCCAGGATGGGCAATTTGTCCTATTTGGGACTCGTCAGCTAGATGTACCTGCATTTCCTAGTGAGTGATGATGTTCCCACCGAGGCTCGAACCCAGTGCCCATAGTTTCAAACACCAGAGCGTTATCCACTAGACCAATTGGGCCACCAGAGCCACCTCTTGTGCAACGGGTCATGTTAATTGAATTTTTAGATTAGTCACTATCCATCAATTAAATACTAATTAAATGCCCAGACATCGTCGAAGCATCTGCACAAGAAGCCGACATGTCAACCTGAGACCGAGCACTTCGGTCCGATCAATCGACGGGAAAATCTAAAATTCAATTGAAGCAACACCACTGCTAGTGAAACTTCAAAAGTTTGAAGCCCTATGTTCCATTCAGAACACAGAGCAGATATAGGTTTTTTTTAGAAGAAATTCTTTTATCTAGGCAATTTTAACATGAATTACAAACTTTATGGTTTGATTGGTTTTCTTTTTATTTCCCTAGTTTAACTGCTCGTCTTCTCCCTAAAGAAACAGAACCAACCGAAGGTGCTTCAAGTGTTGTTGTTAGTACTTTGGCAACTACAACAACAGCTAGTCCAGAGTCGACTGCAGCAGAGAATTATTTAATAATTGGTGATTCATCACAACTTATTACTCATATGGAAAGTAAAACTGTCCATTCATCGCCTAATAAATTAGGTGTTTGTTGTGTAAAACAGTTAGATGACATCCTGGCAAATCATTCTACATCAGTAACAATTTCACTATGCTGTTCATCAGTTTCAACTAATTCTCATATAATGCAGACACTATTGTGTCATTTAAGTTTTTCAACAAAAATTTTACCATGTGAATATTCAGATTACTTACTGTGTTTATCCGATGCATCAAATGATATCACAACAACTAAATATCATGTTGTCTCCGAATGTATGAAGTCATCTGTAAAGAAGAAGCTCGAACAGTCAACTTTAAATGCAATTGAATCCACGTCTACAGAAATTCAGTGTACACAGATCATTGAAACATGTATCACAATTTCGTCTCCTTTCGAATTCGATTGTAAAGTACTCTCGTTGACAGTAAGTTATTTCAGTGTGTGTATATGTATATGTGTGTGTTATGTTTGATTTAAGTTGTTCAACTTTTGCTGTAATAATTTCAGATGTATATGTAACTGCGATCTTCTAGGATATCTATGACACTAAGCCCAAGACAGAGTCCAAGAATCTTGAGAAAATGGTAAATTCTGTCTGTCTGTTTTCGACACAGAACTTTGCACCGATGTGCAACAGTTCATGTCGCCGCACTCCGTGTAGCACATAAAGCAACAGAAGAAAGTAACAAGAAATGCGAAACAGATGTGTGAGACAAAGGAATAGTAACGTCGAAAAACAATATAGTTTTATTGGGTATTATAAGTCACAAGGAGTGGATGCATCTGAGCCAGCCATTGAGAACGATGATTTTGAGTCATATCACCGATTGTCTCCACCCTTCATTGCTTTTTACCGTCCCGAGGACCCCGACCAGGAAGCCAGTCTACACCTTCCCACGTGACTGGCTGGGTTAAAATAACTGTTGTGGATTTCATTGACTGATGAGGCCATATTTCGTTTTGACTACCAGCACTAACTCTTTTCTAGCCTGACCCTATGTCAGCTAACATTTCCTGTCGAGGAAGACGATGGTTAGACTAAGCATGCGTAACACATGTCCTAACCATCTCAGTCGATGTAATTTCACAGCCTCGTCGATTGATTTCCCCTCCTTACGTAGCACTCCACCGATGCCTAACCTCAATATTGCTCACCCTATTATACCACCTAATACCGGAGATAAAATGCAAACATCCATGACCAAAGACAGCTAATCTTTTCATGTCTTCTGATCTCAATGGCCAAGTCTCATAACCATAAAGGAGGATGGAGCGGACTGGTGAGCAGTACATACGCTCTTTGGTCGAAAGCTGGCTGGTATCACGTCTATGCCAGAGACGGCGTAAAATAGTATATGCGAAACTAGCCCTCTGTATCTGTGCTGAGATTTCGTCGGCGGTCTACGCACTGGGACTGGCGATACGTTTCATTGATCGTTTGTTGCTTTATTCAATTCATTGTGTGAGGGCTGAGACACTGCCCGGGCGCCCAGACCGAAGCAGGGGGCTTTATTAAGGGACCACCCCCCGAGCCTTTGACTTGTAGTCTAATCCGCAAGGCAGCGGAGTAGCGTCAGGAGCTGCATTCCCGTGGTTAGCGGTGACCCATATGGGTTCATACGCCATTTGATCCGATTGGTTACTGGATCCCATGTACCCCATGGTAACTGCTTTTAGTTTAACCGCTATCCAAACAACCTTCCTGACATGCTAGGACCTGCAGGGACAGAGTCACAGTCAGTTTAGCATGTTGGGTCATTACGGTATTCAAGCTCGACCACCACTACAAGGTAGCAGTTATCGGCCGGGTCCCAACTAAGTGAAGTGGTCAACGCGCTCTACCACTTCATTCCCTATTTCTAAGCTAGGAGCCTATGTAGTCCAATTCTGTAGCATCATCCTACATTTGGTGGGAGCAAATCGCGTGCCGAACATTCTCAGATTGCTGCTCCTCAAGGTGTTTAGAAGACTCTGCATTTTTTCAGCGTCCTGAAGTATTTAGACGTAGTTACCTGTGGTATGAATACCCATTTCCTCTGACTGTGAGAATACGGAATCTTGATTTTCTATAGTTATAGTATAGTTTATGTTATTATTTTGCTGTACATTGATTACGAAATGAACATTTGCCACATATTTCTTGTATGAAATAAGATCATTTTTATGTTAATTAGTAAATCGTATATGCTAACCCAAAAAAGATAGATTTCGAATCATATGGATAATAGATAATACTAATAATTAGCAATAATATTAATAATAATTCGCTTTATTCCAAAAATCACCATTTGATACAATTATGTATATTCAAGAATTTGGTTTGCAAGGATTAGATTTGTTCATACGAGTTTGGCCACGGATTGATATCAGTTAGAGAAGCATCGAAAACCAGGGAGTACTAGACAGCTGTTTCATTCTAGTTTTCGGAATCATCAGCAGTAAGTACCCACTGGGGTTCGAAACCAGGACCTTCCGGTATCCAGACAAGTTCGAACCCCCTAGTGGGTGCGTACTGCTGATGATTCCCAAACTAGGAAGAGGAAACAGCTGTCAAGTGCTCCCTGGTTTTCAATGCTTCTCTAAGTGATGTCATGTCGTAGTCAAACTCGCATAAACAAAGATTGCATCTAATCTACGCGACCAAAGCAAAAACAATAAATAATATTACAGGGTATACTTAATCAGAATTCGATAATGACAGCTTTTTAGTATAACCAGTGACAATATGGTCAAGAATTTACAAAAAGTATAAAATAATTTTAATAATGTTAATAGCTGAAATTATCAGCTAGTTGAATTAGTGCCACCATAGATTACAAATAGCAGAGGATGAAAAAGGCAATTATTCTGCTAATAACTTAGTAAGTCGTAAATTTCACACTTAACACTATCTGTATCACATAAAACCCAGGTCAAATAGGGTATTGTTGAGTTTTACCACTTTTGTAATGAGTTCTAGTCCTATCTGATGAGATCCAAGGGGAGAGTTGTGAATAAAAAAGGGTATTGAAAGTCAGACAATACAGATTTAGTACATTTCTTGAATGAGTTCAGGTGTGGCACATTACTTGCTTTACTGAAAACCTTTAATATCCTTCTCAGGAAGAGATAGTCCTTTTTGATTAGCCCAGGGAAAGATCAAGGGGGAGCAGTAAACAACAATAGATATGATGCGAGAATTGGAAGTAGAGGTTAAATGACTCCTGATTGTCTTAACTTCCTAATGTAGGCGGTTAGACGGAGCATTCTCCTGGAAATCGACAATATATAGGACCACCAAGAAAGAACAGAGGAATGAAGTATTCTGAGGTATTTAATACTTGACTTAGTTTCTATTTTTAAGTGCCCTCTATTCCAGAAGCATCTTGTGGACGAACGAGTTCCTCTAGGTCACATTTTCACGTTAATTTGAAGTTAACTGCCTGACATTTAGAGGAATTGAACGTAAGACCATTTAGCTTTGACCACTGGCTGACGTCCGATAAAAAGCTACTTAGTTTGCAACAGTCTGATTGGGACTTAACAGGAAGCAAGATGATGATCAGGTCGTCAGCGTATTTAACGAAGTTGATTTCATCTGGGAGACAGGTCATGTAAGAAGAAGGAGAAAAGAAGAGGAAACAGAACAGCACTTACATGGAGACCAGCTCCAGTAAGCAAGTCAGAGGAAGATTAACCTTCATATACAGTATACTGCATTTTGTTCGAGAAGTGAGAATGCAACCCATTAACAGCCCAGAACGCGGTTTGTGTCAAGGATGGATTACCGTACAGAAAACATCTGGGTACAGGGTTAACACTGGATGTGTAGAGTCAAGAAAGGTGCATCAAACATATTTGGTTCCTTTGTCTAAGCAGGAAACAATATTATGATGTAAGACAACAGCAGCAGCATCTAAATGCATTCTAACTTGTTTATAAACTGACTGTTTGGGGGTCATTAAAGCTTTTCAAGAAATGTTCAGGTTTGATTAAAAGCGATTTTTCCGTTAATTTCAGAATAGGAGAAGTAATTGCAATCGGTTTTCATTTAACTTGCGTACAGTAATACTCTTAGAAAGTCATTGTTAAATGAAGATTTACTCAGTATTCTGAAAACAATGAGACTGGGTTTTTTTCAAGAGTAGTTCGATCAAATTACAGTTCATTGATGTCTTTTTTTTAAATGTTTACTTTCGTGCTATCAAGCCACTCAATAATTGGGAAAATAATTGAACTCTAAATGAAAAGTGAACAGTGGTGGCTGACAAAGGCAAAAGAGATGGAAAAAGCATCGGCGATAGGCAACACTAGGCAACTCTTTAGACTCATCAGGGAAACGGGTGGGAGAAGGCAAATCATAAGTGAGACTATTTCTGAGAAAAATGGCTCCTTAATTAGCTCTCAGGATAGACGCCTTGAACGCTGGAAAGAACACTTTGAGGGACAATTTAACTTGCCTACAGCCACACTGAACCTCCCCGACATCCAGCACACACCCGAATGGGATATAGACACTGGTCCGCCGTCTGTAAGTGAGGTCACAAAAGCTATCAGTAATTTGAAACGAGGCAAAGCGGCAGGACCCGACGGAATTATTCCGGAGGTGTTTAAATATGGGGGTGACATACTAGTTTGTAGATTAACTGAGGTACTAGGCAAAGTCTGGGAATCAGAGACAGTGCCATCAGACTGGGGTAAGTCACTTATTATACCGATATTCAAGAAGGGAAACAAGTCCTCGTGTGATAATCATAGGGGGATCAGCCTAACGAACATAGTCTCTAAAATCCTAGGCTCAGTAATCATGCATAGACTAAGCAGAACTCGGGAGGAACAGACAAGGGAAAATCAAGCAGGCTTTAGACCAGGTAGAGGGTGCATAGATCATATCTTCACTCTTCGACAGATTCTAGAACATAGACACACTTTTCGGCGTCCAACAATTGTCATATTTCTTGACTTGAAGGCGGCCTTCGACTCCGTGGATCGAAAGGTACTATGGCAATGTCTGACTGTGAAGGGAGTGCCAAGAAAGTACATTGCACTAATCAAGGCACTCTATTCAAACTCACGTAGTCGTGTAAGGGCTTATGGGGAATTGTCATCTGAATTGGTAACAACCAGTGGTGTCCGACAGGGATGTCCACTTTCCCCATTTCTGTTTAACTTCATCATAGATATGCTGATGGAAGTATCCTTAACTGAACGTAATGACTTAGGAATCGACTTGTTACCAGGGAATAGTCTTATGGACTTAGAATATGCAGATGACATAGTCCTGTTAGGGGAGGATGCTGACAAAATGCAGAGTCTTCTGAACACCTTGAGCAGCAATCTTCGTATGTTTGGCATGCGATTCGCCCCTGCAAAATGTAAGATGCTGCTACAGGACTGGACCACGTCAACTCCTAACTTAGTGATAGGGAGTGAAGTGATAGAACATGTTGACCACTTCACCTATTTGGGAAGTTGTATTAGCACCAACGGACTGATTGGCGATGAAATCTCAGCACGGATCCGAAAAGCTCGAGCTGCTTTCGCTGACTTACACCATCTCTGGCGTAGGCGTGACATCCGGTTATCAACCAAGGGACGTGTGTACTGCTCATCAGTTCGCTCCGTCCTTCTCTATGGCTCTGAAACATGGCCAATACGCGTTGAAGACATGAAAAGGTTGACTGCTTTCGATCATAGATGTCTGCGATCTCTGTCTCACGTTAGGTGGTTTAATAAGGTAAGTAATGTTGACGTTAGGCGTAGAGTGTTGGGCAAAGAGGGAAAATCAATCGACGAGGCTATAAAGTTACATAGACTAAGATGGCTAGGTCACGTGCTGCGCATGCCTAACCACCGCCTCCCCCGACGGGCATTGCTAGCTGATATAGGTTCAGGTTGGAAAAGAGCCAGTGGTGGCCAAACAAAAACATGGCATCAATCCATGAAATCCTTGACAGTTAAACTGAGTCAGGTAGGGAGATGCAGACTCCCGGGTTGGGGCCCTCGGGACTCTAGGAATCAATGGCTGGAGACAATAGGTGACATGGCTCAAAATCGTTGTCAATGGCCAGCGCAGATGTATTCAGTCTCTGTAATCTTTCATATTCCTTTCTACCATTACCCATTCTGTTTCACTCTTATACTTGTCAGACTGTATTGATTCTCTTCACTCATCTTCTTGTCTACCTCTGTGTGCTATTTGGAAGGTGGCAACTCGAACTGCTGCACTTCGGTGCCAAGTTCTATGTTGAATCCAGACAGGCAGACAGACAGAAATGAATTTTAAGGCAGAGTTTGTATATAAACAATAATAACAACAACTAAGAAGCATTAAACATTTATCTCGTTCTGGTTTTTTTCTTCAAAAGTGGGACTCATCGACTAAAACATTCGGTTTTCCGCCAATGAGTCACATATATGAGTCCCGTGTTGCCTACGATACTCTAGGCAACTGGCTACTATTATCAGTACCCTTCGATAAGTGTGGTTCTTAGCTGGGCACATGTAAGACCTGTTCTGGACAACTGAATTGGAATAGACAAATAAAAAAAGTGTTTACCCTCAGTTTTGTGAGGGATGTGCATGAAAATGACGCAACACTCCAGTCACAATTCATTTTTAGTAATTTATTTTGATTTTTGATTTACAGCTTGATTCCACACTGTATTTTCGGTACAAGTATGGAATTTTCAGCATGGATATCGGTAGCCCAAATTTCACTGGCTGACCATAGATATCAGATGTGCGTCGGTGCGGGCTCGAACTCCGGACCATGTGCATGGTCCGGGGTTCGATCCCCGGCCGACGCACTCCTTCACCTCGCTAAGCCAGAAATAAACCTGGTAAAGAGGAAAGGTTGGGCATGAGCTGGCTAGCAACCGCATCCTGTAAAATAAACACTGCTACAGAAACTTCAAGCCACTAGCTTGAGATCCTATGTTCCACTGAGGAACGTGAAGGAAAAAAGTTGTTTGGCCAGTGCTTTTTCGGGCAAAACCTATTTCGCGATCATTTGGATCCTTATGTATCTAATAATATGAATATATACTTTACTTACTTTACTTCGGCTATCTCCTACGGGAGGATGAGCCGGCTTCATGAACCATGAAGTTTCATGGGAATTGGGTACGAGTGATGTCCCCAGCATCGCTCGGATATATGAATATATACCAGGGAATCTATCAGTTAATCGTGTCTATTTGTCTGTTTAAGCTTTAAAGTTTCAGTAGTATTGGTGTTTTTTTTTAACATGGTGATCTTGCTAGTCTCAAAGCCGACTTTGCCGCTTTTCTAGGCTAAGCATTAAGTAGGTGAGGCTAAGTAAGGAGTGCGTCGATCGGAAAAATGGTACGTGGACTACATGTGTAGTTGGCGAGTAATGTGTCATTACACCACCAAAGCAAGTTAATCAATCACCTGGTTTTTAATGTTAACTGTACTTGAATGACGTGTTATAACTAATATCCTATTTCTTGTATATTGTGTATTCACCTAGCAAAATCACGTATCAAATTTAATGGTGAATGAAGAATTCCTTTTACTACTGACTTTAACCAACACTGCTAACTGTGATCTCGAAATCCATAATCTATGTTTGGATCTGGTGAGTTGATTTTCGTTTGATTTTTAATGTAGTCTCACCTTTTATTATTATTATTATATGGTAATATAATCAGTTCTGTTTTGCTCATTCCTTGCGTTCCGAGTGGAGCTCCAAGCTACTAAATTCCCATTCGAGATAGTGTCAAGGAACTTGACCCTTAGTTCGTATTATTCGTGAGAACGCTCCGAATCGAAAATTACTATATTTTTAATTCCCTCACGTTTCCAGTGGAACATAAGGCTTCAAGCTGGAGGCCTGAAGTTTCTGTAGCAGTGTTTATTTTTACAGGATAGGGTTTCTAGCCTCATGCCCCACCTTTTCTTCTTACCAGTATTTTTTTTATTACTGGCTTACCGAGGTGAAGGAATGCGTCGGCCGGGGATCGAACCCCGGACCATGGGCATATTCGGCGAGCGTCTTAACCGTTGTGCCACCAACGCACAATCGACAATTATACTAGGTACGATTATCGACTTCAACTCCGAAACACAAGGACCAATAAGATATTGTATTCTTCGACAGTTAAAATCAATACTCTGTACAAAGTCTATAAACAAATGTTTTACAAGGAATGTATTGTACTTTTATTCGCATTCTTTCGTCTTCTTCCGACTTGTACACGATTGAATCATTCGCGCCTTCGAGTTTCCCGCCAATGGCGACCGAGGCCAATAAACCAACGTTCAATGTTCACATTCATTTACAGATGGTTTTGTTCTCATCACGGCATGAGGTTACAATGGGCTAGTAAACTAGGTGATGAGGTATAGGAGTTAGTTGGTCGGAAATTGAACCCTGACCCATGTAAGTGGTTGGGGAGCATTCTACTATTGGATTGCCGACGCAACTTGAAAAGGCTTATGTCCCGTCCGAGATACAAACCCATGTCTCACCCAGTGCTTCTGCAGTTAGAAGTGTTACCACTGAGGTATCGCTTTTTGATCATTATAATATAATCGTCTAGACAAGAAATATTCTACCAAAACTCATATTTCATCTCATGTGTACAAAGTTGTCTCCAGGAATGTTTTATTTATTATAGTACCTCAGTGCAAAAATAGTTTCTTATCCACTAAATCGGATTAGTCTATTCTACTTTTCAGCGACCTGGTTTTAAACATAACCAGTCTGGAATTGATAAGCACATGAATAATAGAACTCAACTGTTCGAAGTGGAAGTTAGGTTAAAAAATTGCGTAATCACACAATTAAATAGTAGACAGATACCAGTTATACTGAGATCACTGAAACGAATTCATAGCTACAGGTGAGATATAAAAGAAATTCAGCGTCAGGTGAAAGAAGAAAAAATTAAAAGATATGCATATATATATATTTATATCATCAATAAGGTGACATAATGATAACCTTGAAAGAATTCGAATTAGTAAGCCAAGAAGAAATGGGATGGTTTTATAGAATCTTAGTTGAACAGACAGTCACAATGTGGTGTATATAAAGAGACGTTCTTTGTCATGAAAATATCAAGTAGCGGATAGATAGACAGATTTGACGTCAGAGAGGGCAAATGATTCGGCGAGCGTTGAGGTGAAACATGGGAGACTCCAAAAAAGACAAAGAAACACAATACAAAGGACAGAAGTAGCACTATATGGGAAGAACTGTGCAAATCACGATTCGGAGATAAAGTGTACATAATTTCGCTATAGAGAGAGAGAGAGATAGATAGATACCAAATTGCAATCAAACATTCCTTTCCAAAGTCTCTTGTCTTCTACCGTTACAACAGTATTTGTTTGGTAAAACGCTAAACATTCCTGTCGATATGACTGATGTATAATGGCTTACACTATGACAGATGAGTTTTTCATATACCAAACAATAAGGCTATCTTTACATTCATGACGGAATAATCTTGTAATTCGATTCTATTTTAGGCTGATGAGATATCTTCTACCAATAAAAGGGATGGTGTTTGCGTCAAAAATAGTAAGTTTGTTATCATTCTTCATAAGTCTTGTTTTTCAAATTCACATTTTCGTTTTCAATATACAGCCTGATTGCCCAATCGCTTCATTTCTCCTTAACTTTGTCATCGGTGACATTCTGGAGTCAGTTCTGAAGGATGTGCGTTAAGGTGGTGTAGATCTGCTACCTGGAGATAGACTTTTCGACCTCGAGTATGCAGACGATATCGTCTTACTGTGCCATAGCATGCAGGCTGCCCAAATCGCACTTAATCAGTTGGCGATCAGTGTCTGTAAGTATGGCATGTATTTTGAGCCGTCTAAGTGAAAAGTACTGTTACAAGATTGGCAGGAGCCTTTACCTGCACTCACGCTTGCGGGTGAACCGCTTGAAGTTGTTGATAAGTTTGTGTACCTGGGTAGTTGTGTGAGTGCTGGCGGAGGGGTGACGGATGAGATTTCCAACCGTATAATGAAGGCTAGGGTGGCATACACCTGGCAACTTGAGTCACCTCTGGCGCCGTCGCGATGTTAGCCTGTCTGGGTATACAATGCTTCGGTGCGGGCTGTCTTGCTATACTCTTGTGAAACCTGGCCTCTCCGAGCTGAGGATGTTCGGCGACTCTGTGTGTTCGATCATCGCTACCTCGCAGGAATGCATGCGCTCGATGGCATCATCGTGTGAGTAATTCTGAGGTCCGGCGGCGTGTGTTTTAATACAGTGGAGGTCACCATTCATTGAGTGTCGTCATCTTGAAACACCGGCTCTGGTGGCTTGGACATGTGCTGCGAATGTCATCCCAGAGGCTTCCGTACAGCTGTCTGTTCGCTATCCCTAGGACGGGATGGAAAAGGCGGAGAGGTGGTCAGTCCATGACGTGGCGTCGTGGGATGAAGGATATTTGTGCTAGAATAGCATCGGTTGGTGCATCACGACTCCCTGGTTGGGGTTTGTGAGAGGTAGCTCTAATCGATGGCTCGAAACGTTATCGAATATGGCCAAAAATCGTAGTCATCAATGGCGAACGTGCTGCAATTTCCTTCTTTCTTCCCTTCCGGATGATAGTTGACAAATACTGTTTGAACTTGTTAAGTATGTCTGTTTTCCTTCCAGATGAAGTTCTCTATCCGTTTTCTACTTACATCTTTTTTACTTTTGATCTATGTTGTCTTATTGCTATTGTGTGGAGCGTCTTTCTTGGTGCCATACTGTACCAAGATTTTTCTGCGTTTAAATAAATAAATCAATATACACGATTAAAGGCTGAAATAATGTCAACTACACATTGCACTCGATCCCGCAATTAACCTGCATTTATTACAGACATACATATTTGTAGAACTAGCAGAATATTTCTTATCGATAGTCTTAATGGGAATTCATCGGTCACAGGACCAAAATTGATGATAGTGTCGCATAATTCAACTTCACGCTTATTGAAGTTAGTGGAAGCTCTCCGAATTATTCACATTCACTTCAAATTATTTCTCCGGAGAATAATGTTTATCGACCTTTTCGTCCTCAGAGTTGCTCAGTTACTTATTAGTCCTTATATTTTGTAAAGTTATTATCACTAAACATCCTAATTGTAATTGCAACGAAATGATGCCATCTGGTGATAATTGTCTTCTGATGCTTTACTTAACGGTAAGATGGTTTATGCTTCCACTTGACAATTCTAAGGAGGATGGTGAACGATGGAGACAAGAAATAATTAGTCACATGTTTAGAGTTATGTGAGCAAATTAATTGTGAAGACCACAATTTTAGCTAAGCCCCCCTTAAAATGAATTGCCATAAAAGAGTTTTTTTGCATTTGCCAATGCGTTCGTATGAAATTTAGTCTAATTGCATGGATAATTTCAACAGAGTTCTTTTTGAACTGTGTGTTCTGTTATTTAACTGGTAGTTAGTTAGCCTACAGTATCGTCTTGATCGCCACCTAATGATTCAGAAATGTGTGTTCAGAAATTTCTTAAAAATAGTCTTACTTTATTCACTTTTAAATGTGAAATGATTTTATTTCGTGTGGTTGATTATAACTCTCCTGTTTTCAAATGTACATCCAATATACTAGCGTGAATTTTCTAGTTGCTCAGTAGGAATACTTTCAGTGTTGTATAAATATGGTTAGGAGTCCCTTTTGAACTGTTATCTCACATCTACATTATATTATTTTTATTCAAGAAAGTAAATCAGAATCACCTTTGAGTTTGTTCAACTTAGTTCCCACGACTGATAGCTGCTACCTTGATGTGGTAGTCGGGCCTGCATATCACAATGACGCAACAAACTATACTGGCTGGGTTTATCGTTCCTGCACATCCTACCATGCCAAGAGGGTTTTTAGGACAGCAATTATACTAAGAGCAGTTACCGGCGTAGTGTACGAATTTTCGTTTTTACACTATGCTGGGGGGTCTGTGGTTGAAACAGTACTGTTGGGGAACAGGGATGTAACAACAGGGATGCCCACTGTCCAAAATTCTATTGCCCCCAATGTTGGTCGTGAGAAAAATGAGAAGAAAGGCTTTGTGTAGGCGGATACGGTTAGCATTTAGATGTTCTGACATTCAAGAAACAGCCACAAAAAGATGAAAGGTTAACTTCCTGTGAAAAACAATCAATCACAGGACTGTGTTTATTTTCCTAAATAATCTATAATAGTGTGCATGAAATTATATAAATATGTGTTGATTTCCTTAATAAACGATCTGTTGCCTGGCCGTTTTCTTCTGCTGTTACACTTCTAGGTGAGGATGCTGACAGAATGCAGAGTCTTCTGAACACCTTGAGTTGCAATCTACGAATGTTTGTGAGGCTATTCGCTCCCGCCAAATGCAAGATGATGTTACAGGACTGGACTACATCGACGCCTAGTTTAAAAATAGGAAGTGAAGGGGTAGAGCACGTTGACCACTTCACTTATTTGGGAAGTACCATCAGCCACAACGGGCTGATCTCTGACGAAATCTCAGCACGAATACAGGGGGCTCGTTTCGCATTTGCCAGTTTACGCCGACTCTGGCGTAGACGAGATGTTTGACTGTCGACCAAAGGGCGGGTGTACTGCTCATCAGTCCGCTCCGTCCTCCTTTATGGTTGTGAGACCTGGCCACTGAGAGTGGAAGACATGAAAAGACTAGCTGTCTTTGATCATAGGTGCCTGCGCTCTATTTCCCGTGTAAAGTGGCATAATAAGGTGAGCAACATTGAGGTTAGGCGTAGAGTTCTAGGTAAACAGGGGAAATCAATCGACGAAGTTGTGAAATTACATAGACTGAGATGGCTAGGACATGTGTTACGTATGCCAAGTCATCGCCTCCCTCGACGAGCAATGTTAGCGAATATAGGGTCAGGCTGGAAAAAAGCTAGCGGCGGTCAAAGAAAAACTTGGCACCAGTCAATCAAATCCACGACAGTTGGTCTAAGCCACGTAGGAAGGTGTAGACTTCCAGGCTGGGGTCCTCGGGACGGTAAAAAAAATCTATGGCTGGAAACAATTGGTGACATGGCTCAAAATCGTTCTCAGTGGCGCAGATGCATCCACTCCTTGTGACTTATGATCGCCAATGAAACTGTTTTGTTCTTCGTTATTACTATTCCTTTGTCTCACACCTCTGCTCACTGTTTCTATTATGCTTTTCTTGTACTTTCTTCTCTTGCTTCGCGTGCTACACGGAGTGTGGCGACTTGAACTTCCGCACATTTGTGCAAAGTTCTATGTCGAAAACAGACAGACAGACAGATGGATTCGAGCCAGTCACCCATCGGTTAAAATCCGATTGCTTAAGCCAATGAGCTATGGCTCTTCATAAATAGTATATGGGCACACATTAGATTTGTACAGTCTATGTTGATCTAATTGCTTAGCTAGTGAGACATTTTTCCCCGGAGTTTAAATCATGGTGAAAATGTTCGCAGGATATACTGTGATTCATTTTGATGGTTTTACTACTGACGGTACTTAGCAGCAGTACAATACTATACCACCTTTTATTGTGAAATCATATTCCTGTGGAATCCTTCTTATCTGTTTTAAAATGTTTTCAAATTTTAATTTATCTCGAAAATATTTATTTATTTATTTTCGTTCCTCTCCATTTTAGTGATTGTTCAAGCATCAGAAAGCTGTACTGAATGTCATATGTTGTTATTAACCGAGACAACAGATTCATTGAGATCAATTAATCTAGGATGTTTAACTGTCAACTGGTCACGGTATGTATCTTGAGACAGAAACAAATTCCTTATTTATTTTGTTTAACTTGTATAATACCCTTTATGCGAACAAATTATGCGTTATAGTTGCACCTACTCTTTTCTTTTCATAGTGGTTAAGGGAGAGTTATTCATTTAGACATGAATTTAGCCTTGGCCATGATGGTGTACCTGCTTATTTTCTAAAACAATATGCAGATGCTTTATGTTCTCCACTTACTAACATCCTCAACGTTTCTTTTTCCAAAAATATTGTACCTGTTGCATGGAAAGACATTAAAATAGTCCCTATCCCTATACCTAGAAATAGCAAGAATTTTGAATTCAGACCCATTGCCATTACTTCCCCGTTTCTAAAGCTGATGGAAAAACTAGTACTTCTTAAACTTGAACCCTCCCTTAAAAGTTTTGAAGACCCCCAGACAATTTGCATATAAACAGGAGATGGGCACTTTAAATGCTGCAGCCGTCTTACACAACAGTATAGTCTCATCATTAGATGAAAGTGCTAAATACATTCGTTACACGTTTCTCGACTTCACTTCTGCTTTTGACTCTGTACCTAGATGTCTCTCGCCGAAATAAGCTCTCGATGACACAAACTGAGTCCTGGGTCACAAACTGGTTGCATTCCTATTTCGCAAACAGAATGTAGTACACTGTATACAAAGGTAAGTCCTCCTCTGCTGTGCTCACTAAAGCTGATGCCCCCCAAGGTGCTGTACTCTCCCCAATTCTCTTTTCTTTCTTTCTACATGACTTACCATCTTCAAATGACATTAATTTTGTTAAATATGCTGACTGTATCTTCGCCTGTCAAATGTCAAAGTGACCGATCCAAACTAAATGGCTTTTTATCAAAAATCAGCCAGTGGTCCAAGGAAAACGGTCTTACCTTAAATCCCTCTAAATGTCAAACAGTCAGTTTCACCTTTAAGCATAAATCTGACCTAAACAAACTGGTTAGAACTCACGAGGTGTGCAGCATAGATGGCACTGAAATAGAAACCTAGTCGGAAATTAAATTTCTTGGTGTCATTCTATCTGTTGATCTTTCCTGTTCGTCTCATATTTTGATGATTTCTAAGAAAATATTCCGTCTCACCTTCTACATCAAGAAGTTAAGATATTGTAGTATAACCCAGCCCTTACTCTTACGATTCGTTAACTCTTGCATCCTGCTTATTATTCTCTATTTTTCCCCCTTAGTTTTTCCAGGGCTACTGAAGAAGGACTATATGTTATTATGTAAGGTGTTAAAGGTTGTCAGTAGGGTAGGCAACATTCCACTTAACCAGCTTGTTAATATTCTGGTTTACAGACTCATGTGAAAAATGGGCTAAATCCATTTTATCTAACTCACAACACCCTCTTCATTCACAACTCTCCCCTTGTATCTCATCAGGGAAAACCAGAAGCCTAAATAGAATACTATATGCTCACACTAGCAAGTACGAATACTCAACTATACCCTACTTAGCTCGTGTTCTGTGCGATAAACAAAGCATTAGGCGTGAAACCTATAACATATTAAATAGTCAGTAGAACAATTGGATCTCGTCTTTCCAACTTATATCATTTATAGGTACAACGTTTTTCATTCTTTCTTTTCCTTTTCTCTTTTATTTGTATATCTCAACCATGTTTTACCGCTTACACCAGTAAATATGCTAGTAGTATCTACTTTTCTAACATCTTCAAACATTCTGTTCACTTTTGGCTTTGCTACCGACATGCCAATATGTTGTTGTCAAAATTAACTGAGACTATCCATAATCTATGTAGAATTTTATTTATTGTTAATGTACAAACTGGATGCAATACTGTAGTGAAATGCTGAAAATTCCATTCTATACCACAAGTACTGTTTTGGAATAAAGCAAAGTGTTATTAATATTATTATTATCGAACAAATTTGTGTGCGTTGGTGGTTCAGTGGTAGACTACTCGCCCAACCTGCCCTTCTCTACCCGTGCTTAGCCGGTGGTATGTCCAGCAAAGATGGGAGGTTGATAGTGTGACTACCATCGCCCCATCCTGTGAGAAAACTACCACTGCCACCGCAAGTTGATAGCTGAAGCTCCAAAATTTTTATGTTCAACTCTGAGTGTAAAGCAATGAAAAAGAGCATAAATATGTTGAGGTTTGCATAGAATACCATGTTTTACGGCAACAATAAGAAGTAGCACCGAAAAGTATTAGGTTAGGAAACGTTTTCAGTTTTATAAATTAAAAGTTTTTCTGTTTGTTTAAGATTTTTTCACAAATATGTACAAGTGTTTTGTTATGAGCAGAATTCAACTGCCATGCTTTACCTTTTTTATATGACCAATGTTTTATATTTAATGACCTCAGAAGTACAAGTTAGCTATCATGTTTCTCTCATGAGTACTAAAATTTATCTTCAATGAATGTATAGTTATTGTTGTTCAAGAAGTTTCATCATAGTCATGCTAAAGAACGGGGTTAGCATATAGAGGAAGGACTATTAGAAGGGTTCTTTATCTTAAATCTAATTGGCACTTTACGTTATTAATAGTCAAAATCATAATGTTGACGTTTTCAGCGATACACTTGCACTTTTTCTTGTTGTACTGTTTTACCTGTACCAACAAACAAATGACTCACCCTTTGGAAATTGTAAACGGAATATAAATCGCACTGGTTGTACCATCACATTGTAAAGCAGTAATATAAGCAGGTGAATGACCAGTGATCAAAGTTGTTAATATTTTAGAGTAATCATCTTCCCCTTGTTCTGTTTACTTATAAAAAATTATCGAGAGAGTTTGGATGAAACCTTTGGCTAAACATCCTCAAGTATTGAGATTTTGTAGTATTAACAATAAGAAAGAAGTTATACGGACAAAAGATCAACACTATCAGGTTAACAAAATAATGATTACAAATGTAGGTGGACAGGTGATGGAGGAAATCTCTAAAATCAGCCAACGACATTCCAGATCAACTGGAGAGATGAATTGTTAGAGCTCACTTCATACGAAAGACTGCGCTGGTGTTGTTTTCTGAAAAAACAATGGAATTCATGCAAATTAAACCATCCAGCTCAGAGAACACAACTACATCGACATCATTCCCCCTTAGTCGTCAATCTTCTCCATAATTAATTCAACGACCTTGCTTAAAACTGTTGTCAGTAAGCCTGGTCTGTTTTCAACTAATTTCTTCTGTGAAATAAACGCCATAAACCGATTTCAAATAAAATGTGTAACAGTTTCATGTAACTTTTCATTTTCGAAGCAACTTCTGCAGAGAATGTTAGCTTCTAAACAAAGATTTATTTCCAGTACATTATTGAAAGTGGTAAAAATATTGTGTATTAAGTTATTATACATCTTTCACAGCAGTGGATGTGTATTTGTTGTCTTAAAAGCGCATGATCGGCTAGGTTATATGCATGCATATTCAAGGTGAACACTTAAATTAGTCCATTTATCATTTGTACTAAGTGGTTGGTTACCTGTCATTTCAATAACTCAACCTTGAAGATGAAATGTATGTCTCGGCTTATAGTTTTGGAATCTTGTTGAATGAAGTCATTGGCTTTCAAAGGAAATATAAAATGAATGGTTAGCCTGAAGTATATAGAGTTATCAAGCCCAATTTTCAGTTATGTAATTAGTGTAGAAATAAATATTTAAATTGCTCATTGTGGTTGATTCTTATTTTAATTTTTTTCCTTTCTTTCTCTTTTGTTTGTAGTATATCAAACTCCGATAATTCTGATATGAAACCTTTGATAGCAACATCAAAGTTCACCCTCCCAACACTCCCTGTTTTAAATTTACCCATTCAAGTTTGTGCAGAACTTCCAGCCTTTGGTGTTGCTCTCACCGCCTTCCCAGTCACTTTTATCTTGCATAATAAAACTATCTATGCACAGGTATTTACTTGTTTTTTTTCCTGATATCACAACCGTTTTTTTTTACTAATTATTGTTTATTAAGACAGTTCCTGGTGAATATTTACTTTTGTTCATAAGGAAATGGCTATCATCTTATCCGGTGATATTAGGTGGTTGGAGACAATCGGCCACAGGAAACCCCACCTGACCTGGGTTTCGTGCTAGTTAGCACTCACCAGTCAGAAAGGCGTATCTGCAACTGCCTTGAAGGGACTCATGTCCCTTCTGAGATTTGATAACGCGTCACCCAGTGAATACTGCAGTCAGAGACGATACCATTTGGGCTCCAACCATCTAATATCACCAAATCAGTGTGCTCCGTGATGGCGAGCTACCTAGAATGGTGGCCACATTGCAAACCTAACTGATAGAATTCAGTCTGCACCGAAGAAAGGACTGGACAAATTACACTCGTTACTGTTGTTCAATCAAAGTATCATCTTATCTGTTTTTTGGTACAACTTCTTCATCTAACTTTGGCCGTTACATAGCGGATGGTCCGTAGTGTTATAATACAACCGTCAGCCGAATAGTCTTCTCGATTACCTGAATCATTCAGCCGAGTTGTAAATGCACTGAACAATGATCAGATTCTAGTTATATTATGTAGAATTTGCCTAACTATCACTTTTGTTATTTATGTTCCCACTAATAAATAATATTTAAAACTCGGACTACTTTTATATCATATAAGTAGCAGGGGTAATAGTTACTGTAAAATGATAATGATGACTGATAGTGATCAGATTTAATTTTGTGTGAGTTTTTTCAGGACTATTCAAAAATGAGATAGCAAATCTTTCTTATCTTGTTCATATAAAAGGCTCTACAATAAAAATGTCACTGATAATGATACACTTTTAAAGATCTATGTTGACGGATGAAGTGAAGTTCTTAGGAAAGGTTGTGTTTGGATCTATGACTGATCTATAAGTTCTCTTCACTGTCTTCATTTGGTGGAGGTGTTCCTCACAGAAGTGAAAAGACCAGGGTGAACGCCTGACGCTCACGACCGAACTGATAGGCAGTGCAGGTCTATCTAGAAGAGATGGAAAACTTTGATTTCCCCAAACCTATGGTGTACTTGAGCTCCATGTATCCGAACGAATCAAGTGGTGTATGAACCTGTTTTGATCACTATCAATCTTGGGAATGTAGCGTCTGACTCTGTTTCACTGCCTGTGGATCAGGCTTCAGGTCAGTGGTTCGGGGATGGCCTCTCAAAGCAACCACTTGCTTCCGTCTGGGCTTCTGGGCTAGACAGTACCTCAGTTGTGTCACAAACTATGAGATTTAGTGCGGTATACATCTCTTGGTGCTTATAGTATACGAAGTTTGTGTTTCGATAATAGAAATAGTCACTATAGGGAAAAGTAAATGCACATAAAACAGGCACTCTGCAATAGTGACTTTAGAATGAACCACAATATGCTGCACATAGTTTTGGAATAAAACTCGTCTGATTTTCACGAAATTAATTCATTCCAGTTCAATCTCAAGTCTTTAAGGAAGTATAATCTAGTTTTCTGAGGTGCTTGGGATTACAGGAACCTATTGTGAAGTACTTTGCTTAAAAATGATTACCTTGACACTTATTTGTTGGTACTTTTGGTTTATTTGTTTTTTTTTATGTAGCATTCTATGACAGTTGGTTGTATAATTCTCATTGGGCAATCTTTGTGTCTTCCTAGTTTATTTCGTGCGTCTGTATGGAGTGTGTTAATAATGCTCGATCTCATACTTATAATGACTGTTAGACCATGTCTAGCAAAGCTAGAGATATATTTCCGACATTGCTTAGTCATTCAGAAACATCAACGTCCACATCGTTTAAATGAAAACTGCTTGAAATCGAGGTTGATTAGAAGTCTCCATTATGGCATCGCCTATGCCAGATCAGACCCATCTGTTCTTTGTAGTTATATCTATATGAATTTGCAAGTATGGACTCGAATAATATTTGTTTTTATTTTGAAAAAAAATCAATAAAATTACTGGTTTCGTTCAGTAACGTGAGGGGAGTCAACTTTCTGTCAGTGAGTAATCTTTTTGCTGAAATACCTCTTTCTCCACTGTGAATGAAGCAATCAAATTCTATTGCTAGCCGAAATATGTCAAATAGAACTCTTAGGCTACTTATTTGTTTATATTAGTTTGAATTATGCTCACAAAACACCTAGTTGATGTGTGTTTCGTCCAATGAGGCTTGAATAACGCTTCCCTTTTATATTTCTGTGGATTTCTGTGCAGCAGGTCGGTTATGAGGACAAATACTTGCCGAAGAAATTGGTTAGGAGTCGCGCTATGTCATATATTGGCAGAAGTTAGAGTTCACGGGCCATTGGATCGGTTCCCAGTGGCCTAATTGTCTAGGAGTTGGCTCACCTTGTAACCAGAAGGTCCTGGTTTCAAACTCCTGAAGGTGGGTGCGTACTGGTGAAGAGTCTTAAATTAGGACGAAACAGCTGTCCAGTACTCCCGGATTGGTTTTCCAATGGTTCTCTAACTAATGTCAGCTCATGATGAAGTCCTGTAACCAACCAAATCCCCACAAACCAACACAAATACAAATATTATTCTGAGGTTTTTTGCTAGTGAAAACTGACAGATCATCCTGTACTTAGTGCCCGGAGTTTACTTAGTGTCACCTTTTTTACTTAATATTTAAATAGTTTTAAAATCAAACCTTGCCTACTTATTATTATTATTTCCAACTTCTGCTTTATTCAATAATACAGGAGGCAGTTTTTCAGTTGGAATCAAGTCAAGGTTTTATGTTTTCTGGTCAACAAAAGGTGAAACTTCGCTTATTGCCTAGTTCACCTCATTATCTGCACTATACACTTCTTCCTTTAGTATCCGGTAATCTAAGGTTACCCCGGTGAGTTTTTTTTTATATTTTGAATATTTTATCAACAAGTGTATATATATATATATATATATAATTTATATTATCTGCTAAATAAAGTAGTACATTTTCATTGGTTCTCCATAACACATATATGTGTTACAGTTTATTCCTGCACGAAATAGTCCACTGTGATCACAGATTTGGGCGAAGTTAAACTTTCGACACCACTAACTATTAATCAGCGAATTATCCAATGAGATTCACGAACGATGTCGAATTATCCAATGAGGTTCACGAACGTAGTTCAATGTTGTATAGCGCTTGATTCATTTCTAATGCGTGACCTTACAAGGCTACAGTTGCAATTCGAGGAGGTTATTGTTTTCCAGTATTTCCTGGATTTGAGTTGCTCCGGAAAGAGCGAATTTGTTTGTGTGGTGATATCATTATTTTAAAAACCTATACCAAATCAACTGATGGGTTTGTTCATCTGGAGAGGGTAAGCTGATAATTTTAATATTTCGTAGGAACTTACTTTCGCTAGGTCGCATCTCTCCCTAACCCAGATTTTGTATATCTGCAACTAATGGGTGTTGAAACAGGCTATGAGAGCAGCAGCTGCCGAGATGGAGAATAGCCATGTCTCAACAGTTCACTGGTACCAGCATTGCAGAGTCATCGCATCATGGAAAATGGGGAAAATCACTTGTTTGCTGGGTGGGGAAGACGTTATCGTGCGTGTCGATGAGACAGTGCTGGTAAAAAAGAAATACAACCGTGGTCGCCAGCGTGCGAACAATATTTGGTTAATAGGTTTGTATGACACCTCCCTCCGAAAGGGATTCGTCGAAAGGATAGCAGTTGGAAAAGCATTGACAGTCCCATGCTAAACTGGGAGATGTTTCTCTCACATGTTCGAGAAAGATATCCCATGTAACTTTTTTATTCTCTATTTTGTGCTTTTTTCTATAAATATACATTTCCATTCATCATATATGCCTCTTTAATGTAATGGGTTCCTTCAAGGTCGTTTGCTGATTGGTTGTTAGTGGTGTCTAATGTTTAACTTTGCCCAGATTTAATCTGTTTTTAAAAAAAAAGTTTTCAATTCATAACAAGCAGATGCGGATGTCTAAGACAGAGTTGGGAAGGTATTCATCCACCTAAATCCCGGTTTAGGCTACACTCATCATAAAGAACAAGAATCGGATTTTCAACACAAATGTGAAGTCTGTCAGTTCTTCTAAACGAATATCAGAATCTTGCACTGCGTGTCACGAAAACATTCCCAACTAGGTTACAGTCTTTTATGAAGAGTTGTCACCTTCGCTAGCTCTATATCGGAGATCAAATGACCAGTCGGTTAAGAAAAAATTAGTAACAAGAAACTCTGGCTGGGAATAAAACTGCCGAGATTTGATTGTTCACCTAATATCTACGAGAAATTGGAGATAGTTCAGGTATAAGTTGAGGAGGTTGTCGAATGATATTGCGCGCCAGGCCATCGATCCAGTGCAATCCCAATGGGAAGCGATGAATGGGTCGTCGGTGCGAAAGTGATATGGAGGAAATTGTGCGAGGAGGAGACGAAAGATTGTGAGGAATCGTGGACGGAGTTGAAGAGGACTTCAGCGAATAGAAAAAAGTGGAGGTGTGTTGTTATTATTATTCTCTTGGGTTCCGATTGGAAGCCCTGTGGAATAATAATATAACAAACATGAGTATTAACTCTTATTGTAGTTAAAACAATATGCGCTGTTTATTTGTTCTCAAGTACGTGGTTTCTCTATTTGACTTCTCATATCAATCCATATCTCATATCTAGTGATTATAATACACTGCGGAAATCGGTAGATGTTTACTGCGAGCTGTCATCTGAACTGATGACGACCAGTGGTGTCCGTCAAGGATGCCCATTATCTCCTTTTCTATTCAACTTCATCATAGATGTGTTAATGGACTTAACCCTAGGTGACTTCAGCGATTCAGGGATTGACTTGCTACCTGGGAATAATCTCGTTGACTTGGAATATGCAGACGATATAGTCCTTCTAGGCGAAGACGCTGACAAAATGCAGAGTCTTCTACGAATGTTTGGCATGCGATTCGCTCCCGCCAAATGCAAGATGACGTTACAGGACTGGACTACATCGACGCCTAGTTTAAAAATAGGAAGTGAAGTGGTAGAGCACGTTGACCGCTTCACTTATTTGGGAAGTACCATCAGCCCCAACGGGCTGATCTCTGACGAAATCTCAGCACGAATACAAGGGGCTCGTTTCGCATTTGTTAGTTTACGCCGACTCTGGCGTAGACGAGATGTTCGACTATCGACCAAAGGGCGGGTGTACTGCTCATCAGTCCGCTCCGTCCTCCTTTACGGCCATCTGTGAGACCTGGCCACTGAGAGTGGAAGACATGAAAAGACTAGCTGTCTTTGATCATAGGTGCCTGCGTTCTATTTCCCGTGTAAAGTGGCATAATAAGGTGAGCAACATGGAGGTTAGGTGTAGAGTTCTAGGTAAACAGGGGAAATCAATCGACGAAGTCGTGAAGCTACATCGACTGAGATAGTTAGGACATGTGTTACGTATGCCAAGTCATCGCCTCCCTCGGCGAGCAATGTTAGCGGATATAGGGTCAGGCTGGAAAAAAGCTAGCGATGGTCAAACAAAAACTTGGCATCAGTCAATGAAATCCACAACAGTTGGTCTTAGCCACGTAGGAAGGTGTAGACTGGCTTCCTGGTTGGGGTCCTCGGGACGGTAAAAATCTATGGTTGGAAACAATTGGTGACATGGCTCAAAATCGTTCTCAGTGGCGCAGATGCATCCACTCCCTGTGACTTATGATCTTCAATGAAACTGTTTTGTATTCCTTTATTACTCCTTTGTCTCACACCTCTGCTCACTGTCTCTATTATGCTTTTCTTGTACTTTCTTCTCTTGCTTCGCGTGCTACACGGAATGTGGCGACTTGAACTTCCGCACATTTGTGCAAAGTTCTATGTCGAAAACAGACAGACAGACAGACTTGTTAAATGCAGAGTAACACATTCACAGTAAGAATTGACACATTGAGGCTATATTAATCAAGGAGTTCATCACCATTATTGGAAGTAGTAACCGAGTGTAACAGTTTTTGTTTTACACTCAGAATATTTTGAAAAGATCAGAACTGTGATAAAATAGTTATTCATAGGTTTCATAAGTCTACTGATGGTCAGAGATCTTTATGTTCTTTTGGAATCGTGTTGGCGGTCATTACTTTCCGGCTGTCCGGAAACAGAAAAGAAGTGTTGCGTAACCGCAGAACCCAGGGGATATTTAATTAGTTGATGCATTTTATTATGATGCGATGAGGTTGTGAAGCTACATCAAGTGAGATAGCTTGCGAAAGTATTGTACACGCCAAGCCACCACCTTACTCGATAAGCAGTTTTTCAAGAAACTTAACCCTAAGTTCCTATTATTTGCGAAGATGCTCCGAATTGACAATTATACTAGGTACAATTATCGACTTTAATTCCAAAATACAAGGACCAATAAGAAATTGTATTGTTCGGCAGTTAAAATCAATGCTCTGTACAAAGTCTATATGCAAATGTTTTAAAAGGAATGTATTGTACTTTTATTCTTATTCTTTCATCTTCTTCTTCCGACTTGTACACGATTGAGTCATTCGCGCCTTCGAGTTTCCCGCCAATGGCGACCAAGGCCAATGAACCAACGTTCAACGTTCAGATTCATTTACAGCAGTGTTAGCTGACAGAGGACTATGTTGGAAAGCAGTTTGCGGGGGGGGGGGGCGTTAAATCAAAGCCTGAAATCAATCCATGAAGTCTTCCACAATTGGTTAAAGTCACCTAGACTGGTGTAGACTGTCTGGTTGGGATCTTTTTGAGTTGCTAAGAATTAATCACTGGAAAATATTTGTGGTAGGACTTAAAAATGCCCTCTGTAGCGCAGGCACATTCACTCTTTATAATCTCCAATATACATTGAACTCTCAAGCTTTTCCATATTGCTGTTCTTTCTGCCACACTTATCTGTTCTTTTCTTATCTCTGTATCTTTTTGTGTTACATAGAGAGTGGTAACTTGAAATACTGCACTTCTGTTCAAAGTTCTATGTTGTAACTTGGCGCGTCCGTTTCGGTGTATTGGGTTGATTTCTCAGTATTTTAATTAAATTTAAATTTTTATTATAGCTTGATTCCACACCGTATTTTTGGTACAAGTATGAAATTTCCATCATGTGATAGCGGTAGCTCAAATTCTGCAGGCCAACCATAGATATCAGGTTTGCGTCGGTAGGAGATCGAATCCCACACCGTATGCTTGGTCGACGAGCGTCCTAATCGCTGTGCCACCGACGCACCATTAGAATTCATCAACCTCTGAAGTTGATCAACTTAAATGTGAGGGACATCGACCTTAAGCTGCACGGTACTTGTTAATCAACGGGAATTGAAAATGCATGAAGTTTCCGACTTTCGTTTTACTAACTGTATGACCACTGTATCTGTCTATAGATTTATTTCTTTTCTGAAACCAAGCTGTCGATCTCAGTTCCAAGGTTTTTTTGTTGTTTGATTCTGTCGGAGATAATAAAGTTATTCATGACAATAGTGACATGACAATAATAATAATAATACTTTTTAAACTATATTTCAGCTTACATGTTACTTTAGAGCGTTATTCAACGTCATCAGCAAATACACCGAATGATCAACTCAATATACATTCACTAATAGAAGAAAATCTACTTCGAGAAATTCCAACACATTTATTAATAATTGTGGGTTTTTAAATATTATTTTTATCATATTTTTTTAAATAAATAAACTGTTTCTATATGCTTGGCACAAACACACCTAGTTAAGGATAAACGCAGAAGTTAGAATTCATGGGCTGGCCATTGTATTTGGTCCCAGTGGCTTAATGGTATACGAGCTCGCCTCGTAACCAGAAGGTCCTGGTTGTGGGTGCGTACTGGTAAAGAGTCCCAGACTAGGACGAAACAGCTGTCTAGTACTCCCAGGCTGGTTTTCCAATGGTTCTCTAACTAATGTCAACTCATGATTAAATCCTGTAGCCAATCAAATCCCTACAAGCCAACACTTGAATATTGAACATATTTAATTATCTTTTGATTAAATACTGTGTAATTTTTTGAAAGCAATGAGGAGAAAAAGTGTACAGAATTGGTTCTCTGTGCTTATGCTGTAACACCACTACATCACATGATATGATATACTTCACTTTACACATAATAAAAAAATAATCCTTTATGAAGAGGAAATATTTTGATACTAAACAGACTGAAAATGCCTGTATTGTGTTGTCTGAATTAAGGCTTTATCTATCTTTATTATCACTATCATTATTATTATTTCAATTGTTTAATCTTTTGTGTAATTTTTGTGTATTATAAGGAAATTTCATGCCATCGCTTGGCTTAAACCGATTTTTTTGGTTGTTGTTCAACTCAATCAATCAATAAACTAAAGTGTATTATTATTATTATGACTGAAAACGGAACTGCGATTTTCAGAGGAAGAATTGTTTGTTGTTGTTGTTGCTGTTGTTTTTCTTTACGGAATCAATCAAAATGCCAATTGATATGTCGCATTTAAAAGAAGCAACAAAATTTTCAATAAATTAGGAATTAACCAGTTCATCAGATTTTGATTGAATTATATATATATTGGTTTGACACTAGTAACTAGTGTGACGTATCTAGTCCTCTCTTTGGTGCAGACTGAATTCTATCAGTCAGGTTTGCAATGTGGCCGCCATTCTAGGTAGCTCGCCATCACAGGAGGTCAACCGTCAGCCTGAATAGCTTAGTGGTTACGTCTCTAGCTGCAGTATTCACTGGATGACGCGGATTTGAATCTCAGAAGGGACATGAGTTCCTTCAAGGCAGTTGCAGATACGCCTTTCTGACTGATGATTGCCAACCTGCACTAAACCTAGGTCAAGCAAGTCTTCCTGTGGCCGATTGCCTCCAACCATCTCAAACTACAATTAATCACTAATGTAAAATGACAGATGAAAATCCGTGGTTGAACTCGTTAAAACAAATCTAATCCTTACAAACCAACTCTTGAAAATTAATCTGATGATTGCTAGTGACTCGCTGCAGCAGGACGGAGTTTCCTGGAGTTCTAGTGAAAAAAAATTACTGTGTAGTGTGGAGATGTTTAACGTTCACACGCACACCTGTTGTTTTGACTAGTATGAGTGAAATGAAATATCTTAGTCACAATGAAATATGCCAATAATTATAGTCTGAAGCTTTATGTTAGTAAACAACAAAAGCACGACATGCAAAACCTAAAACATATACGTATATCTATTTAAGGCTAAACTACGGACTGATGTCAGTTGAAGGCCCATTGAAAGAAAGGGAGCACTGGACACCTGTTTCATCATAGTTTGGAAATCATCGGCAATGCACATTCACTGAGTTTCGACCCCAGGATCTTCTGGTTATAAAGCAAACTTGTATACCGTTCAGCCATCGGGATCAGATTCAACGGACAGTCCATAAATTCTAACTTCTACCGATTGGTGATTTTGGTGCAACCACCAACCATTGTCATCGGTGGGACATCCATCCTTACTCCTGACTACATAGACCCCACTGGTCACTAGTGACTGACTGCCTACAGGGCGAAGTTACCTGGAGTACTAGTGAGAAGTCGTGAATGTGTACAGCCGATGATTTCAAACTATCATGAAACAGCTGTCCAGTGCTTCCTATGTTTCAATGGTTCTCTAAGTGATATCAATCCGTGGTCAAACTCGTACAGAAACAAATTTAATCCTTACAAACAAACTCTTGATTTAATATACACTAATTTTACCAGCCTCCACAATTTGAATCATGTTTCCCTCCTAATTTAGACGCTGGTGACTAGCAGCAATGAAATCCAGTATGCGTATTTATTTTCCACATGTAGGATACGCCAATTGGATGTACTTACATTCCCCCCAAGACTCGAACCCAGTGTCCATCATTTCAAATGCTAGCGTGTCATCTATTTTCACAGAACATTTTGGTCCAACCAATCAATAGGAAAATGAAGACTGAATTAAAAATAATAACAGATATCATTGTTTCCGTTTGTTTGTCTAATTATAATAGGGGAACGCCGTGACCCATGCGTCTCCATGTATATTACTCATAGTATATCTATAATATTGTGTGTAGAATATTCAGCTGAAAAAGGTTTCACAGAAATTCGATGAATTCATTTTTATACTGCCTTGAATTAGCATTTGTTGCTTGTTTGAAATTCATATGCTGGAAATAAATGCTGATGAACGTAGAGGAGGATTTTTTCCTGGAACGTAGCTGTAGTTGAAGGAATATATATGTATATATCGTAGATTTCATAGCATGTGTATCATACATTGCTGAAATTATTTCTACTTTTTCCTAATTTTAAATTGGATATTGAGTTGCATATGCCTAAGACATGCTCCAAAGATCTTTTATGTGCTCTTCTTTTGGTGGCCATCCCTGTTAATTAAACATTTCTATTTAACAACGCCTTTATATCAAAATTCTCTTACAGTTGAATGGTAGTGTCATTAACTGATACATATTGAGTATGACTATGCGTAGGAAGATATAATCTTTAACAGTAGCAATGGTAGTCCTTATGGTTTATTGTATGACGCTTTGGCGTTTGAAACTATAGGTACCTGGGTTCGAGCCTAAGTGGGAACACTGTCACTCTCACTGTAGAATGCAGGTGTATATCCAACTGACGAATAAAAAATAGGTAGGATGAAATCCACATCTCTGATTTCACTGCTAGTCACCTCCCACTAAATTTAACAGTATTTGTTCATTTGTTTGTTGAAGATGAAGAAGTTTGGGTTAATTTGCGGTCTGGTTACAATTGTCACTTTTTGCTGAAGATATTGTCCGAAATCTGAATACGGATACAGAGGGCTAGTTTCGCATATACCAGTTTACGCCGTCTCTGGCGTAGACGTGATATCCGACTATCGACCGACCGAAAGGCGTGTGTACTGCTCAACAAACCGCCCCGTCCGCCTTTATGGCTGTGAGATGTGGTCATTTAGAGTGGAAGACATGAAAAGCCTGGTCGACTGTCTTTTATTATAGGTGTCTGCGTTCTATCTCCCGTTTGAAGTGGTATAATAAGGTGAGCAATATTGAGGTTAAGCATCAGTCGAGTTCTAGGTAAGGAAGGGAAATCTCTTGACGAAACTGGGAAGTTACCTTGACTGAGATGGTTATGCTTTGTATTACGCATGCCTAGCCATCACTTTCCTCGGCGGGCAATGTTAGTTGATATGAAGTCAGGTTGGAAAAGAGCCGGTGGTGGTTAAGCCAAAACGTGACTTAGTCAGTCAATGAAATCCACAACAGTTATTTTAAGCCAGTCACGTAGGAGGGTTTAGACTTCCTGGTTGGGGTCCTTGGGACAATAAAAACCAATGAGGGCTGGAGACAATAAATGGTATGGCTCAAACTCATCGTTATCAATGACTGGCGCAGATGCATCCACTCCTTGTGACTTATGATTTCCAATAAAACTATATCGTTCTTCGTTATTACTATTCCTTTGTCTCACACCTATGTTAACTGTCGCTATTATGCATTTCTTTTACTTTCTTCTGTTGGTTTGTGTGCTACATGGAAGGAGTGTGGCGACTTGAACTGGTGCACATATGTGCAAAGTTCTATGTCGAAAATAGGTAGACAGATCGTCCGAAAGAAAGTGAAAAGCACTTGCAGTTAAATCTTCCAGCTCAGAGAACTTAATCACATCAAAAGTTATTCTAAGTAGTGGAACTACTTCATGAACTGATGTGTGTGTTTCTATTCACCAAGATAACGTTTAAGAGACTGAAAATTACACATTTGCATATTTACTAAACAACTGTTTTGTTAGACTAGCTGGTCTTCATACCTAACCCACCTTTCTTTTACTGCTCATTAAAGTTTTGTTTATATTCTTTTAGCCATCAAGTGAAGGCCTATTCGAATCTTCATCGCAGGAAAATTCAATGCTGAATGGAAAGAAGGCGATTACAAATGTGTGATTTTTGTTGTGTTTCTTTGTGTTATTTGATATTTTATGCTCTCTATAATTTACGAAAATATTTTTCTTTTTTGAATATTATTGTAATATTTTTGAAGTGTTGTTCATTTCACTACCTGAATGTATGTATGTACATATCTAGGTGACTTCATTGGGTTTTTTTCCTTCACACACACACACAGAGGAATAGTAATTTATAAAACAAGATGTCTTACTTAACTTCTTATTTGTCAATATTTTGCTTTTCGCTTTCTTTTTCTTATAACTTCTTATAATTACACTCGAAAGATAACTAATTTTTCATATATAGGGGGTTTTTATCGAAAAGTAAAAAACAGCATTCCTAACGAATAAACAATTCGTGGCTTTTTATTTTACCTAATTGGAATTTTTTTAGATTTTTTCTAGTATTGGTTTTGTAGGGATTTTATTTGATTGGTTGGAGGATTTCATCATGAGCTGACACTAGTTAGAGAAGTATTGGAAAACTAACCTGGGAGTACTGAACAGCTCTTCGGCTCTAGTTTGGGACTCTTCATAAATAGGCACCCACCACAGGGGTTCGAACCCAGCTTCTCCTGGTTACAAAGCGAGCGATCTCGTAAACCATTAGGCTATTAGGAGCCAATCCAATGGCCAGTGCATAAATTCTAACTTCTGCCAATTCATGCAAAGCATAGAGCGACCACTTCGAAATGTCTTCTTCGATGAGTTACTGTCTCACCATCAACCTGCTGTACCCTACTCGTCACGGCTTCCTACTAGAATCTTAGGTTAACTGTCAGAATAGAGCCAGTCGCTAGTGAGCATTATATTAATTTTCAAGTTGCAATTTTTGTTACGAAACTGTCCCCTTGGATGATGAAAGTCGAAGATGATAATATCTGAACCATTTTTAACTGACTAATAGCTTGTAGATAACCTCTCATTTGTACCACGGATAGGACTAGAGAATACAGCAATTCCAAATTTAGCCGAAGTCGCAAATGGTTGTATTCGAAAATAAAAGGAAGTAAATAGTTTAAGAGCTGGCGGTTTGACCGTGTGTGTGTGGATTAGATTCTGTAGAGTAGTTTTTCCCATAAAGAAATTCGAGGATACAGTCTTTTCTTTCGGAAGTGATAGATATTTCCATGATAAACACAGGTAGATTCACTTGACTAATCTAGCATCTTTATGTCAAAGTCTATAGTCATACTACAATAATTAAGTGGAGTTTGAAAATATTCGTCGCCTAACATAACTTAGTGCTCTTTGTGATCTATCTACCACATCTAACAACACCATAGTTGTGGTAAAAGAAGTTGGGACTAACAACATAAAAGTTTTAAAATATAATTTGAGTTTATGCACTACAATAAGGTTTAATAGATGGTGCAGTCTATGATTGATGTCTTATGTGTAGCGTGTTTACTGGCAAGCTCTTCTAAGTAATGTATTGTGTAATGTCTTCCTCAGTAAGCTTAAATAGTGGAGTGGCGGATTCAGCTGTTAAGAAAGAAAGTTAGATGGAAAACATGAAGGAAAGATTGGAGAAGCACAATACAGCAATATATGTTAATGAGGATTTCAATGAAAGAATTGTTTATTTTGCCAAATAAACAATCCGTCACCAATGGTGCATGGCCGTTCTTAGTTAGTGAAGCGATTTGTCAGGCTAATTCCGATAACGAATGCGCCTTTAACCTACTAAATAGTAGATTGGTCCTCTGTGCTCGTTCAGGGTGCGGCTTCTATTGCTTCTTTATGGAGTAGTGTGGTCGTGATCCGGTGGGTACGGTGCCAGTTTCTGCTTCTTAGAGGGACAGACAGCACACCGAAGTCGTACGAAATTGAACAATAACAGGTCTGTGATGCCCTTAGATGTTCGGGGCCACACGTGCGCTACAATGAGGGAGCCAGCGAGTCTGGGAACCTGGCCCGAAAGGGTTGGGCAAACTGTTTCACCACCGTTGTGACTGGGATCGGGACATGCAGTTATTCCCCGTGAACGAGGAATTCCTGGTGCAAGTCATAAGCTTGCGCTGATTACGTCCCTGCCCTTTGTACACACCGCCCGTCTCTACTACCGACTGAATGGTTTAGTGAAGCCGTTGGATTGGTGTCGTTGCAGTGGCTTTGCCGCTCCGACCCAACTTGACTATTTTGAGGTAGTAAAAGTCGTAACAAGGTTTCCGTAGGTGAACCTGCGGAAGGATCATTACAAGATTTTCGAACATGTAGCCAATTGAGGCACGGATATTGTGTTTCATATTGACGGTTTTTAAGAACAGCAACAGTTTGTGGTTGGATAGTTTCACAGCGCAACACAAATACATATTTAGTTGGTATCTTTGCATGGTATTATATTTCAACAGACTTGTCTACGGGGTTAGAAAAAATAACACTCATAGGTACAAAAGTCGATTTCCTTTGATTCTAATGACCAGCTGTCTTTTCAAACGGCGCATTAACATCACAAAAGGCACACACTCTATATCAAAGATATAGACTTGGATTTACTGAACGAGTATGATAAAGAATGTATTCATGGTTAATTGAATAAATAGAGATTCTGTTATCAATATATTTCTCCAGCCTACTGTATTAGATTTTCAGACTGCCCCATCTTCTTGTATGGTACGATTGCTTACAGCTTAGCTTTATTTTTTTCCTTCCCGTTCCCCAGTGGAACATAGGGCTTCAAGCTAGTGGCTTGAAGTTTCTGTAGCAGTGTTTAATTTTACAGGATGGGGTTGATAGCCTGATGCTCTTCTCCTCTTTACCATCATTATCTCTGGCTCAGTGAAGGTAAAGGAGTTAGTCGGCCGTGGATCGAACCCCGGACCATGTGAATGGTCGGCGAGCGCCCTAACCGCTATACCACCGACGCACTTAGCTTTATACTGGACATCATATTTTAGGACGATGTAGTAATCCATATTTCTCTGCGTTCGTTTGTTCCAGTAATTCAACTTACTCCATCGACCCCATAATCATTGAAGAGTATTAGCTAAAGTGAAATATTTCATCTAAAATGTGCCATGAGACGTTTTAACTTTTAAATCGCTTGTTACTGAACCAGTTTGTGGATTCAATGTTGCTTTGCTTTTGAACATTTGAAGAATATTTTGCAATTTTCCTTCATTTGATACTACTTAATTATTATTATCCCCTTCAGTTCTATGTGGAGCATAAAGCTTTAGCTGCACACTGACCATTTCATTCTCCTCTTCACATCGTTTAACTAGTTCCAAGATTTACTGTAAGCTTCCATTTCCTCCCCACACACAATCTCCTCCACTTCACACTCGGACATACTCCCAAATATTCATTTCCCTTATTGAATTCCACTCGACAGCTTGGCTACCAAGTGGTGTGTCACTCAAAATTATGCTTGACTCAGAGTTGGGTGGATTCTTGATTGGTTGATTGCGAGAGTTCCATATTGCTGTTTCTTTTCTGGCTGTTTGATCTTCAGTATACAGTGAAAGCGGCTGTTGGTGATAGTCTGCAGCCGCCTGCTGGGAATGCTACTAATCATTCGACAAATATCATACCTGAAGGATGTGTAGAAGCACTGACTTTATATTGAAAAATCAGGTCTTTCCTTGCCTATTTCAAATGAATGAAGTTCTGTCTTGCTTTTCCGATTCTAACTGGTCTTGATATCCTCCTTCGTCTTTGCCACTTATAATTGAAAGAATATTGCCTAGTGGAATGAAAGAGGTCTGACACCACTACGAACGTCTTTAAAACCTTTTTATTGGTGCTGCCATCAATTTTTATTTTTGTCGTATGTGTGATATTTGTTCTGCTTTCATTGGTATAATGTCTTTGATAATTCCGTGTCTCTATAAAGCGCAAAATAGTTGAGCAAAGAATATCCTTTTCGATAATTTTCTCTTCTGGCTCTACTAATATATATCTGTTTATGTACATAGAATATTCTAGATTAGTAGTCAATAACAATATTAGTGTTTTTTAAATAATATCGATTGGCTAAGTAAGATCAATGGAATTATTGTTCAACAAAGATGCATAAATTATAATGAGCATAAAAATATAGTAGCAAATAGAATATCAAATCAAATTAAGGAAATTTCTGCAAAAGGTTGGGAATCATTAGAACCGTAATGGTCAATGTAAAGACGGTGTTTCAACCAGCTTCTTCTAGACGCATAAATTAGGCTTCTTAATGTGGATCTCAATGGGCTCAGCAATATGTAGTAGACGAACTCTTAAGGCGAAGTTAACATTTGTTGGTATGCGGTGGATGACTTTGAAAGCCTCGTTAACATCAATCTTGTGTTGTGTATCCACAAAATGAGATAGAATAGAGCTATGTATGGATTTTGTTTGTCCTTTACTTGATCACGCAGGGTGATGTTCAGAAATCCGACGAGAAACACGTTTAATTGTACGGCTTATGTAGTTGGCTCCCTCCACAGGAGCATTTAAATTGATAAATACACATGGTATGGGCGAAATTAGTGAGTTTATCTTTTACTCCCAAACGCAAAAGAGGAATGGTTCTGAAGACACAGCATTATTCAGCATCAGGGAACTCTCATTTTACCGTATTTTTAAGACGTTATGTTAGTATCTCGCTGATGTTATCCCTGAGGAAATGAATTTATAAGAATAAGGCCTTTTTAGGAGCTGTCGATACCTTGGGGTGTTTTGATTTTAGATTCATATTCCTATCAATAAATTTTGCTGGTTAACCGTCCGGTTGACTCTCTCAATTTAATAAAAAAAAAACCTTTTTATGGAGTTTAAGGCACAATCATGAATAAAATTCAATCACGTGTTTTCTCCTAGGGTCGTTGGATTGGTGGACTACTATAGCGCAGTTCATTAGCAAATAACAATGACTGTTTAAAAAACCTTCATCTTTTATAATAAACATTCGATACTTTATCACATACATCATTCTTATTCAATGATCTTGTGACATAGATATATTATTTCTCACGTGAAGAACACGTGCTCGCCCTGTCCAGTGAAATAACTGATGTATTCAATTAGATTTGTGTCTCTTCACTCAATAGAAATATGCTTACCTATACAACATGTATTGAATATATATACATATATCTTCACAAATCTATCAGGCATACTTATTTGGAATACAACTCACACACAACATTTCAGGGCAAAAATACTGGGTTTTCACAGTCATAATTAGCTAAAGTAACCATTCACATCCTGAAAGCATCTTTATGCATCTTTATTATTCACTTCTATATTTATTTATTTTGATGTGGTTGTGTTCTCTCGGCTGGATAGTTAATTTGCGAAGCTTTCATCGCCCTACTAGGCGACATCTTCAGTGCATACTTCCATTTTGAAGTGAGATTTTAGATTTCTCCACGAGTTTATTAATCATCTCTTCTGGTGATCTTGGACTTGGTTGGTTGTTTTTGTGTGTTTTCACGCCTTCTAGGTTACGTGTATTGGAACTGATTGTTTCTTTGACTTGAACTTTGACCCTAGTAAGAAGATAAAAGCTCCGCAAATTAACTATCCACCTTAGAGAACACATCCACCTGAGCTACAGATCTTCTGTATCATATGTATATTTATTTATTCCGTTACTTCCCAGTGGAACATAGAGCTTCAAGGTAGAGGCTTGAATTTTCTATAGGAGTGGTGTTTATTTCATTTGCGGGATGAGGCTGCTAGTTTCATACCCAAACTTGCCTCCTTTCCAATCTTATTACACTGGTTTGGCTAGGTAATGGAGTGTTTCTGTGGTGGGGGATCGAACCTTGAACCACATGAGGTGTGGTCCGTGAGCATCCTACCTCTGTGCCACAGGCACACTGTTCCCCTGAGCTATATATATTCAGGTATTGGTTTTGTAGTGATTTTTGTTTGGGGTTCTAGGGGGTAACCGGGACCAGTAGGGTACAGCAGATTGAAGATGAGGCAGTAACTCATCGAAGAAGACATTGTGAAATGGTCGCGCTATGTCGTGAATCGGCAGAAGTTAGAATTAATGACCACTGGATTGGTTCCCAGTTGCTCAATGGTCTACGAGCTCGCCTTGTAACCAGAAGGTCCTGCGTTTGAACCCTGTCGGTGGATACGTACTGATGAAGTGTCCCAAACTAGGACGAAACAGCTGTTCATTATATATATATATATATATATATATATATATATATATATATATATATATATATATATATATTGTAAAATTCAGAAAATAAGCTTAATTTATTAATTAAAATGCTCCCACAAAAACTGATAGTCAAATATTATCAACATCATCAATAAGGTATATATATACAAGTAAATTTATTTGTCACATGCTGTCACATGAGATTCCTTTTTCTATTCTCTCCACTTTCACTGATGAATGTGAAAGACAATAACAAGTAGAAATGAATGCAAAATAGAAAATTTTCAAAATAATATTCTCCACACAAAAAGAGAAAAGAAAAATAATTTTCTTTAGTTTGATAATGCTCAAGTATCATTATTATTATTATTATTATTATTGCTACTATTATTATTATTTAGATTATTGTTTTAATGAAGTGGTTCACTTGTGCGACATACTACTGTGTAACAACAATACTAGGTAGTATATCACAATCTGAGATGACTGGAGTGTCGTCAACACAACACTTAAATTGTGCTGTTTTTTTTATACAATTAAATATTCATTCAAATTATCTTGAATCTTTAAAGAAAACAATCATTGTTTTTTTTTTTGTTTTTTTCAGTCACTTCACTGTTATCTCACTTATGTTGTCATCAGTGTATGCATCACTCTTGAAAATTAGCATTATCTGCTTCTGGTGATATTAGATGGTTGGAGGTAATCGGCGACAGGAAGACTTGCTTGACCTAGGTTTAGTGCAGGTTGGCAATCATCAGTCAGAAAGGCGTATCTGCAACTGCCTTGAAGGAACTCATGTCCCTTCTGAGATTCAAATCCGCGTCACCCAGTGAATACTGCAGTTAGAGACATTACCACTGAGCTATTCGGGTGAGCTACCTAGAATGGTGGCCACATTGCAAACCTGACTGATAGAATTCAGTCTGCACTAAAGAGAGGACTAGACACATCACACTAGTTACTAGTGTCAAATCAAAATTATCTGCTTCTTTTTTCATCACCTGCCGTATAGCTGTTATAAATCCTTAGAGATTAACTATGTCAGTCAATAATAATTTTGTTGAAACAATTCGTGATTGCTGTATTAGCCTGTTTCCAAAAGTATTTTATTGTAATCCTTTGAAAACTACAGAATTCCTTGTGTTTCGAACAGAACGTGTAGTCCTCATGCTTTGAAATTTCGGTAGTGGTTGTATTGTTCTTTAGGGGTTTGAGTTGCCAGACTCACGCCCCACCTCCTATCCTTTCCGACCGCATCAATCACTAATGGATCCTAAATCTACAGTTTAGGTTGGCGATCATTCTACTGTTGAACCACCGATGGATAAAAGTACTAACCATATCCAGCTATACATATACGCACCAAGGTCCGAACCCACGACCTGCCGATTTGAAGCCAAGCTCGTCGACTATTCAGCCATTGGGGTGTTGAAGAATAAGTTGCAGTATTTAAATACAAGCTATAATCTCTTCTAAGTTAGAAATACACACATGTATAGAATACTGACAAATACCAGAATACTCGTGACAAAATATGAAGCTTCTTTTGTTCTGAAACCTTTAGAATATAGTGTAGAAATAAACTACTTATATATCTGAAAGTAGTTTAATTTGTAAAGCTGCACAGTTAACTTCTTATTCCACTCCTAATGTGTTCTGTCAGTTGAAGCAGTAATGTAAACGTTTATATCTTGCCTTGTCTCCTAGTTCCAACACATAGTCACGGTGAAGTTACTGAAATAGATCGATGATAAAGTCGTATGAAAGTCCAAGTGTCAATCATTGATGGAGGGAGGATAGTATACAATTTTCGAACTAACAATAATTACACAACAGTTAAATAACTGCAATACTCACAGAATTGTTGATTGTACATTGTGACAGTGATATTCAAGAAGGTCATGCCAACATTTATTTGCCACGTAATAGATTATTTTCATTACATATTATTGCAGATATTTAAAATGTTTATAAGACATCTGGATTATGTAACATATAATTTTGATAAACCAAAAGGAGTAATGAACGTAATAAACAATTGAAGACAAATTAAGCAGCATAATAAGGTATTTAGTACATAAGTGAATAAATCAGAAGAGCGAGGTGAAAGTCATTCATGTTATGATGCTCAGGGTGAAGGATGTGGCTGTACAATTTCCATCTGACCACACAGGTTTGCCTTTTCTCAAGTGGAATCTAATTGCTTCAAGCGTATAGAGAAAATGATCCCTGAATAAAAAATAAGGTTAGTCGGAATACTCTGGACAGCTTTGAATGCCTTATTAGCATCAAATTCATGCTAAGGATCTACAAAGTGCTCTGAGAGAGAGAGAGAGTCAAGAATGTAATGGCAGAACACAAAAGTTTTTGGCAACGGAATAATTTATTGGTAATTCAATCTACATGTATAGGCAAAATAAGTCTACCTTGTTAGAACTACAGTTTTCACATATCTTCGTAATTGTGCCCATGTTTTCTCCCATGCTGTGTTTCTTTGTCTCCCTCTTCATGTTTCCCATGTTGTTTCACAAGCATCGTTTGCTTCTTCTCTTCGCCATTAAATCCATCTCTCGGTTATTCAATATTCGGTGGCACAGTGGTTAGGACTCTCGCCGACCATGCATACGGTCCGAGGTTCGAACCCCCGCCGACGCACACCTGATATCTATGGTCGGCCTGCGAAATTTGGACTACCGATATCCACGCTGAAAGTTCCATACTTGTGCCAAAAATACGGTGTGGAATCAAGCTGTAATCAAAAATAAAATAAAAAAATGTTTATATCCGTTTCCCTATACTACTTATAAGTCTTGTCAGAAACACACGAGCAGACTTTCTTTGTTCCGTGCTTAACCATGCAAAATGATTTTAGAAAAATTTCTACAATATACGTGCCTACTTGTAAATCGAATGCAATTAGCACTGCATCAGCAATCAAGCTTATGCGTACATATAGAGAAGAGAAAATTAGCTACTTTCTGCTTATTTGTCGAATGTCATCACACTGAATTACGTCATTACATGGGTGAGAAAATGGCGATTTTCCCGTCCCCCAAGGCTAACCATAATTTATTATCAATATTATTCTAACTGTTTTCTAATATTCTGCTTACTTCGTCTTTAGTAACTTATTACACAATATTTCAGGGCACTCATTTTGTTCCTCCTACTTTTTTCCAAAATTGTTCATTATGTAATCTACTTGTTTAATTTTCCCATATATTTCTACCCTTTCACTTGTTGCACTAATTTTCTTGGTGAACTGTCACTGCCCCCTCCGACATTCTGATACTGATACGTCATCCTTGATAAGCTTAACATCAACAGGTTGGTAAATATATTTTCTATTTCAAGTTGAAATCTTTTTTCAAATTTCAAGAAAAATATAGATTACAGTTATGCCACGATTACTGTTGGTCTTCTTTGAGTTTTAGTGTGGAAAATAGAATTTCAGTCAGCACGTCTTCATTACAGTCTGTATTAGCTGGCTTCACGATTATTTGTAAGCCTTCCAATCCTCATCACACAATCCCCACCATGTTACTCTCGGAGGCCTAACTTGTAGTTTCCTATCCGGGTTTCACACAAGTGCCTGGAGCAGAATACAGTGAACAGTTGGTCATTATCAAAATAGAAAGCGAGTGGAATGTTGGGATTGTTTTACTTTATAAAATAATAGGGACGTCACTTATGTTAAATAAGTCAGTCGTGTTGTATTCATGATCTTAGATTAACGACAAAATAACAAAAACAAAAGATTTGAAATTAAGATTGTCTTCTTCATGACACTATTCAGTGAACTGAGTTGTGATTCCATATTAGTTTGTTTATTAGATGTATCACACAGTGAGTGAAACAGTATTATTATATACTGGATGTTTCAGTTTCGAACACAAATTATTGCTCTTCATAATCATCTCCTCAATTATAATCACACGACTTTGAAACTTCAGTTTTATAGTTTTCTTTGTTTTCTCCTATTTGTCGTCATTGGGGTAGTAGAATTTTCCAGATATCTGGGACAGGTGTTGAATCATTCCTATTACATGTGTTTGCAGTTGATTCGATAAACAAAGCTTCTGTTATCAATCTCTCCCTCCACCCTGTGACATTAGATTTTAAAAATGTCATCTTATCTCATCCTATTGTGTGGTTGTGTGTAATTGCATGTAGTGATTGATATAGCTGAACTATTCTCTAGATTTCTTATCTTATTCGGATCAACCAATTTAGATTTCGCTTCTGGGTCTTTATGTTCGGCTAGTCTGACTGCCTCTGTTCTACTAGTTTGACCTATGTATCTGACCTGACATTCATTGCAGCAGGGTATTAGATAAACTAAATTGTTTTGTTTTAAAGGCTCCACAGGACCCATTAACACACAAAGCTTGTTTGTAATTGAGTTTGTGTGTTTGAATGACACTTTTATTCCCGCCTTGTTAAGAATTCTGCGTAAGGTTTCCGAGGTTCCTTCCTTGTGTGGAATTACTACTGATGATTTAGATTCCTTATTGTTGGTGTTGTCATTATCTTGCGCATATTTGACATGCATGTCATTATTATTATCACTATCACTACTATCATTATTTATTTTATTTTTACGTTTCCTTACATATTTCCTGACTAATTTATCCGGATAACTATTAAGTTTTAAGGCTTCTTTTATGTGTATTACTTCGTGTCTTAGATTTTCCTTGGTACTATCACTTGAACATTTCACCAATCCTATTTTTAATGACATAGGATGGGATGATCGGAAGTCCAAATATCTGTTTGAATGTGTAGGTTTCTTGTAAACACCAGTGTTTAACTTCCCATCTACTTTCCTTTTTACGTTGCAATCTAACATTGGAAGCATCCCTTCCTGACTTTAAAATTCATAAGTGAATTGAATTGCCTCCACCTTTTAATTAGTGTGTTCGAAAAATCTATCTACATCCTGTGTTCTAAGTTCAGTGAACAGACAAACAGATAGAAAACTATAAAACTCGAGTTTCAAACTCGTCTGATTACAAGTGATACGACTATGAACAATAAATTTTGTTCGAAACGTCATCCGGTAAATAATAATACGGTTTCACTGTGTGATACACCTAATAAACAAACTAATATGGGATTGCTTACTACCACAGTGCCCAAGTTTCACACATGTATTATTATGAACTGTGTTGTAATCGAACAAATCGATCGAATAAATTAGTTTCCCATTTAAAAAAATTAGTTATGTACATTCACTTCTGTGATGAACCAAGTTATGCATACTAACTGACGTCGAGAATTTTCTAAGGAATACTTCAGTGACTTCGGACAGTAGAAATCATAAGTTGACATAAGATACTTCTGCAACTAGCATACTGCGTAATTAGCCACACACACACTGCTATGATGAGTTCTGACTAAAACGAGTGAAACGACTGTTAGGTACTTAGATCACTTTGATCTGGTTAGGAAGCACTTCTTGTTGGTGCTTCTGATATCCGCCTACTATTTCAAATAAATCAGCGGTATATAGTGTCATGCATTTATGCTTCCTTTCCTGATTACCATTTATGGTAGTGGAGGACAAGAATTTCACAAAGAAAAATGGTTGTTTGTCACCCTTTCAACACAGATGGCATTAACCGTAGGTGTAACAGTAGACGGAGGAGTTTCATTTTTCTAAAGCTGTACTTTAATTATTTACTTTTCAGGTTCAGCCAGATTAGTGTCAAACTGATAAAGTAGAGTATTCTTAGTATAATAAACCAAAATTTATTGTGATTAACTCGACCTTCAAACTTTGATAACACTACAAAACTGTTCTATATCAGTACGTTACTTTAAGGATAAGGATAGACAGGAAAGCTGATCACTTCATTAATTTATGAGACTATACCAAACCTTATGGAGTTGTTTGGTAATCTTACCTTATCTATCATGGCTGCAAAAACTCTTCTAAACTGTTTCATTTCATCACGTAATAGTTTTACTTTATTACACACAGTGTCAATTCATCCACAACGGAGACTTGAGCGAAGTCTTCAAAGTGAGGACAGGAGTAAGACAAAACTGCTTACTATCACTTGCGATGAGGCCCCTAATTGTATTGGACTGGACTATGTGGTACGCCGTACATGGGGAGAGGAAAGACTGGAATACGTTGGACTGATGGTAAGACTCTAGAAGCTCTGCACTCTGCAGACGACCTATGTCTGATGTCACAAAAGCTGGAAAACCTACGGGCAAAAACCAACCAAATGTCAGAAGAAATAGCAAAGACAAGATTTCAAGTGGACATAGTGAAGACAGGGATGATGAAGGCAACTAAACATCAAGCAGCACCAATCACTATCAACGAGGGGAAATTTAAAGAAGGTCACTGGACGCATGAAGATAGCAATACCAGAATGGGAAAGACAGGGCACGCCTTTATAACTCTAAAATCAGTTTGGAAGTCTTTTGTGTAGTCAGCATGAAGAACAAGATTCAGATTTTCAACACCAGTGTTAAATCACTTCTTCTATACTAGTCAGAAACTTGGCTAACGAGTCATGATGAACATTTCTGACAGCCCCCTTTGGACTTCTATCAACAGCTACCTTTTTCTATACTGAGGTTTAGATGTTCAGAATTGATCAACAACACGCAGCCTCAACCCATTACTTGAAGAAATGTACCGAAGGAAATGCAGGTGGATTGAACACGTCAAGGAGGCCGTCGCGCATCAAGTCCTCGGGTGCTATTCCAGTGGGAAACGACGAGTTGGACATCCGAGGCTCACATCGATGACATCATTTGAGGAAGGGGTGGACACTTATGATCAATCAAGATGCCTGCTAAAGAGGACTTCAAACAACAGAACAAAATGGAGATGTTCTTTGAAGCCCTACTTTTCCCTCTTAACTTAGGGGAATAATGATAAAGACAATGATATGGCACTTTCTATTGATATTTATTGCTAAGTATTATATCTAGACACTCACAGCTCCCCAACTCTACTTATTTGACTGCTTTTTTATTTTTTATCTCTTGATTTTATTTGTGGTAATATTTCGATAGCACTGGCATCAGCATTGTATCATCACACCAGATTAGGTAGAAGAAGATCACTTAATCTTTCCTAATCAAATCAGCACTTAAGACATACAAAAGGAGTAACGTAAGGCTGATTGATACCAGGGGTATGAAAAATATTAGTACTATTAAACTGAAAGGATAGGAAACAAAGGAATTATTTTAACAAAGTTTGGGAGTCACATGAGTGCCTAGATATGATAATGAGCCGTAAACTGTGCTTAAAGGCTCATCATTAAGTGATACTGCATTGCAATATGTTTTTATCGAATAAAATAATTCTATGATGTAACGATGCTTGATCACAGTGCCCCAGTTCCTATTCTCACATAAATTGTGTAATCTGTTAAGCTTCTATGATATGCTGGGGCTTTATTGGAAATCAGATTGTTTATAGATATCTCTGTTTATATTCAGTAAACTGATTTGGAGAGTAACAATGAGGTAAGAGCTAAATCTCTGTATGTGAGAAGCAAGTCAGAAAAGTAATGAATGTATTCATATACTTATCATATCCTAATATAAAAAGACAGATGGAAAAGAAGTACGTTCACTACTTAAACCTTTTTTCTTTGAGGACTTGTGGAGTATCTCGACTTTTCAAACACCGACAAATTGAGAGATATTCAACATTGTCATCTATAGATTTAGTTGTAGAAATTATCCTCCTATGTCAATATGTGTGTGATGGTGACGAGAGTGTGAATCTGTTGTCGGCCATATTTTCAATTTAACCATTAGAATTTCGTGTACACTATTGCGGTTCGAACAATATTTGCGATTATCATCTATAATCTTTAATCTTTAAATCACAAGTATCTAAGGCTATTGATCTATTTTATTTTAATTTTCAGAAACGTTCTTCTGATTGCATCTATAGATTTACAAAAGAGTCTGCTTATGAAGCAACACCACGCGATGATCATTTACAGTAGTTTAGATAAGCTTTTTGTCATAAATCGCTTCTAATTTTGTCGTAGAAGTGTATCGAGACATTACTTGTTGATAAATGAACGGTTTCTTGACTAGGAAATGAAAGATTTTTATCTTTTTCTGAATAAAGACGTATCAATTCAGTAATAGCAATACCTCTGTAGATGTGATAACAGTAACAATGTTAATTAGGTTCATGGGATAGACAAATTAGCCAATAAGTATTCAGATAGTGAATGGTCCGACCAAATGGCTAAGTTTAATATACAGGTTTTCTACAGAAGTAATTTCTTGACTAATTAATAAAGAATACATACTGAACAAAGAGTACTCTTTTCGATAACTTCAACATCAGGTTCTACAGTTATATATACACATTATAGTGAATGAATGAATTAGTGCTATGAACAGCATTAATGCTGTTTAAATAACATCGAATCAATAATATTGTTAGATTACAGCTCAATAGCATCAACATAAAATAAGCTGAATGTCAGAAAAAATTAGGAAAGATAATATTACAAATTCATGAATTTCTAGTCTCTACTGAAGGCCAGGACAGTAGTAGTGACTGAACTTGCTTCATTTGAACACAGAGCACTGGTTGTTTCACGCGAACTGCGATAGCCTCCGCTGATTGGAGCATGTGGTAGTTCGATGATTTTGGCAATTTATTAGGCACCCGGTGGATTACAGAGAAGGATTCTTCAATGTTGGCTGGCTTTGTGGTCTGTTTGCACCAGATGTTTAAATATCGAACTGTCAATGGTTTTCACTACACCATTACTTAGCCATAGTGGGAGATGTTCTCGAGTGAGCACAAAAAATCAAGTTCCTAGAGCAACGGCCGATATAACTCACCCCACAAGTGCAGTTGAATCGGTAGGCTAGTCTAGGTACTTTACTTTCAGTTGCGGTAGCACCATCGGTCATGTAGAGAATAAGACGTGTAGTTCGCCAACATTCAAAGTTCTTCGAACTTATTTTCTTAATTTCTTCGTAATTATCTCGCTTGGTATATCATCCCTGAATTGGAGTCGTATATAAAGTGGTTTCTTGTTTACAGATAGTGAGTAATCCTTTTCAGTTTTCTTTGTCGTGTCCTTCTTGATAAATTTTTCGGGACAGCTATTTTCGATCGAAGTATCATATACAATGTTTAATTCGTCTTCATTTACTTCTTCTGAGCACATAGCTCTAACTCTGTGGCTGAGGGTCTTCACTAAATTTCTTTTGTACTTGATAAGAACGAGGCTGTGAAAATGTATATATTGTCCTGTCCAAGTACTTTTCCTATGCAAATTTCCTTTTAAGCTGCCATCTGGTTTTCTTGTAAGAAGGACATCCAGGAAGGCAATTCTGTCTTGGGATTCCTCTTTGCATTTGAATTTAGTATAACGACTTGTTAGTATTATTGACTTAAGTAACATGGAGTAGCATGAAAAGCATGAGGAAAGTGCGGTGAGTATAACCTTACTGATGCCTATAACTTTACGATACTAGCAATACGGAAGAGTCATATTTTGAGGTGAAACTGCTATTAAGCTACTAAGTTGGAACACATTGTCAGCGACTAATAACCTATGCTAGTTAACGATTCCGCGCAACCTCCAAAAAGTGGAGTAGGTGAAAAAGTGAATTCGTATTGTGAACCAAACCAACAACAGATGTTGGAAACTGTTCATTAATGAATGGGTTACATTCTAGGGATCAAATTACCGGTAAATTTCCGACCTTATAGTCTGACAGTAACCTATTCAGTTTCTTATTTCATAATGAGTACTTAGTTTTGAAATAGGACAAAGCAAATGTCATTGTATTCTCCAGATATCTGAAGACTGAAGTAAAGTCTACCATGGGATTAATTAAACTCTCATAAACATAAGTTACGAACAACTTCGGTCGCCATTTAGTTACTCAATAAGGAGTGAATTCTTACCTACGTGCCACTAATGTGGTTTAGATATGATAGAGAAGATTTGTAGCTCAGGTGGATAATTTTGATGTGGTTTTGTTCTCTGAGCTGGATAGTTAGTTTGCGAAGCTTTCATCACCTTACTGGGTGACATCTTCAGCGCATACTTCAAATTGAAGTCTTAGTTCTTGAGAGTTGAGTTGTGTGTGTTGTCTTTTCTGTTTGACCATTGGTACAATTGTTTGGCGTATCTCTTCCTGTGTTTCCTCGTTCAAGTTTGATGATTTGAGTAATGATTCAAGGGCAGCGAAGAAATCAGTTTTTGAAGCATCTCCGGTGTTGTAGTTTAATCCTTTTTGTAGTGGTTGTTGTTCCATTTTTGATAGTGGTTGTTTTGATAGGTTGACTACGCAGTCTATGGGCGTATTGTCTGGTTGTTGTTTTCTAATCTTGGCTAGCTTGGTTTTGAGGACTCTTCGTCTTTGTTCTCTGTGTTTTCCACTTGACAGTGAAATTGCGGTGATCAGCGTTGACAGGTGTTCTTGGTTGAGGGTTTTCTCTAATTTTGCTTTTTGGACATCTATTATTTGTTGATATTTGTTGATCCGATAATGTGCGTCCGTAATCATTAATTTGACCATTCGTCTTCCACATTGTTCGGCCAATTTCCATCCCATTGGGCAGTTGACTGGTGGCTTGTATCTTACACTGTTTGGTAGGATTGAATGACGAAGGCACTCATGGAGAAAGAATAATTGTTCTCTGGTGGATCCTTGCCTTTTGGCGAAGTCTTCCCACTTTCGAACAGAGAGAAGCGTATCCCGCTCGTAAAATTTAGATATGATAGAGAAGATTTGTAGCTCAGGTGGATAATTTTGATGTGGTTTTGTTCTCTGAGCTGGATAGTTAGTTTGCGAAGCTTTCATCACCTTACTGGGTGACATCTTCAGCGCATACTTCAAATTGAAGTATGCGCTGAAGATGTCACCCAGTAAGGTGATGAAAGCTTCGCAAACTAACTATCCAGCTCAGAGAACAAAACCACATCAAAACTAATGTGGTTTCTAATATGAATGAACCGGATGAAAGATATTGCGATGCTGATACAGGAATTGTTCAACCAATCAACATATCACAAGTCAAGTGATATGAAGAAAGCTTATCATCAAAGGAAATCACAAACAAACATATAGAGGTTTTTAATGTAATTTCTAACCATGTTCATTCAAGTTAAACGTTTGGAATGCTTATTCGACATAAAAACCTATCGGAAGCTAAAAATTGATATTCACACGTTGATGAAAGTCTTATTTTTAAGATGAATTTCTTCGAGATAACCTTTTTTTTGGCAATAATACTGAAATAGCTTATGTGTTGCAATAATTTTTTATGGGAATTAGAAAGCGATTTGATCTACGGCATTCGTTTTAACAACTACAACAATACCTAAGGCTGAGGGCATTAAATAGGCTGTTGTCATATGCATATCATGTTGTTCTGGATGTGAAAGCTCAGTGTCAACGTATTCCACTTATTAGCGAGCAGCATATCTCTTTCGGCAGAAAGCCTTCCTAACTCCATTCACATTGTAGTCTGATTTAATTCACAGTACTAAAGCTTAGGTTCGAGAAACCATGGAGAATTAGGATTTCAAAGTTATAGTAAGCTATCTGACAACAGATGCAAATTATTCATGAGGTGCACATCTATTAATACAAACCTCATCCGCTTTGAAACCACTATAATTTCAAAAATTAGCTTAATTAGTCTTCTTGAAAACGGTAATATTAAACTGCAGTCTAATTAATTACAATACTGCTAAACAACTGAAGTCTATAACCGCTGTGCTTTTAAAATAAAGGTGAGTCATATTTTATTTAGCTATATCCATAAACATTATTCACTGGCTTTATTTGTAGTTGTTTCACTTGATAACTGCTGATCGTAATTCGTCGATGGACGACGAAATTCTCAGTAGAGAATCTTACCCATTTATTCGTTTAGATAGATAAAACAAGTAATCAAGAATTTGCGTCAGTGGCACAGTGGTAGGATGCTCGCCAACCATGCCTCATGTGGTTCGGGGTTCGATCCCCGGGAACAGAGGCACTGCCAAACCTCCCTAAGCCAGTAATTAGACTGGTAAAGAGGGAAGGTTGAGCATAAGGCTAGCAACCCCATCACGTAGAAATTAACACCCCTACTACCGAAACTTCAAGCCTCTAGCCTGAAGCTCTATGTTCCACTGGGAACGGAAAGGAATAAAAGAGAAATCAATCTTATTAGTCAAGAAGTCTTATTTATCTGTCTACTACTGATTATGCCAGTATATATAATTTATCTCAGATCGAACCCTGAGTGCTTTCGTTTCAGTAAACTTGCGTAGATAGAATGGAGGATAGTTAATTTTGTATAACAGGCCTAGAGGAATGCTACAACCATTTCAGATGTTATTTTTAGATGTTTTAAAGGTGTTTCATCAACTTCTTACACAGCTAGAATGTCTGTTGTGATGTTTGCTATACTATACTGGAAAAGACCTTGCCAGAGCTTTTGTCTTAAAAAATATGTATGACTTTAAGGGGTATTTACTCAAGAAGTGGAAATAAAGCTTTGTAATTTGTTTATTCTGTTATTAAAAAATGCTTTGAAACTACACTCTAATGTAAGGAAATAATGATGACCATTAGAAGTTATTTGTCGTCTACCATAGGTTTATTAAAATGGCTTCAAGTTAAAACATTTAAGTCAATCGTATTGGGAGTAACATCAAGTAGAATGAACTAACACACAGAAGACGATCGTAATGCGAAATAAACAAAATTCAACTGGCCTTCATTGCTACATACACTTTGAAAATTCAGTTTATCGGAATTAATTGTATTGAAGTTCTAAAGATAAGCATAAATGAATCAAAAAGTTTGATAAATAAATAAGCGTACTCACATATCAAATTCACAATTTACAAGTACTGTTTTGTAGAGATTTGACTGATTGGTTTTAGGATTTCATCATAAGCTGACACCAATTAGGAAACCATTGGAAAACCTCCAACGAGTACTGAACAGCAGTTTTAGTCGTCCTAGTTTGGGACTCTTCAGCACTACACACCCACCACCAGGGTTTGAACTCAGGACCTTCTGGTTACAAGGCGAGCTCGAGCCACTGGATCCGATACAACAGCCAGCCCATGAATTCTTACTTTTGTCAATTCACGACCTAGCGGGACCCTTAGCCAATGTTTTAGGCGAGTATTGGTCCTCACACCTGACCTGCTGCACAGTACTGGTCACGGCTTCCCGCTAAAAACCCCTTCTGAATGGGCCAGTCAATAATGAGCATCCAATTGATTTATCAAACATTGGTTTGCAGGGATTTGATTTATTGGTTTTACAGGATTTCATCATGAGCTGACATCGGTTACAAAACCATCGGAATAGCTAGAAGTTGAAATTTATGCAGTGGCCATTGAATCGGGACCCAGTGGCTTAATGGTCTACGAGCTCGCTAGCCTTGTCACCAGAAGATCCTGGGTTCGAAATCCCTGTGGTGGGTGCGTATTGATGAAGAGTCCCAAAGGAGGCTGACGAAGCAGCTGTCAAGCACTCTTTGGTGGCTTTCCAATAGTCGTCTAACCGATGTCATCTTATAGTGAAACCCTGCAACTAAATTCACAATTATCAAACCAGTTAGAGATTTGCGATGTACACGGCTCGACAGGTAAAATTTCATGATAGTTTCCATTGGAAACCAAATTTTTCAGATCACATGATGTGGTACATACATTTTTATGCAAATATGCTTGCTTCCTTGATTACCATTCATAGTATCAAGCAGATCACATCCTGAGATCTGAATAATTTAGTTTCCAAAGAGAAAACTGTGGTGAAAATTTCATCCTTCGAACTGTTAAGTGATTTACAAACTGTGTATTTGATTTATGGCAACACCAGCTCATCTAATTAGCTAGTCACAGAAATTGGATGGTTTAAACTGTGATTAAGCTGTCTGAGCTGAGTCAGGACGAGTACACCGCTGATGAGCCTGACATAAAGTCAGCCGAATGGTCTTCCGATGTTTTGATTACCTCGGTCTAGTTAGGAAACTGATATGTATCCACATATATATAGTTATGTGTGTGTGTGCATGTTGGTCTCTCTTTCTGTTTGCTCGCTTAGTCTGTGACCATTTCACTTGTGTGAACTTGTCTCCTTTAATAATGTATATTCTCCTTATATTATATTATATATAATATGAGTGTTTGTTGACAGTCCGTAGCATGGTGACATATATCCATATTATATGTGGGGTTGTTGACATGTCTGCTATATTTATATTTCGCTATGTACATTTGGATCGACACTATTATAATTAGCCATTCATGTTAAGACTGTCTAATGATTTTTCCCACGCTTTGTCTGGAACATTCATATATATTTCGCATTCACAATCTTGTGACTTTACTTTACTAACTTACCACTTTGGTGTGAGACCATTTATTTTCGTCTCCTTGTGTTTGGACAATAGAAGTATCATCGCAAACCTAGTGGTCTTCTGATTTCCGCCTTCTCGCGTCAGGACTATTAGTTTCTCGACCAGTCCATAACAATAATTTAGCGACGAGTACATAACAATTTCGGCGACGGGGATGGGATGCTGGAGGCCACGGTACGGGAGGTAGCTGGTGGGGTAGCTTTGCTGATTGTTGACATTTTGAACATCGTTGAACAAAGTCGATAATATGCTTATCCATATTAGGCCAGTATGCGTAGCTGCGAGCAATACTCTTCATCCGCTGAATACCAGGATGTCCCATGTGAAACTGGTTCAGGAGTTTATTTCGTAATGCTTCAGGTACCACTACGCGTTCTCCAAACATCAAGCAATCTTTTACAACACATAAGGAATCACGACGGGCAAACAGGTGTTTTAGGTCTCCACTATATTTAATCTTTGGCCAATTACTGGATACATATCAGAAACACTACTGGTTGATGTGAGTGGTGTTCAACTATTCATCTAAAAATCAATCATTAGTATGTAGTTTTATATGTGTGTAACCAGTCAACTAAAAGAAGAAATTAATGAAAGGAACATATATATATATATGTATATATAATACACCTGGTGACCTTGTACTAATTAAGGACAAAAATAATTACGAATGCCAGGAAGCGTATAACAATTACTAACCAATTCTTATTTTTCATTTTTATTGCAGTTCACAACCATAGTATATCAAATAAAAGTATATCGCTGTACTACTATCTTTTATTTTACACATACTGACAAAGAATGACATGAAACAATCCATTGTCTATCAGATATTTGAAAAACTTTTTATGATGTTAAGTAATAAATAAAAGTTCAGGTGTTAAGAGTGATGAGATTTATTGTGTTCACCATTAAGTGATTTAGTATAAAAGTCGTACACTTGTATTAATATTGTATTGCTATTATTATTGTTTCCTTAGGCACCTAGTGGAACATAGGGCTTCAACTGTGAGTCTCCATTTGCTTCTGTTTTCTGCTGTACTTTTCACCTGCATCCATGTTAGTCCATACTATTTCAACTCCTCTTCACACGATCTCCTCCATGTTACCCTCGCACTAACGTCCAACTCGCCGCTTTCTTTTCGGGTTCCACTCGAGCGATGGCCTGACGCTCACGCGATGTCACCCAGCGGCCTTCTCAGCGAGCGAGTGTCCAATCCATCTCAATCCACTTTCTCCTGCATATTTGTTGGGTGGTTGCTTCTTGTTTTGTTTCTTCCCAGCCATAGTTTCTTGCTGGAGATTCTTTCCAGTCCAGCCATCTGATCTTCAGTATAGATCCAGCGAAGACAGTTGTTGGTTGATGAAGGTCTGGTCTGAAACAGGCTGTTGGAAATATTCTTTGTGACCCGCCCGCCAAGTTTCTGATCCGTATAGAAGAACTGACTGAAATGAGTTTTATATTGAAAATCCGAACGAATTTTGCTGTTGATGCTGAGTGACGAAGATTTCCAGATTGGTTGTTTCAGGTTGATGAATGTGTTTCTCGCCTGCCTTCCTGATTCTTGCTAAATTCGACATCCTCGTCCGTTCCGACTGTCTGTAGTTGAGACAATGCTCCCTAGATAAGTGAATGAAGTAACCTCTTTCAAATCCCTCCCGTTGATGGTGATTGGCGCTGGATGTTGGTAATGTTGTCGGTTGGTTGGTTGGTTATTTTCATAACCTCCGTCTTGTCTATGTTCACCTGGAGTCTTGTCTTCGCCGGCTGCTTCTTCGACCAGTTCGTCGGTTTTTGCTTGTAAGTCTTCAATTTTGTGACAGTGACATCAAACATAAATCATCCACGCGCGAAATCCAGGTCTTCTAGGTTCTTCACGTCGGTCCAGGATATTCCTGTCTTCTCGTTTCCCACTGTCTGACGCATAATCCAGTCCACCACAATTAGGAATATCATTGGTGATAATAAGCCAGCACCCTTGTCTGACTCCTGTGTTTACTCCCAACGCCTTGCTGAGTTTTCCGTTGTGGACCACTTGACATGTTCCGTTGTCGTACAGCTGTTGAATAAGGTTGATGAATATTTGGGGTACGCCGTAGAACTCGAGTAGTTTCCAAATTACTTCGCGGTCAACGCTGTCTGTCGAAGGCCTTCTCAAAGTCTATAAAGTTGAGGTAGAGGTTTGATTGCCATTCCATGCTTTGTTTTGTGATGATGATGCGTAGAGTTGCAATTCGGTCAGAACATGATTTGCCTTTCCTGAATCCAGCTTGTTCTGGTACACTTGTATTATACTCATTTAAAATAGAATACTCAAAGACGTTACTGGTTTTTAATTCACTTTTGATTTTCTCATTGACTGATTTGACTGAAATGTCCGACCTTCGTTGACCTTTCGGCTAGCAGTACAGATGCTTCAGTGACGTTTGATGATTAATTTGAAATAATAATGGAGAAGATTTGTAGCTTAGGTGGATGATATGGGTAGTAATTGTGTTCTCTGAGCTGGTTGATTTGACTGCGAAGCTTTCGTCATCCCCTTTCTAGACAACATTTTTAACGCTGGTTTTAGTATAAAATGAACTCATTTAAATTCTACGTGAATGATGTAATTGAATTTCATAGCACAGACTGTCGTGACTTGTTAATTTACGGCTGTATTAATCATTTTATTCACTCAGAATTCGAACTTTCTTGTCGAGTGATTTACTTTTTATCGTCTGGTAAATGTGGTCTAGAATAATGTGCTTGTTAATTGCTAATTCACCTGAATACCAGGCCTGTAGAAATTCTCTGGCATTTTTGGTGTTTCCTCTGTTTAAAATTTCCACATTATCCAAATCAGATTGGCGTGTATAATTATCCACATGCATTTATATGAAAGAATAAATAGGCGTTCTTGGATTCTGATTAGAAAGAGGCTTCCACTTTCACTGCAGTTAAGTCAACCAGCCTGGAGAACATAAATAATTCAATATCCTGATGTAATTTGGTCGATAGTGACTGGCAGCGGAATTCGGGACGCACGTTTCATCCTTTTTAGGACCCATTATCTGCATGTATCTGCGTTCCCCAATGAGTGGTGGTGATCTCACTGAGACTTAGACCAAGTACACATCGTGTTAAACTCCAAAACGTTATTCACTAGGCCAATTGACCCAAAAGAGTCATCTCGTCTTCTGAAAATGTTACCAATTACTATTTTTTATTCAGTTTTGTTTTCCTGATTGATTTATTGGCTTTGGAGTTCGAAACAATGAGTGCTGGTTTCAGTCTCAGGGGAACAGCATCACCCACTAAGGAATGCAGGTATTTCCAGAAGATGAATCTCGAATAGGATGGAATGTGCATCCTGAATTTCAGTGATAGTCACTACTCACCAAATAGCAAAAAGACTTGTTTATTTATTTTGTAAGAATTTTTTATTTGAGACTGAGAAGAAATTATTTTGGTGGAAAAAAATTCTCATCTATTTATTGATATCTGAACCAATTTCATGCAGTGGTTCTTTTATTTCGGGGTAAATCTGCCTTGTCAGGACAACGAACTCGTGAAGATAACAAATAAGCCCTATTGGCGTCTGGTATTGGTTCTAAGGAAACTTCATCGCTATTGAAATTTCAAAGTTGTCCTCACTGACTCCTAAATGTTGACTTGCATTGGTTCAGTGCGTCGGTGGTACAGTGGTTAGGACTCTCGCCGACCATGCGTATGGTCCTAGGTCTGATCCCCTGCCGATGCACACCTGATATCTATGGTCGGCCTGCGAAATTTGGGCTACCGATATCCACGCTGAAAGTTTCATACTTGTACCAAAAATACAGTGTGGAATCAAGCTGTAATAAAAAATAAATAAAAATAAAATAAATCATAGACTGATTTCATTTAGAGAACACTTCAAAATCAAACACTACTGAACAGCTATTTCTCCCTAGTTTAGGGTATGTTCAATAAGACGTACCTATGATCCCCAGAGGGACCTTCAGGCTATAAGTCAAACCTGTTTATCATTGAGTCAGTGGGATGTAATCCAATGGCGAATGAATTCTAATCGTTAACAAGGTGTGGTTTATAATGCAATCTTTAGCCCATGTTACCATCAGGTATTTGTTCCTACATTCAACTTGGTGGATACTGTTAGGCACTAGTTCTTGAAATAATAGATAAGATTTGTAGCTCAGATGGATGATTTGCAATTATTAGTGTTCTCTGAGCTGGTTGGTTTAGTTGCGGAGCTTTTGTCGTCCACCTTCTGGACATTATCTTCAGCGCAATATTTAGCATAAATTGAAATGATTTAAATTTTTCATGAGAGATGTAATTGCGTCTAACCATCTTTACATATGTATTGATCATTTCCTATTGACTTGGATTTTAAACTTTCTGGTCACCTGATTTGCTTTTTATTAGTTAGTATATTTGGTCTGTGTTAACATGTTTGTTAACTGTATGTTCGTTTGAGTACCAGGCTTCCAGGAATTTCCTGGCACTTTCAGTGTCTCCTCTGTCTAAGATTTCTACATTATTCCAATCAAACTGATGTCCATAATTGTGTATATGCATTGATATGAATGAATATATATCGTGTCTTTTCACAGTTGATTTGTGTTCCTGGATTCTAATTCGAAGGGGACCCCCACTGTGGTCGATGTAATGACTGTTACAGTTCATACTAATTATTTTGTAAACGGTATTAATTTTATCTTCTTTTTCTGTTGGATCTTTTGGTTTGCATAATATCGAATTTAGCAATTTGACTGGCTAGCTTGTGTGCTATATGTATGTCAAACGGTTTCAGTATTCTAGCTGTTATTTCAGAGATATTTATCATGTACGGTAGGATGAATTTTCTTGTGGTCTTAGATGATGGTTCCTTGTTGGTGTTGTGATTCGATTTTAAACACTTTTTGATGAAATTGTGAAGACCGTTTTGAAGACCGTTAGTAGGTATTTTTCTCCCATTCTTTCCAACTCTGGAGTGCTACAGTGTGTTTAAATTCTTTTAAACAATGTCTGCACAGTTTCTTTTGTGAGTAATTGGATTATTGCCAGTATAGTTGAGTATTTAATTTGTGTGCGTTGATTTTCTATATACTTGTGTTTCTAAATTTCCTGTATTAGTTCTCCTTATTAAGACATCCAAAAATGGGATTTTGATATCTAATTCTTCTTCTTTTGTGAATTTGATGTCTTCAAATATGTTGTTTATTAATTTATGAGTATATTATAAATCATTTCTCTTAATTATTACAAATGTTTCATCAGCGTGACGTACCCAGATTCTTGGTTTAATTATAGGTAGAGCTATTAATTCTAATCTTTGCATAACGGCTTCAGCTATTAATCTTGTTATCGGCGATCCAAGTTTATAGAAAATGATCAATTCATATGTAAAGATGGTTACCAGGAGACGGAATTCTATCACTCATGATAAATTTAAATCATTTCACTTTATACTAAATATTGTGCTGAAGATGTTGTCCAGAAGGACGACGAAATCTCCGCAACTAAACCAACCAGCTCAGAGAACACAATTAATTGCAAGGTGCTAGTTCATTCATTTAACAATGCAGAATTACACCAAACAGAAGAATTCTTAAAGAATTATCATAAATCAGCTGAGATTTTCCCAGATTCTCATTTATTGTTACTTTGATGATGCACTGAACAGCGAAACAACCGTAGAATTAACATGAGTGTCTTATGCAATCCTCAGGAAATATAAGCTACCCGATTACACGTTATCTAATTACTCCCATTCTAAGTGTCAGCGTTAACTTTCATAACCACAAATGGATTACTAAGGATAAAAGTTGAGTATGAATCATGCATTATTCTCAATGCCATGTGATCAGTGGGTAATATACTAATAATGTCATATTTTGAGATGATATATCAATTTAGGTACATGTGATTAGTGTCAACTGAAACTGATTCATTCCTTTTTTGATTGCATTTTCCAGAAAATGTTGTATGCAATACTTTATGATGCTTAATATTGGTTTAGGAATTCGATTTTATTTTGTTGTTTTTTGTAAAGTTGGTATGATTCAGAGATATTCTTTTCAGAAGTTCATTAATTTGTTATTACTTGTGGATACATATAACTGATAAAAAAAAGCAAAGTAAGAAGAAACGGACTACTGGAAATCTCTTCTTAATCATTATATCAAACAAAAAACATCATGATTCAGTGTTAAATCCTACTGTTATTCTCTACATGACCGATGGTGATTCCTCGACTGAAAGATGCAGTACCTAGACTGGCCACTTCAAATTGTATCTACCAATTCAACTGCACTTGTGGAGCAAGTTATATTGGCCTTTGCTCTAGGAACTTGATTTTTCGTGCTTGAGAAAATCTCCTAGTATGGCTAAGTAAAGTTGTAGTGAAAACCATCAACAAGTCAATATTATACCATTTGGTCCAAACAGGCCACAGAGCCAGCATTGAAGAATCCTTCTCTATTATCTACTAAAAACATTGATGTATTGCATGCCCCTAACAGCAGATACCATCGCAATTCGCGTGAAACAGCCAGTGCTTTGTATGCAAAAGAAGCAGGACCAGCCCCTACTACTGCCCTGATCTTCAGGAGACTCGAAATTCACGAATTTGTAATACTATCTTTCCTAATGTTTCTGACATTCAGCTTATTTTATGTTGATGCTATTGAACTGTAATCCATCAATATTATTGATTCGATGTTATTTAAACAGCATTACTGTTGCTCATAATACTAATTCATCCATTCACTATAATGTGTATAAATAACTGTAGAGACTGATGTTGAAGTTATCGAAAAGAGTATCCTTTGTTCAGTATCCAATCTGTTGAAAATTCAAATTTGTTGTTAAAATAGCAAACAAACTTATGGTAAATCTACTTTACACATTTATTTCCCTTTATATATTTGAACAAAGTAAGGTATAATATGGCAATGTTTTTACAAATAGAGTATAACAGATAAATGGATGGTGCAGAATTCCCATTTAAAGAAATCGTATCATACATATTAATCTATAATAGTAATGAATGAAAAAGCATATTCAGAATTTCAATGCTCCCTTTAGTAGCTTTGTTTCCGTCATGCATCTATCAGTTGAGCTGCTTCCATGGGTGAGATTACAGTTAAACATATCAATTCTTGACTGTGAGACGTTACAGTTAAGTGTATAAATATCTGCATGCTAGTAAGGTTGCATCAATTGGATGTTGATGTGGCATTCGCTATGATAACTTGGATTCCTGAAAAATGTTCCTTGTGCTGAATCTTTATTTTATTTCATGACTTAAGATTAAACAATATTATCATCAAAAGGTTAACAGCTTGACACTGTGCGTTTCATAAACTACCTACCTATCTTCATAGCCTAAAACGTTTCCTTTCAAACGAAATTCTCGCTTTGAGATTTTATTTTTTTATGCCAACAGGCTCTAGATAGTTTACTGTCAGCAAGTTCTATAAAGCTACTGTTTTAAGCGTCATTGGTACAGCGGCACGTGGTCCGGGGTTCGATCCTCGACTGAAGCACACCTGATATCAATGATCAGCCTGCAAAAGTTCAGCTACCGATATCACATGCTGAAAATCCCATAGTTGTACCAAAATACTGTATGGAATCGAGCTATAGTAAAAAAAAAGTATATTCAAACCAGCTTGTTAAACTAGCTTTAAGCAACCTTATCCTTTGAACATGTATCTCGTGCTTCCAGACCTTTACTCAATGTTACAAGTGTCAGTAGTTTGTTTGACATCCACTTGGGAGACTCAGATTCGACTGATAGCTGAGGCACTGGCATACTAGCCGGTTGAAAGACCAGAATAGAGAGAAGGTAAAATGTAAGGTTAATAACTCCAACCATGTAAAGCCAAAACACGATCACTACTGAAACTTAAAAGTGTGAAGCCTTATATTCCATTCGGATAGCAAGGAAAGAAGAGGAAGCATTCAATATTTATCATTTTCTGTCATTATCAAGCACAAAACGATCGCTATGACCTTAAACTATATCATTATTGTTATTCCTCCTTCACATTTCACTGTTTTTATTTAACCATAATTCGGTTAAAACCTTGTCAGTAACTCTAGTCAAACTACGCATGATCAAATGCTGACTTTTTCATCAGTGAAAAGCTTAAATTAATCCCGGTACAATCTATTAATCATGTTTCATTTTGACTGTATTCATCATACAGCTGGTTGTCATTTGTGATAATAAATGTGAGCCTACAACTGTGGAATTTGATCGGATATTAGAACCTGTGAAATAAAATGATATTATTTTATACTGCAGATTTCGTCTTCCTTTCTTTATCGAAATTTATCAAGGGAACCAAATATATGAAAAACAATATCCTTCGTTCAGTATGACCACCAATTTTGTATTTAGAACAATAAGATATTTTTCTTTTATACAACATAGGTTGTTTGGATGATAGAATGTATTTTTCAATGATTTAAGGAATGTTATTATTACTCCAACTATCAAATTATCTAAGGAAGGTTTATGCAGAAGATATGATAGTAACCTTTAGAGAAAGGGGAAACTTTCACAAGATTGCAATCAACGTAGTTAAGAACTGAGAGTTGAAATTATTATAGCGATGAACTCAGCTGAAATAGGTGTGTATACATCGTATGAAGAAGGGAAAGTGGATGGGTAAGACTATGAAATTGCATATATGAAAACCACTAGAACACGTCTTATTCATACCAAAAGACTGCTTTCCTCGTCAAGCAATCTTATCGGACATGAGATTGAATTTGAAAAGAATTGTGTCTGGTCAAATCCAAACTCGGCACCAGTCGGGGACTCTTTCATTTCTAGCCTGAGACATTTGGAGGGATGTAAATTACCTGGCAGTGGTCACGGAGACTTAAAGGACAAACGGCTTCAGAATATGCGTGGTATGGCTCAAAATGGTTCTCAGTAATGCAAATACTCTCACTCTTTGTCATTTCCACTTCAATTAAATTTATGTGATTTTCCATGTAATTATTCAATCTGCTGTAAATTCGCGTTTGTTTTAGTCCCTTTGAATTTTTTTTCCTCCACTTTTGTGTGCTGCATTGATCGTGGCAACTCCATCTGCTTCATTTTCCCGGAAAGCTCTACTTTGAGAACTCAGTGTTAGTCAGTTAGATTTTTTTTTTAATGTTTCCGGTCAGTCATTATATACGCTGGTTACCTATCGGTAGTCGATGATGCCTCCTATAGCCTTGTGCTTATTATATCTTAATTTGACGTCAGTCACTTGGAATTTCTTACCAGTATCCAAGCCACACGGAATAGAATTGGCTGACTTAATCAGAGATACTTGTAGTAGAACTTTTATAATAATTTTAGATTTTCGAGATTTGGTTTGTTTAGTTTGTTAGTTTCTCAAGTTTGTCCATAGACTGATTTAAGTTAGAGAACAATTGAGAGTCAGGAGGTGCTGGACAGCTGTTTCGTTGCAGTTTGGAACTCATTGGCAGTACGTGCCCACGATAGTCAAACTTGACAAAAAAATCAAATCTCTACAAACCAACTCTTGAAAATTAATCTGATGCCTGCTAGTAACTGGATACAGGACGGAGTTTCCTGGAATTCCAGTGGGATCCATCCTGTGGGGAGTGAGGAATAATGCTTGCCAATGACCTTGGCTGGTGGTCGCGCTAAAATTAGGAATCAGTAGAAGGTGGAATTCATGGGCCACTGATTTGGGTCTTGGTAGCTGAACGGTCTACGTGCTTGCCTTGTAAGTGGAAAGTTTTTGGTTCGAATCCCTGTGGTAGACAAGTAGTGATGATGAGTCCTTAACTAGGAGGAAACAGCTGCCCAGTACTCCACTACTGGTTTTCAATGCTTCTCTAACTGATATCAATCCGTGGGCAGACGTGAAAAATAATTTTATAGAAAAAAAATATGATTGTGGATTTACTGTGAAGAACTATCCCTTAGGCAGAGCCGGTGAGTTGTTACACACAACATTATTTTTCCTTATCTTTCAGTTAAATGAAGGAAATTCTCCTTTCTAAAAGACCATCTTTTCAACTTCCGACTTGATAATCCCTTATTTTTACAGCCCTATACTCACGTTTCAAATATAATATATATTAGAAAAAAATAAATAATGCAAAGGCCTAACTCATCTATATGGATGATTAAATAATTTGTCGAACTGAATAGTAGACAAACACTGTTTAATGTCCGTTTTTTTATAATGTTTATGATGAATTTATGATGTCTAGAGTAATAGGCGGAATTCTGACAGAATTTCCTCCTACGTTTTTCATAGGTTATAAAACTGCATCTGTCATAAAAATAGTAGTTTTTAAATTAAAAACAAAAACTGAAGAGTGCTCTTCATTCCATCACTCAGAGGAGGATCCCGGACACGTTTTTGGGCGAAGCGCTAAGCGAGTTGAGAACTTATTATATTATGATACAATAAACAGGAAATATCTTACTACATGTATTATCTTGGAAGTGGGATCATTGAGAATATAATTTCAAAAGTCGTGTGCGTTCACACCTCATATGTAATTATTACCCATCATAAAGAAAAAGAAAATAAGGATTATCAACAATTATTTCAGATCATTACTAAAATTTATGTGTGAGCGTCTATACGATTTTATGATAATGTTTACAACCGAAATATGAGAGCCTAAATCGGCTCAGAACTCAAAACAAAAGCATATATATATATCCAAATACTGGCAAGATTTCAATTTTACTTAAATCACTGTTATTTCTCTCCAGATGTCGTGCGTTTAAGTGACATACAAATATTTGCTTAGGTAGGCAGAAACACATCTGATGAATTCATTCCAAACTAGAGGCATTGGGCAAATGATTGATGACCTACTAAGCTGCCTTAACTTTACAGAAAATAGCAAAAATGATTGTTTAGTGTTATTTGTCACTTCTTCAAAGCATTATCAGTTTTCAGGTATTGATTTTGAAGGAATTTGTTTTATTTGATGGGGGTATCCACTGTCGGAAAACCTGGGAGTACTAGATAGTTGTTTCGTCCTTGTTTGGGACTCTTCAGTTCGCACACATCGGGGTTCGAAGGTGAGGCAGTAACTCATCGAAGGAGACATTGTGAAGTGGTCACGCTATGTCATGAACTGTCAGAAGTTAGAATTCGTGGGCTGGCTACTGGATTGGGTCTCAGTGACTTAATGGTCTACGAGCTCGCTACCCTTGTAACCAGAAGGTCCTGGGTTCGAAATCCCTGTGGTGGGTGCGTACTCATGAAGAGTCCCAAACTGGTATGAAATACCCGTGTAGTACTCCCAAGTTTTCCAATAGTTCTCTATATGATATCCGCTCATGTTGGAATCCCCCAACCATTGTCAGTTTGCCAAATTAAGGTTTTTGTAAGGATTTCATGGGTAAATTTTCCAGTAAATATTATATTTATCCATAAAACATGTGGTAGTTTTCTAATAAAATGCTAGAGTTTCAGGATTTCATTATGAGCTGACATTAGTTAGAGAACCATTGAAAAACCTGGGAGTACTGGGCAGCTGTTTCATCCTAGTTTGGGACTCTTCAGTAGTACGCACCCACCGGGATTCGAACCCAGGACCTTCCGGTTACAAGGCGAGCTCGCTTACCATTAAGCCACTGGGACCAGATCCTGGGTTCGAATCTCGGTGGGTGAGTAATGATGAACAGTCCCAAACTAGGACGAAACAGCTCTGCAGTACTCCCAGGTTTTTCAATGGTTCTCTAACTAATGTCAGCTCATAATGAAATCCTGAAACCAATCAAATCCCTACAAACCAACACTTGAATCAAAATGCTAGAGTGCTGAACAACGACGTTATTACTCCTGATCTTGCTTTTTCTGTCCATTTTGATGAAGATAACATGTTCTATAAGAAAACTAATAATGATAGGCAATCAATAAACCCGAAAGTTTATAATGACTTATTCACACAATATTGTACAGTCATATGTTCAATTAAGGCAGATTAGAGTGGAATTCAACTGCATGGGGTGAATAAAATGTTGGTACTCTTTGAAAAATAATTATGGCGTTAATATGAATAGCTAAACCAATAAATGCAACTACTGAAGTTCAGTGATACTTATAAAAGTCACAAGTTGTATGCAAGTATACTGTAATCATATTTCTTAATGCGACTTATCGTTAATAATTGTATTGAACGGAATCGATTAAACCTTCCCACAAAGTAAAACAGATCAGATTCGCGGTATAAAAGCATATTAATTCATATAACTGGCATTTGTCAGATGCTAAAGACCTCAGAAAATATGTACACAAGAATAGAAACAAGACTGAAAACTAACAAAAAAGGATAGAAGACTTCGTAAATTGGAAAAATCTAAAATTCAGAGAATAACGTGTAGAAAACAGCAAAACTTGTGGCTGAAGTCAACATCAGCCTGCATGTTTCACAAGACAGAAGATAAAAGAGTATAGACAGCAGGAGTGAAAACAACAAAAATGTCACTTAAGGACAATATAAACAGTCAACGAAGTTTGGTTAGTTAAACCCAAAAGAATAATGTATGTACATAAAATCTATTCAAGTTAACATTTCAAATTGTGTTTTAGTACAAATCACTTTGAAAGTTAAATCCACCGGTAAAGACTACTGGGACAGAATAGAGCCATTACTGTTTGCCGAAAAATTCAGCTTATAAGGAATTGGTCATGATCTTCAAACCTATTTGAATTATCAAGGGAAAATACATGGCACTTCATATGGAAAATTATGAAACTTTTTGAATTTATTAAACTTTTAAATATGTCAACTCATATTATGAATACGATAGCGGAATTAAACGAAAACAACAAAATGAAATGTGTTATGATTCTCAAGGAAGAAAAGTCTAATCATTCGTAATAAAGTTACTTAATAATATTGAGTTCAGATTCGTCAAAATTCAAAATAATCAATGCACAAGATACTTGATCAAAATCTATCTTTACTTATCAGCTTCACATAAATAAAGAAGCTAACTTTTAAGTGAGATTGATCACAGAATCTCATCATAAGCTGACATCGGTTAGAGAACTATTGGAAAACAACCAACAAGTACTGGACAGCTGTTCCTGTCGTCCTACTTTGGGACTCCTCAAGAGTACGCACCCGCCGCCAGGGTTCAAACCCTGGACCTCCTGGTTACAAGGCTAGCGAGCTCGTAGACCATTAAACCACAGGAACCCGATCCAATGGCCACTGAATGAATTCCAACTTCTACCAATTCCAACGGTCCAGTAACCAACGTCAGCTCATGATGAAATCCTGTAACCAATTAATCAAGTCCCTACAAACCAATATCTGAAAATCAATCGGATGCTCACTAGCGACTGGCTGTATGCAGGGAGGTAGTTATCTGTGGTTCTAGTGGGAATCTGTGACCAGTAGGATGAATCAGGTCAGGTCTGAGGACAAATATACGTCGAGGACATTGGCTAGGGTTCGCGTTATGTAGTGAATTGGCAGAAGTTGGAATTCGTGGGCTGGTCATTGGACCGGGTCTCAGTGGCTGAATGGCCCACAAGCTAGCTCGCCTTGTAACCAGAAGGTCCTGGATTCCAACCCTGGTGGTGGGTGCGCACTGACGAAGAGTCCCACACTAGGATGAAATAACTGTCTAGTATTCCCAGGTTGGTCTTCCAAAGGTTCTCTAATTGATGTCAGCTCATGATGAAATCCTGTAACCAATTAGTCAAATCCCTATAAAACAATACTTGAATTTCTAAGTAAGAAGTGAACACTAACCTAAGACTATCAGCAGAAATAAACTAACGACATTTTAAGAAAAGTGACAAGAAAATAATTTCTCACTACACAGAACCACTGAATACTATTCCTGTGAGTGTTATTTTGAAAAGTATTTTCTCCTTTTTGAATAGGGTAATGATGAATTAGGTTAAAGTCTCTTTAACCGAAACTTAGGGGCCTTAAGAGTATCAATAGCAATACTATTAAGCTTCATAATAGGGCTTTTGACATGATTACGTAAATACCACATCAAGTTTACAAGCAATAAAATAAGTTTACGTTTTTAATCCTCAACAAGTAATTGATATTACAATCTCAAAAAGACATTACTACAGTCCTTGTCAAATTGACCTGTGAATTTCAAATACTTTAGTACGAACGACTCAGTACATCGTGATCAACAGAACCCAATTAAATGATGAATCAGCAGTTCTGCTATGAAACATTTTTAATCAAGACACGATGAAGTAGTAGTAATTGATAGGCTATAAACACGACATGACTCAACATTTTTTATGGTTCCTTAGTCCCATATTCATATTTTTTTAAATTCTTTGATGCAGACTTCTGATTATAAAATGACATTTGGGAAATACAGATCGCGAAATCTTAGCTAATTATATACTTACCCGAAATATACAGTAAGAATGATCCGACGCCGAACATCGAGATATGGAAAATTAAATAAGTCGAAGGTAGGAAGGAACAAAAGTGACAACATCAGCGAAATAATAACACAGCACCAGAAAAATGCAGTTAGAAGAGCTAATTATTCAGCAGAGGTTCATTGCCTTTTCACAACCACTCCTATTCTACTTTCGAGAAATAAAAATAAACTACCTAAATTTGCCTCTTCTATGTGTATTTACCAGTTTGACTGCAGCTGCGGAGCCAGCTACACTGGCCGTACAATTAGGCAGGTTCATCATAGTATTTCCGAACATCATCCATCATGGTTAGGCAAGAGACAAACAAGATCGATTCGTATCTCTACTTTAGCACACCTTGTAGATAGTGAGCATAAGGTTGACGTTAATACTGCATTTAAAATTACTTATCGCATTCCTATTAACCTTAATTCTGCTTTACAAGTTCGTCTTCTATATACAGCTGAAGCAATAGGAATCCACCTGAAGAAACCAAACCTGTGTGTTCAGAAGACATTTGTACAATCACTTCACTTGCCTTAGCCATCGTTACATGAATGTATAAACCGGACTACTTTGCCCCATCTCCCCCTAAACCTTTAAAATTATAAAAATTATAATTGTCCAAATTATTTTATTTTTTTATTTATTTTGTCCACTTCATCTTTAATTTACGTGTTATCCTTGTAAAATTAATTTACTCTAACCATTTCTACCTTTTAATTGTGTGTGATAATTTTCTTCGTTAATTACCAATCCATTGACATTTTGACACTGACTAATTATTGCTAACAAACATATCAGTGCCACTTGATTGGTAAACTGTTGTGTATTGTAATAAAAATGCCATATATATTAGAGTAGAATCAGAGGTGGGGATCTAATTGAAAAGTAAATATTTCTTCGCTCAATCTTTCTGTTTTCTAAAAGTGCATAAAACAAGCTGGGAAGCTAGGAGACTACTGTGAAATGATTACAAGTAGTAAATGATGTTCTAAATATCATCCTGTTAAATTATACTATATCATCCCTTATGTGCTATACCAAATAGCCTTATTTCATATAAAATCATACACCGCCACAGTGCTTAGATTGCTAATACGAGATGGTGACGTCTAAGCTTGAAGAACAATGAACAACTTCTATCTGTATTACTAACTGAACATTTCCTCTATTATTTCAAAAATCGCACTTATTTTGGGTTGTATTAGCTGATGGGATTGATTGTTACATCATTCTTGACGTCATATCAGAAACAAACAACACTCAGTACTGATAAGATCTATCGGTCTACTTGAGTCACTCTTTCTACAAAAAAAAATTCAAAGCATTGTTCCATAAAGAAAATGAGACGAAATTCTCATTGATCAATAAAACCTCAGAAAAAGTGTTAATCTGATTGGATACTGGTGATTAGTGTGACGGTGGCCACATTGAAAACCTAACCAATCGGATTCAATTTGCACCGAACACAGGACTAGACACATCACGCTAGTTACTAGTGTCCAATCAAAGTACCCACTACAGTCCCACAGGATGTCAATCGCGAGCCAGCCCGAAAAGCTCAGTGGTAACGTCTCTGACTGCAGTTCAAAACTCAGAAGGGACATGAATTCCTTCAACGTTGCAGATACTCCTTCCTGACTGCTGAGTGCCAACTAGCACGAAGCCTAAGTCAAGCAAGGCTTCCTGTCGCCGATTGCCTCCAACCATCTACTATCATCAAAAAGTGATAAAGTTTTACTTCTTTCGAGGTCTTAAATGTGTTCATTATAGGATTTTTCTTTCTTCACGTTCCCGATGGGACAGAGGGCCTCAAGCTAGTGGATTTAAGTCCCTGTAGCAGTGTTTAATTTCACAGGATGGGGTTCCTAGCCTCATTCTCAACCTTACCTCTTTACCAGACATATTTCCGGCTTAGCGAGACTGAAAATTTCATACTTGCATCAAAAATAATATATGGAGTCAAGCTATAATAAAATAAATAAATATATTAATTCTACAAAACTTGTTTTCTAGTGAGGAGATATTAGTAGATTTTGCGCTATCATATCGCCTCTGTGTGCTTCACTTTGGTATCCAATTTAAGTGACTTACACTTGAGAAATTTAATAAAGTCTTAACTATCTGTAGGTGGATAGCTCTTCTTGTTTAAAAATTTGTTATCTTCATAAGTAGATAAGTAGTCAAGTTAACAAGTAAGTAGCATTTTGAGAAAATATGTTTCACAGAGGCAAAAAGAATCCATTCAAATTTTTTCAATGTAGTGTGACATGATTTGACGTTTTGTTGATTTCTACAATGATTGATTATCGTTACATTGATAAACGAATGAGTGATTTATTTTTCTACATAAAATGTGGTAATTTTTATTTTTTTTTAACAAGTGATATGAAGTTTATTGTTATTCTGCAGTTTCGTTTCTTGTAGGACTAAATTTTAGCTGTAGGCTACGTCATTCAAGTAGTCAGTAGAGGTGTAATCTTTCAAGATAAACTCTGGTTAGAATTCTTCAAAATATACATAAGAATTTGCTAGTGATCACAAGTATTTGATGTCTGTGTTTAGAAATGAAAAATTGACGGCACTGTTACTTAACAACCACCTGTTGTATATTCTAGTCGACAATGAACCGCACTTCTCTTAAACAGCTAGTCACACCTACTATCTGATTGCCGAAATATCGATGAGTGGGTCATTGTTCAAACCCGTGACTGGTAACAAGTCAAATATCCAGTCCTTAGACCAATGAGTTACAGCTCCACTTTTTGGGAATAACATGAAGTCCACAATCACTACACTTGCAATGGAGGTAATCTGTCGTAATACCCGACAAGTAAATTCTATTTCTCTCTCTCTTCATTCGTATTATTTTATCTTTTCAAATAAAATAAGTGGCTGCATTCCTATTTTTCTGATAGGAAGCAGTACGCCGTCTACAATGGAAAGTCCTCCACTACCTCACTTACTTAAGCTTGTGTTCCTCAAGGTGCTGTTCTTTCTCCTTTTCTGTTTTCTTTTTTCTTACATGACTTTCCCCATTCTGATGTTGCCACCTTTGTTAAGTATGCTGATGACCTTTCTTTTTATATGCCAGTCAGATTGTTCTAAATTAAATGACTTTCTGTGGGAAATTAGTCAGTGATGTTGCTTTTTGATTTTTAAAATCTTATAAAATTTATGAGGGAATTAGATGCAAATACTGTTTGGAATAAAGCTGTTATTATTATTATTATTATTTTACACCTTCAAATTTCCTGTTCTCTACCTCTACGAGACTGAATTTCTACACCTCATTACCACTGTAACTGACTTGACCAACGCTCAATTTCTAGTCATTTATGTTACGTCGTCCAACTTATATGCCCAATTTTTAGTTATTTATGCTGTCATCCGACTTATTTGCTCAATTTCAGTTCTAATTTAAATGGTATTATTATCTACCCCACTTCTACTTAGTCCCTACCTGTAATTACCTCTGTTGCTACCCTGACCTAAGTTGAAACATTTTAGTCAATTAAATTACGTCATCTAACTTACTAACTCAATCTTACTTTAGTTGCTGTGTGATTAACCTTGTTTCTATATTAGACTATTCTTGTATTACCTGGTTAATTATCTAAAATGGACAAACCTCATGTACACACACACACGCACAAAATAGTTGTAGTTAAATGCGATTGTACAGCTATGTGATGAATTTACCGAAAAAAGTCTCATCGCTGAACGTGTTCTCTTTTCATATGACCCAATGGGAATTTTTAAGCTAAGTAAATAATTCCAGGAAGCTCAACACTATATTTATTCTTATAAATGTAAATGTAAGCGAAGCGACAGTCTCACCTAAATCTGGCTAACAAGCACTGCTGGTTGATATGAGTGACATACAACTACTCAAATCAACTACTGAGTAGTACATAATTTTGTGCGTTCAGGCTAGCTTTCCTGATAAACATTTACGATACCAAGAGGATCATATGGTGTGATCTGAATAATTTCCATCTCCAAAGGAAAGTGAGATGAAATTTCACCCTTTCGAACTACGTGAATTCCAAATTGCGAATACGATTTAAACAGAAGACTGATGTTATAGGGACACAATACGGGAGACTTAAATAAAATCATAAACCTTGCTTTGATTTCCCAATTTAGAGCTTATACCATCCATTCTGTATTGACCACAACTTGTTCATTGTTATCTGTCACCTATACAGATTGTCTTCAGAATTTTCACCTCTTCAAATGTCTTATTCAATAGCTATTTCATTGACATATCAATTACCACTGCTTCTCTGCAGGCTTTAAACGACATCCCAATACTATCTATTTACAAGTAGTACGCATTACAAGTGTACTTAATGTGCTCAATAATGATTTGATACAATAATTCATAATCTATGATTATTATCTCAAGTGTGCAAAGAAACAAAACACTCCAAATTTTCAAACTCTCAGATACTTTTTTATCAACCGATTGCGTCGTGACTCATATGAGAGAGAGAGAGAGAATAAAAATACTTTCACTAATAACGAGCAAAGTGGTTATGTCAGTTAAAGTCATTGTAACTATATACCTTTATCAGTGGTGAGTTTCTATGTTGTTTTTACGTCAGTGAATGTTTACAAAGATGCAGGGTTTGGGGTGAACAGCAACAGGAGCTTTTAGAGAATACACGAAGAGATTTGTATATTCAAGTGTTGGTTTGCAGGGATTTGATTGATTCGTTACAGGATTTCATCATGATCTGACATAGTTTCGAGAACCATTGGAAAACCAGCTGGGAGTACTGGACAACTGTTTCGTCCTAGTTTGGGACTCTTCAGCAGTACGCACTCACCGGGGTTCGAACCCAGGACCTTCCGGTTACAAGGCTAGCGACCTCGTATAACATTCAGCCACTGGGACCCGATACGATGGCTAGTGCATGGATTCTAACTTCTGCCAATTCACGACATAGCGCGACCCCAAGTCAATGTCTTCGGTGAGTATTGGTCCTCACACCCGACTGGCTGCACCCTACTGGTCATGACTTCCCACTGGAACTCGGGTAACTACCTACCTGAATAGGGCCAGTCGCCAGTGAGCATCTCATTGGTATTCAAGTGTTGGTTTGTGGGGATTTGATTGGTTTCAGGATTTCATCATGAGCTGACATTAGATTTGTATATATTATTTTGATTTCTTTTATCTCAATTAGCTAAGCATTTTACTCACGTGAACTGATGCTTCATCGGTTGAACGATAACAAGAGTTAGCAATAATGATAAATTAACTTTTTTTTTACTTCTTTTCTTTTATTTCAGTGTATTTCGGTGGACTGACGAGTCAGCTTTAATTTCAAAGAAATGTAGTTTCTAAAATAATCATAACAGTAATAATAATAATAATAATAATAATAATTTCAAGGCTGTTTCGCTTTAAACGAATGAGATGACAATCATCTAATCTACGAAATTACATCAAGAAACCTTTCGTCTGATTATTCTACCAGTAAACATTTGCATATATTATCAAAGTCGATTCACATGACGTAACGTCAGAATTATAGTCTAATATTTTCAAAACAATTTTATGAAAACACTTGCTTTTACAGTTAGTTGTTCTATAAGTAGAGATTATATGCTTTTATTTTAAATAACTTCATATTAATCCTTTGATATTGTTGAATCGTCCTGTCTAAGAGCCCGTATTTTGATTGGACACTAGTAACTGGTGTGATGTATCTAGTTCTTACTTTGGTGCAGACTGAATTCTATCGGTCAGCTTGTGCAATGTGGCCACCATTCTAGATAGCTCGCCATCACGGTGCATATTGATTTGATGATATTTAAGATAGTTGGAGGCAATCAGCAGGAAGCCTTGGACTTGGGTTTCGCGTTAGTTGACACTCATCAGCAAGGCGTATCAGAGGGGACATGAGTTCCTTCAAGGTTGCAGATACTCCTTGCTGACTAGTAAGTGCCAAATAGCAAGAAACCTAAATCAAGCACGGCTCCCAGCCGATTACCTCAAACTACCTAATAGGAGCCAGTATATCAACGGACACCTAGTTTAACTGCAGAACACAAGTGTTTTTGCTATCAGAACTACTTATCGGCAATTTGATGTGTAGATAGAGACGAAACTCTTCCACTATATATATATATATATACATATATATATATATATATATATTATAATCACAATTCGAACATACCTGCGGTATTGTGCTAGTATTGTCTTCCTTTTATGTTTTCCATGTTGTTTCACAAGCATCGTTTATTTCTCCTCTTAGCCATTAAATCCATCTCTCCGGTATTCAATATTTTTACAGATGATATACACATTCTGATCTGTATTCATATACTACTTATTAGTCTTTTCAGTAGCACACACCACATTAGCATTTCAGTGCAGCAATAATATTTTCAAAGGAAATGAAAATCAACCTAAAAGTAAATAATAATGGATACTCGTTACACAAGAATTGGCTCTCTTAACCGTTGTGCACTAGCAGACAATGCTTTAGAATTGGAAACGGTCGATTTAAGTTTCCATTATCTGTAGAAACACCACAACTTCCCGGGAATGCAAATACATCTATCTTATGAGACTGAAATAGTAAGAAATTCACATTCTGAATTGAATGCTAAAAGATTACACTGAGACAAAATGATTTCGTAGGTGGCGCATATTGATGCATAACCCAGAAAAATCTGGCAAAATGAAATACGGATTACTAATGTTTATTTAAGTCGAAATATACATTATTGTTTACTTATAAGCACGAGATTTTAACTCCCATTATCAGCTATCAAGAAGCAAACTATTGTTTTACTTCCTATAGCTGTGAAGATGGTGATGTAAGATATTTCCAGTGGTGTTATTCAGCTAATTTGAATAAAATAAAATATTAAGATTCTCCGAAAAAGTGTTTTTCGACCAAATATTACTTTGAATGTGAAGTCTAAAATATCTTCTAAAACTTCATCAATGTGACGAGAAGAATGTGGGTTAACCTCGTATTTCAAGACTGGTTATGATTTCATAGGCAATGAGTGAAGGTAGTATATTGCTCAGCTAGTAACTGGGTGGCTGCTGGTTAGAATTCCAATGCGACACAGGTCTTCATTTCACCTCGAGTCATCGATTGTTACAGAAATATTTTGTATCAAGATTTTCTAACTAGACCCCATAAATAATGTTCTGTCATTTACACGAATTATTCCTGAACAACAGAACAAGCCTTTCTATTGTTTCATTCGTAAAGACTGTGCCATTCAGGAACATGACTTTTTTTATTGCTTTACGTTTCCAGAGGAACATAGGGCTTCAAGCTAGAGGCTTGAATTTCCGGTAGCTGTGGTGTTTACTTTTGCAATGGATGGGTTTGCTAGCCTTTCCTCTTTACCAGTCTTGTCACCGACTTAGAATGGTAAAGCAGTGTGTCGGCTGGAGATCGAACTCTAACTACATGCATGATCCGCGAGCAGTCTACCGCTGTTCCACCGACGACTACTGAATAAATTTTCTATTGTACACTAACCGTATTCTTGTGATAGTTTTACACATGGTGTTTTAAATCAATTGCAATTCCCACTTTTCAAGTGTTGAATAAAGCAGATTTGATTTGAAGTCAGATCATGAACTGATTTTACTTAGAAAACCATTAAGTAAGTACTAGACGGCTGTTTCTTCCAACTTTGAGACTCTTCGGTAGAACGCACTTATGATAATGCCTCTACGGAAGGAATCTGGGAATTACAGGTTATGAGTCCAGCTAGTTGGTTATTCAGCCACCAGAATGGATTTAAATGGCCGATGAATTCTAACTTTCTCCTATTAGTGTCGTCTTTACACCCAAATTCATGGACTCCACTAAACAGGCCTTCTCACTAGAATTCAGGGCAACTTCATCCTTCCACTAGTCACTGATGAGCACAGGTAGACGATTTAAGCTTGGATTGAAAAATGAAATAGAAACATTACTGATATCAGAAATCTGTTTCTGTACAGTAGTTATATTAATTCAGACTGAATCAAATAATGAGGAGATTTTGGAATGCATGTAAAACGAAAAAATGAAGGCATAAAATCAGGAGTAGGAAATACCTAAGCCATGTCTGAATTTTAGGATATTTAAATATTAGATTGGAAAAAAAAGCGTTTTAGGGAGGAACTCTTTATAAGGCTAATTTTGTATGAGTGATAATTGTTGTGATAATGGTTGCCTCCCAGCTAAATAACTGACTGGTACAGATATTTAATTCTGTAAACGGTCAGTCATGATGGAAACAATTGAATGATGAAGTTTCATCTCTGAGAAATAAATGATTCTCAAAAGAGATAGGAATTACTTTAAGGGTGAAGAAGGACTTAAACAGGCAGAACTATCTAGTTACATAGCTTGCTTCCGGCTAAAGTCATAATGGTTTGTATTGTTGTATTGTATCACGTTTGAGTTTAAACTGGCAGCCTTCTAATTACTCGTTTAGCTCTCGGACATTTTTTTTATGTTAAGTCGTTCCCCGCTAAATTTCAAAGAAGCAGTCTTTGCACAATTCTATTTACTAGTAAACTTGAACAAAGCAAGAATGATGAATGAACCAGGATAATATGAGCTTGTTGTTAGAGTTACATACTGTTAACCCCTTCTGGCCGGCCATTTGATCTTCATTATGGAGTCAGAAAAGGCAGCTATTGATAAAAGTTTGAAGCCTGTTCAAAAGGCTTTTAATGACACTTGCGCCACGTCTTTAAACCGTATAGAAGCACTGAGTTACTCGACATTAGTGTTGAAACTATAGATCTTGTTCTTTATAACAAGTGCAATAGATTTCCACACTGACTTCAGATTACTGAAGATTTGTCTTGCCTTTCAGATCTTGTCTTTGAAATCTTTATCTAAACCGCCAGTAGCCGAAACTATGCTGCTCTAAATTTTTCTTCCTTTGATAGTGATTAGCACTCGTTGTTGTTGGTTTGGTATCTTCATCACTTTTGTCCTCTCTGTGTTCACGAAACATTCAGTATTCGCTGTCTGCTTCTTCTGCCAGCTTGTTGGTCTCCCCTGTAGATCTCAGAGTTTGAGTGACATTAGACATAATTGGTTTGCGAAGTCCGGATCTTCTATAGTCTTCTTTTCGGCCAGGTGTATTTCTGTCTTCTAGCCTCCCACATAATCTAGTCCACCACAATTAGGATGGTAGACAACCTTGTTTTACTCATGTTTTCACTACAGATGGCTTCACTAAGTTTTCCATGGTAAATTACTTAATATGTGGCATAATCATATAACTTTTGAATGAGGTTAATAAAGGTTTTGATTACTGCTCTCATTACTGTGGAAGCAGTTTCCCGATTCTTTGTAGGTCATCACTGTTGAAGACCTTTACAAAGTTGATTAAATTGAGTGAGAAATTCGATTGCTATTATGTACCTCCTTCGATGAGGACGCATAGCGTTGCAAGCCCTAAATAGAAAAAAAAATGTAAATCACATCATGGATATGAACACACTTTTTACTCAGTGACAAGAAATATTTGATAGGAGCTATAAGTAACATCGATCCGGAATGATACACATTGTTGTATTCGTGAGAGTTAAACGGACTGACCGTCAGTAGAATAATTAGACAAAAGTTCTTGAAAAATAGGAGAGAGAGAGAGTTCGAAATTCTTTGAGTAGAAACAAAGTTTACCTGAAAAAGGGAATGAATTCAATGGGTCGCTTAACTACAGGAATATGTTTTTATAAAGTGGCAAAGAGAAGAGTTATGATTAACGTTTAGATGGAACAAAAAAATATACCAAGCGAAACATGAGGTATGGAAAAATGGATGATCTTATGGAAATTGTCTAACTTTGTCTTACAGGTTAAATGACCGAAGTAATGCAAGGTTTATCACTGTGTAGTGTAATTTATATTTTTGTATTGTTCAGGTTGTAGCAACTGAAAACAAACCTGATACCGTTATCGTTCTTGCTTCATCCAACCTTGCTGCCAACCTTGGATTATTTCAGGTTATCTTGAATAAGTTATTTGTAATCTCATGGTGGCCGATTTATGGCCATATATATGGTCATTCGCCCAAGTAGCTGGCTAAAATTCATGGGGTTTTCACTTATTCAGCTGTGTGAGTTGAGTCAAGCTGAATATATCGTTGAGGAACACAACCCTAAACGTGCGACACAGACGTCAATTTTTCTCATCACTTCAATCTGCCTAGCAAGTGCTACCGGTCGACATGGGTTCTTTCCAGCTAATTGTATCAATTAACAGCATTCATCATCATTCGCTTTCGCTTTTGTTCTCGATCACTATTTACGGTACTAGGCTGATTACATATGAAGCTCTGAGGCCTCTAAAAGAAATTTTGGTGAACCTTGACCTCCGGCTCTATAATTCACAAATTCCTGATTTGTTTTCAGGCTTGTTTATGAAATTCTAGGCAAATTAGGCTTAATACAGAAATGGATTCATAATGACCAAATGATTTGTGATGCGTAATATCAGTAAAATAACATAATGTTTTTTTAATATTTGTGTTCCTAATGAACATCGATTTGTACTATTTCCCGCTAAAATAATAATATAAATGAAGTTTTCGAGGCATTGACTAGCTAATAATGCAGCCATTTGTTGCTGTCAGAGACATCTATCGATTAATGGTGCTATCACGCAGTTACAACAGCTCTTCAAAAGACCTTGTTATATTTCTGCGAATTTCTTCATTTAAAAGCGCAACCAATTTGTAGAATAGAAGCACTCGTTTCGCTTTTGCGTATTATCTATAGGCTAAATTGTTTTTGAAATAGTTAAGACAGTTTATACATCTAAAACTAATCGATTTAAGTGCTTGGTTGATGAGCTCAATTCAAAATCAGCAAGATGAATATTCAGTGTTTAGATATCATGTATCTCGATAACAAGTAGTGTTGGTTAGTGTGGAGGCGTTGAAGTTACTCATATCAGTCAGCAACACAGGAGAAAATTAGTTTAGTAATGAGAATAAGTGCAGAAGTCTAGAGAACACGTGGGAAACAATTTTTCCTAGCTCTTAGATACAAACTATTAATTTTCTTACGTTTGGTTCCCTTGAAAAATTTTGATAGAGAAAGAAAGACCACATTTGCAGTATAAAATACTGTCATCATTCTATTTCACAGGTTCTCATCAGCTGCAAACTACCTGAAATTACAATGGTTATAAATAATAACATTTCATACTTCATTGTTTGAAAGGTAACAGAGAAAACATTATGAGGTGAACGCATCTGGAATATAAGTATTATAATCTAAGTCACCGTCAGTTTATATACTATCAAACTATGAAAGAAGAAAAAAAAGGGGGGGTGAGAGAAGATAGAAAAATTTGGTAAACAGTGTCAACATAGCAACTCAAGAGGGTCAAGGTTCATCAATTTGAAAACTTGCTTAGTGAGTTGAGCTCACTAGTGTGATGAAAGTGATATGGTTACCAAGGGAGTGAGAGATTGATCACACTCTCTTTCTGTATGCATAAGTTTGGTCTGTGACGTTCGATTGCAATTGCTTCAGCAAATCGTAGTAGATTCGCTGTGCTTTGTATGTTTAATATTTTGAAGGATTTAGAAATCTCGACAAAATGACCCGTATCCACAAGGTGTCTGGTAATTGCACTTTGGAAATATCTGCTTCCTTTTAGGCATAAGTTTCTTGGAATTAGCTCTGAAAACCGGATATAAGCCCTTCTTTCTGTCCTTCCAATGTACTTGCTATCGCAGGTACTCGTAAATTTATAAATGCAGTTGGAGGTAACATCAGCAGGGTACTTATCCAGTTTCGAATGCCTTATAGAGCATGTAGTACTGTATAGTGTCACCAGATTGGCTGCAGGGAAGCATCTCTTTATTGCTCCCTTCATCCTCTTCTCCATCTTTTGCGATACGGTTTATCCTTTGTATGGGAGGCGAATAAACACTTTCTTCTTCTCAACTGTTGGATGCTTCTCTTTCTCATCTCTTTTTTGATGTACTTTAGGATAAATCCTTTTGGGTACCCGTTTTTCTTTAGGCATTTTTCGACAAAGCTTAATTCTTCTTCTACCTTGTTAGGCGAATATAACTTCCTGGCCCTGTCGTATAGTGTCCTCACTAATCCCCGCTTGTAGCTCATAAGGCAGAAGCTGTTATAATGAACATATTGTCCGGTCCAAGTTTCTTTCCTGTAGATGGACTTTTCGACCGTTGCATCGTTTCTTCTTTTTACATTTAGGTACAGGAAATTAAACTCATCGTTGTGTTCGTATTCCATGGTGAATTAAATGTTTGGGTTTGTAAGAGTTAGTTATGTTTTTTCCGAGTTGATCACGGATTGATATCAGTCAGAGAAGCATTGAAAACCAGCACAGGAGTACTGGACAGCTGCTGTTTCATCCTAGTTTGAGAAGCATCGGTAGTGGCTGAATAGCATACGAGCTAGCCTTGTAACCAGCAGGTCCTGGATTCGAATCCCAGTGAGTGCGTACTGCCAATGATTCCAAAACTAGGATGAAACAGCAGCTGCCCAGTACTCCTGTGCTGGTTTTCAATGCTTCTCTAACTGATATCAATCCGTGATCAACTCGTAAAAACACAACTAACCCTTACAAACCAAACTATAGAAAATTAATTTGATACTCGCTAGTGACTTGCTACAGAACGGAGTTTTCTGAAGTTCTGGGGCGAAGTCGTGACCAGTGAGGTCCATCCAGATGTCACGTGTGTGGATGGATGTCCCACCAACTACAATGGTTGGGGTCGCGCTAAATCACGAATTGATAGAAGTTAGGATTCATGAGCCATTGAATCAGGTCCTAGTGGCTGAATGGTGTGAACTATTAAGTTAACAAAACGTATACGTTTTGTTATATGTTTAGCGCAAATACATCACATTTTTCAGATAATCTCCGTCTTCTAATAACGCTATCAAAATTTATAATAGTGACTAATTGTTTTATAACGTATACGGTTTAAATGTTCGATCTATAACTCAGAAATTAACTTGAAGAGTATATTTTTTGCTGCTTCAGTTAATTTCGACTTCAGGTTATTTGACAGTGAAAAATGATCGGTATGTGTTGTAACAATACTGAATGATATCTGCGGTTGGAAATCACTCAAACCATACAGTGCTGCTTATCTTTTAAAGTGAGGTGATGTTTACTCCAAAAAATTCTTTTTGTTGCCTTAAGAGTGAATTTATCGTTTATGTCTACAAACATATTTAATCCTTTCAGCTGAATCAACTCAAACCACCTTGATTTGTGCTAGGTATTTTGAAGAAAGGGTAGTACATAGAAGGCAGTTAACTGTTTCTAAGTTTTATTTGGAAACGGAAATGAACTCACAAAGATTGAGCGAAGAAATATTTACTTTTCAATTAGATCCCCACCTCTGATTCTACTCTAATATATATGGCATTTTTACTACAATACACAACAGTTTACCAATCAAGTGGCACTGACATGTTTGTTAACAATAATTAGTCAGTGTCAAAATGTCAATGGATTGGTAATTAACGAAGAAAATTATCACACACAATTAAAAGGTAGAAATGGTTAGAGTAAATTAATTTTACCAGGATAACACGTTATTTAAAGATGAAGTGGACAAAATAGATAAATAAAATAATTTGGACAATTATAATTTTTATAATTTTAAAGGTTTAGGGGGAGATGGGGCAAAGTAGTCCGGTTTATACATTCATGTAACGATGGCTAAGGCAAGTGAAGTGATTGTATGAATGTCTTCTGAACACACAGGTTTGTCTTCTTCAGGTGGATTCCTATTGTTTCAGCTGTCTGTAGAAGATGAAGTGGTAGAGCAAAATAAAGATTGATGGGAATGCGATAAATAATTTTAAATGCAGTATTAACATCAACCTTATGCTCACTATCCACAAGGTGTGCTAAAATAGAGATACGAATAGATCTTGTTTTTACCTTGCTTAACGGTGTTGGATGATGTTCGAAAATGCGATGATGAACCTGCCTGTACGGCCAGTGTAGCTGGCTCCACAGTTGCAGTCAAACTGGTAGATACACATATAAGAGGTAAATTTAGGTAGTTTATCTTTATTTCTCGAACGTAGAATAGGGGTGGTTTTGAAGAGACAAGGTACCTCTGCTGCATAATAAGCTCTTTTAACTGAATTCTTCAGGTGTTGTGTTACCATTTCGCTGATGTTGTCACCAAGGTACTTAAATTTTATGAATAGTGGTTTTTTCGGAACTGTTGCCTTACTGGCTCTCCTAGGTGCTGAATTCATATTTTTCTCAATGAATTTATCTGGATAACCATTTTTTCTAAGTAATTCTCTAATAAATCTTAAGCTCTATATTTTTCTATATTAAAAAGAACATTTTATTTGACTGGGTGTACTTAAATGTAGTCGCAATAACACTGGACTCAATAGATAACTCAACTAAAATTCTGCATGCGACCATTTGTCCTTAGTAATTCCCGATTCACTTAACCAAGTAATTATCAAAAGACAAAGACTGGTCTGTGATTATAAGCATACGGATGGACGAGCGATAAGAAACAGGACGACTATGACGATCATTTAAAAACCTCAGGAATTTAAACCATAAATAAATAAATAAGATGATATGGACAAAGAGAAGGGTTTTGAAAAAATTAATGATGAAGTTCTACAAAGAGGTCAAAGGTCATCCGATCTACAAAATGAATTCTACAACTACACTAGCTTAAAATACTGACTACTAATTTTAACGGCTTCCCATCAGAAACTCATCCAGAAGACATTTCATGGCTTACTTGTCACTGCAATTGACGTTAACAAAATGGAGAAGAATGCAACAGATCCAGGTCAGTGATTTGAATTGATTTGGCTCACTGACTTAAGTCGATCCGAGTACATGTATGAAATTCGTATTCTCACTTCGTGCAACAACGCTTCCTTGATCTGGTTAAAAGCCATAACCAGTGAACAAGCCTGGCATCAAGCTAGTCAAATCAGTCATTCATATTAGTTTCTTGCTGTTGAAAATTCCAAGACTACAAAACTCATCTTACAATATACAATCATACATTTTATGCAAATAACGATAATCCTGCTAAGATTTATTCGACTACTAAGAGGCAAGGATACCTAATGAATAGTCTGGCTGATAGAAATTTACAGTAATAAATCTATTCGGTCTTTCCATGATACAATAACTTGAAAATACAAGTTACACTCGTATATAATCTCATTTGGAAAACAGAAATCAATAAATATTTGAACAAGAGAAGAAGAAGAAAAAATAACCTTGATATAACTGTCATCAAGTGAGTGACGCAGTTTATTACTATTTTAATTGAAATTATGATCAGGTCTCTACGTAAAAAGGGAAAAATGCAATATTAATAATAATAACAATAATAATAATCATAATAGTGCTACTAGTGATAACTTTTTCTAGAATCTTTTCAAGGGCGGCGGGCGAGTGATTACAATGAGAATAAACAAGACGATAAATCATATATATATATATATATATATGACGTTAGATATTCTTGATAGAGGCAAATATCAAGTAAAGTGTAACTCTCCTACGCTTGCAAAAGCTCAGATTCATTTTAGTGACAATTTAACATTTGTATACACATACGTTACTGCTTGTTGTATTGCCTTGATCAGAGAATGATTTTCCACTGGAGGCAAGCAAGCACCTCTTCCTTTTATCTTAGCCTCTGATATGTTAAGCAAATATCGATAAGTGTCGTTTTTTCTGTGTGTGTTGTGTGATAGAAAACCTTAAAATATAACTAGAACTAGTAGAGTGCTTATAATTAATTATACTTTAGATCAATAAGCCCATAAGCATTGGTGTATACGGTACTTGTCAAAATATAAAACAAAATAGACAGGAATAAATGTTTTTTTTTCAGTGATGTATAAAGTATGCATTTTGATATAAGTGAATTTCTAGGCGAATAACTAAAGTAAAATCTGTTTCTTTCGTTGTTATTTTCTTTTTTTTTTAATTTAGGAATGATGTCATTCAACTATTCAATACTTGATTGGTCCGCGTTTCTCAACCTGAAATTAATGATAATTAAGTTGCAAAGAGAATGTGTGAACTGAAAATTCAATAAAATTATACATAATGTTATTAATATTCTGTTACGTTGGAGAAGTGTACTCCTATTGGGGTTCGATAAGGTCTCCAAAGTTTGATGTGGGTTGGGTTGATGTAACTGGCATGTATAATAATAGTAATAATAATGAGATTTGTGTGGGATACCATTAAAAGGAAAGTGGTAACTAGTTTGAAGACCAAATACCAAAACTACACATAGTACTCACCTTAGAAAGTTAAGTCGATGAGTAACCAGTTTAATTGGTTGCATAAGTTCAAGCTTCAAGGTTGTCCAGTCGTGTTATAATAACACCTTGCCTCGGCCTGATGGTCTGTTTACACATTTTTTCAGATGGTCTTAACATGTATTAGCTGGTTTTGGCTAGGTTTAGACAATATTAGTCGGTTTTAGGTGGTTTTAAGATTAGGTAGAAGTGGGGGTATCTTAAATGATGGTCAGATAAATCAGTGACTGAAGAAATTTACAGGTTATTCAATGAATATGAAGGTGTTTTGTGAACAAAATGATTGAAATTCTGCAGTTCGAATAGCGGTCTTCAGACATGAAAAAAAGAAAACGGTTTTTATTAGATATGGTTTATTTTAGAATCATTTCAGAATGAATTCAAGTGTTTACCCGTTACAGGATTTCATCATGAGCTGACATCGGTTAGAGGACCATCGGAAAACCTGCAGGGAATACTGGACGGCCGTTTGGTCTTAGTTTTAGACTCTTCAGCGGTACTCATCCACTGGGGTTCAAGCCCAGGACCTCCTGGTTACAGGGTGAGCTTGTAGACCACTAAGCCTTGTGGGAGCTGATTCAATGGTCAGTGCAGGAACTCCAACTGCTGCCAATTCATGACATAGCACGATCACTAGCCAATGTCCCAAGCGAATATTTGCCCTCACACGCCACCTGTGATATTCACCAAGACAAAGTTCTCCCAAACTTTATAACCATTTGTTTTGTTCCCTTTGAACAACAACAATGTATTTGTGAAATTATTATATGCAAACCTAGTTGTACAGACTGTAATTTCGATGTAGTATAAGAATAAGTACTGTCATGGCAGCCCACTTAAACCATGGTGCTATTCATCTACTTCAAATTGAAGTATACGCTGAAGATGTCACCCAGTAAGGTGATGAAAGCTTCGCAAACTAACCATCCAGCTCAGAGAACAAAACCACATCAAAATCATCTAAATGCGTTGCGTTTACACCATTTCATATTGTTTTATTCATTCACATTATGTACTCACGTACATTTTCAAATAGGCTTTTACCTACAGGTATGAAATTCTGAATGAAACTGAGGAAGAACATTGTGAAGTATCGAAGCATGCTTCAAATAGAACAATTTTGCTTCAGACGATATATTATCGACTATTATATTTTTGGGAGATTCTGCATATGGAGTAAATACCTTGCTATGTAACACGCTGAAAGTTCAATTCGATAGATAAAATGTGCTTTTCAGCATAAACTTATTATTATCATAAACATTGTTAGCAAATTATTTAATCTTAAGAAGAATGTAAAACTGGATTGGTGTCAGATAGGAAATCATCGAAAACCGACCAGCACTGTAGTACTGGACAGCTGTTTCATTCCAGTTTGGGAATCCTCGGGAGTACTCACCCACCAACAGGGTTCAAACTCAGGACCTTCCGGTTACAAGGCCAGAGTTCTCGTATACCATTCAGCCACTCGGACCAGAGTCAATGATCAGCCCATGAATTCTAACTTCTACCACTTCGTTATTTAGTGTGACCCCAACCAATGATACCGGTGGAACATCCATCCTCACACTTGACTGGATTGACCCCACTGGTCACTACTTCCCACTAGAACTCCAGGGACTCCATCCTGTAGCAAGTCACTAGCGAGCATCAAATTAATTTTCTATAGTTTGGTTTGCAAGGGTTAGTAATGTTTTTTCCGAGTTGATCACGGATTGATATCAGTTAGAGAACCATTGAAAACCAAGGAGTACTGCACTGCTGTTTCATCCTATTTTTGGAATCATCGACAGTACGCACTCACGTGGGTCCAAACCTGGGACCGAAGACATTGGCTGGGGTCCCGCTAAATCAAGAATTTGTAGAAGTTAGAATTCATAGGCTAGCCATTCAATCGTATCCCAATGGCTTAATGGTATACGAGCTTGCCTTGTAACCGGAAGGTCCTAGGTTCGAACCTTGGCGTTGGGTGCTGACTGCCGATGATTCCCAAATTAGGATGAAACAGCAGCTGTCCAGTACACCAGTGCTGGTTGGTTTTCAATGGTTCTCTAACTGATATCAATCCGTTACAGGATTTAATCATGTGCTGAGTTAGAGAACCATTGGAAAACCTGGGAGTACTGGACAGCTGTCTCGTCCTGGTTTGGGACTCTTCAGCAGTACGCATTCGCCGAGGCTCGAACCCAAGACCCTCTGGTTACAAGGCGAGCTCGTATACCATTAAGCCACTGGGACCCGATCCAGTGGCCAGCCCATGAATTGTAACTTCTGTTAATTCACGATATATCGCAACCGCTGGCCAATGTCTTCGGCGAGTATTTGTCCCCACGCCCGACCTGCTGCACTTTACTGGTCACGACTTCTCACTGAAACCCGTGATCAACTCGTAAAAACAAATCTAATCCTAAGAAACCAATTACAGAAAAGTAAACCTGAATGTTGTCGGTTAGAATCCCAATGATTCCCATGGTTTAATATCTATTTTCATAAGTATCATAACCTCCATTTATTTAAATTTCTCAGTTATATTGTGAATATGATTGATTCAACTTTCTCTATGCTGTAGGCACCATCGGTTTGCGTCTACTTAACAGTAGCATAGTTTCACCTTGATACATATTTTTTTGCATAACACTTAATTGCCTTGAATAACTTTTGATTTTCTTCTGATCTAAAAATGAAATTCATTCTGTTGAAATGTCTTATTGTCTGCTCACCCAAATTTAGGCCACTGTTATTTCTAGACGAAGTTCATTCCCTTAAGAATCATTATTATACAATACATAAAAATCTATAAACGAAGTATACATTTTTTTTAAAACTGTGCTTGTCCTACTGAACTTTTGTTTTTACAATTCGAAATGAATGACAATGTAAGCAGTTAAATGACATTCATTTAAGTCAGCTATGTATGTTGCTTATTTTTACTACTAAAACATTATAATATGGTTATTTGATTAATCCCTGTTACTTAACAAATATGCATTTAAAATTGAAATAATTAGGATTCTCCATCTTCATTTTTCTTCTCGTAAATATGTAATTAGCACGTAGTGAAATGTGGTCCTTCTTCCAGAGTAGTATACACATATTACAATATTGTCAGTACTACTGTAACAACAGAAGATAAGGGCCAGGCAACAGTTCGTTTAATAAGGAAATCAACAAATATTTATAGATTTTCATGTGCATATTATAGATTATTGTTAGCAGAAAAACACAGTCCTGTGATTGGCTGTTTCTCACAGAAAGTTAACCTTGCATCTCTTTGTGACTATTTTTTGAATGTCAGATCATCTATATTTTTTTTAGTTTTTTATTTTTATTACAGCTTGATTCCACACCGTATTTTTGGCACAAGTATGGAATTTTCAGCATTTGATATCGGTGGCCCAAATTTTACAGGCCGACCATAGATATCAAGTGTGCATCGGCAGGGGATCGAACTCCGGACCATGTGCATGGTCGGCGAGAGTCCTAACCACTGTGCCACCGACGCACACATATGTTAACTGTATCCGCCTACAAAAATTCTGCTGTGGTTGTTTGTTGAATCAGTCTTTGTTCTTATTTTTCTCACGAACAATATTGGGAACATAAACATTGACGTAAATTACCGTCTACCAATTTTGACTAACAGTCAGCTCTCACCACATAACTATTCCTTCTCTGAGTTCTTGGTGGAAAATACGGCCTCACAGGCATCTCTCCATTGCATTCTCTCCCTTGTTTTCAGTGTCAGTGGATCCAATGACTGACAACACAAGCTTTCATTTTCCTTTCATAGCATCGTCTTCATTTCCTACTCCTCAGATATGGTTTTCAGTCAGCCTCCTGCAGTGTATATGGCTTCACTTAACGGTCTTCTTACTGTGTGACCGATCCATCTCCAGTTCTTTCGAAATATTTGTTAAGTGAAAAATTCTTGGTTGATTCATCGCCAGAATTCCGGCATGCTATCTGATTTTCACTACTCAAGGGGGAGAGTGACACTATTGATGAAGGGTTGAATCAAGTCGCTTAGAAATTCTTTTAACAATGCTCACATCAAATATTCGAAGCATGTAGAAGCCCTGAATTGATATAAGTGTTCAAAATTCTGATCTTGTTTCGCTTTTCTGTGCTGATATATTACAAAAACAACAAATAGTAAATTATCCAATGAATTTATTTTGAAATATTCATGGTCAAATATATTCAGTTATTGCAGAATATTTTGCTTTGGATGTAAACGTTTAGGCCACGATTATGAAGACTTATCAGTTCGTCACGAAAACAGAGATGAGAATGATTAAAGTGGGAGGAGATAAGTAAGCGTGGAGAAGGAAGTCGTTAGAAATGCACGCCTTTTGACTGACGTTTAGTTACAAAATGACAGTGATTATCACGCGGTGTTATTTTACGATTTGTGTTTGTCTATGATAAAAAACTACTGTTGTGAATGCATCACTTCCTTATGAAGAGTAAGATTGCATGTGATAGACTATTTCACATGATTTTTAACATTCATAATAACTAAGGCTTACTTTATTTTGAGCTTTCTCCAGATTTAGATAGGATACATTCCATTGAATGATACAAAATATCGTTTGGCTGTATTGTTTGACTATTCTGATGTATGGAGACTTTTTAAAGAAATTACTAGTAGTGGTTAGCAGATGAATAGTATTCCTGATTCCTTTGATGTTTGCACACTAAACAAATCTTCCATACATTCTCCCATAAATGTCAAACTTTCTAGTGTTAAAAGTGTTAATTAAACCTGCTTCCCTGGTTTCAATACAAATGATAATCTAAAATGTCTCCAGTCTGTGAACCCTTCTTGTAGCCTAGGTCCAGATGGTTTTCCTAGTGTTATTCTTATAAAGTGCGCAGATACCCTGTGTTATCCTCTCATTGACATATTTAATGAATCTTTTTCCAGAAATGTCGTGGCAGCTGTTTGGAAGGACAATAAAACTGTACCTTTACCCAAGTCGTCTACTGGAACATGTTTTAAATTAAGACCTATTGCTATTACCTCCCCTTTTCTAAATGCTATGGAAAATTTACTGTTAATTAATCTCCAACCTTCACTTAAAGCCTTTAACGATCCCAAACAATTCACCTATAAACACAGTAGAAGTACTTTAGATGCAGTTGCAGTCTTGTATCATAACATTGTCTCCAGCTTAGACAAGGGGGGTAAATTTGTTCGATGCACCTTCCTAGATTAAACACCTGCTTTCGACTCAGCACCTGGGGACATTTTGTTAAACAAGCTTGCTGAAACTCATACAGACTGCTGGGTTGTCAAATGGCTGCATTCTTATTTCTCAGGAAGAAAGCAGTACACTGTATGTCATGGAAAGTTGTCCACTTCATTGGTTACTGAAGCTGGTGTCCCTAAAAGCAGTGTGCTTTTTTCTGTTTTCTTTCTTTTTGCATGACTTGCCTCACTCTGATGAAATGAACTTTGTGAAGTATGCTGGTGATCTAACTATTTTAGTGTCTGTTAACTCCCAGCTAGACTGTACTAAGATGAACAGCTTTCTATCAGCAATTAGCAAATGGCCTTCGTCTAACGGCCTTAAACTAAATCCTTCCAAATGTCAGAATGTTAATTTCAGTTTCCGATGTAAAAGAAAGTTAAATGAAGTTGTTGGTTCCTATGACCCTTGCAAAATTGATGATACTGATATAGAAACCATGCTTGAATTTAAGTATCTTGGATTAATTCTTTCTTCTGATCTATCCTGGTCTTCCCATGTCTTAGCGATTTCTAAAAGAATATTTCGTCTGACTTTTTACATTAAGAGGTTACGGCACTCAGGCATAACCCAACCTCTCCTCCTCTTACAGTTTGTCAACTCGTGCATTTTACCTATTCTTCTTTACCGTTCACCCTTGCTTATTCTTTCCTGTTTGTTTGATGCGTTACGGTTATTAGCCCCACATCAGGCTTCCTCTTTAGTGGACTTACTATCAGCTAATAAAGTAGACTTAGCAATGAATGCATTAACCGTGAATCCAATCCCGACCACCTCTGTGTGGTTGGTGTGTATTCGACTGACGAACCACTGTCAGTTTCATTGTTGGCTTTATCCACTTGAATTATTTGCAGTGTTTTAAATAGAATAGTACTCATTATTATGTTTATCATCACTGAACAACAGCACTGTCATGTCACTTCTTGTTCAGTGGAAGTGACCATTTTTCACTTACACAATTCACACAACCTACACGTTAACATGCCATATTGTTAAGGTTGATCGTTTTTCAATAAAAAACAAACAAACTAACTAAAAACAAACGAAGACTTCTAAATAAGCATTCCAGTTCTAACTTGTCTTATAGAATATTTTCTTGAAAGCCATTTTCCATTTTAAAGAAAATCATCGACAGCATAGATCGCATTAGTTAATTTTATTTTCTTTTTAAACACACCTTAAATATGAGTGTTGAAGATAAGTTACTTTTTGTAGTATTTTTTCAAAGAAATCCCGAGGCAACCTTGACCAAGTTAATAATTACCGGAAGTAGTCGTTTCAAACAATTTAAAATAAGTGCTTAGAAAAAAAAATATATATCAAAAGTAGCACTTATGGTACACTAGAGAACTGTTTGATTTAAACAGCAGAAATGCAAAGCAGCTGTGCTAAATAACCGAATATTATTTGAAACAATCCACCTGCTTTTATGATATCCAAATTATTTTTTGTCGGCTAAGTACACTACAGCTAATTACAACACCACTTAAAGTAGCTGATTGTGCATATGCACATATATATATATATATGTCTCACAAACTGGAAGATGTTGAAACAACAACCAACAAGTTGGTCAGCCAACACAGAACTTCAGGTGAACGTGGAGAAGATAAAAGTAATGAAGATACCCTACTAGCAATAAATAAGACTACCCGCCAAAAGGCAAAATATAAAGGAAATCACCTCCCCTTTCGCTTACCTAGGCGTCATCGTCTTCACTTCAAGTGGCACTATGTTGATTATATCAAAGTCAAGCAGGATAGAGAAAACGAAAGTGATATTCACCTCTCCGAAGTCATTGTAAAACTTCAGAGCAGTTAGCACGACTAACAATGTCTGAATCTCTAACACTAATGTCAACTGTATGCTTCTATCTAGTGTTCTGAGACTTAGTGAACACATCACCAAAAGAATATCCAACATCCTGATGGAGACCTTTTTTCACCAACAGTTGCTTTTGTTCGATAGTGAAGACTGTATGACAGGCGGGAAACAATAAGAAAGAAAGGAATTTGACGATTAGCCAACCAAGAACCGATATGCTCAACAGATAAGCAGAAAGAAGCGCAGTTGGATTAGTTATACTCTGAAGAGACTGTTGAGTAATATCACATACAAGGCAGGCCCTCAAACGGAAAGCGAATGGAAAGTGATGGGTTGTGTATCTGGGGGTAAGATGGAGAGGATGACGTAAAGGTGAGTTGAAGGCTTGTGATCTGTCTTGAGACTAGCCGACAGTGGTGACGAAGAAATGAGTGAAATAGAGATGTTTTGCTGAAGCTGCATGTTTCACTTGGAACTCAAGAAGGTGATTAGCATATACATATATCCATTAAATTCACACAATATCAACGTATGTGGTGATATCAATCTCTCTAGAAAGAACGTGTTACAAAAAAGTTTATAATCGCCCTTTTTTAAAGGTGTTGTTAGTCCTGTTTCTGCTAAGAGAAAGTGAAACTTTCATTCAAGCTGTTCAGTCGAAAAATACCGATGATACATATTGGTGAATAACCCTACATCAAAAAACATGAAAATAAAACAGTCAGTTCCATCTCTTTAGGATTCCTAGATAATTTCACTTGCTAACGTCATCGTATCTTTTGTGATTCGACAGACTCCTTTTTGTCTTAATAGTGTATGTGAGACCAAATTGAATTAACTGAATTCAAATTAGATCAATCAGTCAATTCCCTGCTGACCAACACATGAGAATTAGCCTAATGTTCATTAATGACTGAATACAGGATGAAGTCGCCTAAAGCTGTAGTCAGAAGTCATGACCAGTTAGTCCTGTCAAACTGGATGTGAGGACAAACATTTGGTTGATATTAGCTGGCGATGGCAGTATAATTGATGCATTCACAGAAGTTGGGCATAAATTGGTCTCAGTGGTCTATTAGTCAACGAGCTAGCCTCGATTTTCGAGTAAATCATGTGACGAGACAGCTGTCAAGTACTTTCTGTTCTTCAGTGGTTTTCTGACTGATTTCAGTTCGAGATCTTATGATTCGGCTTATTCCGGTTGTGAGTGAATCAGGAGAAAGTATAATAGGGCTAAGAATTATCTAATCACCCACACTTACATTGTAGATTATCACTTTTGTGAAATCTACTAGAAATATAATATTACAATATGTAGAAGTTACCATCCATTAAAATAAAGGTTTTTAAATTTCCCAATGAATGAAAACAAAACCATATTGTTTCTACTGACGTTTCGCTATTTAATGCCAATAGCTTCATCACAGTATTATTAAACCGGAATTTACAAAATCTCAGCATATCTACAACAAAGAGTCAAGAGATGAGAAAATAGACTTAGGTCAAGTTAAAGGGACATATTGAAGGTCAAAATATTAATGAAGATCGCTAAATCAAATAACGGAGTTAATAGTATATCTGTTGTGATATCTAAACAAAGTTTACTAACTTGATCATCGTTTGTCAGTCTGGGGTCGTTTTTCGTTGTCAAGTTGGTCAACTGGTAAAGATAACAAAACCAAGTATAGATTTAATATCAGTATAGATTGTTGGATTTGATCAATAAGTGTTTGCATAGTGAACTTGCTTATTACATTCATGTTGCTTTTGTCACTTCATGGGGGAAGGAGGTGTTGTAACTAGGTCAGATTCTGTTTTAGTCCATCATTCTTATTCAGACAATTTGGATTCCACTTGATATGAAGTGCTTCTGATATTAGACGTTCTCGAAGATCTCTGAAGTTTTTGTGGATAACTTCGATATTGTCAAAATCAATTTTGTGGCCTGATTCTATAGCTAGTAGACCATCCATGGCTGATGATTTTTCAAGTTTTTCTAATTCACCTGGATTTTTTGGTGGTCGAAGAGATGCTCTACGGTGTTTATTTCTTCTGATTTTGATTTCTCAAGATGTTTGTCCGATGTAGATCGCACCACATTCCAAGCATTTTATTTTATAGACACAATTAGATAGGGAATCTTTAGGGATTTGGTCTTTTATATTGACAAGTCTGTTAACTAGTGTGTCTGATGTTTTGAAGAAAACTCTAATGTCAAGCTGATTGATTACTCTTGTGATATCGTCTGGCGTCTCTGCTCTATATGGAATGACGTCTATTGAGGTCCATGTTTTCGGAATGCCTTTTCGGTCATACTTAATGTCTGTGTTGATTTTGTGGATGAAGTTCCTTGGGTAGTTGTTTTGCTTGAGAGTTTCAGTAATGTTTGGTATTTCTTCTTCTTTTTCTTTCTCATCCGTTATCAGAGTGTGCTCGTCTAAGAAAACTTGAAACAACTGAAATCTTTGCGCTGATGGTGTGTGATGATCTGAAGTCTCAATACTTATTGAGGTGGGTTTTCTTCCTGAATATGGATATACTAAAATGTCGATTTTCCCGCCTGTTAACTAGGCAGTCTAGGAATGGTATTTCACCGACGTCTGATTCTGCTTCCGAAGTAAAGTGGATTCTGGGAGATACGCAGTTTATTTTCTCCAAGAATGAGCTGTGAAGATCTCGTTTTAGCACTACAAAAGTATCATCTACATATTTTAACCATATTTTAGGAGTGAGTATGCTAGAAAAGATGTTATTTACGAATTTATTCATGAAAAGGTCAGCTACTGTTGGGAAGACTGGTGAACCCATAGCAACACCAATTGTCTGTCTATATAAACTCCCTTTAAATGTAAAATAATTACTTTCTAGATAGAATTTCAAGCTCTTAATTATTTCACTGGTGTCCAGTGGACATCTTTGTGATAGCGTTGTATCTGATTCTAGTAGACTGGAAATGATATCAAGACTTTCGTTAATAGGGATACTAGTATATAATGAGATAATATCATAGCTTACCATAATGTCTTCTTTATCGATTTCTCGGTGTTCTATTTGGGATTTAAAATCATATGAATTTCTTACACTATTTTGAGTGTCCTTTTGTAATGGTTGTAGTATCGAGGGTAAGTATTTAGAGAGATTGTATCTCGGTGGGTTGGTGAAATCTATTACTGGTTTTAATGGAACTGTGGGCTTATGTATCTTTGGTTGACCGTAGAATCTTGAAAGTACATAAGATTTTGGTTTTAGTTTAAACCAGAGAGAATTTCCAGTTGACCAACTTGACAACGAAAAACGACCCCAGACTGACAAACGATGATCAAGTTAGTAAACTTTGTTTAGATATCACAACAGATATACTATTAACTCCGTTATTTGATTTAGCGATCTTCATTAATATTTTGACCTTCAATATGTCCCTTTAACTTGACCTAAGTCTATTTTCTCATCTCTTGACTCTTTGTTGTAGATATGCTGAGATTTTGTAAATTCCGGTTTAATAATACTTTGATGAAGCTATTGGCATTAAATAGCGAAACGTCAGTAAAAACAATATGGTTTTGTTTTCATTCATTGGGAAATACATAATCCTTCATTATAATCAATATCGTATACCCGACGCCCAAATTTTTTCAAACTGTTAAACGTGAGCTTGCTTTGGACATGTAGAAGTTATCATCGTCTATATTCATGTGAGTCTACTTTTTCTTTAAGAAGTGGCTATATATATTCCACAGAGTAGCTCAAATGAATCATAATTTTTACGTTGATTTTCTATTCAAGGACACATTAAATATCCCCACTGAGTATTAAATAAACATATACAACTAAGGGGGCCTCTAATATGAATTTATCAGTGTACTGCGCTGAACTGAAGATGTTAATGTTAAATACCGCCAAACGATCCTCGTTACATTTAGAGAGGCCTTTTTGGAAGTAATGAAAAACTTTAATCCTTCGTCTCAAGTTCTTCTCTTTTTTTTGGATTTACAGCTTGATTCCACACTGTATTTTCGGTACAAGTATGGAATTTTCAGCATGGATATCGGTAGCCCAAATTTTGCAGGCCGACCATAGATATCAGTTGTGCGTCGGTGCGGGCTCGAACCCCGGACCATGTGCGTGGTCAGCGAGAGTCCTAACCACTGTGCCACCGACGCACACATGACTAAGATTTCATCTAGGGCAACCAAATGAAAATCCTAAATTTTTACGGATACTACCCTTAACTCGGGTCCAAGAGAGTCAAAAAATTGAAAAATTTGAAAAACTTTTCCAAATGATAGAGGAATGAGTGAAACGTATTTTGGTATCTGTGACCATAGGGTTTTGAGCTTGTTTAGGCGCAATAGCGCCCAGCTAGGCTGTTTAGCTTATAACCCTAAAATCCCATAGTAAAAACAGTATAAACTATATAGACGATATGAGCGTGAGTTAAATGGTTCTCATGGCTCGCTTATATAAGTGTGTATGGTTTTCTTTAGTCTTGGCCGGCGTATAGAAGCTATTTGCATGCTAAATTAGTTGGCATGGATAACGATTTTATTGAATTTGTTGGCTGCTGGCTTCGTTTATAAGTGCCTGTTGTCACTGTAGCGTCGCTATACGTGCCACTTTTGCATATACTAATACGTTTGGCTAGTCTTGTATGCGAGATAAGTTCTATTGGGCTTGTCTATGCAGTGCATAATTTATTTACGCTATCAATGATTGGCGTAACAATGCTTGCCTATGCATTACTATGTATACTAACGGTGCGAATGGTCCACCGAGGAAGAGGGCTCTCGAGTGGTCACTCCACAAGATGATCCTGCATGCCGGTCTCATCTCGCAAGAGGCAGAGATGGATGTGTTTGGTTCTCCTGAAAACCAATACCCAATCAATGGGTGTATCACTGTGTGAATAAATTGGTTGATGCTGCCATGCGTGTCTAAGTACATACCTTAAAACGGTGAAATCACGAATCGCTCATCAAATCAGCTATGGTTCCTTAGATCATATATACTACATGGGTAACTGTAATAATTCTAGAGTTAATACACGCAATTATGCCCTGACACGCAAGGGAACGGGTGCATTTATTAGAACAGAACCAACCGGGGGCAATTTCTGCTGTCTCTGTTGAATTCTGTGATGACTCTGGATAACTTTATTGATCCCAAAATTAAAATCCTAAATTCGCCAAAACACCAAGGCTATGCCATAAATCTCACCTACGCTAAAAGACACAAGTTCATGAAAAGAGACTTTAATACTTCACTAATCATTAAATTCACAAGTGTTATTTTCTAATTAATTAGTATGTGGATCAAATAGTTATACAGTACTAATTAAGATTTTCTGGTTTCGCACGAATTCGGCTTACTTTCACTTTAGATTTTGTCAGGAAACAACATTAGTCAGTGAATCTTTGGAAACCACTTAGCAATGGACATCTGTTTTGTCAGGGAAACGTTGTAGTGAGAATTCATGAACATTTGAGTTTATCAAAAAGCGCAACCCCAACGATGACATTAGTTGACTGACTGCAGCGTTATATCTTAATAATAATAACAATAATTTGCTTTATTCCAAAAAAAATACCTGTGATACACAATGGAATTCTCAGCATTACACTACAGTATTGGATCCAATTGGTACATTAACAATAAATAAAATTCTACAGAGAATAACAGTAATCTCAGTTCGTCTTGACAAACAACATATTGGCATGTCGATAGCAAAGCCAACATTCGACATGGCGTTTGAAAGTGTTAGAAAAGTAGATGCTAGCATATTTACTGGCGTAAGGGGTAACAAAAGGTCGAGATATACAGAGTGTGAGAGAACGAAGAATAATGTTTTAAGTAGAGTTTGTAAGGAAGAGGAAATAAAGCAGCACATAACAGAAAAAGAGAGAGAGAAAAGGAAAAGAAAGAAAACGTTGTACCTATAAATGATATGAGTTGGAAAGACGAGATCCAGTTGTTCTACTGACTATTTAATAAGTTATAGGTATCACGCCATATGCCTTCTTTACCGCACAGAACATGAGCTAAGTAGGGTATAGTTGAGTTTTGTATTTGCTAGTGCGAGCGTATAGTTTTTTATATAGGCTTCTAGTTTTCCCTGATGAGATACAAGGGGAGAGTTGTGAATGAAGAAGGTGGTGTGAGTTAGATGAAATGGACTAAGCTCATTTTTCACATGAGTCCAACTGCCTGTCAACCAGAATATTAACAAGCTGGTTAGGTGGCACACTGCTTACCCTGGTCACAACCTTTAAAATCCTACTTAATAAGGTATAGTCTCCCTTCAGTAGCCCTGGAAAAATTAAGGGGGAACAATAAAGAATAATAGGCAGAGTGCAAGAGTTAACAAATCGTAGGAGTAAGGGTTGTGTTATACCAGAATGTATTAGCTTCTTGATGTAGAAGGTAAGACAGAATATTTTCTTAGAAATCATCAAGATATGAGACGACCAGGAAAGATCAGCAGATAAAATGACGTCAAGATATTTAATTTCCGATTTGGTTCCTATTTCAGTGCCATCTACGCTGCACACCTCGTGAGTGCTAACCAGTGTTTTTAGGTCAGATTTATGCCTAAAGGTGAAATTGACTGTTTGGCATTTAGAGGGATTTAAGGTAAGACCGTTTTCCTTGGACCACTGGAGTGATAGTTCATGCGTCGTCGAATTTCATTTTAGTGCCTAGATTGTCAACAGCATGATCTCGCGATCTGAAATTCATTGGTTCAATGCCTAGTGAACTCATGGATGAGCAATTTTGGATGGTCTTAAGGTAGGACGAAGAAGCTATCCAGCCCACCTTGATTTTCATTAATCCCTAAACTGGTGTTGATTCCTGACGAATTCTGCACTGGGATATACGAATTAACATTAGAGTGAGTATGGCTGTAAAAATTCAGTGTACTGCATACGATTCGCACATTTCACTATTAGTCAGCTGTGACAATGGCAAGCGAAAACTTCTGCAGTGACATTAGGGTTGACATGAAACTTCCTTCAATAAGGCTTAAATTGCTTTTGATAATCCCACTAATATGAAAATGATTTCGAAATGAATCTCTGTATTTTTTTGATACACGCACAGGTTAAACACTACACTATTTGAGAACATGCAGTTAGGAATGCGTTGTAACCATATCCCTGTTACATCAAAAATAAATGAACGTTTAGAAACATCTACTTTGTAAGTTAACCAGACTGTTACACAATAACCTCCTATCCGAAAAAGAGAAGATCTGATGGTTCTCTTCAAAGATCTATCTACAGGAAACCAACATGGAATGGTCAGTACACAAATTTCCATAGCTGGGTCCTTTTGAGAAGAAAGAGAAATCTGATCCATTCCTTATCCTCAAGAATAAGGAGGATATGTTCAGGTGATACAATCGATGGGGAACTGGGGTGACTGAGACAAATCCTCGTAGAGAATGGATATCCTCCAAGATTTATAGAGAAAAACATGAAGTTAAGGGAAAAGCCTGAAAGAATCCAGACGGCGCCGAAGAAACTGCTTTTTATGAGTGTTGAATCTAAAGGTTATACTGCAGCTGATATCCTGAAGAATCGCTTATGCAGATCACTGAGGAAAGCCTTCTTTATGGCTGAGCTACGTATCAACTTCTACAGCCGACATATGATCAATTGATGTGTGAAGGATAAACTGCCGCTTTGGGCCACCTCAATGTTTGTCCATAAATTCACCTGCTGGTGTGGAGCTAGTTATATTGGCCGCACAAAGCGCACGCTTCCCAAACCCATCTCTGAACATTACCTGGCATGGTTAGCAAAAGGACAATCCAAGACAATTACCAGTTCAATTCTCGAGCACTTGGTGAACTGAAGCCACGTAGCTTCACCAGAGTCGTCTTTCAAGATCATCTACAAGGTGAGACCAAATGGTACAAAGGGCGTGAGGTTTCAAAATTTGTGTATGGCGGAAGCGTTGGTAATTCGTAAACACAACCCCAGACTCTGTATATAGAAAAACTTTGTTCAGTCTCTTATTCTACCTTGGTCTTAACCTCTACACTAATTGTTCCCTGTAAAAAATTTTGATTTTTCTTTTCTTTTTTAATTCTGCTTTTAGTTTGATTTTGCTTTAATAATTAATTCACTATTATCAATTTCATATGCTCCTTTTGTATATTTTCACACCCTCTTCACACTTGTTAAATTGACACTCAAAAATACCTTTATTCTCACTCAAGAGCAATTTTAACCTTATCAAACTTCTATCTTTGTTCCGTTGAGTACCATGTAATTTACAACTTTTAATTTTCACTTCTAAAGCCACTTATGAGTAATTATATCAATTATGTCATTCCCTATTACTCAATAGTAGATCACTATATATTTTTCTAAGTATAAATACGATTATACAGCCTCTGAAGATGATTTCATCGATAAAAATCCCACACTATTCCTATATACATATGAACCATATTTTTCTGAGAGAAATTACGGTCAAGAAGGAACACTCATTTTCATCAATCCATGATTTTCCATTAAACCTCATGACCTACTAAATCATGAAAATGCATCTTTCCTCGAATTGTTAAATTCCATAGTTTTAACTGAACCGAATCGAATGATTCTGGCTTTTTGTAGAGATTCGGATAAGTTTCAATACGGACTTCGTCACCAGCTAATACCATTTAGAGACTGTTGAAATTCCGGGAGCACTGACAGCTGTTTTGTCTTAGTTCGGGACTCTTCAACGGTTAGCACCCAGAAACCCACACCAGGCTAGGACTCGAGACCTTCAGATTACAAGGCCCAGCAATACCGTCAACAACCACCCCTGCTCAATACTGGAACCCAACTGGCCAAAGTTTCTCGGTGCAGCCACCAATGCTCTGAAGATGAAAACTTATATATTAGGGGGGTTTTGTAGGGAATTAGAATAGTTTCAGTGGAGATTTCGTCAAAAAAGAGATTATTAACAAAAATACATGAGTAAATGACTACTACTTAATAATTTCAATGGTATTTATAATTAGTTCTCAACCATTTTATTCACTTGAGAAGAAAATCAACAAAGCCTACTTAATAGTCATTGTTTTTTGTTTACTAGAGAAAGAATGAAACCCAATTTCAAGTTTTCACTTAAGTTGTGTATAGAACTCGTTAAACTTCATAATTGAAGAATAAATCTAGTCAAATCTTCTAGCATTATTATTATTATTGCCTTAGAGTATGAATAGTTTACAAGTTTACAATGTTAACTTGATTACTTTATATCTATCTACTTTATATAGTCTATTGATTGATTTGGAATCATTAATATCGATTTTTTAAAGACATGTTCAAAAAAAAGATGATGCTGATGATGATGGTGATGGGTAAATAATTCAACTGCACACTGAAAAGTACTAAATCTGCTGGATGTATACGCATGTAACTCTTTCTTTCACACACACGCACACACAATACAAGAGGTAAGTAAAAGTAATAAACTATATTCTGACGAAATTTTCGTTAAAGGAAAATTACTTTTCTTTCTTGTAGGCTACTCCATTTTACCACTATGTTCACGTGAAAACCAGGTGACATTTTGAAGTATAATTACCTGAAAAGAAACTGTCATCTTACTCAGATGATTGTAGATAATACACATATATATATATATATATATATATATAAACTGAAATTTCTAATCGATTAATTGATGCGTTATATAACGGGCTTATTTCATAGGCTATACCTTTCAGTGAAATGTAATAATAACAGGCTAGTGTCTTGCAAATGGCATCGGTGGCATACCGGTTAGAACGCTCACCGACCATGCACATGGTCCGGCGTTCGATCCCCGGCCACTGGACGCACTCCTTTACCTCGCTAAGGCAGTGAAGGAAAAACAAAGTGTCTTGCAAATAAAGTAAACATAGGCAAATGAAGTTATGCCACAGTAAGTCTGTCAGCGTATACTACAGGTATAGTTGTATAAGCCGTAAGTCAACGAATTACCTAGAGCACAGCTGACTACATTTCACAAGGTAACTAAATAGAAATGATCTGTATTCGTGCATTATATTTGAGATCTGGATAAAGAAATTTATTGGCAATAACCATATATTTCAATGGAGATGCCTCCACAACCGAACACCACTGACAGGATTGTTGAAGTGGGGTGGAATTTAAACAGCTATTTTGTCCTAGCCTGGAAGTCTTCAAAAATGGATACACACAATCTCACCGGAAGTCGAATCTAGAGCATTGAATAGCAAGTTTCAGAAGCTCTCAATCATCCTTCAATATTTTGTCAGATACCACCTTTACTATAGCTATTGCCTCATTTCATACAACATAAATGTCGTATGTATCCAAACTTGTGAGCTAAATCTATTGTACGATAGCCGACAACATACATATTGGAAAGACAGGATGGCGTGGAGACTCTGGATTGTTTGACTTTAGGCACTTTTCAAAAGTTATACTGTTTATTCAGTTTATAAGCACTTTCTTCTGCCTTGTGATAGTAATGAGATTTTCAATTTTTAATATCTCAACCTTCATTAGACAATGCGTTGTTTGAATGTGAAAAACAGCTATAACCTGAGAGAGGCAGCCAGAATCATCACATATTAATAAGCAAGAGAACGTCGCCTAGTTATTCGGTCGGTCCTAAGCCCTTAAAGTAAGTGAAGCTGGGTGTGGAGTAATTAAATCTATCTCGTAAAGTGACAATCCCTTCGCTACTGGAGCTTCAAACCTCAGAAAAAAGAAGCGTATTCAGCAATTGTTCTATGTGGGCCTTGAGACCCTACGCGGAAAACTGAATCCAGTTGCCAAAGAAATTTGAAAACACAACAAAAACTTAAAAAACAAACTCATACTCTACTGGAAGTGAGAGGACTGTATCAGTTTGAGAAGGGATGACTCCATACAATTTAAGGCTTTAGAAAACTGTTCAGGTAACATGCCATCATTTGACGAAACTAAAAATAAGCGTGAGGACATGGAATATCCACATCGTGTTTGACACCGACAGGACTGCTCAGATCGCAAAAGAAATGAGATTGTAGGACATAGATATCTGTGGAAGCAGGTGGAATTGGTGTGGTCTTTCCAAATCCTTAACAACCTACAGAGTACTTAACAAAACAGAAGAGTGTTAAAAAAGACAAAAGATGCTCTCATGACCTAATGGAAAGTGAAGCAGAATACTCTTGAACTGAGGGAGACCTCACAATACTATGTCACATAATCAGGAAGATATTCAGAAAGAGATAAACGCAGATGAAACTAGTGAAAAATAATGAAGGAAAATCACTTCCTAGAGAGAAGAAACAAAACAAGTACTGGGCTGATTAGTTCAAAGCGATCCTGAATTGGCTGACACCTACAACTCGTCAGACATGGAACTCCCAGTAAACACCCACTCCCCAACACAAACAGATGTCTTGAAGGACATAAAGTTACTAAGATCAGGGAAAGAGACAAGATTAGATGACGTCTCTCTTCCTAGGAATTATTTAAAACGGACTCGGAGACCTTAGTGGGGATGTTTGTCACACTGAAGTGGGTATGGAAAGAAACCTGCCGACTTGGAAGGAAGGCAACCTTGTCAAAGTTCCAATAAAATAAGAGATTTAAGCATATGCAACAACTGGAACGGTAACATGTTCCTATCCACACCACACAAAATGGTTGACCTCATTATCCTGGACAGACAGAAAAATTTCCCTTGGGTAAAAAACTTCCCCAGGACAACTTCTATTAACGTATACGTCATCTTGATTATAATAATAAAGTTGCTTAACTGACACGAATTCCTTTTTAATGACAAGCGCCTAGTCAAGAGGTTGTTAACACCTTTTTATATGATCAACAGATTGAAATGAAATGTCTTTTCCAAATAACGAGTTTCGTATGATTCCTCGGTTCCCTTTTTTTCAGTATTCTGCCCCAGCCGTTTTTTAGCTTTCCTACTATTTCTCTCTATTTGATATGATCTCGTAAGCTGGTCCATTTTAAATGTTCCAAATATAATGAAATATCAGCGTAAAATATATATCAACTGTTTAAAAAAACTAATGACAACTTCTATAAGTTCAAGGAGCTTAGGATTCCCACAAATTGTAGTTGAGTAATAAATTGATCTATTTTAATCTAAATCCATTACTGACATTTTACACTTCCTCATAATATTATCTATTTATTTTGTTTGACCTCTTTATGAGGTCATCTATTGCATAAGTTTGTCAATTTTATTGATACAATCTGATTTAAATTAATAATTCTGTTAGAAACATAAAATTAAGATTTCAGAGGGAGAGACAGAGAGAGGAAAATTCTGTTTCCAACAATTTTAATTTTTATTACTCTACAAGTGTATTTTTATATGGATTACAATGGACAATAACGAGTAAATTTGTTGTGTGCATATTGAAATTTGATTGTTAATGAAAATGTTTTCAATAGTTAGTTTGTAAGGATTATATTTGTTTTGACGAGTTGATCACAGATTGATATCAGTGTTAGAGAACCATTGAAAACCAACCAGCACTGGAGTACTGGACAGATGTTTCATCCTAGTTCGAGAATCACCAGCAAATACTGAGGTTACAGACAAATTGATAGTGTAGCTATGCGTTCCCCATTAGGTCCAATCCTAGCTGATTTTCTCCTCGCTAAGTTAGAGAATTGACCACTGAAAGGAGTAATTAATGACTTGGATTTCTACTCTCGATATATGGATGATATATTTCTGGTTATGAAAGACAAGAATGATGCAATGAACATCCTTGACAAATTTAATGATGCACATTCAGCAATAAAGTTTACCACAGAGAAAGAAAGTAATGACAGTATCTCATTCCTAGACGTCTTCATGGCAAGGAAAGAAGATGGCACACTAGGAAGGAGTGTGTATAGGAAACCTACAACAACAGGTCAGTACACTCATGTTTTCGGTTTTGTACCTTTGAAATACAAACGTAAACTGGTAAAGTATCTAGTTTATAGAGCCAGGTTGATCTGTTCAGATGACTGTCTCAATGAGAAGCTTAAGGTTATTACAGAATTACTTAGAAAAAATGGTTATCCAGATGAATTCATTGAGAAAAATATGAATTCAGCACCTAGGAGAGCCAGTAAGGCAACAGTTCCGAAAAAACCACTATTCATAAAATTTAAGTACCTTGGTGACAACATCAGCGAAATGGTAACACAACGCCTGAAGAATGCAGTTAAACGAGCTTATTATGCAGCAGAAGTACATTGTCTCTTCAAAACCACCCCTATTCTATGATCGAGAAATAAGGATAAACTACCTAAATTTGCCTGCTCTATGTGTATTTACCAGTTTGACTGCAGCTGCGGAGCCAGCTACACTGGCCGTACAATTAGGCAGATTCATCATCGCTTTTTCGAACATCATCCAACACCGTTAAGCAAGGTAAAAACAAGATCTATTCGTATCTCTATTTTAGCACACCTTGTAGATAGTGAGCATAAGGTTGACGTTAATACTGCATTTAGAATTATTTATCGCATTCCCACCAATCTTAATTTTGCCCTACCACTTCACCTTCTACAGACAGCTGAAACAACAGGAATCCACCTGAAGAAACCAAACCTGTGTGTTCAGAAGAAATTTGTACAGCCACTTTCCTTACCGTGGCCATCGTTACATGAATGTATAAACCGGACTACTTTGCCCCATCTCCCCCTAAACCTTTAAAATTATAAAAATTATAATTGTCCAAATTATTTTATTTTTTATTTATTTTGTCCACTTCATCTTTAATTACGTGTTATCCTTGTAAAACTAATTTATTCTAACCATTTCTTCCCTTTAAATGTGTATTGATTTTCTTCTTCGTTAATTATCAACCCATTGACATTTTGACACTGACCAATTATTGTTAACAAACATATCAGTGCCACTTGATTGGTAAACTGTTATGTATTGTAATAAAAAATGCTGTACGTGTATATTAGAGTAGAGCCAGAGATGAGGATCTAACTGAAAAGTAAATATTTCTTCTCTCAATCTTTCTGTTTTCTAAGTACTGAGGTGCTAAAATATTGGTTTAAATGACTATAAGTCATAAATTGATTAGTACTGAATGAATAAAGAAAGATCAACTTCTATATATTGCATTGTAGATGATGTTGGTACACTCGTTTTATTTTGCTCAGCCACCCTGGGCAATCAATCCTTTTGAATACAACGTGATATGATTTTTACTATGAACGTCCTATCTGCCTAACAGCACAAGAGCAAGTGAACATATCAATGCGCATGGAACACGATAATCGATGTAACATTTCATCAATAATCAATTGCACCAATTGATGGTTTGCGTAGCAAACAGTTTTCTCTTCTAAATAACCACCGCATCAACCAATTATTGAAGATTTTGCTCACACTGTGACCCCTAAATTCTAACTTGAGTTGCAATCCTAGTCGCGATAACTTCTTCGATGCTGAACTCCTTTCAAACAGTTTACTATTAGATCAGACAAATCATACTGGACATGTGTCTTTCATGAAAGTTTCTTCTAGTGGACTAACTTCTTCATTCAATACTGTTTTCAAGGACACACACTGACAGAAAACAGATTAAATCCCTTTTTCTGTTGATAGGAATGAAACCTTAAAAAACTACGCGTTGATCACGGATTGATATCAGTTAGAGAAGCATTGGAAACCAGCACAGGAGTACTGGGTAGCTGCTCTTTCATCCTAGCTCTTTGGGAATCATCGGAAGCACGTACCCACTGGAATTCGAACACAGGACCTTCCGGTTACAAGGCAAACTTGCGTACCGTTCAGCCACTGGAACCCGATTGAATGGCTCATGAATTCTAACTTCTATCAATTCATGATTTAGCGCGACCCCAACCAGTGTCGTCGGTGGGACATCCATCCTTACGTGTGACATCTGGATGGACCTCACTGGTCACGACTCCTCACTAGAACTACAGAAAACTCCATCCTATAAAAAATTAGCCGGTTACACCCCGTCCATCTCGGTTTTAGGTATATGAATCTTTGTAACAAGTAGTCATCTCTACTTACGAGTAGCTCATCAAAGAAGAACGGTTTGCTATTTCTATATCTAATGTGAATTAAATAGCAGGATAATGGTCATTGAATACTTTTCAGGATGTCTTCCAAATGAAAACACTGGTTGAGAAGCACAATCATTGAAGAAGGGTCGCCTTATCATAATGCTAAGATAAATAGGTCAGTTTTCATCATGAAAAGCTGTAACTACTGAAGCGTATTCGAAAGTAGACGTTGGTTTTTAGTCTGAATACAGTCAGTAAATGTGATATCGTCTATACAGTGAAATGAAGACAGAGAAGGTATTCATTAAAGTGATTTCAACGAAGACTTTATATCTGTTCCTCTGATCATCTTTTTCAGAAATGTTGAGTAACCTGTATTATTTTATTTTGTTTATTGAAGTAACCAAAAATCTGATGTACATTTTCAAGTGTTGGTTTGTAGGCATTTGGCTGATTGGTTACAGGATTTAATAATGAGCTGAAGTACATTTTATTCAAAATGTCTTTGTCGTTCAATATGCACATTAGTAAGAAGTAATAAATTCTTGGAAACCTTGATTTGCATCATAAAGCTGTCAGAGACATCTTAAACGGAGGACAAACTGAGAATTAAGAAAAACACAGTGTATATCAGTATATAACCGAAACTGAAATACGAAAGATTCTGCAGTTTTCAAGTGTCGGTTTGTACAGATTTCATTGATGTCAAGTGTGATCAGTAAATTGATAGAAGTTAAAATTTATGCGTTATTGGATTCCATCCAAGTGGCTAAGTGGTCAATAAGTTCAAAATGGTAAAGTTCAACAATAGCGTCACAGAAGTGCGAACGCACGAGTGACCTTCAGCTGACCAATCATAAGAATGAGGAATGTTTGCTCAAAAAACGATGTATATTGACAAGAAAATGCTTGAAAACGCACTAAACAGGTCATCTTTCTCTGACATGGCTTAAAAATATGTCCTAGTTATATTGAGGAGTATCAGTTGCTAAGTTAGACTAGTTTCTGCACATGTATTCCCCGAGATGACTACAGACTGACTGCTTTTGAGAATCGTTTATCTCTCTCATCCTGCTTGCAGTCTTCCAAAAAAGCTCTCAGTTGAATAATTATGGTTTCCAGGGAGAGGACAGACGACTGCTTAGCAGGAAAACAAATTAAAATAAACGACATCATTTCTAAATCTATCCCTAATCGTAACTGTAACCTTAATCCTGACCCTAACGCTAACCCTAATCATAACCCTTATCCAAACAGGAACTCTAACCCTAATGCTAATTATAACCCTGATTCTAACCTTAAGTCCACTACTTACCTTCACCCTAATCCTAACGAGCTATTAAGACATTGTTCAAACAGTACCTAAGAACATGATCTCGGTTCATGAATAGCGTCGATACTTCAGCTATGATAATGACAGGTGCCGTCAACCAACGACTAGCATGTGTTCAAGGTCATCGGATAGTTCACACTCCTGGGACGCTATTCTTGAACTTCGTCTTCAAAGTCTTGGGTTCGATTCCTGGAGGGATCATGAATGCGTACTGCTGAGGGGTCCATAGCTAGGATGAAGCAACCAACCAGTAGTCCTTGGTTTATAATGTTTCCATAACTGACATCAATCCCTCATTTTACAGTTTTTCCGACAAATTAACTTGCTGCAAACAAAACAGCACAGAAAACACGTCAAGATTTCATCAACGGTTTCGTCAGTTTTCTAACCGAATTATATTGGGTATTTACTTCATTGTACAAAAACTTATTTCCGTGGTGAATAAATTAAGAAATCTTAAGCCTATTTTGAGTTTCTTCTTGATAAAAATTTGAGTCAAACACATTATTTAGTTATTGAAAGAAGTGGTCAGAATGTGAACTGAATTCTTTTGATGATAAAACTTTCCTTCGGTAATATATTATTAATAAAATTATCTGACACCAAGTTTTTCAAGATATGAACGATTACAGAGGAAGGTTTTTTCACCAATTATTATTTAAGCCGGATAACCGCTGATAACTAAAAACCACTAAGACTCCATAAACACCGTGTGCCTATTACCGATGTAGGCTTACGCACAGTTTAAAGTAAGGAGGAATCTTATGAGATTTTTAAGTTTCAATCCAATGGCTAAATAGTAAGAGGTTTGCTTAGTGAAGTGAAGCCACTGAGTTTCATTTCAATATGAGTTGATAAAATTGTGCACAGCTGTAATTAAAATCTGTTGATACTGGATATAGATTCGTGTCAGGATTTATCGTGTTTCTTTATAAAAGAAATTTCTGATAGTTGGAGGATGTATTCATGAGCTGACATCAGTTAGAGAAAATACCCCCCCCTCGCCGAAGCAGTGTAGGTGCGTGCTGATGAAGAGTCCAAAACTACGACGGAACAGCCATCCAGTACTCCCATATTTTCTAGTGGTTCTCAGATCATGATGAAGTCCTTCAACCAATCAAACAAAATCCTCACAAAAAACCCAATACTTGAAAATTACAAATGTAATAATGAAACGTTTTAAGGAAACTCTGAAATATACCTGGCGAATTCAGTAATATATATATTATACCCTTAACATAGTGGACCCCAACGAACCTTTGTTTTCAGTAAGTGGATACTCATCAGAGGAATTCGTCAAGGGCAGCGCTAAACCGCCACTGTAAGCGTTGAAATTCAGGAGTCACTGAATTATATCTTAAGTGGCTGGATGGTCAGCGAGCTTAGCCTTGTAACCTACAGGTCTCAAGTCCAATCCCTGGTGGTGAGATGGCCGGTGCTTACTGCTAAAGAGTCGGAAGCTAGGTAGGAACATCTATCCAGTACTCCTTGGTTTTCAGTGGTTTCTTACTAATGTTGATTCGTGACGAAGTCTACATTGAAACTACTCCAAATCACTACAAAAACCTATTATATATATAGGTAAAACAGAGGTGATGAAGATTCCTGGCTAACACCAACACCAACAACAGACGACAGTCAGCATAAATGGGAGGAAACTGAAAGAAACAACCTCCTTTACCTACCCGGGAAGCATCGTTTCAACTACAGGCGGGTATGACGAGGATATCAAAGCCAAAATCGGAAAAGCAAGACAAGCTTTCATTACTCTTAAGTCTGTGTGGAGGTCAACATCACTCAGCATGAAAATCAGATTAAGATCCGGATTTTCAACTCCAATGTGAAGTCAGTGCTACTCAAAATACGGATCAGAGACTTGGCGCATCATAAGGAGCATCTCAAACAAACTTCAGACCGTCATTAACGGCTGTCTTCGCTCAATACTCAAGATCAGATGGCCAGAAAAGATCAGCAACAAAGATCTCTGGGAGCGAACCAACCAGGGACCGATTGTGAAACAAATAGGCAGGAAGAAATGGAGATGGACTGGCCATACACTGAGGAAACCATCAAGTGACCACGAGACAAGCCATCGCTCGAGTGGAACCCGAAAGGGAAGCGGAGAGTTGGTCGTCGGTGCAAGGGTAACTTGGAGGGGGTCATGTGAGGGGGAGACGAAAGCATGTGGTCAGACTTGGAGCGGAGTGAAAAAGTTGGCAGAAAACAGAAGGTAATGGAGACGAGCAGCTGAAGCCCTATGTTCCTCTAGGAATTAAAGGATATATATATATATATATATATATATATATATATATATATATATACGAGCTTGCCTTGTAACCGGAAAGTCCTGGGTTCGAATCCCAGTGGGTGCATACTACCGATGATTCCCAAAGAGCTAGGATGAAACAGCAGCTGCCCAGCACTCCCTGGTTTCCAATGCTTCTCTAGCTGATATCAATCCGTGATCAACTCGTAAAAACATAACTAACCCTTATAAACCAAACTATAGAAAAAATATATATATATTTGTAGAATGATCAAATGTTTATTGCTAAACTTAAATGCCTAATTATATGAATTACGATAATTTGATCATTCAATTTCGCTGATCACAAGGAATATGATTCACTATTTTCTCTCTTTTTCTTTTCTCCAAGCGTAACAATAAAATTTTAAACTTCAAAAACATTAATATCTTTTTTTTTGATTTTTTTTTTGGTTTTTTCATTTCAATGAAAAACAAGAATATTTTTTTGAGTTTATTAAATATGCATTTTATTTTTTTGAAATGATGCGTTTATTGTAATTATATCTATTATTATTATCATTATTATTACTATTTGGATGAACTTTAATCATTCTTACTACGAGTGAAGAATACTCAATTTTCTTCTCACATATTGATTAATGAACAAGTGATGAAATGGGGTTAAATTCGAAAAAAAAATAATGTAGAAAAATGAAGTTTGAATATTATTTATGTATATCATGTTCACTTTTAACAGTTTGAAAACAATTTGGGCATTTGATATGTCCTTTTTGGTTAGTAAGGGTTAGCTTTTTGTACGAGTTGATATCAGTTAGAGAACCATTTAAAACCAGCACTGGAGTACTAGACAGCTTCTGTTTCATCCTAGTTTGCGAATCATCAACAGTACTCACCCACCACCAGGGTTCGAACCCAGGACCTTCCGGTTACAAGGCAAGCTGGCTCGTATATCATTCAGCCACTGCGACCCGATTCATTGACCAGACCATGAATTCTAACTTATACCAATTCGTGATTTAGCGCGACTCGCAACCATTGTCGTTGGTGGGACATCTATCCACACACGTGACATCTGGATGGACCTCACTGGTCACGACTTCTCACTAGAACTCCAGAAAACTCCATGCTGTAGCAAGTCACTAGCGAGCATCAGATTATTTTTCTATAGATTGGTTTGTATGGGTTAGTTTTGTTTTTACGAGTTGATCACGGATTGATATCAGTTAGAGAAGAATTGAAATATACCGTTTGAAATATGGCTGAATGGCATACGAGCTCGCCTTGTAACCGGAAGGTCCTGGGTTCGAATCCCAGTGGGTGCGTACTGCCGACGATTCCCAAACTAGGATGAAAAAGCTGTCCAGTACTCCGTGGTCTTCAATGGTTCTATAGCTAAAATCATCATCAAATTCTGTATTGTGTTTACACATAATATCTAGAATAAAGTTGTTATTTCATTGTTATTATCAGCAATAGTAACTGAACTATCCTTCATCACATAATGATGACAATCCAAAACATCTTCCTCTCATATTTATCAATAACCCTTACATAGACAATCTTAGATTTGAATCGTGATATTCACAAAACTGTATAACATTCGCTCCATACTAAATATACTGGAGATAAATAAACGACGATCAGTGACGGATGTGCTTTATTACAAATCGATTGCAAAGTATGATGTACAGTGTGTTAATTCATTAAATTCCAGAATCGTGACCAGTGGGGCAATCCAAGTCAAGAGTAAATCCCAATACTCGTTGATAAGCACTGACGGCTTTTTTTTATTCCTTTACGTTCCGAGTGTGGAACATAGGGTTTCAAGCTACAGGCTTGAAGTTTCGGCAGCAGTGGAGAGGGGTTGGGTTTCCTAGCCTCATGCCCAACCTTCCCTCTTTACCAGTCTTATTACTGGCTTAGAGAGGTAAAGGAGTTCGTCGACCGGAAATCGAACCCCAGACCACGTGAGGCGTGGTTGGCGAGCATTTTACCACTGTGCCACCGACGCACCGGTATTGACTGGTGGTGCCACTAAAATTTGCGAATTGACAAGAGTTAAAATTCACTGGCTATTCGATTCCATTCCAGTATCTAAATGGTTAACTGGTTGGCTACGTAATCTGAATATCCTCAGTTTGAACCCTGGTGGTGTTATGGGCACATACTACCGATGAGTCTAAAACTAGGACGAAACAACTTTCCAGTAATCCATGATTTTGAGAATGTTTGATATTTTTTCTTGAGAAGTAGTATTAAGGAATTACTTCATAGGACTGTAATAGCATTGGTAACGCATAAAAGTGTCATTTTGTGTTTCAGTTAAATGTATGTATTTTACAGTTGTATCCTGGAAAAACCTAGAATAAAAATATTACACACCTATTCGTTTCAGATACATATATATATATATATACTATACACTAAATGTATTTAATCAAATACGCCATGTTGTAAAATAAATCTGAACCAACACTTGAAAATTATACTGATGCTCACTAGCGACTGGCCCTATTCAGGCAGTTAACCTGGGGTTCTAGTGGGAAGCCGTGACCAGTAGGGTACAGCAGGTTGAAGATGAGGCAGTAACTCATAGAAGAAGACATTGCAAAGTGGTCGCGCTATGTCGTGAATTGGCAGAATTTAGAATTCAAGAACCATTGGATCGGGTCCCAGTGGCTCAATGGTCTACGAGCTCGCCTTGTAACCAGAAGGTCCTGGGTTCGAACCCCGGTGGGTGCGTACTGCTGAGGAGTCCCAAACTAGGACGAAACAGCTGTCCAGTACTCCCAGGTTTTCCAGTGGTTATCTAACTGATGTCAGCTCATGATTAAATCCTCCATAAATCTGAATAGAATGAAATCTCATTCATCGAATGAACTTCATTAATATGTAACAAAATTAGCCGCTGTGAACAGTGAGTGAATTATAAAACAGAATTAACTGTACATCAAACGAAGAATTAGACCCATTCTATTAGTCCAATCAATGCATCCATAACAGTCCCATAGGATATCAATCTAGATTCCGAATGTTTCAATGGTAATGTCTCACTAGAGCACTAGGCAATGTAGATCTACATTGCACAGGGGACGTAAGTTCCTTAAAAGTTGCAGATACGCCTTGCTGAGGACTGTCAAAAGACTAGAACCCAAGGCTGATAGTTTCGCACCGATTGCTTCCAACTAGGGAATATCAGTTCAGAGTGCAACGAAATGACAGGCCACCTGACATGATATCTATATAATGAAAATTTACAGAGAAAATTCAGTCTGCACGTACACCATAGACTAGTATGAAAATGTCCTGTCATAATGAATACAGTTCATCAAGAAAGAAGCCAACAGGGTGTATATGATATGACTGTAATAGGCACCTATCATATGCATAAGTTACAGCTAACTTTGTACCTTACGTCAAGGAATTATTATTCTTGAAAACTGATTTTCGTACTTACTATACAGCTGCAATGAAATTTGTATTAGTTGTAAGGCAATCATGTTCCAATGGAATTATTACGTCAAAGAAGTAATTCAATTTAAGAACTAAACCTTTAATGGTAATATTTAGAAGTTATACAAACACATAGATAGATATTTTGAACCTGGCTGGTACTCTTGTTCTTCTTCTTCATAGATGTCACTAATGAACTTATTTAAAGATTTTTTAAACTATATACTTCATATATGATATAGAAAGCATAATACAGTCATTTATGAAACTTCTTGCTTTTTTCGGTATTGAACTTGTGAAAACTATAAACTATCGTACGCTTTATGTAAAAATGAAATGTACTACTACTACTACTACTACCTATTCGGAGTACAATTTATATCTTTATTCCCATGAACACGCAGTTGTTGCCTAAGTATTTATGTCTGTCTGCCTGTTTTTCGACATAGAACTTTGAACAGATGTGCAGCAATTCAAGTCGCTACACCCCATGTAGCACACAAAGCAAGAGAAAAAAGTGGAAGAAATGCGCTGAGCAGTACACGCGCCCTTTGGTCGACAGCCGGCTGTATATCACGCCTACATCAGAGATGGCGTAAACTGGGATATGCGAAACAAGCCTTCTGTATCGGTGCTGAGATTTCGTCAGGTATCAACCCGTTAGCGTTGGCTGATGGTATTTCCCAAATAAGTGAAGCGGTCAACGTGCTCTACCACTTCACTCCCTATTTCTAAACTAGGAGTCAGTCTAGTCCAGTCCTGTAACATCGTCTTACATTTGACGGAGGAAGCGAATCGCATGCCAAACATTCGTAGATTGCATCTGAGTTCAAGGTGTTTAGAAGACTGCATTTTGTCATCGTCCTCGCCTAGAAGGACTATATCGTCTGCATGTTCTAATTCAACGAGACTATACCTTGGTAGCAAGTCAATCCCTGAGTTTCTGAAGTAAGTTAGGACTAAGTCTATTAGTACATCTATGATGAAATTGAATAGAAATGGGGAGAGTGGATATCCCTGACGAACACCATTGGTTGTTACCAGTTTAGATGACAACTCTTTGTAGACTCTCACCTGCCTGCATGAGTTCCAGTAGAGTGCCTTGATCAGTGCAATGTATTTTCTCGGAATTCCCTTTACAGCCCAGCATCGCCAGAGTACCCCCCGGTCGACACAATCGAATTCCGCCTTTAGGTTAAGAAATATAATGATTGTTGGACGCCGGTAAGAATGCTTATGTTCTAGAATCTGTCGAAGATATGATCAATACACCCTCTTCCTGGTCTAAAGCCTGTCTGGTTTTCTCGTGTTTGTGCCTCCCAAGCACCACTTAGTCTACGCAATATTATTGAGCCCATGACTTTAGATACTATATTAGTCAAGCTAATCCCTCTGTGATTATCACAGGAAGACTTGTCTCCCTTCTTGTATGTGGGAGTAATCAGTGACTTACGCCAATCCGACGGGACCTACTCTGATTCCCAGACGCTGCCTAGTACCTCAGTTAATGCAGACAGTAAACTGTCTCCACGGTACTTAAATACTTCTTGTACGCAAACAGACACATGAAAGACATTGCAAACACATTTCGTATGATAAATATACAACATTACTGTTGCAACCGACAGGTAACGTATATGGCGTCCTAATATACATTGTAGTCCCCCTCCACACACACTTACAGATGAGTAGTGATTCATATTAAATATGCTGTAATATAAACATTCCATTTAGCTTGATAAAAACCCATCATAAGTGCTGTGCAGTAAACTAATGACTTTTTTCCAACTAATGTAATGAGTGAGTACGCAAATTATATAGCGAAACAAACTTGCCGCGTTTTTATTTCACTGTAGTTGAATGTAGAGAATGGAGGCGGTCAATTACGATTTGAATTCCCTCACATAACTGTGGTCCTATAAATAATCTTGAATTACCTACTGAAATGAATGCTATAATCATATAAAATGTTGCGCGTTCGGTTTTTCTAAAGGTGTTCTTCTGCCAACCTTTTTTTTCTACACAGCTGAAATATCTACTGTAGCAGCTGTCTTGCCACACGCGACAAAACATCTCCCCCTCACTCAATATATCTATCTAGTCAGTAAGGTCATCAACTGCAGGAGTTGTATGAACGAAGTGAGAGTGGTTCAAGAAATGCTTCACCGCTTAACCGGTAAACAAAACAACCCTTAGCACTGAACAACAAACACACACACATATATCAAGCGGCAAGTCAATCTCACTGACAAATTTTCAGATGCCCTCTCAATAATCATAGAGTGAATTTCCGGGATACAATATCCAAACGTGAGAAAATATTATGCATACTAGAATTAGAAGTGTTGATTAATCTATTATTTAAGGAACACACACATACACACAGACGCACACACACAGAGAAAAATCATGGAAAAATAAAGACGTTTTCTTTCTCTTTTTTGGGGGGAGGGGGTTTCTTTTTCTTTTGTTTGTAAATCTGAAATAATAATCTAAACAAAACAAAAACTTCCCATATTGTGTGCAGTTAGTTATTTTTTATTCTGTTTTGTTTTGTATTGGTGTGTGTGAGTGTGCGTGAGCATGTGCGCAGAAGTACACAGACATATATATATATATATCTGTGAATTATGTAGATTTATGTATTGTTATTGTTGTTGGTGGTGGTGATGGTGGTACTGTTATCTCACTCATTCTACTACTAGATCTTTCATTCAATAATTAATAACAATAATAACAACAGAAATAGCAATTTTAATAGTAATACTATTAATAATAATGATAAGAAGAAGAATAATAACCAATAATGTACAGGAACTAATAAACAAAAAAAACACTGACTCTATACCTTATGAAGCTCTATACGACAAACTTTATGCCTTACATATATCTATATGTGTACTCTCCATTATGATTTGATCTGATCCCGTCTAGTCTGATCTGATTTGCACAATCACCACAAAAACAAAAGAAAAAATTATGTAATACTAGAAGAAATAATAATTAGGAAATCTTCAGACAAGAATCCATCTATCAGTTTTGAGGAATCTTTCGACGCGCATATATGTATAGATACTGATGAGAATAGAGGCTACTCATCCACACACACAATAGTAATTATAACAAATAATAACAATAATAATAAACTGAATCTTTTTTTCTAAATGGCAAGAAATCTGTGGTAGAAATTGGTATATAGTATACTGTGTGCAATAATACCCAAGGACTATGTATATATCTATATATATATATTTTGTCTATATAGAGAGAATACATTCATGTATAGTAAGTAATACAATATCTCTCTCAAATGAAAGCCGACAGCAGGTTTTTTTGGCGCTTAACCAAAACAAGAAAAGAAAAAACATATGAGAAACAATAATCAAGTTTAATAGTGTAATAACCCCGTAGAAACCACAACATGTTATACAATTATACATATATGCATGTATATATATCACTAGAAAATAACAAGGAAAATAAAATAATAGAAAAAAGCATATTTCTTTTGTGTATCTTGTATCTGAATATGTAAGTAGTATATATATATATATATATATATATATATATATATATATGAATAATTGTAATAATATTAATAATGACAAAAGCACTATGTATGCATATATGTATATCCTGGTAACACTAATTTTTCTCTTTTCAAATATACTTGAATGAATTACGACAAACTGTAAACAAATAACGTGTATATATAAAGGTGGAACAGGCAAAGCAAAGAAAATAAACGAAATATATAAAACCAAATCTCACATCTCTAATATTATATATATATATATATATATATATATATATATATATATATATATATACGCATATATATAATGCCTATCAAAATGGGTGTCAGTCAGGATGAGAATGGGAAGGGAAACATTAACAAACAAAAAAGCAGCCGGGGCAAGATAACACAGAGTTGTTGTGTTCAACGTGCCAGTTGGTGTGTAATCACCGACACGCCTGCACGTACACAAACCTACATATGACTGATCTAGATCTGGTGTCTGTATGACAATCTGCACACTTTAATTTAATTCTACCACTTACAATAAATACATATTTATTTATTTATATATTTGTATATAATCTAAAGTTGTTCAGTAATAACATAGAAAAATGGGAATCAGCACAAACAAAAAAAATAACAATAAAACGCAAAAATGTTGGAGTGCCACGACACGCGTAAGTACGTAAGCACACACACACGCACACACACACACAAAATGATAAGAGACTAACTGACGAGACAAACAAAAACAGTTATTGTATATTTTATACTTTTTTAAAAAGGTGAATAAGGCAACGACTGATGAATGCGAAAAGGAATGGGATGGATGGGAGGATAGCAACCATTATTTTATTATTTCTCTTATGTATATATATGTATAGAAGTATTGAAATATGCAATTTCACAGATAATGCGAGTAAGGGAAGGCGCGGGTGGGGAGCGTTCCACTGTTCAACTCTTCTTCAATGCAACAAAAACAACAACAATAACAACAACAACAAAGAACTAAGGTGAACAGTGGGAAATATAGAAACAGGACAAAGAAATGATAGTCCAAAACATGAGAGAACATGAGAGAGAAAAAAGGAAAAACAAAATGCCAAGGGTAAACTCACATACACACACACACAAAGGATCAAACTGATTAAACATAACTCATCCGCTCCGCCCCCTCCAAAAAACAAAACCAAAATAAAATACATATATATATATCAACTAATATTTTCTAAATCATAGATCCTAATGGTAGTGTTGAGTTGACTGTGTTTTTTTTCAGAAGTGGACCACCACTAAAGAGTAATTCGACAGAGACAAAGTCGACGAAGAGAAGTGAAGAAATAGACAGAAGAAAAAGGAGCATAGACATGAAAATCAAGAATAGTCATAATAATAATAATAATAATAATTGGTGATCGATCATGAATAGTTGCAAGGGTTTTGGGTGTGTGTGTAAGTAGCACCACAAGAATGAATCACATATTTATATCTGAAATAGAAATAGCAATAATAATGATGATACTGAATACAAGTAACTCTGACGATAATAATAGTAATAATAATAATTATAACAATAGTGAAATCTTGATTTACTGCACATCTCTTTACGTGGACACATGTGCACATATAGATAGATAGATTTGCGAAAGACAATGAGACAGATGAGTGGCGGAAGGCCGGAGAGGGGGGGGCCTGAAGAAAACTCACAAAAAGAAGAAGCACAATGATGATGATGATGATGAATAAGGCGCGCCTGAGAATCACAGATACTCAGAGTTTGAGACATCACAAAAATGGGAATAATCCGTTAAACAGCGGATATCATTTATAATATTCAAATATCTGTATATGTATATATATATATATATCTTTGTGTGTATACCAAGAAAAAGACGAGGAGGAGACGGAGGGCAGGAATAAAATTGAACTTTCAAAAAAGAAGTCATCTGAGGTAGCTGGCAAAAAAAGAAAAAAGAAATTAGAATAGAATCTTTTAGATATTACTGTGTTTGACTGTACCTGTGTTATGTAATGTAATTATTATATACGTATAGATAAGGGATATCGTATAATAAGTTTGAAAATTTCTGTCTTCACATAGGAAACATGGCAAGTGTGCGTATCAAGAAATCCAGTAGAAAGTAACAAATATATAGCAGAGTACAACATCAGTTAATTCAATCAACCTCTGGAAAATAGTCTTATTAATAATAATAATATTATTATTTGTTTTATTATCACATTAATTATTAGTATTATAACTGTTATCGTGTTAAAATAAGAACTATATGTCGTCTATATATATATATACCATACCATACCATATGTATGTGTATATGAAACATCTAGTAACTGAATTGGAAAATAATGTTACTATGATAGTACAATAATCTAGTTGTATATATATATATATATATATGTATATATCTGAGTAGGTGTGTTGTTTTGTATATGTGTGTGTGTGTGCTGGTGATGGTGGTTGTGGTGGTGAACAGGTGTGTTATTTAATTCATCAAGGAAAAAGAAATAACACTCCAGCCCACCCACACCCACGTGTTTTGAGACAATCTGGAGATTCATTTTGGAAAAATAGGAAAAATAAACAACAAAACACAACAAACAAACAAACAAAAGACTTCTACTGCTACCCCACACGTACAAACACGCGTGCACACACACACACAAACGCAGAGAAGCAATCTGTCTAATTGATAAGACAAAATTGTAGAGTGTACTACTACCGAGGCTGCTGATGTTTCTGCTCATCAATGATTTTGTTGAAAAACACCAGACTGTGGAGTTCTTGGCAGATTGTGAGCATAACATTCATAGGCGGAATTTGGCTGGAAAAAAAGAAAAGAAACACAAAAAAGCAAATGAAAAGGAACAAAATAAAAGCATTCAACAAATATTTTTATTTATTTATATGGATTACAGCTTGATTCCACAGCGTATTTTTGGTACAAGTATGAAATTTTCAGCATGTGATATCGGTAGCCCAAATTTTGCAGGCCGACCATAGATATCAGGTGTGCGTCGGCAGGGGTCGAACTTCAGATCATGTGCATGGTCGGTGAGAGTCCTAACCACTGTGCCACCGACGTCCCTATATAAAGGGAGAACCGTGAGGCCTTCCCACTGACAAAAACTACACGCCCGAGCGCACCCAATTAGGGTCCGTCGAGAGTTTCAACCCACCGAGATACAATGGTGAGCCTCCACCCGGGGTCAGAGCATTCTTGATCACCCTGAACCCGGCGCCAGGTAAATTTAGTGGATGGTGACTAGTACTGTGTGTGTGTGTTATGTTTTGCACTACTTTGAGACTGAAATAGGGATGAAGTTGAGTTGAACACAGACGCGCTGATCACGACTATCACTTGACTATGTCAACAAAATTATACGACAGCTATCTGTTTCCTCGGCCCGCGCCAATTACACGTAAAGTGAATTTCACACAATAATGTATGGCTCAAAATATCTCCAAGGATATGTCAACTAGTCTGTGACCACAATCGATAAAATATTAGCGTTACTTTTATGTGTGAGCCAAATTCCGATTGGTTATTTCCAGACTGGACATTGACCATCATATATCGGGCTCAATTTGGGAGTCCGAAACCATTCCTTCCGATTGGAGCACCTCAGTTCTGCTACCGTTCCACAAAAAGGGAGACAGGTCAATATGCGAGAACTACCGAGGCATAAGTCTGATTGATATCGCTGCTAAGGTTTTTGTTTCCATTCTCCTGAACCGCTTCGCGGCCGAACGCCACGTGCGAACAAGGCCAAATCAAGCCGGATTTCGACCTGGAAGAGGCTGTGTTGATCAATTATTCACACTGCGAAGAATTTTGGAACACAGGGACAAATTCCAACAGCCGACGGTTGCCTGCTTCATCGACTTCCAAGCGGCATTCGACTCAGTTGATCGAGGAGCACTCTGGTATCTAATGGAGCTCGACGGAGTTCCGACCAAGCTAATCAACCTGCTCAGGTCATACTACTCCAACACCAAAGCTCGAGTCCGAGTGAACGGTGAAGAGTCCCGCACTTTTGAGGTAACCAGCGGTGTCCGGCAAGGTTGTCCAGCATCCCCCATCCTGTTCAATTTCACAGTTGATTGGATTTTGCGGCACGCCCTAACCGAGCACCACGGCGTCCAACTTTCGCCCGATATTCACATAACCGACCTCGAATTCGCCGACGACGTCGTGCTGTTAGCTGAAAACTTCCCCGATATGCAACAGGCGCTCGACCAGATAAACCACCTCGCGTCTACTATCGGTTTGAAAATTAACACTTCCAAAACCAAAATGTTTTCGAACACATCCGCCGGCAATGATGAAATCTTATCCTTAAATGGAGCACCTATTGAAATTGTGCCATCCTTCAGATATCTGGGATCCATAATGCTCCCCAACGGCCAAGCGAAAAACGAAGTGAATGCGCGAATCTCCAACGCCCGGAATGCGTTTCTACAGCTGAGGAGCGTTCTATGGAGCAAGAGAGAAATCAGTCTCAGGACTAAAATTCGGATCTACCAAGCTTCCATACGACCCGTTCTGCTGTATGGCTGTGAAACCTGGCCTCTTCGCGCGGAAGATTTACGCAGACTCGAGGTATTAGACCATTGGTGTCTCAGGTACATTCTGCATGTTCGTTGGCAGGACAAACTCTCCAACGAAGAAGTGCGTCGGCGTTGCTACAACATCAACCAAATTCCAGTACTGGTCCAACAACGCCGCCTTCGGTGGTTTGGCCATGTTCTGCGCCGACCAGATGACGATCTGGTCAAATCAGTTCTAAATCCCTCGCCATTACCATCTTGGCGATGTCGCAGAGGCGGACAGCTGAAGACATGGCTTGGTACAGTCAAGGCAGATATGGAGTGCCTGGGGCTACAAACGGTCTACGGACTCCGTATGTGGAACAAGAATTGGATATCCCTATCACAAAACCTTGCTTCAGATCGCCGCGCCTGGGCAGCGATGATTCGAGACGTTCATGAAGCCGGCTCATCCTCCCGTAGGAGATAGCCGAAGTAAAGTAAAGTAAAAAGTATATATCATAGTGGAAGTCAGGAGGGGTAATTCCTTCTATTTGAGACTCATCAGCCAGATATATTGTGGTGAGAGCTGGCTGTTAGTCAAAATTGGTGGACAGTAATTTACGTCAATATTTATGTCCCCAATATTGGTCGTGAGAAAAATGAGAAGAGAGGCTTTGCGTAGGCGGATACAGTTAACATATAGATGATTTGACATTCAAGAAACAGCCACAAAGAGATGCAAGGTTAACTTTATTTGAGAAACAACCAATCAGAGGACTGTGTTTTCCTGCTAACAATAATCTATCATATGTATATGAAAATCTATAAATATGTGTTGATTTCCATAATAAACAATCTGTTGCCTGGCCCTTGTCTTCTGTTGTTGCAATATAACTGCAATATCTCCAGTGTGTTATAGTGTTCCAATTAATACTCGAACTCAGTCATTCTCATTTCAGACACCAAGAGGCTTTTGTGGCCGACGACGATGTGGAGCCAATATGTCGACAGAAGCTAGACATTTCGCTTCATTCAGTCAGTCGACGGAAAAGAGCGAAGGTCGACTTAAACAAAACAGAGTGTATATTTGCTGATTAGCCTGATGCTATTTCACCATCTTAAGACGACGACGCCGATGACAACAAAAACAGCAACAACAACAAGCGAATTTATTATTTGTACTTTAACAAAATAAATCACCTGATCAGAAAAAAATATTTTGATACAATATATTTGGTAAACTGGGACTGAAACAGATAACATTAGTGATGTATGTGTGTGTGGCCAGCCACTTTGATATTTTACCATTGAAATTGGGCGCATTGAATATGTAATATTTTAAAAATATTCAAACACTTTTGTTGAGTTGACTTTTTAACAGTTTCATTTCAAAGTCATAAGCTACTAACCACTGAATGTGTTATTTTCATTGACAACACAGTGTATATAATAGAGGGAAACGAAATCGAAATCAACACAGTGAGACGGGGCAAAACAGATATCCTAATTTTATTTACAAAATACCGAATGGAACAAAAACATATATTCTTTCTTGGTTAAGAAGAAGAAGAAGAATGAATTTAGCTAACTATTCAACGAAAGTTTCAACAATAAATACCAGTGGTCACGTACTGCTGAGGAGTCCCAAACTAGGACGAAACAGCTGACCCACACTCCCAGGTTTTCCGATGGTTCTCTAATTAATGTCAGTTCATGATGCAATCCTATAATAAATTAACTGATTTACACTTTTATTTCTGGGAGATTTATATTAGGACATATAGAAAAATTAAAGCAAATGTTTCACAGAAGAGACAATTTTATCAAAGAATTTATTATCAAGATGTACACACTCATATATGCATCACAGTCCCTGAGAAGGATATACACTGCAGCCCAGTTGAGAACAGTGTTATCTAGACGACTATAATTGTGCAATAAGTAACGCAAAGGACAAGATCCTGCAGTTGATTAACTCCGTGTGTTTACCGGTTCATCTGCTCCTGCCGAGCTAGGTATATCAGTCGATCGACAAATGTTTTGCCTAAAAGAGTGTAGGGTCTTACAAAGAGAGAAGGAAGTGAGGCTGCAAGAAGCGCAATAATTGAACATAGGATTCATTCTGTCAACCTTACATAGCGCCAGCCTCTTTAAAGGTATATATATATACGATTGTACAGCTTGATAAAAAATTCGTAGAAAAAAGTCTCTTCGCTGAAACACTTCTTTTGATTTTTACACTAACATAAGTGATATTTACAAGCAACTGTAGGACGCCAGTGCACATTGGCTAAAACGATATCATATTATAATTATTCCCTTTGGTTTCTAGTGGAGCATAGGGCTTCAGCAGCACAGCTCCACTTCATTCCGCTCTCTAAAGCTATTTTCAGCTGGCTCAATGATTACCCATAAGCTTCCACCCCCTCTTCACATTACCTTTTCCATGTCACTCTTGAGAGCCCAACTCAGTGTTTCTCAATCAGGTTCCACTCGAGCGCCTGACAGGCGATGTCACCTGACGTTCTCCTCAATGTGTGCCTTTCCTACGGCATATTTGTTGAGCAATATGTTCTTCGTTGGTTGGTTCCCAGAGCTTCTTGTTGCTAACTCTTTCCGACCAGCCATCTGGTCGTCAGTATGGAGTTAGTGAAGGCGGCTCAGTTGATAAAATTCTGCAAATTGGGCTGTTGGAAATGCTTTTCATGCAGCGCCAAGTTCTTAGCCCACACATAGGAAAACTAACTTAACACTGGTGCTGAAAATCCGAAAATGATATCATACAGAAAGATAACCATTTAAAAAATTTTTTATTCTTTTACGTTTCGAGTGAAACATGGAGCTTCACGTTAGGGCTCCGAAGTTTCGGTAGCAGTGACTTTATTTTTACCGGCGACAGTTGCTAACCAACTTTCCCTTTTTAAGAGCCTTACTAGCGGTTCAGCTAGGTTTTACAAGTGCGACGACTGGGGATCAAATCCCGGACAACGTGTGTGGTTGGCGAGTGTTGACCACTGAACCACCGGTGCACAAAGATAACTAACAATTTATAACATGAAAACGTCATATACTGAAAAATGACTGAAATCTATGATATTATGTCTATCCCTGACAATAATTTCATGATTAATAGGCAAAGAGACTGAATGAAAATTCAAAAAAGAAAAGAAGGCATAAACGTACTCTGCTTTCAAAACTCCCATCTTGTGATGTTACTTCCTCTTCAATTCTATCTGAGGTTGGATGATCAGTAAAACTTGATCTAGATGAACAGCCTGGACGTCGTGTATCTGATTTTAAACACATTGAATTACAATCATCAAGTCTTTCTTCCTCATCACCATGTTCTCTTTTCACATTCACATTATGTCTAGATGTGACAGGATGTAATTTTGAACTATTAAAGTCAAGGTCAGCCGGTGTTTCATTCTGCATCATTAACTCATGTAAATAACGATTATCATTAGGATTTGTTTGTGATGGATGCATTGAATGTCGTGAACCAGATCCAGACATATTTGATGGATTACCGCCTACGCTGCCACTGCCACCACCACCAGCAGCACCCCCACCCCCATTACAGCTATTACTACGTTGATTTGCTTCATTCAATAACAGCCATGATTGATAAACAGCTTCAAGTGATTGTAAATTTCTTAAAGAATTATTAGCCGGTGAAGAATGATGTAACTGTTGTCCAGATTTCAGGTCAACACCACTTGGTTCTGAGGTCATTTTCTCTAGACTCTGTTTAATTTAAGTAAAAACACAAAAGTACAAATAAGCGAAATCATCTCACCTTTATTCATTAATTGTTTTCTTCAATCATATTATAGAAAATCGATTGTGAATAACAGAAACTAATAAATGCCAAAAGATGATGTTGATGATGATGGCTTAAGTTAGGATATCCAAAAACTGGGTCATTAGAAATCAATAGGTAACGTGCAGAATGGACGATTAACAGACACTATATGTACAAACATTTATATTTATATATATATATATATATATATATATATATATTATAGGAAGTGATTTTGAATGTCCATGAAATAACGGACAAGCGTATTGGGTGAAATTGAGGACAGGGAATGAAAACAGACAACTAAAATTGGCTCTAAAAGGTTTTGTTTTCTCAAGAACAGAATGCCACGATTGTCATAACAGATAGAGTAACAGAGAATATAAATGAACAGAGAAACACACTTATGAAGGGAAAAGTGTATGCAGACGATTTTCATTTTGTAAAAGTCTAAACTGACTATAGAAAAACAAAAAGCAGAAGAATGCTGGTAAGTTATTGGACCACAAAGGAGAAATAGCCGCAGACAATGTTCTAAAAAGAGGACATAAATACATGCACTATGATTATTATTATCATTATTATTACTATTATCCATCCAGACAATATTGATAATATTAGGAGAGATGATAGAGGCGAAAAAAAGCTCCATATCTAGTTTCCGTCGTTAACTAATATTTCACCAGAATAATATCATTAGAAGTGTGTAAAAGCCAGATTTAAGGTGCATGAAACAATTGAGCTTTGCTAAAATGATTGGAGGACTACTGCACATTTTATGTGCATAGGTGGTTAAAAGCTAAGAGCATGAAGAATTATGACAAAAACAAACTCATCTATATCTCTCTCTTTTTCCTCTGTCTTTCAGTACGAAGACACACGGATAATGAGAACAGCTTTCCACAACTGATTGACTCATCAAAATCCAACAGATATTTGCATAAATATATCTAGCAAACACAGCAATCGGTGCTTATTTCTATATGTGATCTTGATTATGCTCATAGCAAAGCGAGACCTTCATTCTTTCCTTTCTGCCTAACAAATATTCAGCAGAAAGTAGGAATGGATTGGACATACAAAAAGAAGACTATCAAGTGATATCACACTCCAATCACTCCAGCCAAATGTAAGAGTATGTTACAGGACTGGACTACACTGACTCCTAGATTACAAATATGGAGTGAAGTGGTAGAGCACGTTGAGCGCTTCACCTATTTTGGAAGTACCATAACCCCCAACAGGTTGATATCTTGCGAAATCTCAGTACGGATACAGAGGGCTAGTTTTGCATAAGCCAGTTTACGCCATCTCTGGGGTAGACGTGATATCCAACCGGCTGTCGACCAAAGGGCGAGTGTACTGCTCAACAGTCCGCTCAGTCCTCCTTTATGGTTGTGAGACCTGGCCATTTGGAGTGGAAGACATGAAAAGATTAGCTGTCTTCGATTATAGGTGCCTGCGTTCTATTTCCCGTGTGAAGTGGTATAATAAGGTGAGCAATATTCAGGTTAGGCATCAGTCAAGTGCTAGGTAAGGAGGGGAAATCAATCGACGAGACTGCGAAGCTTCACCGATTGAGATGGTTAGGACAAGTGTTACGTATGCCTAGCCATCACCTTCCTCAACGGGCAATGTTAGCTGACATAGAGTCAGGTTGGGAAAGAGCTAGCGGTGGTGGACAAGCCAAAACGTGGCTTAATCAGTCAATGAAATCCACAACAGTTAGTTTAGGCGAGCCAGCCACGAAGGAAGATGTAGACTTCCTGGTTGGGGCCCTCGAAACGGTGAAAACCAATGACTGGAAACAATTGGTGATATGGCTCAAAATCGTTCTCAATGGCTGGCGCAGATGCATCCACTCCTTGTGACTTATAATACCCAACAAAACTACATTGTTCTTCGTTATTCCTTTTGTCTCATATTCCTGTCAACTGTCTCTATTTTGCATTTCTTTTTACTTTCTTCTCTTTCTTTGTGTGTTACATGTCGAAAACAGACAGACAGACTAATCGGGCCATCGATTGGAAACCAGATAGAAAATGACGAATTGGACATGACTGCAAGAGTGACACAGAGGAGATCGTGTAAGGAAGAAATGAAATCTTATGGGCAATCGTGGATTCAACCGTAACAAGGACAGTCGAAAAGAAAGTGAGAGTGGTCATGTGCTTCTTAAGCCAAGTGTTCCACTTAGGACTCAAGGGAACAATAGTATTAATAATAATAATAATAATAGTTCTCTCGTTCCTAGTACCTGCTATTTAATTTACAAATAAACAATATGGCAAGTTCAATCCATACCAGTTTGTTTACTGTAAATATCACATCGTGAAACAGTATTATTTACCAGATGTTCGGTACAACAAACCAACTAATTTGAAATTAATTCAAGTGATGAAATAGAACAAAATAAAAACAGAACATTACTATGACCAAGGTAAAGAAAGGGGACTAAAAAGATGTTCTCGAATATATAATTTATGTTTTTGTTCAGCTCAACATAGGTGGAGAGGAGGTAAACCTTTACACTGAACTTGTCCCTGGTGATAACTTTAGAGGGTGAATCAATCACATGGGGCCGAATGACCCGACTCGAGGTGTTCACAAATGGACGACTTCGTCATCCTATGCTTGCATTTCATCAACCAAATCAGTTAGTTTTCAGCTACATGCTTCTGCAGAACACACTTATAACATCAAATGTAGTCAGCTCACAGGGGAAGGTGAAAGAAAACATGTACATAGAAGAGTAATCGCAACTCCTGCTGCGCATATCTGTGCAAAGTTCTATGTTGAATCCAATCAGTCAGTCAGTGACTCACATAGAGGTGAACATAAGCGGTAATTTATCACTAACGCATTGTCGAATCCTTCTTCATCTGGAGAACACCAGATGTGAGTCAGCGGTATAGAAAGAGCATTTGATGCACTTAGGCAGACAACTTCTAGTCCCCTCAGCTAAATCATCACCTTTGAGTGCCACATTCATAAACAATGTCTTCTTTGGTACTATATTTGGCCAGGAGCGGTTTCTCTCTCTTAATGTTTCGTTCAATAAACTTCCTAGGATATCCATTACTGTACCGATAGGGAAAATTTTCCGCATTCTGGAGCACAGAGCATTGGACAAGATTTCTCTTTTTATCGACCTTTTCAATGTGCTATCAGAAAGCTTCCAAGTGTTTCACATATCTACTCTCATAATGAATTCATATACTGAACTAAGTAACTAACTGAAATGAAGTCAGTTAGTTCGTGATCAAACGTGAAATCAATCACAAAACTCTGCATATCAATACTTGAACATTTTGACTGACAGTAAACGACATGTTGCTAAGCCATTCTCAAAAGACACAGGGATTATATCAGTGAAGTAGTAATTGGCCTCAAGTTTGACTCAAAACCATGAAGTTAATTAGCGATATAATAAGCTTTAGGTCTAGTGTACAAACCCGACCGATAGCTGCTACATTGACATGGTGGTCGGTCTTGCACATCGCCATGACCCAAAAAGCTGCACTGGCTGGAACCAATGTTTCTGTAGGTCCTACAATGCCGGGAAGGTTGTTAGGATAGCGATTAAACTAAAAGCAGTTACTAGCATTGTGTAAGAATCTTTCTTACACTTTGCTGGGGGTCTAAGGGCGAAGTCGTACAGCTGGAGAACAGAGGTGTAACAGCAGTGAGGTGTTTCCTTCAGATGACCAGCATGCCAGCTATGCTGTCTCTCCACTCCGGAGAGGAGGGTTTAGAAAAGGTCGACCCCAAAAGTTGTACATCACGACTTACCCTACGGTGGTCCGTAACCGACGGTAAGTTTACTAATACGGAACCAATCCCAGAAACCAGTTCATACAGGCCGTGTGTGACCGGCCTCAAGCAGTTGTCCCCTGAGCTCTGTGGTGACACAACACCAACCCTTTTCTTGTTTCAGTTACCCGAAGAATCAATCAACTTCCACGGTGTGGGCAACCGAGAAGTAACAACCGCCCACACACTCCAAAAGCACACGAATCCTTTCTGAGCATCTTAGTGTACAAAGTTGTGGATACAGTCAAAAACGATGACCAGTAAGTAACTCACAACATCCGACGCCTCTTTTTAATGCTTTCCCATTCTTTCATACCGTTTGTTTTTTGCTACAGAAGGCTAGAAACTAATTTTTCACGGTGATGACCTACTACTACTCAACAGTGACCGCAATAAGAATAACGACAATAGTAAAAACAGTGTTTATCGTTAAACGAAAAAAAGATGAACAATAAAAACTTACTTCAATACGTTGTAACAGTAAAGGGATTAATTGACGTGCTATAGTATTTTCTTGTTTAAGACTTTCCATTCTAGATACAGCTTCACGTAATTCCATGATATAACTAACTGATAGTCGAAGAACACTACCTTTATTTCGACGACCATCTCTATAAAAAAGTGAGACAAATAGAATATGAATAAAATGATCTAGTACTTACATACACACATATGCACATTTCGGTACATTTGCAATCAATGTTTTTTTCTTATATTCACGTTCCCCAGTGGCATATAGGGCTTCAAGCTAGTAGCTTGAAGTTTCTGTAGCAGTGTTTAATTTTACAGGATGTGGTTGCTAGCCTCATGCCCAACCTTTCTTCTTTACCAGCATTATTTCTGGCTTAGCGAGGTAAAGGAGTGGGTCGGCTGGAGACCGAACCCCGGACCAAGTGCATGGTTGGCGAGTGTCTTAACCTCTGTGCCACCGACCGGCGCCCAACGTGGGGCTCGAACCCACGACCCTGAGATTAAGAGTCTCATGCTTTACCGACTGAGCTAGCCGGACAAAGAGTTATCCACTAGACCACTCAGGCCAAAAACCAGGGAGTACTGGACAGCTGTTTTATCCTAGTTTAAGAATCATCCACAGTACATACCAACTGGGGTTCGAACCCAGGACCTTCCGGTTACAAGGCAAGCTTATACACCATTCAGCCACTGGGTACTCTGTGTACTTTGCAAGTAAAATAAGATTCAGCATGATAAATAATACTAAACAGAGTATTTAAAAATAGCAATGAAATAGATATACCCAAAGAAACAATAGTCAATAAGGTTAACTTTCTTAAAATAATAATAAAATGTATGACTGAAGATATTCTGAAGTGGACGCAGAGTGATTATTCATCCTTATCAAGTTATTGAATACATTCCATGATAAGTACTACACACAGCGCATTGATTTACAGCATACAAATAATCTTCATAGGGGATGAAACCTAACATACCCATACTTTGTATACTGGTCACACATCAACTATTAGGAAGCATGAAGGCTTCAATAGTGACACCATTTATCGAGCGAATTGGAAGTAGTCAGTACGTTGGTGACTAGTTTCAAAGTCTCATAGTGTTCTTTACGAAACTGGTAATAACGATGAAGTTTAATAATTATTGACAAAGTACAAAGAACTAAGTATAATAGCGACTATAAAATGACATTCATTTGCTTATCATCAACTGAATTAGATTTCATATGAGATAAATTTATTTGATAAAATACATAATGGTCTAGCATGGATAATGTATTCCTCTGTCCTAACTTAAACTGTGGGTGGTTACAGCAAAGGTGGGCAACCCGATCTACTTGCACTGGTCGTCGACATCGTCTCTTGAACAACGGAAACTACGTTGGTGCTCCAGTCTACTTCTTTTATTATTCCTTTACGTTCCCAGTGTGGAACATAGGGCTTCAAGCTAGAGGCTTGAAGTTTCTATATCATTGGTGTTTATTTTATTTGCGGGATGGGATTGCTAGCTTCATATCTAACCTTACCTTTTTGCCAGTCCTATTACTGGCTTAGCGAGGTAAAGGAGTGTTTCTGTGGCGAGAGATCGAACCCTGGACCACCTGCATGGTTGGCGAGCATTCTACCGCTGCTGTGCCACCACCACCAGTCTACTTGGCAGCTATTAAATGAATATCTCGAGGCTGAAGTGCTCGAGTTGGCTAGTGTAGTGGTGACAGCAAAAAGGCTCGTCATTTGCAATCAGTTATTCGCAAGAATGAGGGGTTGAACAAAAAGATCGGCACTGTGGTGATAATCGCTCATCCAGTTATCAAATAATGTATCGTAGTGCATTATGTCAAACAAACTTATCTAATATGTTATTATATTCCCCCCATAAGGTTCAAATTCTACATTTGCATGAATTCAACTTCACATCTCGATCCACTTTGATAAAATAAGTAAAACAAATGAGCAGATTTCATAATATAAAGGGAAACTGTATCTGACTGCAAATGGGCTGTATAAGACATACACTGACATATCAAACTTACACATCCCGATACAGTTCTGGTGGAAGTAGACTACTGAGATAGACGATTTGTGAATTAATATAATCCCGTCGTTTTCGCTCAACTAATTAATGAAAAAAATACAAGGCATAAAAGAAAAAAAAGAAGAAAGTATGAGATAAAACAACTTCGATTTTTTATGTAACTATTTATTGTGTAAAAATATTTTGGAAGTATTAACTAGAAAAACCACACCATGATTATTCTCTACCGTTAAGCTTGATGACGAACTTACATCAGTTAGAAAACCACTAAAAACCATTGAAGTACTGGATAGCTGTTTCTTCCTAGCTTGGGAATCTTCAAGATCTGTCCTTGGTTTTCAATGGTTTTCTCTAACTAAAGTCAGTTCCTGATTAAACTTGAAAATCTTGACTGACAGTAAACGACATGTTGCTAAGCTATTCAAAATACACATGGATAATGAGTGAACCGGTACTTGGAGACACTTATTTAAATGTATATGAGGAGCCTAGAAACATGTCATTTGCATTTAGTCACGGTGACAATACTGCGCCTTTTACATGATTTATCTGCAGAGTCTGAAATCCAAAATTGAGCTGGAAGAGAAGAAGAGCTGAGTAGGGGACGATAAACAGGTCTCGATAAGTCATGTATGATGTATAAAAAAGCCCTGTTGGTCAAAGCAGGTTATGATTAGAAGAGTTGTATGATAGACAAAAAGTGAAATAAACCTTGAAAACCCAGAAAACTACTGTCAACAAATATGCTGAAGCGAAATAGCGATGGATCGGACACCTGTTGAGGAGGCAATCGCCTCCTAACTTCACACGCCAGGTCCTCGACAGGGGAAATAGCGAGTTAGCCATCCGACGGTGATATGCAAGAGATCGTGTGGGAAGGAGATGAAAGCTTACGGGGAAACATGAGGCCAGATGAAGAGGAATGCAGAGAACAGGACCAAAATGAAGATGGGCTGTTGAAGCCGCGTGTTCCACTCGGAACCATAGGGAATAATAATTGATAATATATTATCTATATAAACGGAGTCTTCTAGGTTTCAAAAAAATTGAATGACTGCGACAGTCTAATCGGTTCAAATACAATTGAACAAACTTAAAAATGAAAGTACCAGTGAGATCACACCTTCACTTGACAAGCCGAGCAACAGGCTGTTTGTTTACATTCAAAATTTTCCATTAATCTACAAGTGAGAAATAAGGTGCAACTTCATATAGAAGTTAGCAGTGAAAATGTTGAACCACAGTGACGATCATACCGTATCCGAATCAGAGAACACAAAAACTCTAAAAACATTCACCTGAGCTTTGACAAAAATAAAAATACAGAAAACAGTATCTGTTTCCCATGTGAATACAATGTCTACACTAATTTATCATGCTTAATATTGAAGATGTGTATTGTAACTATGCTCACATGCCTACATAAGTAGTTAGATCCACTGTCTGATCAATGTGGAATCAATAGTACAGATGTGATTCAATGCACTTGCCTTCCTAGAATGAAAGAAAAAAATTATTCAGTGAGTATGAATTCTGGAGGAGTCAAGTTTGACAAGATAATGGTCAAACAGCTTATGAATAGCACTACTATAGAGTTCTCCAGAGGCTGTTAGACTGCTTAAATATGCCTACATTGCTGAAATCTCCAATGGATGGCTGGCTACTGACTTCAAAACCATTAAAGTTGACTTGAAATACTCTGCAGTGATGATTTAAAGTTTGTTACATCTCACATAACGTGTACACACCACACATCCCGGCCGACAACTGCTACCTTGTCGTGGTGGTCGGGCTTGAGTACCGCAGTGACCCAACAAGCTAAACTGGCTGGGAGCCATGTCCCTGCAGGTCCTATCATGTCAGGAAGGTTGTTTGGAAAGCGTTTACTAAAAGACTAAAAGCAGTTACCATGGGGTACATGGGCTCCAGAATCCAATCGGATCAAATGGCGTATGAATCCATATGGATCACCGGCAACCATAGGAATGCAGCTCCTGACGCTGCTCCGCTGCCTTGCGGATTAGACTCCAAGTCAAAGGCTCGGGGGGGGGGGAATTGGTCCCTTAACAAAACCACCTGCTTCGGTCTGGGCGCCCAGCCAGTAATCTCAGCCCTCACACAACAAATGAAATTTAGTGTGGCATATCTTTCTTGGTGTCATATTGTACCAAGTTTTTTTCTGCGTTTAAATAAATAAACAAAATACACATCAGGTCGAAGGTGAATGGTAAACATCTAGGATATTTAGTTCATTTGGACTACACGTAAAAACCATTGGGAAAGAAATTGGAAATAATTTTACGAGTTGATCACGGATTGATATCAGTTAGAGAAACATTGAAAACCAAGGAGTACTGGACAGTGGCTGTTTCATCCTAGTTTGGGAATCATCGGAAGTACGCAACCACCTCCAGGATTCGAACCAAGGACCTTCCGGTTACAAGGCCAGCAAGCTCGTATACCATTCAGCCACTGGGACCCGATTCAATGGCTCATGAATTCTAAATTCTACCAATTAGTGATTTAGCGAGACCCCAACCATTGTCGTTGGTGGGACATCCATCCACACACGTGACATCTATTTGGACCTCACTGGTCACGACTTCTCACTAGAACTCAGGAAACTCCAACCTGAAGCAAGTCTCTAGCGAACATCAGATTAACTTTCTATAGTTTGGTTTGTAAGGATTAGTTATGTTTTACGATGATTCCTTAACAGCTAGGATGAAACAACAGCTGTCCAGTACTCCCTGGTTTTCAATGGCTCTCTGATATCAATCCGTGATTAACTCGTAGAACATAACTAATCCTTAGAAACCAAACTATAGAAAGGAAATAATTTTTTATTTTTTTTGAAAAGAAAAAGATAGATGGTGAATACTTCAATGGATTTTGAAACTCTAAACAAAAACAAAAAACACAAAAATAAGTACTTCTATAAATTGTATGTGCCTCTTAGTTATTCACAATTGGTCTAGTTACACACACAACACGCACTACTGGATTTAAAAGTTCTTTCACATAGAAAAACTATCAAAACATGGGCTACTTTGTCACTCTCTATGTATATACACTCAATCAAACTCATTGTCTTCATATCATCTCATCTATTTCATTAAGTGAGTGATAAGCTTAAGTGTGAATGCTTGTATTAAGTTGGGGGGGGGACAGCATGTGTGTGTGAAGTGATTTATTTCTGTGCTGATGGATACCACAAGTACATATACAGGGGGTAGAATAGAATACCTAATCAAGAGAAGATGAAGAAAAAGAAGAAATCAACAGACGCGCACCACTGAAGTGTGCCCCCCCCACACCAAACTACACACACACAAGGCAACACTATTCAAAATTTCAAGTTGGCAAAGATATTGTACCACTACTACTATTACTAGTCATTGTTTTGTTTTTCTCCATTCATTTGACAGTTGCCGGATGACATAAGCATAACAATGTGTTGTTTTCTAGTAAATGTTTGACGGCGTAATAATAGTAATAATAATAACAATAATAATAATACTAAAGGACAGTGATTAGATTATCTGCTTTTTGTTGGGTCTTGCTAGTTTCTTTGTTTGTTTTTCTTTCTTTCTTTCTTTCTCTGTGTTATTTTGCTTAATATAACTAAACTGCAAGAGAAGAGTTGGTGGTGGTGATGGTGGTAATGTTTTAAAGGCTACATTATTCTCCAAAACAGTAAGCAAAAACACAACAACTAACACGATCATTATCAAAACAAATCAAAATTAAGAAAAAATTGTTCAACTTGATGGCTCTAATGGAGAGAGTAACGCCAAAAAATATAAAATAAGAAGAATAAATTAAGTGACCGACACAATTATTGTTGTTTATAGTAGACAACTATAATATAGAGAGCCCTACTAACTTCTATTTAAAAAAGGAGAACTTTTAGCTAACTAACTTTACAAACATTTTGAAATATTATGAGAAAATTTATTTTATTTTATTATTTGTTTCGCATTCTAAGAATGTTGAAGAAGAGGCATCAATTGTGAAAAGAGTCCGCTTTATTATTATTAATAATTTTTAGACAAAGAAATGGTTACTGTCAACAGTAAAAGTAACAAAGTGCCACTTAAATATTTCTAACTAAAACAAAAATAAATTGAAATCACACTGAAGGTGAATGACTGACTGACTGCCTGCCTGACTAACTTAGTAGCAACATCCACAGAAATGCAGCACAGTTCATCAAGTAGCCAGTCACACACACTCCATGTTGTACAGAAACGTGTAATCAAAAAAAGGAGATTCAAAAGGAATACACTAACGAGGAGAAATATGCGGCAGAAAAAGAAGTAGTAAAACAGAAAAGTATGAGGGTTTAATAGATTCAAAAGATCATAAAGACTGAATGGATCGACTCCAAATAGCACACAAAGGTAGACAAGAAGATGAGTGAAGAGAGAGAATCAATAGAGTTTGACAAGTATACGAGTGAAACAGAATGAGTAATGGTAGAAAGGAATATGAAAGATTACAGAGACTGAATACATCTGCGCCATTGACAACGATTTTGAGCCATGTCACCTATTGTCTCCCACCATTGGTGACATGGCTCAAAATCGTTGTCAATGGCGCAGATGTATTCAGTCTCTGTAATCTTTCATATTCCTTTCTACCATTACTCATTCTGTTTCACTCGTATACTTGTCAAACTCTATTGATTCTCTCTCTTCACTTATCTTCTTGTCTACCTTTGTGTGCTATTTGGAACGTGACAACTCGAACTGCTGCACTTCGGTGACAAGTTCTATGTTGAATCCAGACAGACAGACAGACAGACAGACTCCATTAAGCACGACTTTGAACTATATCATCACTGACAGTCTGCAAACATTGGATCTTAGCATCTCGAGGACCCTAAAGCAGACAGTCTACATATCTGTCTGTTTGTTTTCGACATAGAACTTTCCACCTATATGCAGCTGTTCAAGTCGCCACACTCCCTCCATGTAGCACACAAAGCCAGAGAAGAAAAAAGTAAAAAGAAATGAAAAATAGAGACATTAGACAGGGATATGAGACAAAAGAAATAACGAAGAACAATATATTTTCATTGGAAATGACAAGTCACAAGGAGTGGATGCATCTGCGCCGGCCGCTAAGAACGATTTTGAGCCATATCACCGATTCTCTCCAGCCTACATTGGTTTTTACCGTCTGGAGAACCCCAACCAGGAAGTCTACACCATCCTACTTGGCTTACACTAACTGTTGTGGATTTCATTGGCTGGTGTCATGTTTTGGTTTGACCGCCGCTAGCTCTTTTCCAACCTGACCCTATGTCAGCTAATCAGTGCTCGTCAAAGAACACGGTAGCTTGGCATTCACAGCACCTGTCCTAGCTATGTCAATCAATGTAGCTAGTTTCACAACCTCATCGATCTGCTAACTGCCTTTACCTAACACTACGCCTAACCTAAATATTGTCTGTTATATTAAGTAAGTGCAATGGCATTAATGGTTATTTCCCATTAAAAAAATGTGCATGTGTAAACTTTAGTCGTACATATATATGCATTTCAAGAAATCAGCTTTAATACAACAGGCTTCACTTTTTGAATTGGTTTATCAACAGTATCAGGCCCTCAGCTATAGGTCAACTTCGACCCCCTGTAGCTTTATCACTTCAACTACCCTATAATCTTTCGCTTCATTTGTTTTCAATATGAACCGCAAGGTCTTGACTATATATGTATATATACTACTTCCGGTATTCTGAATTAGTGATAATGCAGACTGAGTGTTCTTAGTACTTCAAACTTGCAAATGCAATGGAAAATTTGATGCGAAAGAAATACAAAGAAATCGTCCTTTAAAAATCAAATAGTAATTGCAATCGACAATCTTGACTACTCTACTTTTTTTTATACATTTTTTAAAATTCCTTCACGTTGCCCAGTGGAACATAGGGCCTCAAGCTAGTGGCTTGAAGTTGATGTAGCAGTGTTTATTTTTACAGGATCGGGTTGCTAGCCACCTCATGCCCAACCTTTCCTCTTTACCAGCATTATTTTTGGCTTAGCGAGGTAAAGGAATGCGTCCAGTGGCCGGGGATCGAACCCAGGACCATGTGCATGGTCGGCAAGCGTCCTAACCGCTATGCCACCGATGCACTACTATTCTACTTGAACGGATCATATATGGTGTTAACTTTCTGAATCGCCAGAGCGGAGACGAAAATTAAAATAAAGCAAATAGAAGTTATTTAAAAGCTTTGAATAAAAACAAGATGTTCGGTTTTATATATATATACATTTGTGTACGACATGTAACTGAACAACAAAGTAGCTTATCTTTTTAGTTTTACCCACCATTTATATATACCTAGTTCTCTCTTATTATTTATTATTTTTCTTCAATCTTTCATTCTACCATGTTATTTAAAAAACAAACTCAATTTAGACATAGGTGACAACAACAAAGCTATCACATAAGCTGAAAATTACGCTTATTATTTATTATATTACACAAGAAATCTTTAAAAGATTAATCAACTCACTTCTATTATGGCTTTCTTTTTTTGAACGTTGTTTTTGACTGACAACTTTAGCAGGATCTTGTACAGGATGGTTAGCCATGGCTGGAGGACTGTTGAATAAATTAGAATTTGAAGAGCTATTCGGAGAACAAAAGGCCTGATGAGGTGCTGAACTAGATGTGCTGGTAGATGTTAGCGGAGGTGCATAAATTGGTACTGGAGCGGTTGTTGGGGAATGAGAATTAGGTAAGAGCATTCCTAAGCGTAGATTTTGTACTTCAGAAGGACAACATCCAGATTGGGTAGCAGGACTTAAAACAATAGAACGAGGTTTATTTGATGCAGAGGAATTAGAATAATTAGCAGAATATGCATAGTGTGAATTATTCTTCTGATGACAGTCAATTAAATCAGTTGTTGTCGGCAGTGAACTAATAGGAGAGGAACTGACCATTCCACTGTAAGCCGTAGTTGATCCTGGGATTAAAGGGATTAAGTGTCCAGGTTGACCATGAAAGGATGAAGCTTGAGACTGATTGTGAACTGATGTGCTTCCAAACGGCTGCCATGCAAAAACTGAGTGTGACGCCAAATTCGGTGTACCTTTACTTATTGGAGCACTTGAACTGCCTTCTAATGAAGGTAGACGTTGTCCATAGTCAAACTGTACACAAATGAAATGAATAAATGACAGTTTAGAACCTTAAATAACACAAAACACCAAAATAGAGTATGGTACCAGAAAAATATTATGATAAATACACCACCGTTACTGTTCATGTTACAAAATTCGAATTTTTAACATCAATGTTAAGTCAATCACTTCTTCTACATGAGCTAAAACTTTGCCAACGCACCTTGAAAAGCATTTCTAACAGGCTAAATACCAACTGCTGCCTTCTCTGGCTCCATATTGAAGATCAAATGGCTAGAGAACATTAGCGACAAGAAACTATGGCAACAGATCAACCAAGAACCTATTGCTTAACAAATATAACGAAGAAAATGCAGATGGACTATGCACACTCTGAGGAGACTGCCGAGTAGAACCCGAATAGGAAAAGACAAGTTGGGTGTCCGAAGGCGACATGGAGGAGATCGTGAGAAGAGACGACAGACTATGGGTGACCGTGGGGCCAGATAAAAAGAACTACAGAGAATAGGAGGATAGAATATGAGATGTGCTGTTGAACCCCTATGTTCCACTCGAAACCCAAGGGAACAGTAATAATAATGACAATGTTGTCCATGTTAGTGAGATATAGAGGATAATATAAATCAACATATATGAAACGGCATACTACGGAGCTTTAATTGTTCAGCTCTACCATTCGTGAAAAATGATTGATTCATTTTTAGCTAATTTTGATCACTGGGAAAAGCCGTTGAAGTTTGTAGACAAACATGAGTGGTTAGATTTCAGCTAAGTGACTGACTACAACAGAACTGATTTAGACTTTCAGTGTGTAAGGATTTAATTAATTACAATTTCTAGATTTCATCACAAACCGATATCCGTTAGATAATCTCTGAAAACTAAAGGACAGTGTCAGCTGTTTGGTCCAAGTTTAGCACTCTCTCACCGCAGTGAGAAGCACATATCATCATTGTTTTATCCTTTAATTCCAAGAGGAACATAGGGCTTCAGCCGCGAGTCTCCATTGCGTTTGGTTTTCTGCCAACTTTTTCAACCCGCTTCAAGTCTGCCCACACGCTTTCATCTCCTCTTCATATGACCTCCTACAAGTCACCCTCGCACTGACCACCAACTCGCCGTTTCCCTTTCGGGCTCCACTCGAGCGATAGCCTGTCTAGTGATGTCACTTGGTGGTTTCCTTAGAGTATGGCCAATCCATCTTCATTTCTTCCAGGATATCTGTTTCACAATCGGTTCCTGCTGAGTTGGTTTGCTCCCAGAGATCCCTGTTGCTGATCTTTTCTGGCCATCTGATCTTGAGTATTGAGCGAAGACAACTGTTGATGAAGGCCTGTAGTTTACTTGAGATACTCTTTATGACGCGCCAAGTCTCTGATCCGTATAGTAGCACTGACTTCACATTGGAGTAGAAAATCCGGATCTTATTTTTTATGCTGACTGCTGTTGACCTCATGGAAAACTGTTATCCATGAGGTCCACCATGTCAGATATTCACTGACGGCACTGATTAGTGGTGGTGGATGATATTATCGCCAATTAAAAGCAGTAAGAATTCATGAATCACTGGACTGCCACTCAGTGAGCGACTGAATCGTTACCTACCAGGAACACAATCTAAGGGTCTTGGATTAGATGCTCAGTAGGGATACTACTGTCCAATAGTGTCGGTTTTTCTCTAACTAATTTCAGTTTGTGAAGAAATTTACACAAAATAACAACACAACTCCCAGGGAGACTGAAAATTATTGTTTACACTAATACTGGATAATCTAAAATAAACATACGATACAGTGAGTTGGCTAATTTTGCTTTTTTTATATATATACTGAGCAGCGATTTAATTGAGATAAGAAAGAACAACAATTTAGGCAAAGAAGTACACACGATAATACACAGGATTACATTACACATAAAATCAAATTATTTATTGTTAATAGTGCTCTTGATAAAAAAAAACGAGTATGTAAATAATTATGGACGAGCTAAAGGTAAATTTATAGCAAAACAATTTTGATGTTAGAAAAAGTTAACAAACAATAATTACTAGGATATATAAAAAAGGCTAATCCGTTAAGTATACTTTATACTTTCGTGCGTTTTAGTCCATATATATATATATATATATATATATATATATATATATATATATATATATATATATAGAGAGAGAGAGAGAGAGAGAGAGATAGAGACAGGGATTTATTTATCTATTTATCACCAATCAAAAACTCAAAGGCGTATTATGTATTATTAAAGACCTGTAACCATGGTTCATTCACCACGGCTATCCATAAATCAATCAGTACGTGCAGTGGAATACAATGAATATATCATGAAAATGATTTGAGCATGTATCTACACTTTTTCAAAGCTATCATAGGCAGAACAGTGTAAGTTAAGCAATTGCAGGTTCGATAAAAAATGTTATCTAACTTCTTTTTTTTTTTTATCTCGAAACATCAACCAATCCTAATATTTTCACAGAAATCGAACTGAAGAAAAACAAACACTCCGTTAACAAGTCCAATTAAGGTATTCTTCGTTCAAGTCACACTTTTGTTTTTCCCGTTGATTAACTGACTACCTCTGTTACCATGCCAGTCATTAGTACGGACTATCCGATGTTTGAGGATTAACATGATCTTATTTGGTGTTATAGTGACTAGCAGGGGAATTTTCAGTATACGAATTCGCCCTATTTCGGACACGTCAACCAGATGTAACTTCAACCTTTCTTGAGTGATGGTGTTCTCATTGAAACACGAACCCAATACTTATTCGTCTCACGTGCCAAACTCTTATCCACTAGACCACTTGGGCCGCCCGACTAATAGCTGCTACCTTGACGTAGTGGTGGTCAGGCTTGCATATCCCAATGACCTAAAATGCTACGCTGACTGGGATTATTGTTCCTGCTAAAAAGGTTATTAAGATAGCTGCTGCGTCGGTGGTACAGTGGTTAGGACTCTCGCCGACCATGCACATGGTCCGGGGTTCGAGCCCACGCCGGCGCACACCTGATATCTATGGTCGGCCTGCAAAATTTGGGCTACCGATATCCATGCTGAAAATTCCATACTTGTACCGAAAATACAGTGTGGAATCAAGCTGTAAATCAAAAATAAAAAAAAATAAAATAAAATAAATAAAAGCAGTTACCAGTATAGAGTAAAATGCCTACACTATGCTACAGGTCTTTGGGAAAAGTCGTAGCTCTGGGGAAAAAGGATGTCACATCAGCAGAGTGTTTCCCTCAGATGACTGTCATACCAGGTAGGCTGCCTCTTTACTGTGGAGCTGAGAGAGGTTAGAAAAGGTCGACCCCGAAAATTGTACATCCCGACTTATCCTACGGTGGTCCGTAGCGGGCGGTAAGTTACTAATACGGAAACAAATCTTAAAAAACCAATTCAAAGAGGCCGTATGCAACTGGCCTCAAGCAGTTATCCCCTGGGCTCTACGGTCACGCAACACTAATTCTCTTTATATTTCAGGTACCCCCTCTCGCAAAAGAACCCAACTTCCATGATGTTTGTATCCGGGATGTAACCACCGCCCACACACTTTCAAGAGCACAAGAAGCTCTCCTGTCAGTCAGTTAGTCACTTGGGCCACAAGAGTCACTTTTTGTTCAGAAGGTATCGGTTATTATTTATTGAAGTCTGTGTACTAGGAGCCGATACGTTAACTGTGGCCAAACATTTCGGTCCAGTCAATCAATTGAAAAAGCAAAACTGACTTCAGTAAACTGATACAACTGATACTCGTTGTACAAGAAACAGCTATCGTGGTACAAGTGGCCTAGTGGATAACGACGCTCTGGCTTTTGAAGTGATAGCTGTTAGGTTCGAGCATCAATGGCAGCACCATCAGTCACTCAAAAGGGATTCAAGATACACTCAGGTGACGACTACCAAAATTAGATGAAATATGCACATACTAAATTCCACTGTTAATCATTATCCAATAATTTCTCACATGTATAAGAAAATGGAGATGGGTCGAATGACATCACGCATAAGGCCATCACTCCATTGGAACCCCACTGGGAAGCAACGAGTGGGCTGTCAGTGAGAGGGTAACATTGAGGAGATTGTGCGAGGAGGAGACGAGTGATTAAGGGTAATCGTAGGCTCGAATGAAGAGGACAGCAGAAAATAGAACAAAGTGGAAATGTATTGTTGAAGCTCAAGAGAATAATAATAATATATTCTTTAGTTGTCTATAGTTTGGTTTGTAAGGGTTAGTTATGTTTTTACGAGTTGATCACGGATTGATATCAGTTAGAGTACTGGACAGCTTCTATTTCATCCTAGTTTTTGGAATCATCGGCAGTACGCACCCACCTCCAGGATTCGAACCAAGGACCTTCCGGTTACAAGGCCAGCAAGCTCGCATACCATTCAGCCACTGGGACCCGATTCAATGGCTCATGAATTCTAACTTCTACCAATTCGTGATTTAGCGCGACCCCAACCATTGTCGTTGGTGGGACATCCAATCCACACACGTGACATCTCATTGGACCTCACTGGTCTTTAGTTGATAAAATTAGGCAAAATCACAGTAAGAGATTTTATCTACTTTATGGAATTGAAAACGAACAACAACAACAACAACAAAAAACAACAGTGACATATTACCACAAGTAGCACCGAAATATCCATTCTATTTTACTCTACAATCAATCCAACAGTACACAGAGCCGTCGAATAATTTGGGAAAAGTTTTCTATTCTTGTCATCACCAAATAAATAAACAAATAAACAAACAGAAGCAAACATATTTTAAGAATAAGGCAGAATGTATATTGTGTATTTTATTACATCATATACAAGATGCAAGAGGAGGAGGAGGATAAATGTTGTAAGTACAGCATCACACAAATACACAGACACACAAAAGCAAACAAACTATCAAGGGAAAACAACGCAACACATGCTGCTAGTTAAAGACAAAAATTTCACAATTCGATGGGTTTTTTATCCTTTCGTTTCTAAAGTACACACAAACTATTTGAAGTGCATGTGCGTAGTAGCAGTGGTGGTGGTGTATGCGTAGTGGACTGCACATACGCACACACACAGACATACGTAATTGTTGATTGTGTGTGTGTGTGAGTGCTAATACGCATTTAATGTGGTTTCTATTGTGTGCGAAAAAATAAGCCCTATCGATTAGAACAATTAGAACAGTAGTAATAGTACAAAATTATTATTATTATTATGATTAGTATTAATCATGACAAAAAAGTTTCTTTTTTACTATACAAAAAGATTTTTCTGTATTGCAAAAAAAAATAATTATACATATGCTCATATACTTAGAAACAAAATCTTATTTTTGCTAAAATTCTATAAAAATGCAATTATCAGAAGAAGAATCACCAAACTATTACTTTTAAATTAGAGGGAGAGAGAGAGAGAGCAAGAAAGAATACTCTAATATTTGGCAGCTATCATTTTATGATCATCATCAGCACCATCATTATAATCACTATAGTCATTGTTTATTCATCATATGAATCGTTTTTTCTCTCTCTTTTGAATCATCTTATTGTTCATTTTAGTAAAAGAAAGAAATTTTAAGCATGACAATTAAGACAAAGAAAGAAAGAAAGAAAGAAAGGGAAGTGAAGTAGAGAGGAGTACAACACAGAGTGTGAGAGGGGTAGAGCTAAGACACCACATTTTTCTTAAATATATATATATATATATATATATATATATATATAGCGACTTGCCCTATTCGGGTAGGTAGCTACCTGGGGTTCTAGTGAGAAGTCGTGACCAGTAGGGTGCAGCAGGTCGAGTGTGAGCACAAATACTCGCCGAACACATTGGCTAGGGGTTGCACTATATCGTGAATTGGCAGAAGTTAGAATTCATGCACTGGCCACTGGATCGGGTCCCAGTGGCTTAATGGTCTGCGAGCTAGCTCGCCTTGTAACCAGAAGGTCCTGGGTTCGAACCCCTGTGGTGGGTGCGTACTGCTGAAGAGTCCTAACTAGGCTGGCGAAACAGCTGTCCAGTACTCCCTGCAGGTTTTCCAATGGTTCTCTAACTAATGTCAGCTCATGATGAAATCCTGTAACTTATTTTTATTATCTTGTTCCTTTGCGTCCCCAGCTGAATACAGGGCTTCAAGCCTGAGCTTCGAAATTTCAGTAGCAGTGGTGTCTAACTTTCTATACGGGATAGGATAGGGTTGCTAGCCTCACAGTCAACTTTTCGTCTTTCTTCATTGGTCTTACTACTGGTTAAGTGGGGTTTAGAAGTACGCTGTGGCTGGGGAACTGAATCCCGGACTACGTACATGGTTGGCAAGTATCCCACTGTGGAACTACTGACGCACTGATCAATCTGAAGCATGGACTATTTTTTCCTGATGATATTTTTGCTTCATCCCTGAGAAATGTGCACCAGTAAGTTGGAAGTCAATGAACAATGTTCATGAATACATTTGATAACTTAAGAACACAAGTGAATAGTTTTAACAATAACAATAAAATTTCTTCTCAAAATTCATTAAAACGTATGGGAGATTTGTCAGTGGGGAGAGGGAGGGAGTTCATTAGGGTTTGGTTGTAGAAATATCACTTTCTTCGCTTTTACACTAAAACTACACTCAGTAAAAATATAGTTACCGAAAGATGCTACTCAAAAAAGCATTAAACATGTGTATATGCAAAAATAAAAAATTAAGGAAAAGTATTGCCAATGACTGAGTGAAGAATCATAGTAGAACTTTGCGTAGGAAGTGCATCAGTTCAAACTGTCGAACACACAGTCTTCAAAACAACACATACACACACACAATAGAAGGCAAAAGTATACTACTATTACTGCTACTACTATGTGCTTTATTTTAATGCTCACCATCATTTTTTGAACTAATCAAAAGAGTTTCACAAAACACGATGTATACTGCTTTCTGAATAGTCTGTAATCACTTTAAGAGTGAATTACACTTTGTTTCAAAACACTTCTAACCCCCAAGGTGACAGAACCGTTCATCGGCAGTGGTACTCATCAAACACGACATTCACATTAAGATTATCCAGGTCAATAAAATGCAACACAAACGGAATCACTTAGTCTGTTCGATAAATGCGAGCTAATGAGTATCTAATTCAAAAACAATTACTTGGTGATAAAAGCTACAATCAAACCTAAGATTAAATCGGTTATGACAAATGAATAATTTAGAAGGTTTATGAGCCACTAAATATATATATATATATATATATATTTTTTTTGATTTACAGCTTCATTCCACACTGTATTTTTGGTACAAGTATGGAATTTTTAGCATGGATATCGGTAGCCCAAATTTTGCAGGCCGACCATAGATATCAGATGTGCGCCGGCGTGGGCTCGAACCCCGGACCATGTGCATGGTCGGCAAGAGTCCCAACCACTGTGCCACCGACGCTATATTCACGTACCCAGTGGAATATAGGGCTACAAGCTTGAAGCTTGAAGTTTCTGTAGCAGGGTTTATTTTTACAGGATGGGGTTGCTAGCCTTATGCCAAACCTCCCCTCTTTACCAGCTTAGCGAGATAACGGAGTGTATCAGCCGAGGATCGAACCCCGGACCATGTGCATGATCGGCGAGCGTCCTAATCGCTATGCCACCAAAGCAATATATATATGCTCATTTTTTGTACATGAGGGACGCCAGTTTACAGGCATCATCAATATGATAAATTACATATACGATTAGTAAGCATATTTAATAATAATATAATAAAATACATATTTATTCCTACCTATGTAGGACACACCAATTGCACAGGCATGGATAAGTATTATTTAAATTACATAAATTTGGTTTATAGTGAAATTACACGGTTGCTGTCCTTTTTTGTCTTTAGTTTGTGGGAACAATCTGCTGGCGAGTGGAGCACATCAAGTAATATGTAGAAACACTGCCTTCGCATTAACACAAAAAAAAACCCACTTTTTGGATGGATTACAAATACTTGGGAAAATAATAAAGTTTGAAGTCATTTCCCTCATATAACTTTGGTGTGTACGGCATCGAATCTTATTCTTGATTTATATCCAAATGGCGTATTAATTTAAAATAGGTGATGTATTCGTATAATTGTGTCAGCATTTTCATCCTGAGTAACACCAGAAGTTAAGTGTAGCCAATGTAGACTAATAATAATAATAATAGTTCATATTTTCTTATAAACGGGTGTTTACAAGAAATGCAAGCCATTTTTACAGGCAAGATCAGTTATGTTATAGATTACAATCGTGAAGTATTACAAACTAATACTTTTTCATTGCTATATATATATATATATATATATTGTGGGGAAGATAACAGTGTGTGAAATATAAAGAAATCTATTTATCATATCAGTGCACCAGTGGTTTAGTGGTAGTATGCTCGCCAACCATGTAACTGGTTCGGGTTTCGACTCCGGGCAAACCCTCTCCTAGACTTAGCTTAGCTTAGCCCGTATTAGGAGAGGTTTGGGTGTCAGACCAGTAATCCTATCTCAGCATGGATACAGGGGGCTCGTTTCGCATTTGCCAGTTTACGCCGACTCTGGCGTAGACGAGATGTTCGACTATCGACCAAAGGGCGAGTGTACTGCTTATCAGTCCGCTCCGTCCTCCTTAACGGCCAGCTGAGACCTGGCCACTGAGAGTGGAAGACATGAAAAGACTAGCTGTCTTTGATCATAGGTGCCTGTGCTCTATTTCCCGTGTAAAGTGGCATAATAAGGTGAGCAACATGGAGGTTAGGCGTAGAGTGCTAGGTAAACAGGGGAAATCAATCGATGAGGTTGTGAAGTTACAAAGACTGAGATAGTTAGGACATGTGTTACGCATGCCAAGCCATCGCCTCCCTCGACGAGCAATGTTAGCGGATATAGGGCCAGGCTGGAAAACAGCTAGCGGCGGTCAAACAAAAACTTGGCATCAGTCAATGAAATCCACAACAGTTGGTCTAAGCCATGTAGGAAGGTGTAGACTTCCTGACTGGTTGGGGTCCTCAGGACGGTAAAAATCTATGGTTGGAAACAATTGGTGACATGGCTCAAAATCGTTCTCAGTGGCGCAGATGCATCCACTCCTTGTGACTTATGATCTCCAATGAAACTGTTTTGTTCTTCGTTATTACTCCTCCTTTGTCTCACACCTCTGCTCACTGTTTCTATTATGCTTTTCTTGTACTTTCTTCTCTTGCTTCGCGTGCTACACGGAGTGTGGCGACTTGAACTTCCGCACATTTGTGCAAAGTTCTATGTCGAAAACAGACAGACAGACAGAATCCTATCATGCACCACTGCCACTGAAACTTTGAAGCTCAAGATTGAAGCTTTATACTCCACACGGAACTCAAGGGAATAAAAACTACTTTTCATATGAGTATAAGAGAAGAAATAGGTACATATAACCAATCGTGGTAGAAGTAAAGCTATTGCTCTCACAGTTTACAAAGATTTAACTCTCAAACAGTTCCACTTCAAAACTATGTAAAACCATGCCAAAATTTTACTCATCCACTTCAAGACTTTTAACAATATACTATACCCCTTAAGGAAAAAAAGATATCACAGTAATTTGTCATTGGAAATGTATAAAATAACCCATTCCTCTAAGTTTGAGCAAGGTCACACATCAACAATGCAACACGAACAACTCATACAGATAAAAATAGGCTTTGGGTAGCTTCAACAATGAGGAGGCTATACACTTGAAAAAGCACATCATAACTCATAACCAGATCGAATATAACAGAACTATATCCACTTAGTGATCTGCCCTCACTGACTACAAAAGAAAGCGTTTAAGAAAGGAGGAAAAAAACAGGCCAAAGTAGCCAAACATAATACATATATGTGTTGAAACAGTCTTCATTACTTTTGCACAAGAAAATTAATTACAAAATAGTAGCTATTGATTTCAACTCAAGCTACACGTAATAACAGATGGAACGCTGTGACAAAATCTTCATGACTTTATCTAGGGAGTCACGGTGCATGAAAAGCTGCTGATCTCGATACAACTAACATTGCATCCCAATGCTTCGCTGCATGAATCAACCATTCACTTGTTGATTTATTAAATCAGTTAAAGGGGAACAATGCATGGATAAGAATGAAAGAATTCAGAAGAGTACGTGTGAGGCGTGTCCTAAATATTGAAAAAAAAGCGTTTGATTTACTAAAATCCACTTCCTTCATGTGTAAACACAAATATGGTCATAAATCAAAATAGGAGTACACAGTGTGATTACAAGTTATGAACAATTTAATAAAAACAATGGTGAGTGAATATGTAAGGTCACCACTCGCTTTCTATACTAATAACACTGTGATGGTCAGTGAGGAAGACAGATTGAGTTTAAGTGTATCCACGATGATAGTGTCTAAAGAACCTAGACTAACTGAAGCCTTGAAACAGCAAATGTGAAAACCACAAGCAAACTTAGTTTCTGGATAAACAGAACACATTAAGTCTATTTTCCCGATTCCACACTTTCCATACCACCATGAGCACGCTGTAATCTATGATATGGAAGCGTGATTTAAGTACCTGAATGTGTGTAACTGAGGATATCCATCATGCACACACACACACACCACACTGAAATTGACATAGTCATCTAACAGCTTATAAAAAAAATTGATAGCAACCAATAATAATACCTGTACACAAAAGTTGTCGGCTGAATCACTTATTTGCGTAATTACCGAAAATGGTTAGCCCAAAGAAACAATTCTTAGTATGCATAAAATAAATCCTCTAACACACTAGAACTTGTATAATTAATGGAATTGATGGAATAAAGAGTAAATGGAATACGAAACATTCTGCTCCAGCTTAACTGAAAGCTGTTGTGAAAGACGGTTGCTAAATACCAGTATCATATAGGCTTCTTTTGATCATAGGTTTCTTTTCACAGTACTGTTTGAATGTGAACACTTAATTTTAAAGAGTAAATAATGGTAGGTGCTAAAGATATGTTTGAGGATGATGCATTGAGCCTTAATCAACTGATATATCTAAGACATGTGTATTTCGAATGGTAAACCTCAACTTTCAAGAGGGAAAATATTTTTTCCTTCACGTTCCCCAGTGGAACATAGGGCCTCAAGCTAGTAACTTGAAGTTTCTGTAGCAGTGTTTATTTTACAGGATGCGGTTACTAGCCTCATGTCCAACCTTTCTTCTTTACCAGCATTATTTGTGGCTTAGCGAGGTAAAGAAGTGCGTCCAGTGGCCGGGTATCGAACCCCGGACCAAATGCGTGGTCGGCGAGCGTCCTTACCGCTATGCCGCCGACGCAAATATTACCTGTAGCCAAATATAATTTGATAAGAAGTTTTGATTAAAAATAACAGCATGAAGAACATGTAGGCGTCTAATAAGTACCGATGGAAATAAAACAACGAAATGTGGAGTTTAATTACTTCATATCTGAATTTGGTAGAACTGAGAAGTATTCAGACTTTTGGGTCAAAGGTTTGTATCTATCCTCTAAGAGGTTTGGTCAGCCACGCGAATTCACAGTCTTTAAAAACAAGCCATCTCATGTTTGTAATGAAAGCTGCCTCAATTACTTATTTTTTATAATTATGTGGAGTGCATTTACTTTCTGATATATATTAACCACTTCACAGGTTAACTGAGTACAGAAACAGTCAGTCAACTAACAAAATAAAATCATTGGAAGATGACGTTCAGTTTGAAAAGGTAAGAGAACAGAATAACTTTAATGACTGGTGGGCATCACATAAACACATTTACTACCTTAAAAATAGAGAAAAAAAACTGAATTATGCATTTCACTAAATTGTTTTTGAAAGATGTAGCTACCTCAATCCAAATAAACAACTCAGTATACAAATGAATTGCAAACATAGTTTTTTAAAGGCGAGAAAACAATCATTAATTTTGGCTTACACACGTTTATTCATTGAAAAAAATCTTGCTTGAGTTAAACAGTATATAGACTATCATGAAAATATTAAGCTAGGGCATACCAAAATTTGGACATTATTCCCCCCCCGCCCCCATTGAACTACCTCATATTTTATTTTAATTTACACCTTGTATTTACTGCAGGTGACCGTTATTTTGATTTACTAGTTTCATTCGCAAACTTATCGATTTTCAAGTGTTAGTTTGCAGGGATTCCACTGGTTTCAAAAGATTGATCACGGATTGATATAAGTCAGAGAACCATTGAAAGTCAGAAAGTACTACTGGACAGCAGCCGTTTCATCCTAGGTTGAGAGTCTTTGGGGCGGAACACACACACACATACATAGCCTCACCGCTAGGAATCGAAACCAGGGCTTTCAGGTTATGAGACCGACCAGTTGACTATTCATTCAGACAGTGAGAAGGAATCATACGGTCGCTGAATTCCAGCTTTTGTAAATTTGTGATTTTCAGTGCCACCACCAACAGCGAATGAGTATTTGTCCTCCTCACACCCGACCTGATTGACCCTAATGGTCACGACTTCCCACTGGAACTGGAACTCCAGGCAGCTTCCTCCTATACTCAGTCAGTCACTAGTGAGCATCTGATTGATTTTATTTGCTTTCTTCCTAAAACTCAGTTCCTTAAACCAATGCATGACTATGCATCAGCGTTCACCACTTCTCTACTTAATCAAGCAATCAGTTTCATTCAAATAAATTCGGTTAACTTGGCGCAAGGTGTAACACATTAAACCTTGACGTATATATATATATATATATTCATATATATATTCCAGCACAAACACATAAGTAAAATATTTGACAAAGTTAAATCCAACAGTACGTGTTATTGCTTTCGCATTTAGTCTGAGGGTGCAACTGCTAATAACCAAAATAAAATCAATATCATATATATAAGATGCAGAATATATCGACTGAATTCTCAGCTTTCAATCAGTTATAATTCACTTACTTATTACAATGATTCATAACAAGTTGTGTGTGTATATTTATGCATGTGTGTATGCGCATTATAACTGGTTTAATCACAATATCATTTGATGATATGACAAATCAAACGAAAAAAAAAACAGAAGACAAATAAGTTGTTAGTGTGTCAATAACAGTTGTAAAAAGGTAATATGTTGTTATACAATCCTACCATGATAGACATCTTAATGATAATTGGTGTTGAAGATGCTATCACGTTTGGCGACGAAATACTGTCGTCTACGGTTAAATTCCAAAGCCTATTGGAATACTATAAACGACCTCCACAGAGAGTATACTGGCATTTTCTAGTGTCAAGTTGCATCAGAGGCCGAGTAAATAAGACAGTAAAAATTGAACTCGTAATCTGAAATTTACACACGTCAAAAAGGTGAAATTTCATCACAGTGTCATGTGCAGATCGAAATTATTCAGATCACAATATGCGATCCGCCTGATGCCATAAAGCAGGATCAAGAAAGCAAGAATAATATGCATGACACCATATACTACTGATTGGCAGACATGAGTAGTATATAATGCCGTGCATTCAGCTAAAAACCACCTGCTTATCTTAACCACATATATACAGTCGGACTTTACAGAGATAAGCACGAGTGAACAATTTTCCTGAGGCATCCTAAAGGCAATTGGTGTCCTTTGTTGTTGTTTGTCTTAATAAGTAATCATTTAAAGCGTATCTTTATTTCCGTTCTATTTACAGATATATTGGTGAAGAACTGTATCTCATTTAAGTGGATATGAATTGTAAAAAAATAAATGTACTAAAAGCAACAACAAATGTTTGAAGAAACAAATTAGCTATTTTTCGAATAAATTCCCTCTCATAGTCCACAATTATAAATTCATAGATAACTAGTGAGAAGAATAGCTAAAATAATAATAGTCAACCCAGTATCCTGTTAGATTTATAAGAGAACGCAATTGTAGAGCCTGAGTCTGTTAGTTTTTGTTTCTGCATATCTAACGAAAACATATATTTGATTGTTACTAGACGGTTGGAAGTGCTCACTGATTGGAAGAAGAGTTACCTCGTCAAACTGCCAAAGAATGGCGACCTAGTTAGGCCTCTGCAAGAACTGGCGTGGAATAATGCTTTTTTCCACTCACGCCAAGTAAAATACTAAGTCGCATCATCCCGGAGAGAATAAAGGATGTACTGGATACAAAACTCCGCCCCACCAATAGGAACAAGCTGGACTCAGGAAAGGCAAACCATGTGCTGAACAAATTGCAACTCTAAGCATCGCCATCATAGAACTAAGCATAGAATGGAAGTCAAACCTTTACCTCAACTTCAACGACTTCCAAAAAGGCTTTTGACAGCGTAGATCGAGAAGTCATTTGGAAACTACTTCAACACTACGGTGTGCAGTGCCGTAAGTCTTTTTCAACCTCATCCAACAGTTCGCTATATGACAATGCCACGTGTCAGGTGGTCAACAACGGAAAACTCAGCAAGGTGTTCGAAGTGTATACAGAAGTAAGACACGGCTGTCTATTTTCACCGATGATATTCCTAATTATGGTGGACTGTTGGGGGTGAGGAGTCAGGAATACGCTGGACCACCAATAAGAAGACTCTAGAACATCTGGATTTCGCAGATGATATATGTCTAATGTAACACAAACTCGAAGACTTGAAAGTGAAAAGCAACAAACTGGCTGAAGAGGCAGGCTGGCAGCGAAGACAGGACTGCAGGTGAACATAGAGAAGGCGGAGATGGAGGTGATGAAGATAACAACTCAACAACAACAAAAACCAGTGCCGATCACCACCAACGGGAGAGATTTAACAGAGGTGGCTTCCTTCACTTATCTGGCTACGAAGCATAGTTTCAACTACAGGCACACGGAACGGACGAAGATGTAAAAGTCAGACAACATTGGTAAAGCAAGACATGCCTTCATCAACCTGAAACCAGTTTGGAAATCTTCCGCACTCAGCATAAGGAACAAGATTGACATTTTCACCTCCAATGTGAGGTCAGTTCTTCTATATGGGTCAGAAACTTGCACTGCATGTCACAAAAAGGATTTCCAACAGCTTGTTGCAGACTTTCACTAACAGCTGCCCACTTCGCTGGCTCCATACTGAGGATCAAATGGCCAGAAAGAATAAGCAACAAGAAATTATGGGAACAAACCACACAAGAGCCGATTGTTTAACAAAAGTGTTAGAGAACATGGAGACGGATCGGGCATACGTTGAGGAGGCCACCGAATGACATCGCACACCAGGCCATCACTCGAGTGGAGTCCGAATGAGAAGTGACAAGTGGATCGTCCTAGGGTGACATGGAGGAGATGAGAGAGTCTGGTCAACCATGGATCCAGCTGAAAAGGATGGCAGAAAACAGAACAAAGTGGGGATGTGTTGTTGAAGCCGCCATGTGTTCCACTCGGAAAGCAAGGGAATAATAAATAATAATAATTAGACGGTTGGAAGTAATAGTTATACAACTGTAGAACCTTTAGAAGGAGTTATCGAAAAGAATATTATCTGTTCACTAATCAATTTTTTAGAATTTTTGATAGACGTCTTAAACCATTTTCATATATGACAGAAATTGTAGACAATGGAAATACTCAAATGAAAGAAAAAGGTGTGACTGAAAGCACCTTCAAATAACCCATAAAACCAGTTTGTACCCCTATCCATATTTAAAAATTAACACGGCAAAGTACTCAATCATTTTATGCTTTGAAGTATCAAAAACAAGTGACAGATTTTTAACAGGAGAATTAGTCAAAACTACTTAAAAGTGGTTTGCATAAATCAAAATCAACAAACAATAGGAAAGATTGAAGGAAACTTATGCCACCCTACTGATTCGAATGGATTTATTAAATAAAATGTTAGAATGAAATATATATATATATATATATATGCTGTTACACAGACAATATCACAACCACAACCTATTAAGCGCTAACAGATTACTTTTTCCCCCTGTTACTTTCGTATGTTTTAGTAAACCAAGCTTGATCCTTCCAGCCAAACTTACTGTTAAGGATAGAGGTGTGTGGGCAAACAGTATTTCGAGAGGTTCCAAACTACTTTCCATGGGGAAAATAAATAAAAACATGGGAAAAAACCTAAAATATGCAGAATTCCCTCCACTAAATACATTAAAAACTGATAAAGGCTCAAACCCATTAACGATGTCTTAAGTTATATAATCCATTACCATCAGTTAGACGTCGACTAATAATAAGGGGGTACTGGAAAGCTGTTTCATCCTAGTCTGGGACTCCTCATCAATTTATTATTATATTATTATTGCTCCCTTGGGTTCCTAGTGGAACATAGGGCTTCAACTGCACGTCTCCATTTTCTTCTGTCTTCTGCTGTACTTTTCGCCTGCATCCATGTTAGTCCATATTCTTTCAACTCCTCTTCACACGATCTCCTCCATGTCACCCTTGGACGTCCCACACGCCGCTTCCCTTTCGGGTTCCACTCGAGGGCTTGACGCGCGATGTCACCCAGCGGTCTCCTCAGCGAGTGTCCGATCCATCTCCACTTTCTCCTGCATATTTGTTGGGCGATTGGTTCTTGCTTTGTTTGTTCCCATAATTCCTTGTTGGTGATTCTTTCCGGCCATCTGATCTTCAGTATTGAGCGAAGACAGTTGTTAATAAAGGTCTGCAACCTTTTGGAAATATTCTTTGTGACCCGCCAAGTTTCTGATCCGTATAGAAGAACTGACTTTACGTTTGTATTGAAAATCCGAATTTTGTTGTTGATGCTGAGTGACGAAGATTTCCAGATTGATTTCAGGCTGATGAATGTGTTTCTCGCCTTCCCGATTCTCGATTTGACATCCTCGTCCGCTCCTCCTGTAGTTGAGACAATGCTCCCTAGATAAGTGAATGAAGTAACCTCTTTCAAATCCCTCCCGTTGATGGTGATTGACGTTGGATGTTGTTGCTGTTGTTGGTTGGTTATTTTCATAACCTCCGTCTTGTCTATGTTCACCTGGAGTCCTGTCTTCGCTGCTGCTTCTTCGACCAGTTTGTCGGTTTTCGCTTGTAAGTCTTCGATTGTGTGTGACATCAAACATAAATCATCCACGCGCGAAATCCAGGTCTTCTAGGTTCTTCACGTCGGTCCAGGATATTCCTGTCTTCTCGTTTCCCACAGTCTGACGCATAATCCAGTCCACCACAATTAGGAATATCATTGGTGATAGTAAGCACCCTTGTCTGACTCCTGTGTTTACTCCAAACGCCTCGCTGAGTCTTCCGTTGTGGATCACTTGACATGTGCCGTTGTCGTACAGCTGTTGAATAAGGTTGATGAATATTTGGGGTACGCCATAGTACTCGAGTAATTTCCAAATTACTTCACGATCAACGCTGTCGAAGGCCTTCTCAAAGTCTATAAAGTTGAGGTAGAGGTTTGATTGCCATTCCATGCTTTGTTCGATGATGATGCGTAGAGTTGCAATTTGGTCAGTACATGATTTGCCTTTCCTGAATCCAGCTTGTTCTGGTCGGAGTTCTGTCTCCAGTGCGTCCTTTAATCTCTCCAGGATGATGCGACTCAGGATTTTACTTGGCGTCGATAGGAGCATGA